>CM049321.1:45625796-46825796 GCA_026874595.1 Sipunculus nudus
GTTTGATATATGTGATGGTGACTATGTGTTGTCTAACCCACTGTTTAGGAGAAACCCAAATGCTCTACAGATCAATCTCAGTACAGATGATCTTGAAATTGTTAACCCCCTGGGCAGTCATATTAAAAAGCACAAAATCACAATGTTTTATTTTACACTTGGCAATATTCCTCCACAGTTTAGATCACGGCTTACTGCAATTCATTTACTGGCAATTTCAAAAAGCCAGGATTTGAAAAAAAATGGGACTACTCTTCTGCTGAAAGATTTTATTGACACAGTTAAGGTAATGGAAAGTGGAGGGATTCCACTTAAAATACATGGTCAAGAAAAAATGATAGAAGGCTGTTTAGTTATAGCTGCCTGTGATACCTTGGCAGCAAACAGCTTGGGTAGATTCAAAGAAGGGGTTGGTTTTGCCCTTAAAGCATGTAGAAATTGCAACTGTAATAAAACAGATATGAAAAGCAAATTCATTGAGCATCAGTTCATTCTTCGGGATGAAGAAATCCATAAGTCCAGATGTGATACCCTACGCAATGTAGAAATGTCCAAAGCAGCCAGGCAATATTGGAGTAAGGTTTGGGTAGTCAATGGCACAAGTTGTTTATCAGAACTTCAAAATTTTTCTTTGACCGTGGGTTTGGTGCATGATCCAATGCACATCTTACTGGAAGGTATTGTACCTTATGAACTTGAGCATGCATTGTATCACATTGTATATAAAAAGCATTATGTCAATTTAGAGAATCTGAACATGGCAATTGCCTTATTTCCGTATTCTTATTTACATTATTCTCGGAGACCTGAGCGTATTGATAAGACTCATTTAAATGGGACAGGCAAACTAAAGCAGACCGCAGCTGCTATGCTTACTCTATGCCAGACCCTCCCAGTGGTTTTAGGTGATAAAATACCCGAGGATGATGAACATTGGATCAATCTGCTAAGACTTTTCCAAATCGTGTATATATGTACAAGCTATTATTGCCACAGGGACACTCCGACAACACTGTCACTTCTTATTTCTGTTCATCATTACAACTTTAAAGTACTCTACCCTAGGGCTTCCATCATCCCTAAAATGCACTATGCTGTACATCTGCCAACACAAATGAGGCGCTTTGGGCCTCTGAGACACCACTGGTGCATGCGATTCGAAGGTAAACATGGCTTCTTTAAACGAAAAAAATATAAAAACTTCAAGAATATACCGAAGAGCATGTCAAACTATCACCAGTTACACATGTGTTGGCAACAAATGGCAGTGGATGGGGGAAGGTCCAAGAACTATCTTTATGAAGGGGACTTTGTTCAGAAGGGGAAACAAATTAAATTATCAGAAGTATTCCTAGAGTTCATCGAAGCTCTTCAGGTTAAGAGTGGTAGCCTGGTTACTCAAGATACCATGGTGTATGAAACACCAGGGGTATCTATTCAGGGTCTTGAATACAGACTGGGGTGTGCTCTTGTGAGGAAATATGCAGCAGAGGAACCAGTATTTGTGCAGGTGAAGAATATTATAGTGTTCAACCTGGAAAAGTTTTTTATTGTTGAACGCATGATTACACTTTGCTTTGATATTCATCATCTTTCATATAAACTTGAGGCCACTGGAGACTTAGATTTGCTTACACTGCATGACTTATCTTTCCCATGGCCTGTCAGTGTTTACAATATCAGTGGGTCCCTCATGGTTCCAAATGTGCACTCTCACATATGTGAATTTTTCTAAAGAATCTTAAGGATGCATAAATTATAGACACTCTCTGTCTCATCTGAATTGAGTACATACTGTGATTCAATGTGCTCAAATTCAGTTTAATGAAGATAACACCTGCTATGGCACAATAGCATTTCATGTAATCTCTGCGCATGTTTATCATGCTGTGTACTATTTATCATTATGTATATATCAGGTACCATATTTATTGTGATCTTCCTCTGTGCTATAAGTGTCATACCCCAGAGAACTATATCTGTTACTTCCTCTTTATTCCAATAGTACCAGTGTATCAAGTTCTTTTCAGACCTGTGTCACATAGGGCACTTCATATATTTGCATGTGCATGCACGTTTATCTAGTAAGGACTGTAGAACAGTGCCTCCATGCATGTATCTCAGAATTCATTTTAGTACTGCGTGTATCCGGGTTTTATAGTTATGATAGATTGACTTTCCCGGAGCAAGTGTTCAGTTGTATTTGTCACATAAGCATATACGTTATAAGCACACAAAGTCAAAGCACGTATATATTCACCTACATAAAGACAAAAAACAATGGAGCTGTTCAAAGTCTGCTCTTCCGACCAAAAGATTAAGAAGATTATATATGGTGCAAAAGATGTCAAAGACCTGAAAGAAAAAGGTAAGTAAACCTAAAATGTGGTTTATTGTATACAAGTTACTAAAATTATTAGCATTTTTGGTTTGTCCATTAAGAGTATTAACTCTTGTATGCGAAGTGTAAACATTTCTATATCCCACTTTTCATTACATTCAAGACAAACTGTTAAACTGTTGCAGCAACTTTAAAAAGACCTGTTTACTTATTGTGCTTGTCAAGTCATGTGTGAACAGTTTAATAATAATCCTAGATCTTCTCTCTGTTCATTCAGCAAGAGTTAAGCTAGCGTTGGCCAGTGCAGAACAGCTGGTGATGGTTACAGATGGCTACGAAGTTGAGGATGATGCTCCACTTGAGTTTTTTAAAGGCCAAGAGCTCATGGTGTTACAAGCTGGAGAGAATTGGCAACCAGTCCAAAGCACATCTAACATCCTGCCTCAGGAAACTGCTGGTAAAACATTAGCAAACATACTTATAATCCCTTCACACACATATGAAAGGTGTGCACCCTTGGGAATGAATACTGGATCACATCTACTCATTCAACTGCATAATGTTTAGCTCAGCTGACTGAAAGTCATCTGAGCTAACCCTTACCCCATCATCAGAATTACATTCTCATCAAATTCATGCATAGTTAATGAGGTCAGAGGTCACCAGATACACTATGGGCATATCATGTAGGTTTGCAATGCTCTTGTTCACTTTCATTCACATATGTCAGTAAATAAGAATACTTTAGCCTTCAAATCATATGGAAGGTTTCTTTGGAGCTAAGTGAATGCAATGGATACTGTATTGAACAGAATTATTTCAGATTGATGATTCTACGGGAGATCAAATTTTGCTGATTGGAAAATTTCTGATTTCCTTCAGTCCTTGAAAAAATTGTCCAGCCCATTATTTTACCCCATTTCTCTAAGACATTTGCTGCTTTTTTTTCACCAAATTTTACACACTCAGCACATGGCTCACATGTGATTTTTACCTGCAGGTGGTGCCACCTTTCTGTGCACTAGATTGTCCTTCCCACTTTTGTTCAGATAACTCAGTAAATAAAAACACTTTTAAACCATATCCAAGGATTCCTTGGAGCTATAGGAATTCAATGAATACTATATTGAAAAGAATTATTAGATAGATTTATCCCATACATAAGACAGGTGGGGCCTTGGATAATCATTTTACACACATGCTTTTCTGCTTCAGTTACTTTTAATGACACAAAACACATTTTGATCCAGAATTATCATATTTCAGCCAATCCCAAGGAAAACACTTCACAAAAATGCCCATATTTGAGTTATGCATGCGACGGGGGACTATTTGTGTCTCTAGGCCCTTGTTGGTCTCTTCACCTGATTACCATTCTGTCACATCTGAATTACTTTGTGAATTTTCAAATTTTACTTCTCCTGTTTCATATGTCATTCAGTTTATAGTATCCATCAATAACACATGTATATCGTATTAATCTCCATGTCTTATTCAATTTATATCCATTTTCAAGTAACTTTCTCCAACTTCTCATGCTAACAAATCTGCAAGATTACACATTTCTCAAATTCCCATATGGTTGGGGATCCAGTCCTCTGGGCATTTTCAAGTTTTGTATAAAGATGGTTTTATTTGATGTTTAATGATTCACATTATGAAATAGGTGATCAGCTGATTACACCAATCCTGCTGCATACTTCTGGCCAAGGTGATGAGGCAGAGCCAGAAGGCAAGGCTGAAGAGGAACAATCACAGAACAAAGCAGACAGTGCAGATGAAGATGGTAGGTAAATTAATATATATATATATATAAATATATATATTACATACACACACTGAACTCCCGCCTGATGACCCACCCGTCAACACACAACCATCCCACTAACACAACCACATTGCTGACATGACCAATTTGCCAGGTCCCACAGGTGGTCATGTTAGCAGCATTTTAATATATATATATATATATATCCATCCATCCATCCATTAACAGCTTTACTCAGCAGCTCCTGGACCATGGACTGATTCTCACAAATTTGTGTATGGATGTGTGCATCACTAAATACACAAAAATACATTTTTGTGTATTTAGGGCCCAATAAAAAATGTTGAACAGTCATGAAATCCAAAACGTAAAAACGTGTGCAGCATCCTCACATACATCCCTGTCATCACGCAATATTTAAAGAAAATTGGCCCAACCAATTTTCACTTTGGTGGAATGACTTGGATTTCTTCTCATTTTAGTGAGTACAGACAAAACTGATAGCTTTTCTGAAGCAATGCTGCATGGTTTTTCACTATATGTTGTTAATCTGATATAATGTATTTAATCTTGGTGATAGCTGGTCACTCAGTAAATTTTGTGGTGTAATTTCCATTTTTGACAATTTAAGGAGTTTTTATGTTTTCAGCATTTAACAGTCTTTAAGTGTAATCAAGCCTGCTTCACAGACATCTGTAATTATTTGATTAAAGTGAAAGGATATATATATATATATATATATATATATATATATATTATATATATATATATATATATATATATATATATATATATATATGTTCCTGTCATTATGCAAAATCTGAAAAAAAAATTATTAACTAGTTTTTTCAGAATCATAGCAGACTGCTATGGAAATTTATATTGGAAGGCTTTGAAGATTTTTTTTACATTTGGTGGGTGGTTTCCACCTGGGGATATATTGTTTGTATCTAGTTCGGGTCACTGTATATTCTCTCCACCAGGCTTTTCCTTAATCCTTTCACCATTGTGTTAATAGGGCATGATCAATTGTTCTTAACTCTTTGTCTCATTTTTAAATGCAACTTTTATAAAATTTTTATAATTTTCTTCTTTTCATTTAATGTATTTAAACTTTACCTGGATATTTTTTGGCCAGATGTGTTCAAATTATTCCATTTTCAATATTGTATATATAAACATCTATTAAAAAAGTTTTCTGCATGAAACAGAATATTTCTTGCTTTTTTAGTATTTTCATATGGGCAATGTTCACAGGTAAGCTTTAGGCCTTTGTTTTAAACCTATGTATTTATTTCTTTGCTAGCTTCTACCTTAGAACTAGAGAGGGCGCCTTTGCCCATCTTCACTGGTCTGGTGAAAGAGGCCCTCGAACGGAGGGACCCAAGCACTGTTTGGAATAAGTTGGTGCTCCAAACTGCCCAGCATTTCTTCCCCATGTTGCAGAACCCTACCTCCTTCTACTATAAAATAATTGGGCAAAGAATGTACAAGCGATACCCTTGCATTGGGCTGCCAGGTGCTGGAAACCCATGGGTGAGTTTTGTTTTGTATTTATCCAGTCAAGTTAGCTCAGCTGACTTAAAGTCCACTGAGCAATAGGAATAGTTTGTCTGTCAACCATCTGTCCAGACAGCCATTAACAGAGCACAAATCATAACCATGTAAGGGCTGGGATCATGAATCTGTGTGGTCTCCGACGTCCAAAACAGATCTCTAAGGAAACCTGCATGAGGTTGTGTGATCTATACTCCCCAAGTTACAGGGTGTGTTTGAGCACACAAGAAATACAGTTTCTTGTCAGTAAACTCTATACAAAATTTCTCAGGAATGGTATGATAGATTGTAATGAAATTTGGTAGGCTTATAGATCTTGATAATTGTTATCTGCTGCAAGTGACTTATGGTACCACTTGTATTATCTTTATTATACAAAATTTAACCTTTATTTTTAGAAAGCTAAAATGTGGCTTATAACAGGCCACAAGTCGTAAATATTGAAAAGATGGCTCCTGCTTCACACTGACACAGGCCTGATATAATGACCTAAGACCTGAAATGCGATGGGAGTGACTTATATTCAACAAATTATGGCCTACCTTTTTATTTAAAAAAAAATTATCCATATAAACAAATTCAGTTGAGTGTTGTCACCCCTGGGTCTCTAGTTTAGATGATGAGATTCTTAAACAGCAATTAATGGAAAACCAAAACTGATTTTTGCTTTATAACATTAATTTCTTCACAACCATGTCAAAACTAATTTTTACTTTTCCACTGTTCTGTTCCATGGGGGGGGGGGGGGGGCAAGTTTACTCTCATCATATTCTGAGGATATGAAAATCATTTTTGTGTATGAACTAATATCTATGCTTTCAGATGGCTTTCAATAAGACGTTGGCACAGAAAGTTCGCCACATGAAACATGATTTAAAAGCCCGTTCCAAAAAGGCCAAGCCACATCCACTTAAGGAGGTACAGCAGTATTGTGTTGGGCCTCAAGCTAAGAAGAGACAATACTCTCTCAAATCTCCAGGTGAACTTTTAAATTTTGTATTCAAAGATGAAATTAGTAGGGAATTCTCCCGCAGGATTCCCTCTAGTCAATCTGTTAATGAGTATAGTTAATAAACAGCATATAATTTCTGTATTTAATGGTTTCCCAGACAAAAAGAATTAAATACCATGGTTTTGAACCAGTCGTTCCATGGCATTAGACTGACAACTGCATGGTCACAAGAGCAAGAAGCCTATTTTAAATGGTTGCTGTTTGGCCTTGAATGTGCCCTGTAACCTCGTGCATACCCTAACATGCATTTTAAAGGCCACTGCACAATGACCACAGGATCCATAAACCTCTAAATGGGGAACATCTCACAGTTGAAATAGACCCATTATAACTTAATTGAACTGGCTTTTCACCCCATTTATAACCTCGAGTCATATCCAGGCCACTGTATGGTAACCACTAGACCTAGAATTTGGGAGAATCTCATATTTAACGTAAGAATTTGCCATTATTACCTATATATTTTTAGAAATCAATATATATAGCCTTCAGCAGAAGCTGACCTGCTTTTAACGGGGTATACCCAGTGTCTAGGGATACCACTGTATGGCCATTGCTAGTAAACTTGTTACAGCACTGCAGGTTGATGACAGCCAACAGGAAGAAGATACGAAAAGCCACCTGCAGGTCTTAAGAGAGGAGTGCAGGAAGGATCCTGACTGCCGCAACACTGCCCATCTTAGGACTCTACTGAAGCACACACATGCCTTCAGACAGGATCTATTGAAGAAACACCATGGGGGTGACGTACAGCCCATCCTGGAACACTTTCCATGTTTGGACCAAATCGACTTTGTGAGTAATGTTTATGTAATGTTTCATCTTTTGCATGCATCTAACTATAAACATGCTTTGGTTCCCTTTGATTTTACCAATTAGTGTGATCTTGCTAACCAGCTAATCATCATTGTCTTCTTAAAAGTTTGATGAGAACTTGCTACATCAATACACCAAATTAATCTTTCACAACTAAGCCTTACACTGAATTTGAAGAAAAAGTACAAGTTGATCAGTGTCCTACATGAGATTTCTTCAAATACAATGACAGGGTTACATTACTCTGATGAGCTCTAACCATGGAATACTAAGTAGTAAGATTAATTGTGGCCAGTTTATTGGGCTTTCAGTTAAGCATGTCTTTTGTTCTTATTCCATTGTCACAATGATTCAAACTTACATTAAATGACTGATCAGGGCTATGGTAAATATTAATTTTTGTTTGATAATATACATATATACATGAACCAGTAGATCTACATATGGATAAGCCAAACATAAAGTAAGTTAAAAACACTTTTCTTTAGGTAATGTACGACTTTGGACTAAAGTTTGGGCCAGAACGATATGAAGAAATGCTTGAGAAAATCACTTGCTTGAGGGAGATGGCAGTGAAGTACATGAAGAGTAAAGATGCTGTAGGCAGTTTTTAATAATATTTGTAAAATCCTTGTAGAGACATTTGTTTTATTAACACTATTTTTAGCTCAGCTGACTGTAAGTCGACGGAGGTATAGGAATGGCACTTTGTCCGTCCGGCTGTCTGTCTGTCCGTTAGCAGGGCACAAATTGTAACTGCTGGACCTAGAATCTTATCACTTGACATCCAGGGAGGTCCATGAAAAATTTCCTAGGAAACCTGAAATAAGGTCTCTGTTACCTATATTCTTTGAGCTTTGGACTCTGAGGTACCCCCCCCCCCCCCCCCCCAGGATTAATGGAAAATGTACCTGAACAACTAATGCATTGATCACCATGACTCTTTTCGTGGAGGTTCACCATAGTGTGTTTCATCAGTTCCTGCAGACTGGTGGCACCACCTGAATTTGTTTTATTTTTTTATGATTCTTTTTCTCTATTTTTGATACCTTTAAAGATGTGGTCAGCAGTTAACAGGGCACAAATCATAATGACTGGACCTAGAATCTTCTATCTTGACATGTAGGGAGGCCCATGAAAAGTTTCCTTGGAAACCTGAAATAAGGTCTCTATTACTCATATATCCTTCAAGCTATGGGGCTCCCTAAGTATCGCCCAGAATAATGGAAAATTTGATACAAAATCTCAAGTATCTTAACAATTGTTGCATTGATCACCATGATTTTGTGCATGAATATTGTTCTTTGAATGTTTCATCAGTTTCTGTAGACTGGTCAGGCCAACTGTATTTTTTTGATTTTTTACGATTTTTGCTGGTCAGCTGACTGTAATCCACTGGTTCTAGAAGTACATAAATATCCTTACAATCAAATTCAGCTGAGCATTGAGACCCATGGGTCTCCTAGTTTTATTCGTCTCACAGAAGAGTCAAGACTAGCACACTGCATGATGTCTGTAAACTGGTGTATAATGGTGCATGTAACTCAAATTGCCTTTTACCATCATATAAAATCTGAACTGTAAACTTTGAATGTAATTCCGTAAGATGGCATTGACTTGAATATAAGTTACAATTACAGAAAAGTATTGTTTCTGTTTTATGTTGGAATGAATTTGAAGATTTCCCTGCAATCTCTTCACAGGACACATGCACAGACATACTGACCAGCTGGAGAAGAATTGAGGACATAGTGCGTTTCACAAAAGGAAAAAGCAGGTCCAGCAGTGTGTTTAAGATAATTGAGGTAAATATATATTTACTTATGAAAAATATATGTATGAATTAAGATTGCAAAGAACTGCACTATGTTTTTACAGCTGCAGCAATGTACAATATTTAGGGACAAGTGTATCAGCAAGACCAGATGGACTTCAAACAAACATTTTAGACTTTTTAACTCAGCTGTATTATAACTGTGAGTCAGATCTGAGCTATAGTGACGTCCATCTTCTGTCAAGCTTGCTGTACAGAGAGTACAAATTGTAGCTGTTGGACCTAGGAACTTCTAACTTAAATTAAGGGAGGTCCTGGGGAAATCTGCTTGGAGACGTAAAATTAGGTCATGGTGATCACCATGACCTATTTTCTGCCAGCTATGGGACAAAACACCATTTTCAGCACTGAAAGGTAGACTTTTCTGAGTATTCCAGGTTCTTCAACAAAATTTGTGTTGGTTCATAACATTATAGAATAATGTGCCTCATTAACATCTTTAAGACTATCACCATGCACAGTTTGAACAGAATCCCCCCTACTCCCAATTTCTTCAGAAATGTCACTTAAACTCATTCATTTTTTTTTCAAATAGTCCATTTTGTCCATTTCATACAAATCTCTAGCATCTCCGTAATTTATCCAAGGGTTGCAATGAAATTTGTTTTGCATGCTGACCTTAAATAGCTTCATTTTTTACATTAGGCTATTTTTTTTAATTTTTCATGCAAATTTTTGAGAACTGCTAATTATCACAAATGTGTCAGTTATCTCAGCTATTGGCTGATGCATTTTACATTCCTACTTGTTTTTTCAACTGCCAGAATGAAACATCTGAGTTATAAGGATGGCCCTATGCCACCTTCTGTCTGTCTGGCTGCCAAGCCAGTTGCAGATGGTAATTATAAGGGCTGGTTCCTCAGATTTTGCAGTCAGGCATTATCTCGATTGTCTGTATTGGCAATATGCTGTTCAAGCAAATATTAATTCTTGCTCCTATTAAAAAATCACTACTGCTTAAGAAATTGTGCTCTTTTGGTCCAAAAACCTCTTTCTGGTCATAATTTTAATGCTCCTGCAACCCAAGGAAGGGGGGGGGGCATTAAGTGTTAGCTTTTCAGGAAGTCCATACGTACGTACATCCGTTCGTCAAAGAATGTTGACCCATGGGTCACTTGTGTAGTGATGATATTTGTTTAATTGCTTTAAATTTTTGTATCTGTAGGAGGAGATGCTGCTTGATGCTATGGAGAAGAAACAGTACGTTGGACCCTCAATTCTTTTGGTCGAAAGAGAAGGGGCCATAACTGATATCAAGGTTGCTGTGGACAGTTCCTTAATCAGTTGTGCCACAACATCAGTTGACAATGCTTTAGTGCACCTCATATGCGTATATTATAACTTTGATATCGAGTACCCCAGGGTGTACAGCCAGGTCCTTGGCCTCATACAACATGTTGTCATGTGTGACCCATTTAGGGGTGTAACTTCACAGGGGTACAAGTTCCTATTGAAAAACATTGAAAATACTTCGTGAAATTGAAACATGTTTATGTTTTATTGGTTAAGATATGATACAACTGATCCCATCGGTCACATATGAAAACTGAGATATGAAGCTGCAAACTGTTTTACATACATGTTATTGATTTATGACATGACAGGATACATGATACGAGGTGTGATACAATACATGATACGATGCATGGTATGATGTGTTTTAAGATGCATGATATGATGTTTGATACAATACATGATATAATGCATGGTATGATGTGTTTTAAGATACATGATACGATGTATGATACAATACATGATACCATGCATGGTATGATGTTTTAAGATACATGATACGATGTATGATACAATACATGATACGATACATTGATAGGATACGTGATACCATACATGATAAGACACATGATATGATATATTTAAGACACATGATACGATGTATGATGCAATACATGATACGATCCATGGTAGGATACGTGATACCATACATGATAAGACACATGATATGATATATTTAAGACACATGATATAATGTAAGATGCAATACATGATACAATGCATGGTATGATGTGTTTTAAGATGCATGATATGATGTATGATACAATACATGACATGATACTTTACATGATATGATACATGGTATGACCCATGATACGATTAGTGATATGATGTGTTTTAAGATGCATGATACAATGTATGATACAATACATGATACGATGCATGGTATGATGTGTTTTAAGATGCATGATACGATGTAAGACACAATACATGATACGATGCATGGTATGATGTGTTTTAAGATACATGATACGATGTATGATACAATACATGATATGATGCATGTTATGATGTGTTTTAAGATACATGATACGATGTATGATACAATACATGACACGATCCATGATACTTTACATGATATGATGCATGGTATGATGTGTTTTAAGATGCATGATATGATGTATGATATAATACATGATATGATGCATGGTATGATGTGTTTTAAGATACATGATACGATGTATGATACAATACATGATACGATGCATGGTATGATGTTTTAAGATGCATGATACGATGTATGATACAATACATGATATGATGCATGGTATGATGTGTTTTAAGATACATGATACGATGTATGATAAAATACATGACACGATACATGACACTACATGATATGATACATGGCATTATATATGATATGATACGTTATACGATGTGTTTTAAGATGCATGATACGATGTATGATACATTACAGGACACGATACATGATACTTTACATGATATGATGCATGGTAAGATGTGTTTTAAGATACATGATACGATGTATGATACAATACATGATACGATACATGGTAGGATACGTGATACCATACATGATAAGACATGATATGATATATTTAAGATACATGATACTATGTATGATACAATACATGATACGATGCATGGTATATGTTTTTTTAAGATACATGATACGATGTATGATACAATACATGATACGATGCATGGTAGGATGCATGATAAGACGCATGATATGATATATTTAAGACACATGATACGATGTATGATGCAATACATGATACGATACATGATACGATCTATGAAACAATGCATGATACTATACATGATACTATACGTTTTAAGATACATGATACAATGTATGATACAATACATGATACAATGCATGGTATGATACATGATATGATATGTTTTAAGATATATGATACGATGTATGATACAATACATGATAGTTTTAAATACATGATACTATGTATGATACATTACAGGATACGATACATGATACGATTCATGTTAGTACACATCATATCGAGTGTAGCAAACAGTTTTACATATATGTTATTGTGTAGATCTGTAACATTAACAGATTTGCAAGTTCTATATATTTTTATAATCTTATTTTTATAATTATTTTGTATGTAGCTCATTCATCCAGTTTATACCTGAAAGACGTTCCAAATTTAAGATTTTATGCATGAGTGAACAGAATTGTTTTCAGATCAAAATACTATTTTTTTCTTCTACTTGAATATATTTTTAGTATTGGACAAACTTGAATGGAAGTGTTCAAGGGGTGAACAATGAACGCTTAAAAGTGTTCTTTTTTCAAAATGAACACCTTAAAGTGTTCAAATTCTGTTTCACGGTTTGAACACTTTCAGGTGTTCATTTTGTGAACACTTCAACAGTGTTCATAATGCTGTGTATAAAGTGTTCAGATGAAATAAACACGAGGGTTCATTATTTTAACACAGGCGTTCATTTTATTTTTGAACACTTATATGTGTGCTAAAACTGTTTCAGATAAGTGTTCAAAAAAGTGTTCAGAAGAGCTCCCTAGATTTTACAGTGTATAAAGTGGTAGCGTCGATTAATAAAATCATAACATAAACTTCAAAGAGTCGAGTCTCATATTTAATTTTTTTTTTCAAAATACATTTTACCATGGCTGGTTTCGGAATCTAAAATAGACTAAGCTATTCATTGAAATGTATACATATAACGAAATATAAAGTGATAAATAAAATTCAGTTGCAAGTTATGATTTGGGCATGCATTTGCACTAGCCTTGACATTGACAGATAGTGTATAAAATGATTTTGCGTATGATAATATGTATTTGAAACATTAACATAATTTGCATTTAAATGCTTCGAGTCGCGTTTGAAACCCAGCCCTGACAAAGAATGACAAAACTCCGAGATTAGATTCTTCAAAACAGAATTTTGAGAAAAGCAAACACAACAAAAATTTCTTCGGACAGTTCAAATTTAGGTACAATACGTATTGCGATAAATATATACTTAAAGCGATACCTGATATGTGTTGACGATACGCTTCATTTTTCTTTGTGTATCATTTCTGATAAAAAAACCCTTGGTTTTCGTAAACTAATAAAAATACCGTAATATTGGTCTATCATCGCTCACATGCGATGTATATACATTCTTTATCCAGTCGACCATACGATAAAACGTGATCTTGAGTCTTTAATGTCCATGTAATAAAGCAGCTTAAGCTTTAAAAATAATTCAGTTTATAGATAAGACTAGGATTGTATGACTTGTATCTATATTTGTGAGCAGTTTTTGTGTTTCGGTAATTCGACGATACAGCGTGCTTTGGGTATCGGTAACCGTGTCGAGGTGGTGTATCGATATATCGGTATATTGATACAGCCCCAGTTGATATTGTGGATATTTGTTTTACTCTTTCATGTTTTAATGACATTTCAGCAGAGGGAGTTCCTTCCGTCAAAGCAGAGCCAATCTAAACGTACCTTTTTTCAAGGAGGAGTCGCATGCTAAAACCCATGTCGGAAAAAAAACAGAGACTATTTATTGGAACAATAGTTCATTTATACATAACATCATAAAAGAACAAGCAGTCTATTAACCAAGGACTCCAGCTAGGTTGTCCAAAGGTTCAAGTAATGTCGTAAATGCTAAGGGAAAATACATTTATGAAAAGGCATTTGCGTTCACATAAGCGTTCCCCAAAAAAATTGTTTTTTTGTTTGAAAAGTTATCAGAGTGAGGGTTTGAGGCAGAATGTTTAATTGCTGACTACTCTGCAGGTGGCCATATTAGGAAAGAAAAGGTTTGGTCCTCAGGCTCTTATTAAGGAATCAGTAAGTGCTTTTTTTTAAATTTCGACAAAACGTTTATATGATCAAGGGACAATACAATTGTTACATAACCGTAAACAGGGAAAAGCACATCATAACCAAAATTTATCAAAATTGTAATATTTTATTTTCATGAAAGAAATGTCCGATTCTCTGGAGCTCATGATCGGTATATTTCTATTGAAAATACAAAAATGATGTTATATGTCTGCTGGGGGTGTCAATATTTACACGCGGTGCCTAGGAAACTAAATTTTTATTGTCTAATATGTCATATATTTATCTTCTTGTTGAGAAACTATTACAATTACCTGGTAGGTGTGATGCTTGTTTAGATCCTTGATGTCCTCAGAATCTAGTAGAAAGTTCTGAGATATATAACCAACGTCTCTGAAAAGGATCCCACCAGTATTTCCACGACATTCCCTGATAACGCTCCAGTGGCTGAATGGACCCTCAGTCACGTGACCGCTCTGGTCGCCCATGTAGTCATTGGACCAGATGATGCTATCTTTAGCCTCAGGTAGAAGGTGATCTAGCTCTGAATCCCAGTACGGCAGGGAAACGCAGGGGTCATGCTCACGGAGGGCATTCTCAAACCTACGCAAACGTAACTGGTTTTACTACATGAGATAACTAATAGTCGTATATCTTAAATACCTTGTTAACATTGTCGTTACCTTTTCAAAATGTACACATCCTTCCATGCATGGTGCAAATGATAAATATAAGAGGCTATCACCAACATTTGTTTGTTTAAAAAATAAGCTGCTTCACATTAGTTTAATCTTGACTAACTGTTAACCTAATTAAAATTACTTTTTTTTATTTGTTTGTCTATTTTACCTGTTCAGATACTCTCGATGCCAAGGTAGGAAAGCGGCGCCACCGTGCGCGGCGGGAGAATTTTCTGAGCGATGATAGTCAACAAATATGTCATATTCGCTGACACCGCCAATCATCGAGTTCTTCATGGCCCTCAATGCACGGTGGAATCTTAATCTTTGGTATCTAAGTAAAGAATGGATTTTTATGTCAAACTTTTGGTACATATATATTAAATCATGCTAAATACACTCTCCAAATATTAGTTTAAAAAATCACCTCATTTTGCCGGAGCTGTTTCAATCTGCTAGTATGACTTATTGAAACGGAAAGTAAGAATTGTGCTGTTTAGATGAATATAAAATAAAGATTTGATGGAATACCTAGAATCATTTAATATAATACAGGCCTGTATATATTACACGGCGCTGATAACAAGTACTCTACAGTTTGGGCTGATTATATACATATTGTGGTTGTGTTTTTGTTCGCCAGGGTGTCAAATTGCAATATTTGTGAAAGGAAAATTTTCGGAAAAATCGAAATTCCGTGAATAAGAGTTCATACTTGCACATGTGAACAGTAATCTGTTCTATATCCCCTGTCTCATCTCATGTATAACGACCCGTAGCGTCAGTATTAGCACACATTGTATGTTTCCCCTTAATTCAAAGATCGATAAATTAAAAAAAATGAGATATTTTTCTGCAATAATTGCATCAAGAATTTTCAATCGTTCAAATATTTTTTATTGCTTGAGTTACTGTGTGGTAAATCGCGAAAATGAAACCCCCGCGAAGTGAAAATCGCGAATAGTTAACCACGCGAATATTAAGCCAACTGCAGTATAGCAAGTGTACCAAAATGACCCTTTCAGTCATATAAACGAGTCCGACCATGTCTCCGCTTTCGCATTTTATCACATGAATCTGCAGGACATTATTTGACTGAAGTCCACTCACCTGGTCAACTGTCGGTATTCCCTCCTCTCTCTATAAAGACATGCTGAGCTGATGTGTCCATGGTACCTTGGAGGAGAGGATTTTTTTGCGAACCACTCAGCCTCTCTTCGGGTAGGAACGAAGGTCGGCAGTGGGACGTGAGCGCGACCCCGCCAGCCTGACTGGAATCGCAGAATTGTTCGGAAACCATGTCGACCGAAACGAGACATCAGCTTCCTGATCTCAAAATTTGTCCAAGAGCGCCTCGTGAATTGTGGAAGTATTTCGGAGCTGTTTGTTTCATGGGCAGAGCAGGGGAAATCCAGGAATGCGGCACAGGCCCAGAAAACCATCAAAACGATAGTCAATCTGCAACTCTTTGGTGACAACTGAATCACACATTGAGTGAAGATGTGTAAGATTTTACGTCGTACAATCAAAACAAAGTTGTATTTAATTTGCCGCCCTATTGCCGAGTCTCTAACGATTTGTTACTATGAACAAAGTTAGGATGTCACCTTTTTGTGTGAATCAGGGCCAACAACAGGGCGATGACTACTATTGCAAAGAGTCTACCTAATAAAGTATAATTGTGTGCAAAGTGTTAGATTTGCTGCTATAAACGTATTTTTTTAATCTTTAAATTTCAACGGATCATAAGCAATCAAGATAAATCATATTGTTAGTATGGTATATAAAAAGATTTCAGAGCGCGTTGAGGCAGACCCATCTTATATATGTAATTCTTAATAGTTGACAGGTTTACTCACCATTTCCATTTGAACATGATCCTCAGGATTAGCGCTTCGCCAGAGTGGAACAAATCACTGATCACCATCGTCATATCATCGCCATATATCCTTTTGAAATTCTCGCACTAGAGCGAGGCTCGGTGTCCACTTTAGGTGGTGATATAGGGGAGGATCTTCATAAGGATGAAACAAACGCCTGCTTACCGCCTCCCCCCCCCCCCCCCCCCCATGTATTTTCACAGGCTAGCTTTACCCAGTTTAATTATGGAGAACGCATGCACTACGTTCGTATCTTACAACAGGATTATCAGATAGCTATAAGTTTAAGTTAAATTTAAGTTAGCCTCATTCGCCCCTCCCCTGGCGTTCTGTCGGCTTCATCAGATGTGCCCCCCCCCCCCCCCCCCTTTTTAGCTGGTCACGTGATCATACAAAGAGAGAAAGTAAAACCTCATATTCTGTAGAAAAACAATATATAAGAAAACGAAGGCTGCAATTTGAAGAAAGGTCAGATATTTGAGTATGATATTTGACTTTCATTTCAGAATAGCTTTCAATAAATGTATCTACACCTCGTTTCAAAGTCCATAAAACAGGTCACAAACAAGATTCGGCATAGGAAAAAACTTGACAGAATGTTACTAGTTGTGTCAAGATCGTGTAGCCTAAAGCTCAAAGCACAATGGCATGCGGGCGGCATGCGGGAGATAAGAAGCAACTTGGCAGCACACAAGTGATGTGCCAGAATCTGTGTAATCAAACATACGAGAGCGGATGCCGCATGTTTAAAAATTGGAGATGGATGCACGATGCGATACCACGCTCTCATTGGTCTGATTACAATTCTCTGTTCAGTGACAGCTCTGAAAGAGTAATGCGGCATTTTAATTATAATCAAAACTTATGTACGTGCATGCTTGGTGGTAGTACGTTATACACCTATTCTTTATTTTCATGAGATGTATCAATACGCAATAAATAATGTGGTTGGCTTCATATTCGCTTGGTTAACATTTCACAATTTTTCAGTTTAACAGTTTCAGTGTTTCGCGAGGGTTTCCTTTTTCTGCGATTTTTGAAATATTAAAAAAACCGTACAAAATAAACCCGTATTGTATTATTTAACTATATAAAATTATACTTGCGCGAAATGGTAATAATCGGACAATTGAACATCATGAGAATTGAAATAATTGTTCGTTATTGACGGGTAATTCTGATTTATTTATATATAATTAAATCTGATTTCATTTACAAAAGCCTTCTTTGAGCACACAAAGAACTATTATTTAATCATTCAAATTTCAACTTGCCTTCCATGATCGGCCTCTTATGCAGGCCGGTTTTATTATCGCGTTAATTCTCATTTCCTGAATATCGCGAATTTGAAACCATGGCGAACAATAAGGCAACCACATTAGCTGAAGGGGCGTATCATTAGCTTCGATGCATCTTGCATATGGCGGAGCTTGAGAGACATGTATCTCGTGCCCCCCCCCCCCCCCCTCCATCCCATTTCTAATACAAGAAATAGACTCTGGAATTAGTTCAGACAGATATCGTCGTTGCCAACAGAAATACAGATTCGTATCGCCTTGCCTGGGGAGACAGAATCTGTCCGATGTTTTGCCCTGTATCATGCCTGAACGGGCTCCAAATCAGCCATGAGCATTTCTTAAGGAAAATCATCTGCAGCGCGAAAGAAAGATAAAAATAAAAAAAAATATGGCATTTTGGCAGGATAATTTACTGCGATAGGAACAGCAAATTGCATGTGATGTTTTGGTGGCTAAATAACATCTTCATTTCAAGCAGTATATTTATAATGATAAATGGCTGAAATGACAAACATGGCGAACATAGTATTATATTGTTTTCTCAGACATCACTTGAAAAAAAAAACATAATCCTGACCCCATTATGGCGGCACCAAAGAAACATGGGTCCTCCGTTCACCTGTGTGGTGGATGATACAAGAACGTTTGGAGTGTTCACTCCAGCAGAGTGTGTCATGTTGTTAGATAGAACCATAGTTGACGTTTTGTTTATATTACGTGAAAAAAACTTTGTTTTCGTTCTTTCCGTTCCTATAGTGTGGGCGGGTGTCTGCAGATAAACAATTGGTTTCCACGACATTATATGAAAATAACGTATGTGAAGAATAACAACTCGTGACCTCGACGACCCGGCTCTTGAGACCTAGGACTCCCGCAGTGGTGGGCTGGGGGTCATGCCTAACCTTACAAAGTGGATGGAAAGCTGAATGCTGGTCACGCTTCATGCAAAAGAGAAACGGATGAGAAACGAATGTACGAAATGGAGAAACAGAAGCCTGAGAACCTATCATTTTGGTTAATGTGTATATCAATGATTCATTTGCATATTAGTGTTTAGTTTTTGTTGAGGAACACATAATGACGTTGTTATCACTTTTGCTTTTTCTGTTTAACCTGCTCTACTGAAATACCCTCGCAGAAAACATTATAGAAGAGAAAAAGGAAACCCTACACTAACTGCAATAAAACAGGATAAGTGATCATAAAAATGTGTATCAAGAACTCATATTTTGTTCAGGTAGAGCGAGGTTTTCTAATTCTAGTGTAAACTAGATATTTCTTGGCACCGAAGGTGCCATAGTATACCCAGACAATTAATATGAGAAAAGACCATTAATTTATTTTACGGAAACGGGAAGGTAGGTTGCACCATCTGCCTGGTTTACGAAATGGATAGAAAGGCCAAATTTAAGACCAATATCTTGAACCACTCCAGAGATATGAGCAAATTTCACCCAAAGCACATGTAAAGATGGACGCCACAGCAAAACGATTGCAGATGGCGTCACCAGTCTTGAGTACAAGATGGAAGAGTCCAAGATCTATGGATATGCACAATTTCAGACCAATAGGGCAAATCCCTCCTCAGAAAAGAGCATTAATTTTTTTTTTTACGGAAACAGGAAGGTAGGTGGCGCCACCTGTCTGGTTTACAAGAAAACTTTCCTAAATGGATGGTCATGCCAAATTTCAGACCAATGCCTTGAACCACTCCAGAGATATATGCAATTTTCACCCAAAGCACATGTACAGATGGACGCCACACCAAAACGATTGAAGATGGCGGCACTAGTCTTGAGTACAAAATGGAGGAGTCCAAGATCTATCGATTTGCACATTTTCAGGCCAATAGGGCAAATCATTCCTCAGAAAAGGGCATTAATCTATTCTACAAAAATGGGAAGGTAGGTGGCGCCACTTGTCTGGTTAACGAGAAAACTTTCCAAGATTGATGAACATGCCAAATTTCAGACCAATACCTTGAACGACTTCGAAGATATGGGCACTTTTCACCATTACGGATGGACGCCACCCAATTACATTTGTAGGTAGCGCCACCAGTTGTGAATACAAGATGGAGGTATCCAAGATCAATGGACATGCACAATTTCAGCCCAATCCGTCCATAAGTTATAGACTTATAATGCTCACAGTACTGTCAAGTGGTAATGATGAGGTATTAAAAGGCGCGGAAACAAGAAAAGGACTGAAGGTGGCGCCACTTCGGTCAATTTGATTTTGGACAAATCCATGCATCCCTAACTGAGATATGATTTTGTGTGATTTTCACTATATATGGCAATATTCAAGGTCAAGGCCACTCTCATAGGAAAGGTCATGACCCCCAATTTAAATATGCATCATCCCATAACCCATGTCTATGTATATGCATAATATGGAAGAAATCTGTTCATTAGTTTTTTACTTCTAATGCTCACAGTACTGTTAAGTGGTAACGATGGGAGTATTAAACGGCACAAAAACAAGAAAAGGATAACAGGTGGCGCCACCAGTTTCCGGTAGATGTCATCACTATCCTAGATCTTTGGTCAAGTTGATTTGTGGATCCCCCAAAATGGACATATTCAAGGTCAAGGACACTCTCCTAGTAAAGGTCATGACCCAATTTTAAATAGGGTTCGTCTTCTCATCCATATCTATGCACATATGAAGTTTGGTAAAGATCCGTAAAATATATTTTTAGTTATCGTGTCAAAACGAAATCTCTGCGGCGGCGGCGGCGCGACCTTGCTTAAACCATAGTATCCCCACTTTGTCTGGGGATACAATGATATTAGGCTAATATATTGATCTTGATAATGAATGAAACATATAAAAGAAGATGTAGTCGAGTCCGCACCATCCGAGTCCGAGTGCAAGTCCGAGTCCAGGCTACCCGAATAAAGGTTCGAGTCCTTAAGGTTCGAGTCCAAGTCCACCTTCTTCAGGTCAAAGTCTTCTGAAACCTGAGTACGAGTGCGAGTCACCTATTATAAACAAATTTAATATGGAAATTTGAGATTACCATAATATTTTGGTAAATTACGCCTGCTCTTTAATTGATTGTTTGATAATATTTAGCTCCCGTTTTTAGCTCTCATTTTTTTCATGTAATGTTTTGTTAGAAGTTCTCATATGTATATAAATGCCTTTAAATAAGTTGACAGAGCTTACTTTCCACTGGACCCAAGATGGACAGATGGCATGATTTCTCAAGTCCTTGTACGAGTCCCAGAGTTCAAGTCCATAAAAAAGTTACTCGGGTAATATTGTCTCAAACCCCAGTTGTGTCAAATTGCCGTATTACGCCACCAGGTAACTTTGTGATTGGTAGTTTCTTCTTGTGTTGTATAGAGCTAACAGACAAAAACTATATACATTGTATCCGTATTAGCAAAAACTCCATAATGAACTTAATACTCCAATTTGTATACATGTTCCGCAAATTAAGAAAAATGTAAACGGATGACAGGATGGACAGGAAGGACAGACATGTGTGAGTATAGTTGAATCTTTAATGTTGTTGTAATCTCTACAAAATATTAAACTACAACAGGCGTAGATTGTATTCGATGGGTATTGCTGATGCCGTTGATTTTTTAGCTCGTTCCGAGGTTGCTGGTTTGATTCCCGATGACCAAAACAAAATGGAGGAATTGTGATAGCACATCAGAGCTTCGCTCAATAATATATCTTTATTGTCTCAATTATCGCTTATGGTCTATGGATTTTATGCAAATAAAACATGAAATCCAGAAGATGTATTAATAGCAGCTTATTATTCAGACTAAACTCTCATTTTCATTCCTACTAACAGACAGAGCAACTCAGAGGTTATTGACCTATCCTTGAAAGTATTTGCTATATCAAATGTAAAAACTTGAAATCATGCAGTAATAACAGTAGGTGTGCAGTGTAACGCCCACTTGAGCTTGCTTAATTTATTCAGTTTGAATGGCTGGTCTATTGGTACACCTACTTAGACTCATATATATTGTGCATTCTATGTATTTTCTATTTCTTAATCAAACAGTAGGCCTACTCATGTACAGCTGTAATCGATGCACCCACCGTGTATCTATGAGGGATGTATTAGAGAGCAAACCACTTCCGCTAGTATGTGTCATATATCATATACAACCCTCCTGCTCAGTGACGTCAGTTTACCCTCAACCGTTGTGTGTGTGGGGGGGGGGGGGGGTGGGGGGAGGGGGATTCGCACCTGTACGACCGTAATCAAAAGACCGTAATCAAATATATTACAATTAAGTCTAAGGTTTAAAAAAAATAAGGTATCATGTTTCCAGCACATGTAGGCCTCTATTAATTTTAAACCATGTTTAGATATGTAATGTTTCATTGTTTCAAATGGGACCAATGTGTGTAATTCTAATTATTAATATATTTTATTTGCAATATATAAATATTATTCTGAGACTATTCAGGTGGGATGATTATCATCCTCCCTTGCTAACAGTGGGGGTATAATTTTTCCTAAGCTCCGTGTGAGATATTACATATTTATTTTATAATTATAACAAAGGTAACATTTTATAATTTGCTTTAAACTTCTGTCTGTCTGTCTGTCTGTCTCTCTTCCCTGAGTGACTGTAAGACCTAAAGTAAAGGCCACTTATAAGCAAATGTGGGATAAACCGTAAATAACAATAATCTTGCTCAATGATACCCCATTGCAGTATTTGAATGTTCACACACAAATAAAATGACACGCAAAGACACATGAATATAGAAATAAAAATAATTTAATATTCATGTTTGTGTATGAAATAGGGCTTCTATCATAAGTCTGCAAAATTTAAAGTTTAATACCCAAAAAGCTGTTAGTATATCCAACTTTGCGTATTTAATATTATAACATGGCCCCTCTCTCCCTCACGACTTTGCAGTTATAAAAACAAAACAGGTTTGACACAGATGAGATTAATGAGCGGTTTTGTATAGCATGAAATGTATGCTGCATAAATATGAAATATTGTTAACCCTTCATGGACAGCTTAAACTCTAACCACTCAACCCCAGACCCGCCGACGGATCCCCATATAAAAATTATGAATTGACGTGTCACGGAAAATCAGGCACTGAAGGCTTTTTCTCCAGTATTGATTGTGTTTCGCCAAGGACGTGACCGGACGCCTCCAAATTACTGGGGTTGCCTGTTTATTCGCAAGTGTTTTATTTTCGCGGTATTCGCAAATGTGAAATAATCAAGGATATGAAACCCTCGGGAATAAGATGACCCATCAACTAAGATGAACAAAATGGGATGATGCTTCTGCACAAACAGATTATTAGTTATCACATCCCTTGAAACTACCAACTTATCAGGAAACTTACATGTGCATGTTGTCGAAACTGGCCCATGCATAAAAGCATTAATTATTGAATAACACGCGGTATTGATATTAACAGAGGATATATCGACTGTGACACAAATCATAAGGGATTGGCTGAACTGGAAATGAGTGAAGCCGTGTAGGTTTCATTCTTATT
This sequence comes from Sipunculus nudus, assembly GCA_026874595.1. Taxonomy (NCBI): domain Eukaryota; kingdom Metazoa; phylum Annelida; class Sipuncula; order Golfingiida; family Sipunculidae; genus Sipunculus; species Sipunculus nudus. The sequence goes on from CM049321.1 coordinate 45,649,592, forward strand.
TAAAATCAATACAAATACTGCTGTTTTTAGAATGCCGTATATAGTGTGTGGTGCAATCGCGAAATCCTCGAGAAACGTTCAGAGTTGTTGAAGATATTGCGAATTTTCAGCCTCGCTACACTCTAAAAATGGATCGGTTAAATTCAACCAAAAAATTGGTTGAAATCAACCGGTCTTCTCGGTTGATATGTGTCCAACCAATTAACCGGTTGATTTCAACCGATACCAATTGGTTGATTTTTCAACCAATATTTTTGGTTGAAATCAACCATGTGACTGGTTGAAATCAACCATGTGATTGGTTGAAATCAACCAACAATAATGGTTGAAAACAACCAATACTGAATCAACCAATTTGATTCAGATGACCATATTGGTTAAAATCAACCAAGAAAATTGGTTAAGAAGGAACCAACTGAATACCCTAGCAAAATATGAAATGGTTACAAAATGCAGTTGAATTCAGCCACAACTGCCTGAAAACAACTAACATAAAAAAAATTTTGCATAAAATTGTGATGCAGTGTGCTCAAATATCATGGTGAAAAAGAATTAAATATACCTTTGTACCAAGTAATGTCAAGGAATATTCCTCAGCCAGTCAAATGAACAAAATAAAACACAATTTGCACTTTGCATGATACTGCTGTTCCTCTGATTGTAGAAATGTAATGAAATTGGAAATATCACTCTGTGTGGCAGTACAAGTGCTCTGATAACCAGCTTGCATTCATACATCAACCTTTTGTCTGAAATGGTAGACACAAAACAAGAGCATTATATTTATAAAAATAATTGTTTAATAAGTCCAGTAAAATAACAATGTAACATATAATTAAATCATGCATGCAGTACACAACTTGTAACTGCACAACTGGCGACACAAGCCTCCATTTAAAAACATATATATACAAGTAAGATTTTCTAGAGTCCAATGCTAAAAATTGAATTTCAGGAAATTGAATTCACAATTACTGATAATTTAAAAATGGACAGATAGACAGGTAGACAAACAGAGTTAATCACTTCATCTCCCTTTCTGCTGAAGCTGGAAAATTATTAACATATGTTTGAAGTACTCTGGAAGTGCAATGTCATGGATACCTGACTCATAAAATGATGAAACAAGAGTCTACAGTCAATACTGTTCCCTGATGACTGTCTTCATTCCATATGCCTGCATGCATCATGGTGTCTGAGAAACACAGCAACACTGAACTCAGTCACTGTTGATCTTCATCAAACATTTAGAAACTGAATTTCTAGATCTGAAAATACATCAAATTTCACATTATCTGGTGTTAATACTGTTCTAATTATATATATATATATATATATATATATATATATAATTACACACACGCAATTTTAATCCAACCCCTTATAACTGCTTGTGATATAGGCATACTTCATGCACAAGGAAGTACAAGAGGGCGAGACCTAAACAGTGACAAAACATGCAATTACATATTAACAGTTTGTTATGATGACGATAGACTACCTATCATCAATGGATATTAAATTAGTCTGAACGAGGTAGGCCTACAAGTATAAATGTACTCATTATTGATTAAATATGTACTGTAACAGAATTCAGACTTTGTGCATATCTTGCAATTGTACAATAATACAAGAAGAAATACAATAGAATATGGGTCATCATATTATGATTTCAGGTGATGGAGATTTGCCCATTTCCAAAATTTCAAAGTTAGAAAGTTCCAAACATATTTGTTTTGCTTATCTGAATTTCAATGCTAAAACCATGTGCTTTCTTAAAGTTCACAGAACATTAGTCATAGTGTCCAAACTTCAGGAATCAAAGGAGACCTCCCTAGATATTGAGTATGAATGGCCTAATGGTTAAATATATGCCCTGTCAGTCTTTCAGGCTGCTCAAAATTATGTTTTCAGCCCGTATCTCACAGAATAAAGTTCACTATGTCCTACAGTTTTTGACAAAATGCTATCGAATTTTCATATTATAATAGTTTTAATCTTTGCATTTTGTACATACAAAATGTCAACTGTGCTGACAGGAAAGCAAATGTGCAATGGTCAAGGTTGGACAAAATTTTAAAGGTCTGATATTACCTTTATGACAATAACTTAAAAAGATTATAAAAATCTGTCATATGCTAGAAAAAAATATATAAATCTGTTATATGCTTGAACAAAATTTTTTTAAAATCTGTTATATGCTTGAAAATTTTTGTTATAAAAAAATCTGTTATATGCTTGAAAATTTTTTTTATAAAGAAATCTGTCATATGTTTGAAATTTTTTTTTATAAAAAAATCTGTTATACGCTTGAAAACGACTCTTATCTTCAACATCTATCATGTAAAGTAAGTCGATATCTTTCCTGATGTTTTCACAAGATACATTTTATTTGGGTAAATAACTGCTACAAATTGTGCAATTGTCACCCAATTTTTGACAATAAAGTGCAACAATTGGCTTTTACTGAAAAATTGAGGTTTCTCCTTAATTTCTCATAAAAAATGTAGTCACAGTGACCAATATTCAGGTTTGTTAGAAAATAAGGACATCTACCTGGATGTCAAATTTTGGATTCACTGGTCCAGTGGTTTTGAAACGTGGCATGTAAACGGAGATCGAGCTGGACAACCAGACCGATAATGGACAAATGACCATAGCTATATCTGACATAACGTATATACAGGTAGTCATCTGAGCTAAAAATGGTGCTACATAAATATTCCCTTTAACACAATATCAATTATTCTCAATTGAATGATAGCTCTTATTTCTAGAATTGTAAGAAATCTAAAAGCCTAAATCAGTATATACCTTCTGAACATCAATAAATGCTGCCTTTGCTTCTGCTATGGTGGGCTTGGCATTTCTTCCTCTGTGCTGGAATCAGTTTTGGCAGTAAACGAAGCATCATAGCACTAATGGCACCTGAAAGAAACCAGGAATATAACAGAATGTCAACTTGTAGGACAATAACAGATTTACTACGAAAAATTTAGTTTCTCGACCAATAAACAAATTTCATGGAATGTCCACAGGCATTATGAAAATCATGATCCTGCTGATCATGCAGTGGTCAAGATTTTGAAGCAAACTGGTTTGATAACCTTCCTTGTAGATATATATACCATAACACATGAGTGGTCATATGGAGTGATTGATAAAGGGGCTATTTAAAAGTTAAATGTGTCCATTAGTCATTTTTCTCCATGAAATGCATTTAAAACTGTTTAAAATGTTAATGATGAGTCAGAAACAGGTTTAAAAGAGACCATTACATCAGCTTTATTATACATATAAAGATGTATGAGGGCAGATTTATAAAAAGTCACATACATGTCACTCTCAAAATCCATCTGGAACCTCTGTATAAACAACAAGGGATCCATCAGTCACAGTGCTCAGCTGAAGTTGACCTTGAGGTAAAAATCTGAAAATGGAGGTAATGTCTGATATGAAGAGGTAATATAGACCATGGCTGGATGATATGATTGGTTTGTATTGATGAGTAAGAAATTGTTGCAAATAATATTTTGTGACCTGACCATGTGTTTTCTAATGTTAAAATTAAAGCATGTGCGCGGTTTGTGAACATTAGATGTATATTATTACCATAATCATTGGTTGGCTTTTTGATAAATTGATGACAGTACAGTAGTTTACACATTTGTTTGATTGGGTCTATTTTTTATTAATATTTTTTATTTTATTAAATATATGTATTTTTTATTTTATAAAATGTATACAGTTGAAATATAACTTATGTTCCCAGTCCACAGGTGTAAGGACTTGGTGGTGGTGTGGGGGTGGTATGACCGGAGTTACAACATCTCTGTATTATCAAAGTGTATATACATAGGATTTTCACTTAATTCAACAAAGCTTACACAATAAAAAAGTTCATTCACAATTACTTATATTTTAAAAAAGGACAGACAGACTGGTAGACAAACAAAGCTGATAATATATGGTTCAATTATTTCTTAATTTTTTTATTATATCAATTTTTTTAAAGTTTAACATCTGAAATATTACACAATTGAGTATATAAGTTGTTTTCAAATTTCAGACTTTAATAGCTTAAATCCATACACATACAGCATATGAAAGTTATTTCAACAGTGGTTATAGGAAAAATATCATGATAAATATATATTTAATGATAACGGAGAGATGATGGACAGACAGAGCTGATCACTTTATGTTCCATTCTCCTGAAGCAAGAATGTGTTTCAATTAGATCTTAATTTTTTCTAATCCAATTGTTTTTTAAATGAAATAAATTTTACACACTTGCACAGGCGCAAAGGAATCATTGGTAGCGGGGGGGGGGGGGGGGGGGGGGGGGAGGGGATTAACAACACTTCTGCATATATACATACAGGGCAAACAAAGCCTGATCTCCAATTCTGCTGAGGCAGGAAAATAATGAACAAATGTTTGTATTAGATCCTCATTTTTTTTATCACATCAATTTTTTTAAATTTTAAGTATATATTTCTATACATTCCCAATATAACATATATATCTGAATATAAAAGTTAATTCATAATTCTAAATGCATCATCATATATCTCAATCTTGTCAGTTAACCCCACATCATGCATACAAATGCATATTTATTTTTTTACCACACAAATATATCTTTTAAATTTGCAAAACAATAAATATCTAAAAATAATACTTGAATCAGATTTCACAATTTTTCATTGTGCCTTTATTTATTTGTAATTTGCTTCATATTTTATAAATTTATGCATACTGATGGGTTTAATTTTAATATTTTAAAATCATTTAAACGGAAATTGATTTCTTTAACAAGAGACCCAGGGGTCTAATGTTCACTCTGTGAATTACTGTGCAATTTGGCAAGGGATTAAAAAATAAATGAATGTGAAAATACCATTCATTCCTTTCCAAGTAGACATTGTCCTATTGCACAAGGTCGGTGGCGTCACCTATATGGTTTATGAGAAAACTTTCCAAGATGACTGCTGATGCCAAATTTCAGACCAATACTCCTGAGATATGAGCAATTTTCACCAAAAGCAAATGTATGAATGGACACCACAGGAAAATTATTGCAGATGGCGCCACCAGTCTTGTTTACGAGATTGAGGTGACGAAGATCTATGGACATGCACAATTTCAACCCAATACACTGAACAAACACTAAGACGATCAGATGGCAAATGCAAAGTTGGACACTCCGCAAAAAGGAGTGTAGGTGGCGCCACCTGTCTGGTTAACGAGAAAACTTTCCTAGATGGATAGACATGACAAATTTCAGATCAATACATTGAACCACTTCTGAGATATGAGCAATTTTCACCCACAGCAAATGTACCAGGGATGACATGGGAAAACAATTGCAGATGGCATCATCAGTCTTGAGTGTAAGTCTGAGGAGTCCAAGATCTATGAATATGCAAAATTTCAGCTAAATATGTTGAACCACTCCTGAGATTGAGGGTTGTTATATAAAAGAAACCCAGGTTTGTACCTCACAGAAAGGTTCTCCATCATTGTTACCTACAACTACATAGGTGAGGGAACAAGTATGCCAGGTTTTGGAAAGATCAGGCCAAGGGTCCTAGAGTAGACTCTGTTTTTGTGGATTATAACAAATAAATACTTAATGACATATTTTGGATAAAAGCAGAAAACACCATTACAGCCTGCTGAAAGTAGCTAAACAGGTGGCACCACCTGGAGGTCAAAATCATTAAGCAGTCACATGATCAATATTCCTGTGAAATTTGAAACTGAGGCTGAAGCAGTTCCTAAGATATTTGGTAACAGACAATACATCATGTATAGAAACACATCAAGTTCCGTAGATATGCCATCTTGAAAATCACTTGACTGAATTTATACTCAAATTATTCCTCTTCCTCTAAAGAACTGTTGACAATGACATAAAAGCCAAAGTATTTATACTTTATGACATATCTTGGAAAAAGCAGTAAAGACCATTACAATCTGTAGAAAGTAGGTAAACACAGGTTGCGCCACCTGCAGGTCAAATTATTTAGCAGTCACATGATACAGTTCCTAAGATAGTTAGTAATAGACAATACATCATTTATAGAAACACATCAAGCTGTCAAATTTTGCAATCGACACAGTTCCATAGAGACGCCATCTTGAAATGAATTGACTGAATTTATACTCAAAATATTCCCCTTCCTCCAAGGAACTGTTGACTATAATATGAAGGCCAAAATATTATTACTTTATGACTTATCTTGAAAGAAGTGGAAAGGAACATTTTGTCCCACAGAAAGTAGGTCAACACAGCAGGCGCCACCTGGAGGTCAAAATCATCTGGCAGTCACATGATCAATATTCCTGTGAAATTTGAAACTGAAGGCTGCAGCAGTTCCGAAAATATTTGGTAACAGACAATACATCCTGTATGGAAACACATCAAGTTGCTAAATTTTGCAACCCACACAATTTGAAGTTCTGTAGAGACGCCATCTTGAATATGACTTGACTGAATTTATACTCAAATTATTCCCCTTCCTCTAAGGAACTGTTGGCTACGATATGGAGGCCAAAATTTCAATACTTTGTGACTTATCTTGGAAGAAGTGGAAAAGACCATTTTTTCCCGCAGAAAGTAGGTCAACACAGGTGGCGCCACCTGGAGGTCAAAATCATCTGGCAGTCACATGATCAATATTCCTGTGAAATTTGAAACTGAAGGCTGCAGCAGTTTCTAAGATATTTGGTAACAGACAATACATCCTGTATGGAAACACATCAAGTTGCTAAATTTTGCAACTCACACAATTTGAAGTTCTGTAGAGACGCCATCTTGAAAATGACTTGACTGAATTTATACTCAAATTATTCTCCTTCCTCCAAGGAACTGTTTGCTATGATATGAAGGCCAAAATTTCAATACTTTGTGACTTATCTTGGAAGAAGTGGAAAAGACCATTTTTTCCCGCAGAAAGTAGGTCAACACAGGTGGCGCCATCTGGAGGTCAAAATCATCTGGCAGTCACATGATCAATATTCCTGTGAAATTTGAAACTGAAGGCAGCAGCAGTTTCTAAGATATTTGGTAACAGACAATACATTATGTATAGAAACACATCGAGCTGTCATATTTTGCGATCGACAGAATTTGAAGTTCCGTAGAGACGCCATCTTGAATATGACTTGACTGAATTTATACTCAAATTATTCCCCTTCCTCTAAGGAACTGTTGGCTACGATATGAAGGCCAAAATTTCAATACTTTGTGACTTATCTTGGAAGAAGTGGAAAAGACCATTTTTTCCCGCAGAAAGTAGGTCAACACAGGTGGGGCCACCTGGAGGTCAAAATCATCTGGCAGTCACATGATCAATATTCCTGTGAAATTTGAAACTGAAGGCTGCAGCAGTTCCGAAAATATTTGGTAACAGACAATACATCCTGTATGGAAACACATCAATTTGCTAAATTTTGCGACCCACACAATTTGAAGTTCCGTAGAGACGCCATCTTGAATATGACTTGACTGAATTTATACTCAAATTATTCCCTTTCCTCTAGGGAACTGTTGGCTATGATATGAAGGCCAAAATTTCAATACTTTTTGACTTATCTTGGAAGAAGTGGAAAAGACCATTTTTTCCCGCAGAAAGCAGGTCAACACAGGTGGCGCCATCTGGAGGTCAAAATCATCTGGCAGTCATATGATCAATATTCCTGTGAAATTTGAAACTGAAGGCTGCAGCAGTTTCTAAGATATTTGGTAACAGACAATACATCATGTATAGAAACACATCAAGCTGTCATATTTTGCGATCGACAGAATTTGAAGTTCTGTAGAGACGCCATCTTGAAAATGACTTGACTGAATTTATACTCAAATTATTCCCCTTCCTCCAAGGAACTGTTTGCTATGATATGAAGGCCAAAATTTCAATACTTTGTGACTTATCTTGGAAGAAGTGGAAAAGACCATTTTTTCCCGCAGAAAGCAGGTCAACACAGGTGGCGCCATCTGGAGGTCAAAATCATCTGGCAGTCATATGATCAATATTCCTGTGAAATTTGAAACTGAAGGCTGCAGCAGTTTCTAAGATATTTGGTAACAGACAATACATCATGTATAGAAACACATCAAGCTGTCATATTTTGCGATCGACAGAATTTGAAGTTCTGTAGAGACGCCATCTTGAAAATGACTTGACTGAATTTATACTCAAATTATTCCCCTTCCTCCAAGGAACTGTTTGCTATGATATGAAGGCCAAAATTTCAATACTTTGTGACTTATCTTGGAAGAAGAGGAAAAGACCATTTTTTCCTACAGAAAGTAGGTCAACACAGGTGGCGCCACCTGGAGGTCAAAATCATCTGGCAGTCACATGATCAATATTCCTGTGAAATTTGAAATTGAAGGCAGCAGCAGTTTCTAAGATATTTGGTAACAGACAATACATCATGTACAGAAACACATCAAGCTGTCATATTTTGCGATCGACAGAATTTGAAGTTCCCTAGAGACGCCATCATGAATATGACTTGACTGAATTTATACTCAAATTATTCCCTTTCCTCTAAGGAACTGTTGGCTACGATATGAAGGGCAAAATCCAATACTTTGTGACTTATCTTGGAAGAAGTGGAAAAGACCATTTTTTCCCGCAGAAAGTAGGTCAACAAAGGTGGCGCCATCTGGAGGTCAAAATCATCTTGCAGTCATATGATCAATATTCCTGTGAAATTTGAAACTGAAGGCTGCAGCAGTTTCTAAGATATTTGGTAACAGACAATACATCATGTATAGAAACACATCAAGCTGTCATATTTTGCGATCGACAGAATTTGAACTTCCGTAGAGACGCCATCTTGAATATGACTTGACTGAATTTATACTCAAATTATTCCCCTTCCTCCAAGGAACTGTTGACTATGATATGAAGGCCAAAATATTTATACTTTATGACTTATCTTGAAAGAAGTTGAAAAGACCATTTCTTCCCGCAGAAAGTAGGTCAACATAGGTGGCGCCACCAAAAGCTTATTTTTGCATGTCCATCCCATGATCAGTAATTCTGCAAAGTTTCATGAAGGTAGCTGCTTTGGCTGTTGAGATATTTGGTAACAGACGGTGGACGGTGGACAGTTGACAGTGGACAGTGGACAGTGGACGGCGGACGCTGCACCATGGCATAAGTTCACAGAGTGAACTAAAAAGGCTACATTAACCCAAATCGCTTCTTCTGGATTACTCAATGAATTACTCATTCAAGGAAAGTTTTGTATATTGGAGTGGAAACAGCATTACAGTTTAGGAAATACAGGGCAAACAATAACAATTACTGCATAACACTATGTGGGTAGGGTTGGCGGGGGGGGGGGGGGGGGGGGGGGGTGGAGTTGATATGAGAATAACTGTACACCTGTCACAGCAGGGGATCTCCCCTAGTGACCTGTAACAAATCAGGAACCCTGGCATAGCTAACTTAACTTCTAGTGACCAGGAGTGGGCTGCCTGCATCTGGACAAAGCATGTGACTATAATAACAGCCTGAACAAAAAAAATTCAATTATTAGCCTAATTTTTGAGCTTTTATTTTCTAATTTCAGGTTGAAACAAATTAAATACTAAAGTTTACATGCTGTGAAAATTTAATCAACAGTACTCACAGGAAAAAAAAAAAACGTGCCATGGTCAAAATTGAAGGTACTTATTTTATTTTTATGCTAATAATTTTAAAAAATTTAATAATTCAGATCTAATCTTGGGTATACAATTGAATCTTAATTTAAACAAAGTTATATACTTGAACGAAAGGTCTCTAGCTTCCAAAATTTTCATGTTAGGTGAGTAAATTTCCTGAATTTGTAATTTACAAAGTCCATTATATTCGGGCCCACAACTTGAAGGAATTACACTTAACAGACTTAATTTCCAGCATTTATATGGAAAATATATAGGAGAATACCAGTACTTCTGGTAAATATTAAGAAAGAAAAACAGACAGATCAGTGGTTTTGATATAAGGCAGTCCTGAAGTGTGATAATAGGTTTTTAATGGAAACCCGAGGTTTTTCCTTAATTTCTCAAAGGAATGAAGTCGCAGTGACCCAGTTTCCTGTTTGGTAGGAGATTTTGGGGACATCTAACAGTATGCCAAATTTTGGATTCATAGGTCTAATGATTTCAAAACGTGCAAATCTAACGGACGGACAGACGACGGACAATGGACAATGACTATAGCTCAGATAACGTATAGTCAGCTGAGCTAAAAAAAATTTAGGCAGCTTCTGTAGTCTAACAGGTAGAACACATGATTTATACCTGGGAGGTGGAAAGTTAAAATCATAGCCTAGAAGTAGTGTGCTTGTCTTTGATGGGCCATGAAAGCCATGATTGTTACAGAAGATGGACAAGATACTGAAACTTGTACCACCGTACTCAGCTGATTAGCAGACAGATTAAAATCATGTACAATATTTCAAAAAGAACTATACACCTACTTATAAGGTGGTCCAAGATTACCTGCTGATGGCTCAGATGAATTCAAACCAGCTATCATCTTCATGCTGTCTGGGTATTTCACTGCCACCTGGTTCTTATCCTTCAGCTAGGATGGCTGCCATGTCATCTCATTTAGCCATCAACTCCATCATGCCTCCTCATCCAGATATATTCCGAAGAAGTCTCCCTCTACCTTTGAATGTCAAGTTAGCCAAATCAAGAATCAGTTTGCTTGGAATAGTTTACTGATAGATCAGGTATTATATAAAACCTTGAATTCACCTACACAAAGTAAAATAATGAAATCATTTACATGATGAAAAAGATTGGGTGCCTCTGGCTTCTCACATTAGTATTGTAGGAGACTTTTTATTCTCAGGTTGAAGAATCTGACCATTGTAAACAGGATCATGCATGCAACACGTCACTAGTAACTTGTTTACCTTTAGCCTAAAGATCCATTGGGATTATAGTATCATCTGAAAGAGTATTTTCACTGGTAGGACTAGTGATTGTAATATAGATTTTTTTAATAGAAAATCAGGAAGTAATTACCCATATACAGGGGCGGATCCAGGATTTAGAAAATGTGTCATACAGACCCTTATGTGTGTGTCTGTGACCCCCCCCCCCCCCCCCCCCCCCCCGAGTCCTGGAACTTAAAGATAAATTGACGCCACTGGCTGTAAGAATTAGCAAACCTTAGATATCTCATTTACTTTATATCCAAACATGGGCCTTCTTCTCCACAAATCCAGGGTAACCTCAACACCCTGTCTCTGAAATGTACTCGTGCATCCTCTCTCTCAGTTCCTGATATTAATGCTGGAGCCACTTGGTCTCGAGCTTGATGGAGGCAGTGTCTGGATCTGTAACATAAAATTACCGGTACTCAGAAATACTATATATACCGTATGAATCTGTATTAAGCAGGCCCCAGGCAGAGCTGATTCATTTGGATTCAATTTGCATTTTTTTTGCAGGAAAACAAGTCATAATAGAATAACTACTTATTAAAACTACTTCTACTAAAATAATAGTTTCCACTTTACAAATGAAATGTTCTGTTTTAATACTTACTACCAAGAGTTATTCTATTTTTCAAGAAATGGAACATTTTTTCTTTAAAGGGGAAAACAATTTTGTACTGTTTAATAGAAGAAGGGGAACCTTTTATTTTTGAACACATTGTGCACACATGGAAAACAACTTGGCTTCATGTCATATTGCACCAACTTGTAATTTAAGTGATAATATATATATATAATTATATATATATATATATAAATATATATATATATATATTTATTTATATAATACACATGCACACACATATATATATATTAAATACACATAGCGGTATATTTTTTTAATACCGTTGAAAGTTTCCGTATTTGAATTGCCCTACCTATGTTTGATAATTTATGAAAAAAAACATGACGGTGCATGTATGTCCAGCACTTCAGCCCATGCTCAGTTATGCGTGACATGCTCTCTCAGACCAAACATGTACGCTCGCACTTGGTATTCTCTGCACCAAAGGTGTGTTGGCCCATGTAACTATTTAACTGGTCTTATGCCACTGCAATGATGTTCAAGTTCCACTGATAAAGAATGAAAGGAATAAATGGTATAGCACTGAGAACCTGACAAGTTGATATTCTCACTGGAATTGGATTAAATCCTGTTGGGTCTCCATTAAAATATAGGCAAAACCTGCCTCCTCTTACCTTGATCATGTTCTAGGTAAATAAATCATTATTCTTGTAAGTCGTTTGAGTCAGGGTTACATTTGCACTGAAAAGACATGATTAGGGTTTTATCTGACACATGACTTCTTGGCCTTGACCCTTTTATTCCAAGCGGCCAGGGTCTTCCTGCACACAGAACACAGGGTGACCCGAAAGAAATGAACATGCTGTGTAAAATGATGAAACTTAAATTGGACCACACCAACAATTAATGAGAAAGCCTGTGAAAAGACAACATATATGACAATATAAACATATATAAACACACATATCAATATTATATATACACTATAATATATATATATTTGTATATATATATATATATATATATATATATATACTTATTTAGTATATACTTATAAAGCATATATATATAAATATATATTCATTTAAAATATCTTTTGATGATGTTACTGTTTTAATGTTATTTTTTTAAAGGAATATATTTGTTTTATATTCCTGTGACGTCACACAAACATGTTTTTAATATTTCATTTTATTTGTACTTAATTTCTATTCATATTAAACATTTAAATATTCATTGGAAGGGGCATATGACATATTAAAGGCATTGGAACCGAAGCCCCCCCCCCCCCCCCCACACACACACAGACACACCCCACACAAAAATTGAAAGTTGGGGTGGGGGCAATTTAATGGAATAGTTTTGCCCATATGCCTGATATATATATATATATATATATATATATATATATATATATATATATATATATATATGTATGTCCTAAATTTTAATTGTGTAAAATTACCTGAAATCTCTATATTTTTTCTTAAACATTTTGTATGGGCCAACTTGGCCCAAGGTTAGTGTCCTTCTGTAAAGATTTCCTATGGGATTTTTGTCACCAATATATATCATATATAATATATATATATATTATATATATATTTTTCAAAGAAATGATGTTCCCAAGGGCCACGCCTATGTTTCTTCTAACATCTGTCAAACAAATAAATTTAGTCTGCGCATGCGCACTATTTGACAGCATGCATGGTTTCCTTCGTATCGTGCTCCCTGTGGCAGAACAGTCAGCCATTAATTTTTATTTACACCAAAACACTGCTTCATATTCATAAGAAAAATTAAGAAGGGTACAAAAAAAAATAAAAGAACGTTTTCTCTTTGGAATATGAACATTTTTAGAATCGGATGACTTAGAATATGCAAGATGTTATTGGATTCTAATGAAGTGATCTAATGTTTTTTACATCATCAATCGATCATGACGGCAATGAATTTAGCGTGTCGGTTTTAAACTGAATACACTGGTTAAAGTCAGTTCTAAAAATACTTTACAGCCAAATTAAATACCAAAGCCAGTGAAATCTAACCAGAAAAATAAGCCTTACCCTTTATATGACCTGTGAAAAACATCCAGGTCCCTTGCTCCTGCTTCAACTTCAGCTTTTCAAGTATCTTCTTCACAAATTTGTCCATGTTGAACTAGAAGACGCTACAAAACACGTGGACTAACACGCAGCTCCTATGCGGCGTCCAATGAGGAAAGGCGATCGCGCACGTGCCCCCGTGTCAGAAACAAATCTAAATGTTACTTTGTATCAGATTATCAGTTTGCGGGCAACCAATTGGCCGCGGTCGGTGTCAACCAATATTCTGGGCTCTACTCAAACAATATTTGGTTGATTTTAACCAATATCTGCTTCAACCAATTAAATTGGTAGCTGTTTCAACCAATCCGTTTTTAGAGTGTAATATAAGCAAACCACAGTACATAGCCTACTCTGATTACTGCCATGAGATGACCATATTGGCCCAAATGTTTCCCTCTCCGTATAGCCACACACGGACAAATAAACAGATCCCTACTCTCCCACTCTTTCAAATAGTTTACTACAACTGTATTTTTTCCGCATTTTATCTATAATGGTGAAGGATATGATACGCTAGACACGGATGTATGCGATGATATATCATATGAAAAGTCAATCAGAAATACCTGCAACGAGTTGAAACGGCTACTGCATGGCAAAAGTTAAAAACATTTTAAGCATATTTAATCATATTTAACCGATTTCCATTATATTTTAGGAAAACAAACAGAAAAAATAGAGCTGGAAGGATGGAAGAACGAGGGCAAAGGGTTGTTATTATACACGTTAGATATAACACAGATTGTGGTTGTAGTGAACGTCTCTTCGGTTTTACTGAGTCTTGTGTGGCAGAAATCAGTTTTGTCTTTCTCAGGACATTTTCCAAATTACTGGGTACACAACTGATCACTTTACTTCCACTGTTTTCAAGTAAGCTATTTTACTTGAATTGAAAGTACCCTGAAATCGAAGTTGTGTACCTCGTACACATATATATATATATATCTGCCAGCATGCAGAATTTGAACAATCTTGGAAGACCAGCTCATGAAAAATATCAGATTTGAGATTTCACTACCACTATGACCTATTCTGAGTTATTTTTATTTATTTTTTATTTATATACATTATTTTACGAGGGTATCATACAAACCCAATTAGTGCCAAGGCACTAATCTCACTTGGGGCCCTCGAGAATTATTACAAATAACATTTTTCTACATACATAGGTAAATACATATAAAATCTCAATATGTAAATCAGAAACTGATTCAAACAGAAATACATAATGATGATCGACTGTCTAAGAACATGGAATGATAAAGTCGACGATTATACAATTTACGATAAAATTGAGCATATATCAAGATAACTAAAATACATGGCATGAAAAGCTGCAGCTCCTGTACTATTAATACATCTATTTACTGCCTTTATTCATCTAGGAAAACTTCGTCTGTTTCAAGAGACCAGAGATACCATTTTTTTTTATTGTATGCGGAAGTTTAAGCGGATTTTTTAGACTGTCTTCTGACATTATTGTAACCATATCCTCATGTATTTGACTATGAGTGATTAAGCTTATTTAAAG
The DNA here is from genome assembly GCA_026874595.1 of Sipunculus nudus. Classification (NCBI taxonomy): domain Eukaryota; kingdom Metazoa; phylum Annelida; class Sipuncula; order Golfingiida; family Sipunculidae; genus Sipunculus; species Sipunculus nudus. Next base: position 45,664,779 of record CM049321.1, read on the forward strand.
GATCTATGTATATATCTACTCATTAAAGATTTTGAATTAAAAATAAAAAAAAAATGACAAATCATTGTTAATGTGCATAGTCTTAACATTAAGCATGCAGAACCCTCACTGACCGTAAGAAATCTCACCGCCTCGGTTGAGATCCGGCTTTGATTTCTGTACTAACAACGGGAGCTTTTTGCCTGTCTATCTCTAATATTAAGTAAATAATAAAGAGGCGGCCCTTATAGTTCGGAAAACGCTAGGAAAATGTCAGAAAAGTAATAGTTAGGCCCTATAAGGAAATGACCCAGAAAAGTAATACGTTTAACCGAGATCTACACTAATTACATTTTAAGCGCCTGTGACCAGATGAAGGTAAAGATTATGAATTCCTTTTTTATTGAAGTTAAAGAAGGAGCAAATCTATCTAAATCTTAACAAAAGGTTCACAAACACAGAATGTTTTCATGTTTAATTATAGTAGAAATATATCTATTTATGAAACTCTTTATTTGATCCTGAGGCACATTTCATTTGACTATCACATTAAAAATATTTCTTTGGAATTTTATCAATTCGAAGTTTATCAAGGTAACCGTACAATTCTAATAGTTCTAATATAAATACCGATAGGATGCAGTATATATATATATATATATATATATATATATATATATGGCGCGTTCAACATCAAGGATTTATAGGCCTATGTACAATAAACAATTATTAACCTTTGTAAATCAACGTAAATACATTTTTATTTACAAAATATGCATTATCATTTTACATATGACCACTTTCACGAGTGTAGAGAAACAATGATATTATCTAAAATTATTACAATACATAAATTGTATCATAAAATATTGGATGAAATATTTCCAGTTAACAGAAACAAACTTAGGATATCAGCTATATATGACGTCGAGTAGTTTGGTGAGTTCGTTTCAGAACGAATTGACTGGCGCTGTCTGATCATGGTCCGGGATTTCCTTATGAATTCCATATTTTCGTATGCAAATTGATCTATTATCGTCCACATTGATGAGTCCAAGGGGTCACAATAATTCCAGCAACTGGTATATTTTATAAGCCACCAATCAGATGTGGGGTTTTGGAACAGGTGAGGTAGTTATACCCCTTTTGGACCCGAATTTACAATGAATAATGAAATATCCGATATAGGTGTGGACCGGTCCGGTCCACAATTTTGAGCTGGACCGGACCGGACCGCTGACACAAAATACCGGACGGCTTTATTATCCCCTCTGGGGTGTGTTGCAATAAGGTGACTTAAGTCATGTAGATGACTTAAGCCCAGGGGCATCTGTGTGTCACCATGGTAACCATTATGACGTCATAATTGTAATCATGGTATTTAGGCCCCCAACTGGGCTTAAGTCCAGTAAAATGTTATTGCAGGCCCCTGGTGCTTAGTTCTGGCTGATAGTCAACGGGCCCCCCAATGTTGGACCATCACACCAACGGGTACGAACCGGTCCAGACTGCTTTACCTATTTTTTAAAGGTTTAGGCTAAACAGATGGCTCTGTGGATTTAGTTTCAACTAACCAATCTTGATACGAACAAGTTGTAATTAACCTCTGAAAGAAAGACTACTTAAAATGTATTTGAAGCAATCTTATAATTATTGGCTCAGGTGCATGCTGGTTGCCACCCGTTCTCATCACCATCAGCCCTGAATGCCACCTGTTGTGATCGCCTGGGACTGAGTGACCTAACTAAGCTGCTAGGAGTCGCCATCATGATTAATATAGACCAACAATTATTTGATGCTATTAACACTTAGGCCAAAATAAAAAAAAGGTATGGTTCTCAGGCACTTTTTTTCAGAAATCAATGCAGACGGGCGCTTTTTTAATTTTAAATTTTTTGGTATGTTTCGATAAAAATGTCAAATGATAAGGGAAAAGCATGAAATAACAGTTTTTATTTTGCTAAATAAGTAAAAGCCTTACAAAACAAAGCAAATTGTATGGTTTTATCTCCTTGAAAAAAATGTCGGAGCGGCAGCAGCTCAAAATTGGAAAGTTTTTAATGAAAATCAAAATAAAAAGTTTTGATGCGGGGGTATAAAAATGATGCGGGCAGTGCCTGAGAACCATACCTTTAATTTTTTTTGGCCTTAGTTGCTTTTATTGTGTGACGAAAACAATGTATAGGCGAATGTGACATGATATTTCAGTTGATAAATGCTACCAGTTATTCGAATGGACACATTACCTCTTGAAATCTATTTAATGATCTGTTGAAATATGTTAAAATGTGAATGGAGGAAATATTAATTTTCTAAAATCGGTTAACAATATTATTTTCATATTTCTAAATAATTTTATGATTTTATTATTGTCATAATTATTGTTATTGTTAAAATTGTATAATTATCATGTTTTATTGTATTTTTTATTAGTCTTTGCAATTAACGCAACCACAGGACCACGGAAATTAAGCATGACTCAAGTATGTTTATTATATTCAGATAAAAAAAGAAAACAGAACAGTTGCATAATAATAATAATAAAAACAAAGTATAACTATATGGTTTAAGAACTCAGAGTCCTTTTGCTCACTTTGCTTAAAATTTATACATATTAATTTAATTCTTAATGCACAGGTGTGATGGACACTTGTACACAGGTAACCACAGGGGGCGCTGTACACAGGGCAATCAGGATCGGTGGCTACCAGTCCTACACAAACGAGGGCGATCAGTAATCGGTGGCGATCAGTCCCCTTCCCATGATTATTTATGCACTTGTATCATTTTTCATTTTTGTTCTCTGAGTAACAGTAAAGCCTAAAGGGACATTTTATTAACTTATGATTGATATGGGACAGTGAATACATAGGCTGATATATTAGATAATTAACATTAGATTAAAAAGTTCTTTTTTTTTTAATTTGTCTTAAACAACTGCACCACTATTCAGCTAATTTCAACCCACTTCAATCTCGGCCCAGTAAATTCACCAATTTAGCTCACCCCATCCTCCACAATACAGTTTATATTTTAACCAACATGCCCAGTGCCGCAACACAAAATATTATGCTGTTGTCATTAAATAATTCAAAACCCAGATCTTGCAATTCATGTATTGATTATAATATTACATTTATTACGTGGTTTCCTGTGTATATGGTATTTTTTGTTGTTGTAATATTTGAAGAAATAGATGAAATGAAAAAAATATGTAGAAAAATGCAGAATAAAAAAATACAATTTTAATTAATTTTTAAAGATATTTAAATAAATGGACCAGACCGCTTGGACCAGTCCGGCTACTAGACTGGACCACTATTAGCTGGACCTTACCAGGACTGTGCCACTAGGACGAGAACACCTCCGGGATGGTCCAAGCCTCAAATATTTAACTCCGGTTACACCAATAATGATTACTCCAGAAAATGTGGGTCCAGTTACTGTTTTTGCCCCCTGAAGTTCAGCCCGTATAATGCACCTTAACATTTTGTTGTAATATTGATTATACATCTGAACAACCCTGACAGCCCTTGTAGGCTGTACTAGCCCATGTGATAAGAGACAGATACTGCATCTGCCACTGCACAGAAGAGTATAGCTATAACCTTTATATATATAAACCGTCCTTCCTGTGATGGGGGGGGGGGGGGGGGGGGGTTGGCTCGCAGGAAGAAGCCACCTTCCTTCAACCCCCCCCCCCCCCCCATACAGATGACCAGTCACGCTTACGGGCACTAGAGCACAGTCGCATAAATTGTTATTGGTAGGCGTTATTCTAGCTTAAAACAGGGTTAATCCCCCAATATATACTGACCAGTCTGACCCCACTGATGCCTTCCAAAGGAACGGACTTCATGGATTCTCTGTTTACTTTGGAATTGACCTTGTTTTCGGCCAAATATAAGCCACAAATAACGATTCAAGCAACTGTGACTAGAGCGACCAGAGTGCCAGCACTTCTTGAGCCTGTAAATATAAAGCCAACCACAGTATCGAAAAGCAAGCACTTTGGAGCATGTTCAGAATTCAGGCTACATTTTCAGACCTGAAAAATGAAGACTTTTCTCCACATGTTCCCACATATTTATTTCCTGACTGTACACCACTAAATAAGCTTTCCCAACATGATCCGTCCATAAATTTTAGATGTCCCACTGGTTGGATTCAGACCCCAAACCTTATGAGGAGTCTGACACAGCCTTAACTCAGCTGTTAAAGACATGATAACGAATGAGGTGATTTAGGTTTATTTGTGCCAAGTGCAACATACCCAGTAAACAGGAAAATATTTCACAGGGTAGGGGAAGTACACTGTTACAGTTCTTGAGTGCAAGTATGAGTACTAGACAGTAATCAAAGTACATTATGAGCACAAGTACAGGCACACCCTCATGTACTCAAGTACAAGTAGCCTACTCATTGTTTGTACTCAGTACAGGTATAGAGTACACGAGTACTCTATAAAAATTCTTAAAAAACCTTTATTGTCAATTACATTTATCATTTTATGTTCTGTATCAATACCAGAATACAAAGAACTTATTATTCATTAAATTTTTAGCTCACCTGACTATTAGTCATCTGAGCTATAGTCGTGGTCCTCTGTCCACCGTTAACAGGGCCCAAACATAATGCACCTTTTTAGAAAATCAGGAAATATATTTACTCGCTTAACATAAGAATCGCTTATGCTTGAGACTTTTTTTTCCAGGGATATAACTTTATTTAATCAAGATTCAATTGTCTACCAAAAATTAGATCTTAATATAGCAATTTTGTTAAGTGATTAGCATAAATATAAAATCAGTACCTTTAATGTTGCCCAACTTTGGCCACGGCACATTTTTTTCCTGTAAGTACTGTGGATTTAATTTTCACAGCATGTACACTTAAGGATTTAATCTGTTAAAATCTGAAATTTGAAAATAAAAGCTGTAAAATTAGGCTAGTTATTGAATATTTTTAGGTGCTCTTGTTGTATTCCCTTACATTGTCAAGCAGTCCACTTTGGTCACTGTAGGTCATTCAGTGCAGCTCTCTATGTTCCCCAGGCTGTTGTTATGTGGGCCAATTGCGATATTTGTGCACATTTATGTCCCACCCTTAACACCAAAATTTATTGTATTAGAAATCTTAATTATTTATCTTTTATACATGTACATAATCTGATATAATTATCTCAGAAATCTCCCAGCTCCCACGTTCCTCTTTGGTTAGATAATGAAAAATCAATATTACAAAGTCATCATAATCTGTCCCACCCGTGAAATACACACAATGTTCCACTTTGCTGGTCCCAGGATTTACTTGATTGGAACTTTCTTTTAACTTGCATGTACCTGGGGCAATGAGACACCTGATAGGTAGAATAAGTTCAACTCCATAGTCTTACTATTAAATATGTTTAGATAAAGTGTTACGGGTGGGACATATTTGATAGAAATACAGTTTTAATTAATATTTACATCAAATTTATACATTAATAAGACAATAAAACAAGTCACAAACCCAAAATATGCCATGGACTATTGAAAATCAAGGCACAGTATATTTCTTTTTAGAATATAATGTAAGGAATTTGTCAAATTTGCAAAAAGAAAGTCTGTGGAGGACTGTTAGGGTGGAACAAAGCCTGGTAATGCTATTTATTTTTACAACAGATATGTTTTAATATTCCACTTTATTGATGAATTTTATGGTGAGAAAATGCGAAAAAAATAATCTGCATAGTCATTCTGTAATTCTGATGAAAAGTTGCAGCCGTTAATTTAAAAAAAATAACCCTGCATGGCTACTCTTTGAAATAATTACGGAGCCACTATAGAATGCGGGCTTCGCTTGTATTGAGTAACATATAAATAAAATTGTCACCTCTCATTCCCTATTTTAACTCCTTCTTTTCCCTGTAGATGTCCCTACACTCAACTCTTCTAACATAAACAACTACTAAGCATCAGAAGTTGCCTGAATCGGGAATCGAACCTACGATCTCTGGACTAGGAGCCCTAAACGCTACTAAGTGAGCCGTGAAGACGAGATACCAGCAGGAGCAAGTTTTGTTCATTTATATCTGCGATTGAAGGGGCATCTATCACGAAAATGGGAAACCATTCACTATTTTAACAGGAAAATTACACCCCCGGTCAGACGGGGAACCCAGGTTCCCCGGACCCCTCCTCCTCTTATATAATAAACTCCAGCTATGAGCAAAATTAAATACGGGGATTCTGAGGAAAATGATATGTATCGGCCTTTTCCAGGAAACAATTTATTATGCGACACCCGTTTTACCGGCGGTAGGCTGAAGCCCGGTTTCTATAGTTCTGCCCTTATGTTTTCCCAACCTTTCAATTTTGCAAGTTTCTTTTTGGATTTCATACCATTAATGTTGCCATTATTGACCATATCTGCCTTTAGTGTTACCTTTCACTGTTATATGTCTTTATCAACTAATTTACTAAAACATCTGTCATTATCTGCAGTTTCCCTTTATTATTTGCTTATATTTTAAATGATTTAAATAATCTATAATGTTGAAAACATAATAAATGAAATTAAATATAGATTGATCCAGCGAAAGAAAATTTTAGACATTAAATATAAATAAATAATAATATGATAAATTGCCTTGCTGAAAATCTTAAGTATTAACCAAAGAAGGTCTGAAAAGTACATTAAAACATATGCTAAAAGTACAGTATTACCTTTAAAATGAGTTGAAGAAGAAAACAATCAAAGTTAACATGAAAGGAGTTGTTAAATCTTATTTTATCTGCAGCAGGCAATATTCTTTGCCTTGTTACAGGTGGGACAATGTTATGGGTGGGACATGTTACGGGTGGGACAAAATGATGTATCTTTGATATGCTGTATAATAAATTCAAAGGACAGGCATACAAATTAGGCATGACAAAACAGTTCAGGTTTGTGTTTTTATGTATAAAGGTTTAAGGTTTATCTATTCTCTAATTTCACACTGCTATTCCACTGTTACGGGTGGGACAGTTATGATTGACAATACCAACCTTTTTGGATGAAACACTTGATTCTGATTTGTTAGAGTTACATGTACCCCAGACACATATGAAATATTTATCTCACTTCTATTCTGGTCAGTGTAACACAAAATGCCGTTCTTGGTTAATAATCATGACAATTGCAGCACTACATGTTACGGATGGTACAAAAAAAATATTTTATTTAGACCAAGACATCATAATAGGTACCAAAATCCAAGTTTTGGATTTCTGTATCCAAGTTACTTCTTCATGTAAACTTTCAACCCTACTACACTTTTTAAATTCATTCAGCAGCATGTATGCAGCTGATTATTAAGGTCTGCATGGTCATAAAACTTATGGGTTTAACTATGGACATGTTACGGGTGGGACAAATTGGCCCATAATTTGCTGCAAGTGGATAGAAACATCTTTCTATCACATTAAAAAGTGATGGATGTTAATGTCTGCATCATCTGTGATATTTTTAATTAGTAATTGCCTGACAAACAGCCTTATTTTTCTTTCTTTAACCTCAGACACTGTCATGTACAGATTTAGCGCAATTGGCCCATGTAATTCCATCAGTTGGGCAAGCCCTCTCTCTTGTTGAGCTTGATCAGGCTGTCTGCAGTTAATACCACAGGGAGCCTTTCTCTCTCCCCCCCCCCCCCCCACTCCATTCTGATGACAGACCTGTACTATAAACAAGATGAATTGTATAATTTCACATTTTTTTCAGCAATGAGCAGTTACAACCCACCCCTTAAATACACAGGACTAAATAAACAAGACGAATCATATAATTTTAATGTTACATAAATTCTTTTTGTTGAGACTTGGACAGTTTTGATTTTTTTTAAAGAAAAATTTTAATCCTAATATTCTAATGAGATAAAATATTAGGACCTAATGTAAGTGCTAACTGGCAAGATTTAAGAAGCATTTTTTGAAGAATATTTTGTAGCATTTCATTCATATCTCTTATCTCCGAGCCTAGGTGTCAATAACACTGTTTAACTTAGTTTTAAAATCAGGAATATTGGTCAAACTTTGTGGGATTAATTTTTAACTCATATGGCCATATATTTATCTTTTGAAAAATAATTACCTTCACTTATTATTTGTATATGAAATGTAACTTTTATGTAATAGTTGCTGTTGGCCCATTTTTTCCCCTTGGTGCATGACTAAATGATTTCAGGCCAAAGGTTTCATTTATTACACAGTGCATATGCTTTAGCTCATGTCCATTATTCTATAATTTACAGAGGTTCATTTTTGCAGGGCCATTTTCTCTTAGCTTTTCAAATGGTAATATACATGAAAAACCAAAAGAATTAAAAATATTTTGCAGTTACTAATATTTTCCAAAATTCAGCTGAGCGACGTGACCCATGGGTCCCTTGTTTCAAAAACTATTTTCTGACCATAAAAAAAACTCTTGCAGAAATCCACTAATGATGTATCTTTGTATAATTATTTAGAGAATTTACTCTGAGAATGTGCTCTTCAGAAGTTAATAATAACTCTGTTAACCAAGTGCTGAGGATGTGCTCATCACAAGTAAACATTTTAAAGTTTAATTTAAGAATCAGGTGATAATTTTGAATATGCTCTGCCAAACCTGATTTCAGCAGACGTTATTCATTCAAGTAACAATATACACACATTCCTTGGTTTAAAGTTAAGCCTAATGTATTAAATTCATACCAGGTGAAAAATAAGTAACCAAAATAGAGTTCATTTGCATAAATTTGTTTTTATAAGTGCATTTGCAATTTACCGGTAATGCTGCATTTATAGATACTTTACTGAAAGTGAAAACTGACAATTTTAGGAAGTACTTGAAATGTACTTATAAGTACGTGAGTACTTTGTACCAGAACTTGAGTACAAGTGCAATTAAAAATTTTAAAGCTGAATAGGAATATGAGTACACAGAGAAATGTATTTAAGTACAAGTACTGAGTACTTGCACTCGCCCTAACCCTGCTACTTTTTTCATATTATATTAATATATAATGTAATGTGGAGGCTGGCACCCCCACTCTAGCAGGGAACCCAGTGTTCCCCCAAGCCCTCCTTCACTAATATGATGAATTTCATGTGTAGGCTAATTCTATGGGAAGTGACTAGGCAGCTGGCTGTGGAGGATCTGAGTCTCTGAAAAGTCTATTAAATGTTGCCTGTCTAAACTTTTTACGTTCTAAACCTTGCACAGCAAACAGTGCTTGAACTGATATCACAAGCACCTGTGTTGTCTAGGTAAATTAAAGACATGTTTAATATTATGTCTGTCATTCAGTACTGATATATGAAACCTTAGATATAGGGTTGGCAAGTTTCTGCCATTGGTGGTTTCTGCCATGGCAGAAATAAGTTTCTGCCGGCAGGGCTTAAACAGGTTTCTGCCAACAGTTTGGCAGAAATGACAGAAACAGTACTGTAGACTGTATTTCAACTGAAACTGTCATTTACTTGAATTCATAACTGATTTTGGTCAGCTATAATTGACTGGAGTGCATATCAGTCTTTTTGACAATTGTTAGACCCAAACTCTCCTCCCCCCAGATATTTACTCAACATTTAACAAAGAAACCCAACCCTAGCAGAACACAAAGCCTTTGGCATAGTCACCCGTAACATTCCTTCTGTTACCAACCAACATGCAGGTGGGTTAGTGATTGATAATACTAGATTATTTGATATCTCCATGTAAAATTTCCCATACTCGCATGGCAGTTAAGTCTATTTCTGTCTGTCTGACTGTTGTCTGTTTCTCTCTCTCTCTCAGTATATATATATATATATATATATATATATATATATATATATATATATGTATAATTATATAAGTATAAACACAGTTTTATTTTATTGGATGAATATATTGACTGTGTTATTCAAATTAGTTGTTTCTGCCAATGTCTGTTCTTTCTGCCTTGATAAAATCGCATCAGTCCTTGAGGAACACCCATTAATCTGCCAATAAAAATCGTATGTTAATTGCTCAGTTAGAGGCTTCACAATTTTAATACACCCTATTTTGAGAAGTGCCACCTCTGCTGACAGAAACTAGTTTTTGAAGGCCTAGTTTCTGCCAGCGGAAAAGGCAACTTTCTGCTTGCTTTGAGGCAGAAATAGGTTTCTTCTGGCAGAAACTTAACTCCGCTTAGTTATATTCATATTATCTTGATGATCTATAAAATATGAAGTACAAGATGGTGTTTAACATTTAATTTTTAGCCCCAGGTAAAAAAAAGGCCCAATAACAAAAGACCAGGTGAAAATTAGCAAAGCTAATAATGGCTAGGATAAAAATGGCTAAATTTAAGAAAAACATCAAAATGCTGCATCACATTACATATATCTTGAACAGTCATAATAAAATGTTTCATTTCCTTATGCACTGAAATACATACACTCACACCACGTATTCCTGACACAGGTATTTGCATTTTAGCTCAGCTGACTTTCAATCATGCTTTGCTAAAACGATGGGTCTTTGTCTGTCATCCTTCCGTCTGTCCATCTGGCTGTTAGCAGGGCACAAATCATAACCAAAAGGGCTAGGATCATGAACCCTTTGCAGTCTGAAAGGTTCTTAAAAAAATATCCTTGCAAATCTAGAATAAGGACCTATATTCTCTGAGTTACGGGGCGTGTTTGCCCCCCAAGAATTAATTATTGTAGCCACAATTTTAATCCCAAACCTTCCATCATTCACATACGGCTCACCTACCAACAGGGGAAGAACCATAATTATTTTGAGGTCACAAGGTCAAAGGTCAGGGATCACAAGACCCATTTCTTTGAAAAGCTGGTGGATGCATTTTAAGCGAAACCTTTTATCCCAAACCTTTGTTCTTTCACATATGGCTAACCTACCAAGTAGGAAAGAATCTTATAGATTTTGAGGTCACAAGGTCAAAGTTCAAGGTCACAGGATCCACATCTTTTAAAAATTTGTGGACACATTTTAAGCTAGACTTTTCATTCCAAATCTTCCGGCATTGACAGATCGCTTTCCTGCCAACAGGAGAAAACACCTGTTGATGTTGAGGTCAAAGGTCAAGCACAGCGTCCATCTGTTCGTCTGCCTTGGATTAAAATCACTCCGGTCTCTGCAGTGGTTTGACGTATGCACTTGAAATTTTGCATGTTATACATCTGGGAAAGAGTTCTGGTATATGATAGGTGGCGCCACCTACAGTCATGTTTAGCTGCAGACATCCATGCTAATATTTACGGATTGGTTTGATGTACTTGCCTAAAAGTTTGCATGATTATAGGTCTCACATAGCTCTTTATCATACGCAAAACTGGTGGCGCCACATGCAACTTTTTTTGCATGTTGTCCATCTGTTTAACTGCCTTGGGCTAAAATCACTCAAATCTCGGCAGTGGTTTGACCTAAATGCCTGAAATTTTACATGTGTACACATTTCGGATTGAGTTCTCGTTTTTTTTTATGACAGGTGGTGCCACCTTGGATCATATTGATGGTGCAGACATTCATGATAATATCTCAGGACTGGTTTGACATATTGGCCATATGTTTGGCATGAATAAAGATCTTACACAGCTGTATATCATATACAAAACTGGTGGCGCCACCTGCAAATGTTTTTGCATGGTGTCCATCTGAATGTCTGGGATAAAAATCACTCACATCTCAACAGTGGTTTGACTTATCTGACTGAAATTTTGCATGTGAATACATCTTAGATCGCATTCTTGTTCAAGTGAGAGGTGGCGGCACCTGCAATCGTGTCTACGTAGCAGACATACATGCTAATAAGCAACACAAATGACTCTATTTTCCCTTACCACTCAATCCATACCCCACTTCAACCGTACCACTCTGATTTTGGCGGATACACGTAGGCGCTTGTCGACTACCTGTTTTCTACTTTACAGTTGGAGTTCAGTGTATTGTCTGCATTGATTTAAACATTAAGTTTCCCTATCACTGTCAGTGTCACATTCTGTTCAACATTGTTCTATTCTTTTGCAGGAAGCCGAAAACGAAAGAAAGAAATAGAACGTGCACGATAATCAATATGTTTTGAAATATTCGATATGACAGAAGAAGACCGTTTTAAGGCTGGTTCAAACACAGGGCAGTAAAAAGTTGAATGGAACTAGTTTGCCTGACTATATAAAAATGGAATCAAATGTGCAGGAAATACAACAAAATTCAAATGATCACATTATATATGATAAAGGAAGGATCCTAGATAATACTAGGACTACAGTTATGAGCAGCCAAGTAGAGGAAAGAGGTTCGCTTAATTGTGTAGAACCTGGTACGTCTGATGAAGAATCAGGAAGATGTCTCTCAGACATACAGGCTGATATATCAAATGAGGAAACAATTGGGCTTGCAAAATACTTGAAGAATAATTCATCAGATGATGAATCATTAAATTGTCCAGAGGACACTATTCCGATACCAGTTAATGTGTCAACTGTTTCATCCGAGGAAGAGTATGACAATCCAAGTGACTTCATAAAAAAAGAGCAATGTTCAAAACATATAATGGAAGAAACGAAAATTGAGGAAGATATAGGTGGAAATCAACCATATCAGTGTGAGCTTTGTTGCAAACAGTTCTCTCGTCGGAATAGCCTGAGAAGGCACATCAGGGCGCACACTGGAGAAAAACCATTTAAGTGTGAGCTCTGTGGCAATTGTTTCTCTGAGCAGAGCAATCTTAAGAGACATATCATGACACACACTGGAGAAAAACCATTTAAGTGTGATTGGTGTGGTAAATGTTTCTCAGAGCAAGGTAAACTTAAAAGACATATTAGGACACATACTGGAGAAAAACCGTTCAGCTGTGAGCAGTGTGGAAAATGTTTTACTAGGCAGATTAATCAGCAAATTCACATGAGGAAACATACTGGTGAAAAACCTTTTATCTGTTTGCAATGTGGTAAATGTTTCAATGATTCGAGTGCACTTAATAATCACATATTGACGCATGCTGGAGAATACCATTTGAAATGTCACAAAGACATAGATGATTACACGTCAGATGAGGAAACAGTTGGCCTTCCAAACAACATGAATAATTGCATAACAGACGATGAACCAGTAAATTGTCCAGAGGACAAAAGCGAGATACCAATTAATACGTCACCTGTTTTATCTGAAGATAAGAGTAATAATCCAAGTGATTTGATAAAAAAAGAGCAAAATTCGAGTGTTATAATACATGAAAAGAAAATGGAGGAAGATATGTGTGTTAATGCTAAACAGCGAGAAACATCTAAATGTGAGATTTGTGGGAAGCATTTCTCCCACCGAAACAGCCTGGTAAGGCACATGAGGACACACACTGGAGAAAAACCATTCAAGTGTGAGCATTGTGGTAATTGTTTCTCACAGGCGGGTCATCTGAAGGTTCACATCCGGTCACACACTGGAGAAAAACCGTACAACTGTGAGTGGTGTGGTAAAAGTTTCACAGACCAGAGTAAACTAAACAGACATATCAGGACACATACTGGAGAAAAACCATTCAGCTGTGAGCAGTGTGGTAAATGTTTCACTAGGCAGAGTAATCTTGAGATTCACATCAAGACGCATGCTGGAGAGAAACCATTTACATGTGGGCATTGCTTTAAATGTTTCTCTGAAAAGAGGACTCTTAATATACACATAGCGACTCATACTGGAGAAACGCCATTCGAGTGTAAGCAGTGTGGTGAATGTTTCTCTAGGCACAGTCACTTGAAAGTTCACATCAGAACACACACTGAAGAAAATCTTTTAAAGTGTGAGCATTGTGGTAAATGTTTCTTTCAGGAGAGCCATTTGAAAGTTCACATACGGACACATACTGGAGAAAAACCATTTAACTGTGAACATTGTGGCAAATGTTTTGCTAGGCAGAGTAATCTAGAGGTTCACATAAGAACGCATACCGGAGAAAAACCATTTACCTGTGATCAGTGTCTTAAATGTTTCTCTGATAAGAGGATTCTTGATAGACACATTAAGACACACACTGGAGAAAAACCTTTTAACTGTGAACAGTGTGGTAAATGTTTCACCAGGCAGAGTCACTTGAAGGCTCACACAAGGATACATACTGGAGAAAAACCATTTATATGTGAGCAGTGTGGTAAATATTTCTCTGAGAAGAGTTCACTGAAAAGACACATCAAGACACATACATGAGAAACCATCGTTTCGGGTAGAGCATTGTGGAAAAAGTATTTGTACGATGTAATTTTATTTTCACATAAATTTTATTTTATTGTGGTAAATGATAATCGAAACGAAATGGACGTTATTTTCATATTAGGACACGTACTAAAGAAAAAGGATGCTTATTTAGCGTATATTTACTTTAGTTGAACAATCTGAATTAACATGGTAGTGATGTTGTAGAGTCCACATTATCCGCGTCCAGGCTACTTGATTCCCAGGTGCAAGTTAATGAAGTTCGAGCTCAAGTCCATCTTCGAGTCGGAGATTTATATCATGTAAAATAATTATTTGTTTGTCTCTCATAAGAAAGTGACCACATTTCAATATTTTTTTTCATGATGAAGTTCACGATCCGGCGTACCTACTGATGTCATTTTTATATATGTGACATAAATTCATTTTGCTACAAACTGTGGAAATAGGGTAGTTTGCTGAAAATACCGGAAATAACGTGCCAAAGGCGGCCTGTCAGGACGTCATGAATCCTCAGCTTCGTACATTTATAAATGTTAAATATGTTGATGACGTCTAATAAAAAATACAATGTGTAATTTCATGCATATATAGATGCACGTTTTTACCTTGATTTATCCACATATTACTTGACCAGTGTTGACGTGCGTCCAAGATGACGACATCCAGCCGCCCAAACGTAAACAACTGTCGAGTGTCACATGACATGGGAACTTCTGCTCTATTCAACTTTGTATTTATGTATGTTTTAATTATTAAACATTAATAAACACGTTTTAAAATACTCCTTAAGTTAACATAGAATACACTCTCCCTTTTTAAGAAAGGCCCTATATCTATTTGTTTTAACTCAGCTGACTGAAAGTCATCTGAGCTATAGCGATCACTCTTTGTCTTTCGTCCGTCTGTCTGTCTGTTTACCAGGCACAAATCGTAACCGCAGGACCTAGATTCTTCTGTGTATTCAGGAAGGTCCATGAAAAATCTTGTAAACCTGAAATTAAGTCTCTGTTGGACTGTTACCTATATCCTGTGAGCTATGGGGCTCGGAAATAGCCCCGAATATAATTAAAAATTTGATATAAAGGCTCTAGTATCTGAATAAATAATGCATTGATCACCATAATTTTTTGCATGCGTATTAATCATGGAGTGTTTCATTAGTTCATGCAGACTGGTGGCGCCACCTGGATTTTTCGAATTTTTACGATTTTTGTCCCCCGCTTTGCGGAAGCGGGGCACATTGATTCGGGTTTGTCTGTCTGTCCGTCCGTCAGGTTTTTCGTTTCTGTGCGATAACTTTCCTAAATTTTATATGATATCATTCAAATTTGGGTCAGTGAATGCTCTCATGCATACCTTGGTTGGGATTGGATTTGGAGTGTCTGTCTGAAAAAAATTCTCTCCAGCTCAAAAACAAAATTATCAAATTTTGGTCCTATTTTTCAATGTTTTTTAGTTTTTATGGTCGCCTGCAGATGTCTCCAAATGTCACAGTGGATCACTAAGTTTTCAAGTGCCTTCAAGATTTCTCCACATGTCATAATTGTGGTTGCTTATCAAACATGAAAGACAACAAGAGCCCTAAGCGGAGGACATAAATTCCACGAATTTGCTTGTTTTTCTTTATTTTTGAGACCTTCGAAGAAGCAGTTGTCCGATAACCAGGCACAAATCGTACCCTCTTGACCTAGAATCTTCTTACTTTACATCCAGGGAAGTCCCTGAAGAATCTCCATGGAAACAAAAAATTCTCGGAGCTATGGGCTCAGAAATTCCCCCTAGAATAATTAAAAATTTTATACAAAACCTGCAGTATCTGAACAGGTAATGCATTGATCACCATGATTCTTTGCATGCATATTTACCATGAAGTTTTTCATCAGTTCCTGCAGATTGGTGGTGCCACCTAAATTTTTTTTTTCAAATTTTACACATTTTTCTCTATTTTTCGGACCTTCAAAGATGTGGTTGTGTATTGACAAGTCACAAATTGTAACCGTTGCCCCTAGGACTTTCTAACTTGACATCCAGGGAGGTCCATGAAAAATCTACTAAAACTAGATGTGTCGGAACGACACGGAAGCCCCGCCTGGAGCAAATTAGAAATAGTTGGTAAAGTTTGTAAAATTTATTATGTTTAGGGGCTGTCATATGGTCAAATGTAGGTCAACCAGGACAAAATGCGAACTCGATCTGTAACGGGTCATGATCCGGCCATACTACATAAATTAGGCCAATATCTGCAGGCATTGCAAAAAAATAAAAATGTGCATCGCGAAGAAAGTCCGAACTGGTCGTCTGCTGATAGGGCATAAATCTTAACCTCTGGACCTAGGATATTTTAACTTGACATGCAGGGAGGTCTATGAAAAGTCTCCCTGAAAAATTTAATACAAAAGCTCCAGTATCTGAACAACTGATGCATTGTTCACCATGATTATTTGCGTGCATATATTAGTCATGGAATGTTTCATCAGTTCCTGCAGACTGGATGCGCCACCTGTATATTTTTCTCTATTTTTGAGACATTTAAAGATGCGGTCGTCTGTTAACAGGGCAAAATTCTTCCCACTGGACCTGGAATCTTCGTACTTGACATCAAGGGCGGTACATGACAAAATCTCTTTGGAAACTTTAAATTAGGGTGTTTTACACACCCTCTGAGTACCCCCCAGAATAATTTTAAAAAATTATACAAAAGCTCCAGTATCTGAACAACTAATGCAACTAATGCATTGTTCACCATGTTTCTTTGCATGCATAGTGATCATGGAGTCTTTCGTCAGTCCTGTGGATTGGTTTTGCCACCTGAATTTTTATATTTTTTTTTACATTTTTACCACCTATTTTGAGACCTTCGCAAAAGTGGTCATATATTAACAAGCCAAAAATCATAACTGTTTGACCTAGAAGCTAGATACATGTGAGAAACAGGTTTATTCACATGTTATAACATATTTTCTTATACAACTTAATGATAATTAAGTATAATAAATGACAAAAAATCTGCTGATTACATTTAATTACATTAATATTAATAAATGATGTGACCACATTTAATAGTTACAATGTATTATACAAATTTATATGGCTCGTCAAATAAAATGTGGTCACACTAAATTTTTGTCAATATTTAAAATATACCATATGTGACCACATTTTATAATATGTATATATATATATATATATATATATATATATATTTATATATATATAATACTTATTGGCTGGTCTAACAAATGTGGTCACACCTTATTTTGTTAATATTTATTGGTAAAAGTGTTCACACCTAAATTGACCACATTTTATAATATTATATATACAGTACATGCTTATATGGCTCGTCAAATAAAATGTGGTCTCACCTTATTTTTGTCAATATTTATTGGTAAAAAATGTGGTCACACCATATATATATATATATATATATATATATATATATGTATATATATATATATATAAAACGAACTCGATTGGCAGTTCAAATAAAATGTGGTCACCCCTAATTTTTTTGGGTAAAAAATATGGTCACTTGATTTGAATATAAGGTATAATGCTTCCATGTCTGACCGTTACAAATACATGTGTGACATGCAAATGTACAATGCAAGCACTGAACATTATGAACATGAGTGCATGCACCAATTACAAGTCACTGCTGAAATACTGGCATAGCTGCACACAACACAAAAATGAACATGCCAAATTTCAGAAATTTCAAATTTCAAGGTCCTTACTTGAAAAACTTTGAATTAAACAGACCTGCTTTGACTAGTATAAAATAATACAATGAACATACCATGAAATCACAACATATAGCTGTTATAATAGTCAGATTGTAGCACATAGGCCTCCTCCCATCCTGATACTGTGCCAAAGCTATTTATAGATCTGACAAAATATTGGCCAATGGCGAACATCCAGGCACTGGCAAATCTTGGCAATCTGCCAATGGTAAACCAGGAGCTGCAATCTGTACACAAAAGTTGTAACTCCTTGAAATCACTTTGAAATAAATTTTCCCAATACAAAATGCTTTTCAGCTGACTTTTAATAAAAAAAAGAAATAAGGAATATAAAAAAAATTATAACAGATGCATACTGTATGCAAAATTATAGTACAGATACATCCAATTGATGGCAAAACCTTGAATTACGTTGAGTATTGATACCAATTATTTATAATCCATGTACAGCCGTCTTTATATAGCCACAGAGAGCTATATGCCTGTGATTGTTAACATTGCCTGGTATGATGACTAATTTAAATCATAATTCTACATATTGTAAAAGCATTTAAAAATCATTCTTGTCAATATTAACCATAGATAACCTGAAATATAAATGTCTAGCGGCATGATGTAATAGATGCTGATAAACTGGTGCCAGGCTAGTTGTACCTGCCTCGCATAGCTAACATATATGGTAAAATGACTCAATTCAATCTCCATCGTTCAGCCAAAAAATAATTCATGTGGAACCATTTACACAATTATTATAAGAATTTTCTGGGGATTGTTCTTGTAAAATATTAAACAAAGTGGCGTCAGTCGAAAAACGTTTTGCAGGTTTTACAACTCATGTAGGAAAAGACAGAAAACTGTTCAGCTTCCCGTAACTCGGCCAAAAATCACTGAACCAAAAGCAATGGAACAAACTTGAATTTTCAATATTAGAGGATGATTCTTGTCTGAAAATTAAGAAATTGGCCCAGTGGTTTTTGAGAAGATCTTTGTAGCCACTAAGCTAAAATGGGCTGTTATAGCATATGACTAAATTCAGCTTCCCATTACTCAGCCAAAAGTCACTAAACAGAGACCATTTGAACAAACTGTTGAAAGCACTACCCTAGTATTATTTCTGTGCGATATTAAACAATTTGGCCATATGGCTTCAGATAAGTTTTTGTAGCCCTCAGTATGATACGGGCACTTATGACCCCGGTACAAAAAGGCCGATGCAAGTGGCGCAGCCAATACCTCAATTTTAAATATGACGCCTATAACCAACATTGGCATACAATTTGGTGATGATAGCTCCAGCCGTTTCTGAGATTGAAGTTTTAGTATGCTTTTTTGGACAGATGAATAAATGCAACATCTTGTAATTCGGCCAAAAATCACCGAACTAGAACCATTCGGACAAACTTGAGAGTAATTGTTTATGGAATTATTTCTATGAAATATTGGACAATTTGGCTGGCTGGTTTCTGAGAAGATTTATAAAAGTTTTTAATTTTTAGCTCAGCTGACTATAAGTCATCTGAGCTATAGTCGTGGTCCATTGTCCGTCGTCCGTCCGTCCGTCCGTCCGTCCGTAGATGTGACACGTTTTGAAACCGTAAGACCTAGGAATCCAAAATTCAGCATAATGTTAGATGTCCCCAAGATCTCCTACCAAGCAGAAAACTGGGTCTTAGCGACTTTGTTCTTTTGAGAAATTAAGGAAAAACCTCAATTTTTTATTAAAATCCTATTTTCACACTTCAGGACTGCCTTATATCAAAACCACTTATCTATTTTTCCTCATATTTACCATAAATATTCCTCTATATAGTTCCTATGTACATGCAAGAAATTAAGTCTGTAAAGTATAAATTCTTTAAGTTATGGGCCCAAACATAATGGACTTTGTAAAAAATCAGGAAAAATAATAACTCACTAAACATGAAAAATTTTGAAACTAGAGTCTATTTTCTCAAGTATATAACTATGTTTAATTAAGATTCAATTGTTTACCGAAAATTAGATCTGAATTTTGTAAATTTTTTAATTTATTAGCATAAAAAAAATCAGTACCTTAAATTTTGCCCAACTTTGACCATGGCACGTTTTTAGCTCAGCTGACTATAAGTCATCTGAGCTATAGTCGTGGTCCATTGTCCGTCGTCCGTCCGTCTGTCCGTCCGTCCGTCCGTAGATGTGGCACGTTTTGAAACCGTAAGACCTAGGAATCCAAAATTCAGCATAATGTTAGATGTCCCCAAGATCTCCTACCAAGCCGAAAACTGGGTCTTTGCGACTTTATTCCTTTGAGAAATTAAGGAAAAACCTCAATTTTTTATTATAAACCTATTTTCACACTTCAGGACTGCCTAATATCAAAACCACTCATCTGTTTTTCCTCATATTTCCTATAAATAATCCTCTATATAATTCCTATGCACATGCCAGAAATTAGGTCTGTATTGTATAATTTATAAAAGTTATGGGCCCAAACATAATGCATTTTGTAAATAATCAGGAAAGAAATTTTATCACTTAACTCAAAACTTGTTAAAGCTAAGCACTTTTTTTCCAGTAATATTACTTTTATTAATCAAAATTAAATTGTATACCCAAAATTAGATCAAAATCTTTTAAATTTTTAAAAATATTAGCAAAAATAAAAAATTGGTACCTTAAATTTTGCCCAACTTTGACCATGGCACGTTTTTTTGCTGTAACTGCTGTGGATTTAATTTTCACAGCATGTATTTGTTAGCATTTCAACTGTTAACACCAAAAATTTGAAACCAGTTGATCAAAAACTTTAGATTTTATTCAAGTTTTCAAGCACCATGTCACATATTGCTAGTGTTATGCAGTTTGCTAGAGCTCAGCTCCCGAGCTTCAGCTCTAAGTTCCTTAAATTTGGCATACAGTTAGATTTCTCCAAAATCCCCTACCATGCCAAGAATGTGGTCACTAGGACTTAATTCCTTCGAGATATCAATGAAAAACTTCATTTTTCCATTAAAAACCCATTGTTACACTTTAAGACTGCCTCATATCAAAACCACTGATCTGACTTTGATCATATATAATATACATATTTTTCTATACATTCTCTATGCACATGCCAGAAATGATGTCAGTATTTTGTATTTTTTTTAAAGTTATGGGCCCAAACATAATGCACTTTTTTAAAAATCAAGAAATATATTTACTCACCTAAGATGAGAATTGCTGAAGCTGGAGACTTTTTTTCAGGAATATAACTTTATTTAATCAAGATTCGATTGTTTACCCAAAATTAGATCTGAATTTTGCAAATTTTTCAAGTTATTAGCTTAAATAAAAAATCAATACCCTAAATTTTGTCCACTTTTGGCAATGGCATGTTTTTTTTTCTGGAAGCACTGTTGATTTAATTTTCACAGCATATATACATAAGGCTTTAATCTTTTAAAATCTGAAATTTCAAAGGAACTGATTGAAAAGAGTAGCTTTTATTCAAGTTTTCATACACCATGTCAAGTGTTGTTTACCTCTAGCTCACCTAGTAGTAAAGCCTTCACTTGCATTATGTAACCCACACCAGGCAGCTTGTCTTGGCTCAGCTGGGCCACAACTGGCAGGCTTCTTCTCTGCCCTGCACACACGGGGCCCCCCCCCCCACCCTAGATGATGCATTAACTAGATAAATGTTATAATTTTCTGTATTTCATTTTATTCTTGGCTATGCTACATTTTAGATTTTGTATTTACCACCAGGGTTACAATGATTAAAGTGCACATTTAATTGTGTCCACAAAGTGGTGTATTGCTATGAAAGTGTGGATGTTCATCAGATAAGTAATTCCTTCCTTGAGAAGAGTAAAAACTTGACAAGGTGTGAAATTGACTATTAATTCCAGGAATAAATTAAAGCTTAGATTGTAATTAGCATAATATTTGATCACTTAACACAAAAAACGTTAATGCTATGGACCTTTTTTCCAGTAATATAACTTTAATTAATCAAAATTAAATTGTATACCCAAAATTAGATGAAAATCTTTTAAATTTTTTAAAATATTAATAAAAATAAAAACTTGGTACCTTAAATTTTGTCCAACTTTGACCATGGCTGGTTTTTTTACTGTAAGTACTGTGGATTTAATTTTCACAGCATGTTTTTGTTAGCATTTCAACTGTTAACACCAAAAATTTAAAACCAGTTGATCAGATGTCTCCAAAATCCCCTACCATGCCAAGAATTTGGTCACTAGGACTTAATACCTTCGAGATATTAATGAAAAACTGCATTTTTCCATTAAAAACCCATTGTTACACTTCAAGACTGCCTAATATCAAAACCACTGATCTGACTTTAATCATAAATAATATACATATTTTTCATTCTCTATGCACATGCCAGAATGATGTCAGTATTGCGTAATTGTTTTAAGTTATGGGCCCAAACATAATGCACTTTGTAAAAAATCAAGAAATATAGTTACTCCCCCTAACCAGGGCATTGCTGAAGCTAGAGATTTTTTTGTCAGGGATGTAACATTATTTAATCAAGATTCAATTGAATACCCAAAATTAGTTCTGAATTTTTCAAATTTTATAAGTTATTAGTATAAATATAAAATTAGTACCTTAAATTTTGCCCAAATGTGACCATGGCACGTTTGTTTCCCGTGAGCACTGTTGATATAATTTTCATATCATGCACACATAAGGATTTCAGCTTTTTAGTTTAGAAAGCTGAAAGAAATTGGCCAAATATTGTAGCTTTTATTAATGTTTTTTATGAGACCCTGTCAGACTTTGGCTCTCTTTAGCCCCTCTTGAGTCACCTGTATGTTGACCTTGTTGACCTTTCATCAAATTATGCACGCTTGAAGCGAGAATCCAGGCAGCTTATGGCCAGCCACAGTTGATCCAGGTGTCCAACCCAACTCATCTAGTAGTTTTAACCAACAACATAACAATAAACAATAAATTAATAAATTTTTATTGGTTTTTAATAACAAATTAAAGAAAAATAGAAAAGGAATTTGTTAGTTTATAATAACAGGAAATTAACTTGCAGTTACTGATGATATAAGAATCTTGTATCGATGGGTAGAATGTCACATATTCCAAATAATACCATGCAGTCACCTATGGCATTTTTCAGTTCAATTTTAATGATAAAGAAGTAAATCATATTATTCATTACTAATCATTAGGGATTATATGAAGGAAATTAATGATAGACAAAGATGCAGTTGATAATATTAATCTAGATTCCTACTGTGTCTAGTGTGTACATTGATGTGAAATTAGTCCAAAATGAAATTTTTACAGTTATTTTTTAATATAAATAAAAGCCATAAAACCAGGTACTTATGATCATTATTTAAATGTGTGAATTTTGTATATTCTGGATTCTCAACATCATTGTTTGGTGAAAACTGAATAAATACCAGACATGGTGCGAATACTTTGTAATTGTATTTAAATACGAATATGATTATGTACTCCATTATAAAATTTCTTGCATAAAGAATGGGAATTCAGGTAAAAATGAAAGTATATGAATACTCGTGCAAATACTTTCAAAATGTATTCATGGATGCATTCATGAATATATTCTTTAATATTATTTTAATAATCATATATGTTATATTTCATTTTAAAAAATCATATGATTCTCTTATTATTTTTAATAAAAATTATATTTGGGACAATATTTGTAAAATTTTTAATAAATAGTTCAACTCTTATATTATATGTTCTGCTTATAAGTTATATGGCCAAGTCAAAATCTGTGTGACAGTAGTACTCCATTTGTTAATAAAATAAATGAAATCAATCCTCTTCCCTGTCTCCAAAGGTACTATCAAAATCATACATAAGCTAAACAACAACAACTCATAATACAGCTTATATTTATTACCACACAAAACCAGCATGTGCCTCATTTCTAAATAATATTTTTTTATCATATATAACAGCTGAGCGTCGTGACCCATAGGTCCCTTGTTTTCCTGTAAGCACCATTGATTTAATTTTCACAGCATGTAAACATAAATATTTAGTTTGTCTAAATCTGAAATTTGAAAATAAAAGCTTGAAAATTAAGCTAGTTTTAAGCTGGTCACTTGCTTTGATTACAGATGCAGGGTCCCACTCCAGGTCACTGGAAGTCAGCTATGCCAGGGTTTCTGATTTGTTACAGTCACTGGGGGAGATCCCCTGCTGTGACAGGTGTACAGTTATTCTCATATCACCAACCCAATCACCCCCCCCCCCCCGCAAACCCAACCCACCAAGTGTTATGCACTAATTGTTATTGTTTTCACTGTATCTCCTTAATTGTAATGCTGTTTCCACTCCGATATGCAAAAACTTTCCTTGAAAAAATAATTCAAGGTGTAATCAAGAAGATGCAATGTTGTGTAATGTAACATTTTTAAAGAAATCAAATTTCTTTTAAATGATTTTAACAAATATAATTGAACCCATCAGTATGCTTAAATTATTATAAAATATGAAGCACATTATGAATAAATAAAGACACAATTAAAAATTGTGAAATCTAAATCAAGTATTATTTTTAGATATTTATTGTTTTGCAGATTTAAAAGATATATTTTTGTGGTAAAAAATAAATAAACATTTGTATGCATGATGTGGTGTTATCTGACAAGATTGAGATTTATGATGATGCAATTGAGAATTATGAATTAACTTTTATATTCAGATATATATGTTAAATTGGAAATGTATAGAAATATAAACTTAAATTAGAAAATAATTTATGTGATAAAAAAATGAGGATTTAATACAAACATTTGTTCATTATTTTCCTGCCTCAGCAGAATTTGAGATCAGGCTTTGTTTGCCCTGTTTTATGTTGTTTATTAGCTCTATTTAAACTGTATACATTTCATAAAAAATACATATATATTTAATAATATATATTATACAAAAAAATAGATTCGATTGAACTACTGAAATGTCAACAGTTATTCGAAAAACCAACTAATGATCATGGTAATAGTACAGATCATTTGTTCACAAACTGCTCACATGCTTTAGTTTCAACATTAGGAAACACATGGTCAGGTCACAAAATATTTCTTGCAACAATTTCCTGCTCATCAATACAAACCAATCATATAAACCAACCATGGCCTTTATTACCTCTTCCTCTTACACTTTATCTCCATTTGATATTATTTTAGATTTTTATCTTCAAGGTTAACGTCAGCTGAGCACAGTGACCCATAGGTCCCTTGTTTTCCTATAAAATCGGTTAATGCAGATACCATAAAAGTAAGCCCAATCCGATAAAGTTTGATATGTGACTGATTCTTACTTGCTTAGTTAGGAGCTGCTATTTCTGAAAGTTTCTGAGTTAGCTTGGGTTAACGTACAGAGGACGGTGGACGGCCGACAAAGCGCCATCGCATAAACTCACAGGTTAACTAAAAATTAAGATTAAATATTAAAAAGAATAAGGGTTATTATAATGTAAGTATATTTTAATGTGGTAACATGATGTGATTAAATACTAATAACAAAAATAAGGCACGTTAGGGTGTATTAATACATTGTGCCATACAATATGTCCAAATTAAAACAAATATAAAAGTCCATACATATGAATCATGGCATTGATTATATGCCGAACATAGTCCCGTGTTTACCCAACGTCTGTCTCGATTTTAAGGTCTGTCAGTGGGGGGGGGGGGGGGGGGATGTTCACATCTGATTGTTCTTACATACAGTAGTCTAACAGGGAAAAAAACCGAGTCACCAATGGGTCATGACGCTCAGCCAACTGACATGTTGACAATATGTCCTTGCACAGGCAACTAATTAAGTTAATGTTGGTGGCATCATAGTTCATGCATATTAGCACAAGTTCAACAAGACTCATAAGCACACCAAATTTGATGACAATCCATCCAGCCGTTCCTGAGGGATCTGGCAATTTGTGTGCATTTTGCATTTTTTCTGGGGTGCTCAAACATGGACTGTAATGCAGATAATACAGGTCACTGCGACCTAATTTCAGGTTTCTGAGGAGAACTTGTGCCCTGTTAACAGACAACTGCCTCTTTAAAAGTTTCAAAAGTATAGAAAAAAAATTCTTAAACATTTAAAAAAAATCCAGGTGGCACCACAAGTCTGCAGAAAATGATGAAGCACCCCATGATCAATATGAATGCAAAAAATGGTGATGATCAATGCATCAGTTGTACAGATAATTGAGCTTTTGTATCAAATTCTTAATTTTTTGGCCTCTAATTCTGAGCCCAATAGCTTTGAGAATATGAGTAACAGAGACCTAGTTTCTGGTATCTTTAGAGACTTTTCATGGGCCTCCCTTTCAAGAAAGAGGATTCTAGGTCTAGTCCTACTATTTGCTCCCTGTAAACATATTAATGCATCTTTCAAGGTCTCAAAAATAGAGAGAAAAAACGTAAAAAAAATGAAAAATACAGGTGGCGCCACCAGTCTGCAGAAACTGATGAAACACTCCATGATCAGTATTCATGCATAGAATCATGGGGATCAATGCATTAGTTGTTCAGATACTTGAGCTTTTGCATCAAATTTTCCATTTGTCTTGTGTCATTTTGCTTGGAGACTGTTGAAGAAGATGCCTGCCAGTTCAGCCTCCCTTGAAGGGTATTTTCCAATTATGGATATATGCAACAAAAGCTATGGAACAGATTAGGCATCCAGAAGGCAGCCAAGATGGTTACCTGTTACAGATTCTTTCGAGGCAGTCATGAGAAAGATTGGCAAAGCTCCTGATTTAATATCAGTGTTATGGACATTCAAAATAGGTAACATCAGTAAAAAATATAAGCAACTGATGTATTATTTAGCAGGTGATTACTTGATCACTTGGTGTTGTTTTGGGTGTTACAAAATTTAATATTCAATACATATCATTCAAAATACATTAAAGATATGTAGTATTATTTTTATGCATGACACAATATGTGCTTTTTGCGTTTGTCACAAACAAAAACTCAGTAACACACCTGTTTCTTTTTTTTTTACAATTTCATAGATTTTGCCAGAAAACTCCGTATATTCCACTTGAATATTGCGGGTGAGAAAATGCCACCCAACCCTGCTAATAACTTAGAAAAATTGCAAAATTCAGATCTGATTTGGGTAAACAATTGAATCTTCATTAAATAAAGTTATATCACTGAAGAAATTCTCTCGCTTCAGCATTTCCAATAAATTTATTTGTGAGCAAAGTGCCTTATGTTTAGGCCCATAATATCAAGAATTTAAGCAAAACTGACCTAATTTCTGGTATTTAGCAAATGTATGAAGGAATATGTTTGTAAATATTATAAAAAAACGATCAGCGGTAATGATATCATGCAGTCCTGTAGTGTAACAATGGGTTTTTAATGGAACACTGAGGGTTTTTCCTAATATAACAATGGAACGAAGATCTAGTGACCCAATATTTGATAGGATAGGGGTTTTCTTGAGACATCTAACAGTAAATTTTGGATTCGCAGATGCAGCAGTTTTAAAACGTGCCCTGTAATAGCTGGCCGGCCAGACAGACCGACAGCCGAATGAACAATGGACAAAGGGCCATGACTATAGCTGAGATAACTTATAGTCAGCTGAGCTAATAACCAGCCCATGAAAATTAATAATACTCTCAGCTGTTCCCAAGGTCCCTGACATGGATCTCTTATTTCTTATACATTTCATCAATATCTCATTTAATTATAATTTAGCCTTTACTAGGAACCCTCCACTTAACCTCAACTACATTTTCACGAAACTCAAAATCGTTCGATTATAGGCAACATCCACTCATATTTCATAAGGTCACGGGTCACTAGGCTAATTTGTGGTGTCGCCGCGATAACTCCCAAAGAACATATCGGATTTGGATAAAACTCAACAGAAATGTTAATCAATAAGATATCTCGCGTAAGTTTGATTTCCGGCAAATTCAATGCATATTTAATTAGGTCAGAGGTTACCGCGCTTTGGAGGCACCTTGGTCACTTACTAAAATTCCTATATGGATTTTCATGAAAGTCATACATAGTTACCAATAGAGTTTCTCACCTGAATTACAATCTCGTCGAAATTCACATATATTAAATGAGGTCAGAGGTCCCCAGATACACGATTGGCGTATTATGCATGTTTACGGACCTCTTGTTTATAATGGTTTATTAATGTGTAATTAAATCTCATGTTTTGTGTTATAGGAATCATAGTAACCTTAGTCTTTTCTATATACTTTAGCTAAGTAGCAATGTGAATGAGATATGAACATCTGCCAAATCACTTAGTGGGAAAACGGAATATAATTCTGCAGATGTAGATGTACGACTTTATGTAGCATTGAACGAGGATGCGGTAAGCTCCATCAAATATATTTGGAAAATCATGCAAATGATGGAAGAACTGGAAAAACAAATCTACATAAGTGGCACTACCCGCAGCATGCACGGAGGTACAAGCTACAATATGTCATTAATCCTGATAGCCTCAGTAATCCGGAGATATTCGGTAGAGAAAAAAAAACATACACTTAAAAACATCATGCTTTTTGAAATGTGTAAATTTTAGGGTTCTGCAAGGAAACCGATTTTAAATAATTCAACTCAATGCAGACTCAGTCAGGCAGAAGGGCTTTAAAATATTTTTAAATAATTCAACTCAATGCTGACTCAGTGAGCCAGAATAGCTTTAAAATATTCAGATTCCCACATCACCCTCTCAGGTTCTCGGATTTACGGTTATCATTTAGGTGTTACTGAAAGAAATGGCTTTCGCTAAATAACTACCCTAGAAACTATAAGTCACAGTGACCAACTTTCTGCTTTCAAAAAAAGGACCTATCCGGATAAAATTCTTGCAAAATGGAACAGTTACAGGTGGCGCAATCAGCTTTCAGGAACTATTAAAACTAGTCTTGATAAATGTTAATATGTAGTTATAATAGACTAGATGAAATCACAACTAAGAAACTGATACGATTGCTCGACTAGAGGCAAAATGTGAGGAAATTCTGAGAAAATAAAGGTGGCACTACAAGTCTCCAGGACCTGATGAAACAATTTGTTTACTATAAGCTCATCAGATTTCAGGAAAACAGATTGAAACACGTCTGAGAAACTGATCTTGGTGTACGAGGAGATTTTTAAATGAACTCCTCAGATATTAGGTTAGTTGTTTCTAGGTGCAATGGTTCCGAGTTTAGCCCTGTATAGGGCGGACAAAGAGAGGCTCAAGTCAACTGAGCCAAAAAGAAACTCGCAAAACATTAACATATTCAAGACCATTGCTTTTAAAAGTTTAGAATATATATTGAAGAACAAGCATAAGATGTGAGTAATCTCATAAATTGGTGAAGAGTGGTAACTTTATGTTTAACTTTTCAACTAGAAAAAAAAATCAGTAAGTTGATCATCTACATCTTTTTGATAACATTATATAACACATCAGCTGGACGCAGGCATAAACAATGGCCATCAAACTAATTATTAACGACTTTCTCCTTTTGTTTAAGTAGTGTCACAGTACAGTGAATTAAATTTAAAAGATATGAATTAAACAAATGGACCCATTCAGTTGGAGTGTGTGTGTGGGAGGGGGGGGGGGGGTGAGGAAATAACTCTTGTTACTGGATGACTTACATGCTGAACTGGACAGTGAAACGTAAACAATTATACTGTTATTTTATATTTGTTGTCATATTTGTAAACTTCTGTACTGATCGGGAAATAGGTGGGGTCGGTAGTCCAATACAACAAATCTGTCCATTCAAAATTAGCACGATTTCAAGGGAAAAATTATTTATTATAATGAATTTAAAAGTTTAGGCCAAAAGTGATAAGATTGTAGTATTTGAAATTTGATTGGTTGCAAAAGAATTACAAATCTATGATATTAGTGATGACCTGATTTGGGTGATGTTTATCATATTCTGCAAGATGGCTGCATAACTGAGATACGTAATTTTTTTTTCAGTTCAAAGTGGCCGGTCTCATGCTCTTTGCAATCACAAGCACCGGTGTGGATATTATATTAGATTGTTGTAGGCCTAATGGTTACGTTGGGTGCCTCTTAACTGATGAGTTGCAGGGCGGTCGGATGGATGGCGGACAAAGACCCATCTCGAAAGCCCAGCCTGATTGGAATTCAGTCAAGCGAACCTGAATTAAGGCGGTGTTATGCTTCTGTATTTGTGGACTGGGCAAAATGTTAATTTATTTGATTTCGGCTGCTTTTAATTCAGCAGGGATCTCAGTTTGGGGATACGGTATCCCTGTTATCCTCAAATAGTAGATCTTGTGTTGTTGTGGTAATGGCGTAAGTTTCTTTATGCTGACTTAAAATACGATATTATGCATCTGCATAATTCCATTTTGGTTTTCATTTACATAACATAGAATTCACATGGTCTTCTTTTCATTGATATCCTGGCGTTCACAAGATACGTTGCCTACCGCACATGTGTCTCCCGAGTGCGTATTCATCACCACTGCTGGGTCATGACACCGACAAACCCCGCAAAAGCCAACGTTTGTGTCCTAAAAATATTTCAAGTTCTATCCTATCAAACCATACTTGTAATAACAGAGTTTTTTATTTGACAGCCAGAAGTATCTTCCGATTTTCTCCGATATATATAGGCATTTTAAACAAAACATTTTCTAGTTTCTACAATTGGTTTGTAGAAATATATTTCCACCCACTATATACTGACCCGGCTGAGATACATTGTATTTAATGGAATTTTAAAATCTAACAGTCGGCAAGTGCACATAAAGATATATTTACCACCCAGCGTTGTTCCTGTCTACTTGTGTCCTAAATATAAATTTAAGATCTATCTTATAAAATTAATATAAAGTTTAAACATTCTTGTAATTATCGAGTTTTTTTACTAGCGGAATATTGAATTTTTAATGGTTTTTAAACCTAAAAGTCGGTCAGTGTTCATAAAGAAATATTAACCACCCAGCATTGTACACGTTTAAATTATATTGCAGAAAATTAAGAAAAAATCTATTCATACCCATAAATACGGGAGAATTCTTTGTCTCTTAGGGTAATAATGTTCCTCAAAATTCAACATTCCTAATTTATATATATTAAATTACTCCGATTCAGTGCAGGCTAACAACGGTGATATGTCTTAACTAATGTTGTGGCAAGTACTTATTATTATGCATTAATTATTTCAGTCTTTACAAAATATATCATCATAAAAATGAATCTTCAAACAAATAAATAAATCTACTAGCCCACATTATAGAACCATGCACATAATGAAGAAAATGAAACAACAGAAAAGGCCCCCCTCCCCCTAAAAAAGGAGAACAAATGAATTTTGATCTTTTTGCACTCTGGGGAATCTGACAAATTCCACCCACAAACATTGTGACCAAACTGTTTAGATGATTATAAACACATTAACACTTACAAACCTTTCGTCCTTACAGGAGGCAGCTTAATGCTGATTTTCACTTTTTTTTCACGACTTTCAGAGGCCATGTAGCGGAAGGTAAACTGCTAAAATAATAATAAAAAAATGTTTTCCTAAATTTCTCCTCCAGGTACATATTTTGAGGGGGTTAACACATGATGTTAGTATTAAAACCACCCTTAAAGAAGTGGATTTTTTATCAACTACTTTTTAACCTCGCATTATAAACGATTATAAGTTTTTGTTTTTATGGTGTAAAAATTTAATCAACCGTGCTTACTAGAATAAAAAAATTTCCAGGCTAAAGTGGTCTAAAACTTAAGGTAATAATTTTACATTTATGCTTTTAACTTTCTGAAAACTTTTCTGATTTCTGGTATACAATTAAACCTAAATTATAAATAGATATATTGTTGAAATAGGCTCCTCAGATTAAACAATTATTATGTCAAGTTAGTAAATATTTTTACTGAATTTTGACACGGCGCATTGTATTTTGACCCATAACTTCAATAATTTATGCGAATTGACCTAATTTCTTGCATGGACATATGATATATACGTGGAAATATTTGTTCCAAATAAGGACAATACAATCCCCGTGATTTTCATGTTGGGAAGGAGAACTCGGTATCACCTAACTGCATGTAGAATTTTGTTAACGGACGGACGACTGACAAAGGACCATTGCTATTGCTCAGATGATTTTTTGTCAGCTAAGCTTAAAGCTTGAAAAGTAAACAAACAAACAGCCATACAGACAAACTCGTACCACGAACATAAATGTTTCTCCTGTTTGTGATCACTGGCCTGCTCACACTAACTAGGTCATGGAAGCATTTGCCAGAATGCCGTCATATATTCTGGTTGTTCAGGTTGTTCAGCCGTGACAAATTTCTTGCATTTCTTATTAAATCACGCATTACATATTTTCACCAAATGCTACAAGTATATATTGAGAGAAACAGTCATAAAAATACATTGACTGCACTGCCTCCAGTTATATGGCAGCGTAATTCTACTGTTCTATTCATGTTTCCGATAAGAATATATTTGTTAACATGCGCAAACTAAATTTACTTCATTTTTAAAATTCGCTGTGTGACCCTGTTAGTTCTAAGGCTTGTTTAATATTTGCAAAGTTGCTCAAATTACATGTAGGCTTGAGTACGTGTATAGATGTGAGCCTTCAAATTAAAAGACACTGAGAAGCATTTACCACACTGCTCGCAGGTGAACGGGTTTTCTTCAGTATGTGTTCTAATGCGAGTCTTTAGGGAATCAGGACGAGAGAAACATTTGCCACAATGCTCACAGATGAAGGCTTTTTCTCCATTATGTATCTTGGTATGAACATTTAAGTAACTCTGCCGTGAGAAACATTTGCCATACAAATTACATATACATTTTTCTCCAGTATGTGTTCTAATGTGACTCTTTAGCTCACTTGGCTGAGTGAAACATTCCTTTCACTTAAATGGTTTCTCGGCAGAGTGTGTAATTTTATGTTTCTTAAGATGGCTCGACTGAGAGAAACATGAACCACACTGTTCACAGGTGAACAGTTTTTCTCCAGTATGTGTTCTCATGTGATTCTTGAGGGTAGTTTAATGGAAGAAACATTTCTCACAATGTTCACAGCTGAATGCTTTCTCTCCAGTATGTATCTTGGCATGAACATTTAGGTGACTTCCGAGAGAGAAGCATTTGCCACATAGCTTACACACATATGATTTTCACCAGTATGTGTTCTAATGTGATTCATTTGATGGGAGAAACATTTGCCACAAAGTTCACAGCTGAATGCTTTGTCTCCAGTAAGTGTCTTGGAATTAATATTCAGGTGACTGCCAAGAGAGAAGCATTTACCACATAGCTTACATATATATGGTTTTTCTCCAGTATGTGTCCTGACATGTATTTTCAGGGTGCTCTGCTGAGAGAAACATTTGTCACAATGCTGACACTTTAATGGTTTTTCTCAGGTATGTGTCCAAAGATGAGCCTTAAATTGACACGACTTTGCGACAAATTTGCCATACTGTTCACATTCAAATAATGTTTCTTTAGCATGGCCCATGGTGTGTCTATCAAGGGCAGCCCATTTAGAAAATTGTTCACAACAGTGCTCACATTCAAAGGGATAAACATCTGACTGCTCTTCTGTTTCATTTTTTACCATGACAGGTGTTGGATATTCTTCTGTTTTTATAAAGGCGCTGAGATGGTCACCATTTCTTCCAGATAAAACAGATGAGACATAAACATTTATTGTAGCTGTGTCTTCCGGACAAGCGATTACTTTATCATCTGATATTTCGTCCTCAGTATCTTAAGGATAACGTGGCACTTCCTTCTCTGTTATAATATTGTTCGTGTGATAAAGTGTCCGACTTACATTGCTTTGACAGTTAACTCTGGTGGTTCCAGTGCAATCTGGGATATTTTCTGCGTAAACATCGACAGAATCATTTATGTTTTGTTCTTTTTTCTGTACATCCGATTCCATGCTATGTTGTCACACATATTTTCACTGTTGTAGATTTAAACCAGTCCCAAATTATCTGAATCACTCATAAAGCCAAGGAAGTCATTTTCAATCTTAACATATATACAAGAATTTCGTGATTGCCGAGAAGGTTCAATTACACTCTTAGGGACACCTTCCGCCAAAAAAAAAAACTGCTGATATTAATTTTATAATTTGACAGAGTATGAATAAACCAAATATTTGCCAGTCAAGGATGACTGGACTGGCAAATAATTGGTTTATTCATTTTTTATGCAAATTGCAGGAATAAAAAAGGCACATGACTGCATCGATCAATTGGCAAGAGGTTTTGCTGATAATTTTTTAAATGTAAAAAGACGCTTATCGAAACTTTGATTAGCAAAATCAGTTCAAGCCATTGTATAAATATTTATTAAAGTTGCTAAAGACTTGCGCCGGCTTGTGACGTCGAACGCCAATGAATACTCCTGATTTGTAGCAATTTAATCCTTGTAAATCACCTGTTCACAAAAAAAATTTTTTTTAAACATACTGGATACAAGTAATTACTGAGTGAAGCGGCCTCAGTTCTGCTTCCAGGTCCCATCTTATTTTTAATCATCCGTCTAAACATTACCCGAACCGAGTCACACAACAGATCAATAATCATTACTGCATTTTCACTTCTCTCTTATCTTTCATACTGTGCATTTATTTTGTTTTAAAGTTGCTTTAAAATTACTATAACCAGTAATATACATATAAGAAAAGTTTTAATCTATTAAACATCGTAACATTATTAATATTCTCTGACCGTTACTGCATGTACAGTGTTAAAATTAGCCCTGATTGTAAAGTGTACATGGCCAGCAGAGTTCCTCCTTATGGTAAACATGACACCAAATGCCCGAGGCTCATATAGTTTCCTCAAACTATCATGTGAAGGCCTCCCTAAAGCTGGAACAGAAACATGAGTATTATACTCAGGTGCAACCTCGGTTGGCAGTCACTGGTCCGGGATGGGTTGACTTTTTTGTTTGTTTAGCTCAGGACTTCCAAGTGAAGACTTGGAAGACTTATTATTTTACACGCGGTTCTAATGTTAACGACCCATGAATATGGAAAACACGTGTATGTTAAAGAGAGGACAACAAAATTCAACCAAATGCCAATACGTTTGGTTTACGACAGACTGATATAAGAAATGACATTTATACCAGTAAAACTGGAGATTGTTCATACAGCACGGCCTGAATGGGAAAACTGTATGTTAAACCTGGAATTTACAAGGTGATTGGTATGCGTATTTAGTGCGCAAAAATCACTCCAAGCAGCGTGCTGATACGGACTACACATACGGAGTACGCATGCGGGTAGATAGCCTTATTTAATGGGACTCAGTA
This sequence comes from Sipunculus nudus, assembly GCA_026874595.1. Classification (NCBI taxonomy): domain Eukaryota; kingdom Metazoa; phylum Annelida; class Sipuncula; order Golfingiida; family Sipunculidae; genus Sipunculus; species Sipunculus nudus. Next base: position 45,700,038 of record CM049321.1, read on the forward strand.
TTATTAGGCACTGCCATGTATTGAGTCCGATAGCAATACAGTGAGAGTTTCTACAATATAAGCCACGGAAGATACAACGGATCTTTTTACCAGAGGCATGTCAGTGGGTTTGTAGGAACCGAGAAGAACAGTCGAATGGGCGCATTTGAATACCTCACTGGAAGCCTCGCTGGCTCGAGTGATTGACAGACTTTTGTTAAATTTTGTTTCAACGGGCCCAGCTCTAAAGAGTAACGGGTAATAAACACCTCCGGTAAAATATATAATTATTATATATAAAAGCTCAAAATCGGTCATCAAATGGATCGAAGACATTCCAGATAAGCAACTATTCCTTTTCTTTGGTGGAATTCTATCCTTCGAATAGTAAGAAGTCCCTTCCAACAATGAATACTCATTTATATACTTAATAATTTTAAGCTATACCGATCCCGAGTTGCTCCTGTGCAGTCCTAAAACTGCCACAAACAGAGCGGACTCAAGCGGACCGGACCGGACTACTCAGGACCGGTCCTGAAATATCAAAACGCCAACTGCCGCAAACTGAGCGGACCGGACCGGATAGAAGTCCGGTCCGATCTCGTCTCGTCTCGTCCGCTTTGTGTGCGGCCTACTTAAGCCAATACATTCTGCCTTACCAAGGCCACAACGGTTGTTGACGGACGTCCGGACCGCCGACGGAGAAAGGACCATCACTACCGTTCTTATGTCTAATAAGCAGCTAAGCTGAACACCAGAACAAGTGACCCATGGGTCATGACGCTAAGCTGACTGGAAAGAGATTCGCCAAAGGAAATTTTATCATCTGAATGGTAGAATATACCTATTCAACTGAAGCATCAAACAGATTAAACAACAGGCCAAGATTGTGACTGTATTTATATATCTCAAAAATAGAGCAAAAATGCATAAACTTAAAAAAAATTTCCACCGGTCTGCAGAAACTAATAACAATTTGCCAATTTGTTGAAATTTTCTACGATAACAGAAATATATCACCTATGTCTGGTTAAAACTCAGTGAATTGATGGTCTGAGGAAAATGTATGATTGTTAAGGTATCCAGAACTATTCCCATAGCTTACTCGATACCTGTCAGTCTCAAAAGGAACACCACAAAGGGCAAATATATGATCAAAATATATAGCAAAAAATCAAGGAAATCCATGCAAGAATTATTGAGAAACAGGTGCTTCTGTATGAATTTTTATTCAATACAAGCCAACTGTACTGCACTTTCATATATGATGATAATATTTATTAAGAAATATTTGACCCAATGCTTTGCAAGATTACATTAATATACGTCCGACTGCCTTCACTTCAATAGTTCTTGAGATAATATGATCAAAAGAAATTTAAAGATGGTTGCCTGGTGGCCATTTTGGACTTCTGACAGGTCTGAAATCAGACAAAAACCATTCTGTAAATCGGACCAAAAATTGAAGGAAAATTACTGAAACTGCACCGAAAAAAAAGATTTCTAAGGTGGCTAACTGGCAGACATAATGGATTTTTGACAAGTCTGACATTTGATATCACACATCCTCCAATAAGAGACCAAACTTGGGGCAAATTCTCCAAATGATGTTACAGTAATGAATGTCCAAAACAATTCAAAAGGCATGTTCAGGCGCTCATATCAGATTTACAGATATGCAAATGTAAAAGTGTAGGTCCAATATTTTTTATTATCACTCTGCTTTTCAATGGGGTCAGCAGGGTTGGTAAACTGCAAAACCTGAAAGAAAAGAAAGCATGACTGACAGTCTTGTAATAAAATAAAGCAATCCTAAATCAAGTACACATCCAAATATTATGAGAACAAACACTTGCTTTATATGTGGTGATTTATATAAAAATATTCAGATATCTAGGAAACTAAATTTATTGCTATGATTCCATAAAATAAACTGCAAAATGTCCCCATCATCTTATAAATCAGTAGCTAAACCTTAATACTATACTCTCATAGTGTTAATTCCTGGCTGAAGTATTCCAACAACAGTGTTTTGTTATGCAGTAATGAGGTACTTATCACTCAGCCTTATCACTTAATAGCCTGATTCAAAAGGGAGTCATATGTCACCAGTGTCACTCACAATTACAGCCACACGGTGAGATGTACCAGCTGGAGTGCAAGCTTATATATACAAGAAAAATAGAGATGGTCTACAAAATAAGTTGACCTGACCTATGACCTTGGCCTTTTGCCCACATATCAACTGGATTCTTTCTAAATGACGGGTAACTACTAACCAATTACATCTGGCCGGGTGTAATTACTTGGCAACCAATGAGTGAATAACTTAGACCTGCAACCTTTAACCTCCTGACCAGCTGATCTCAAAATCAATTAGTTATTTCTTCATGCAAAAAGACCCATAAATATGAAGTTTGAATCACATTGAGTGATGGATAGATGTGGCATATGTGAAAGACTGAAGGTTTGGGTTGAACAGTTTCACTTGAAATATGTTCACAAGCATCTAGAACAATATTGTGACCTTGACCTTTTGAACTCAACTTCAATAGGCTTCTTCCCCTATTGGTAGGTAAGCCATATATGACAGATGGAAAGTATAGATTGTAGGTTTGCCTGAAAATGACTCCATGCAAGAAGAGGGTGCTGTGAACTTGACCTTTGACCTCAAAAATCAACAGGTCTTTTCCCCTGTTGGCAGAGAAGCGATATCAGTGCTGAATGGTTTGGAATGAAAGTATCCTGTGACCCTGACCTTTGACCTTGTGACCTCAACATCTATAGGATTCTTCTCCAACTTAGTAGGTGAGCTATATGTGAAAGATCAAAGAATTGGGATGAAAGGTTTGGCTTAAAATGCATCCACAGGCTTTTCAAAGAAGTTGGTTCTGTGACCTTGACCTTTGACCTTGAGACCTCAAAATAATTATAGTTCTTCCCCTATTGGTAGGTAAGCTGTATGTGAAAGATGGAAGGTTTGGGATGAAAATTTTGGCTAAAAGAATTATTTCTGTGGGGTGCAAACACACCCCATAACTTCGAGAACATAGGTCGCAGTGACCTAATTTCAGTTTTGCAAGGAGATCTTTTTAGAACCTCTAAGACTGCATAGGGTTCATGGCCCTAGCCCCTACGGTTACGATTTGTGCCCTGCTAACGGACGGACGGCCGGAAGGACGACGGACAAAGACCCATCGCTATAGCCCAGCATGACTGAAAGTCAGCTGAGCTAAAAAGCATTGAAACAAACAGACGAACAGCCAAACAGTCAAAATCAAAAGATCAATTTTCATTAAAAATATATCTGATTTAATATTAAAATGTAGATGAACAATCACATGTATCAGTCCCCTTATTCTAACTCCCACCATAAACATTTCGCTCCTGTGTGAGATCACTGGTCTACTCACACTTACTAGATCACTGAATCATTTGCCAAAATGCTCTCATATATTCTGATCGCTCAGGTCGTTCAGCTGTGACAAACATTTACATAACATATTTATATAAAAGTTACATTTGTCTATTAAGAACGATAGTCATGAAGAATTAAGACATTTACTACACTGCCTCCAGTTATATGGCAGCATATTTTCTATATTTCTATTCATGTCTCTGAAAAGAATATAAAATATGCGCAACTCAAAAAATGTTGCATTTGAGTGTCCTTCGTGTCATCATGTGGGTCCTCAGGTGAACTTTTTTATTTAAATATTTGCCATATTGCTCCAATTAGTTGAAACTCAAATGTGGTTCCTTTTGTGAACTCTGAGGTTATTTTGATCAGCAATGATTTACCATAAGGCTCACGTTTATATGGCTTGTGTATGTGTCCTGATGTGAGCCATCAATTTAACATTCACTGTTAAGCATTTACCACACTGCTCACATTTGAACGGTTTTCTTCACTATGTGTTCTAATATGAGTCTTTAGGGAAGTAAGCTGGGAGAAACATTTGCCACAAAACTGACACATATATGGTTTTTCACCAGTATGTTTCCTAATGTGACTCTTAAGTTGATACGACTTTGCAAACAAATGTCCACATTGCTCACACTTAAATGGTTTTTCTCCAGTGTGTCTCATCATGTGAATCTTCAGGTCACTAGTCCGAGAGAAATATTTACCACACTTCTCACAATGAAATGGTTTTTCCTCATTGTGTATCACTTTATGAGTCTTCAGGTTACTGTACTGAGAGAAACATTTACCACACTGCTCACATTTATATGGTTTTTCTCCAGTATGTGTCCTCATGTGAGCATTAAGGCTAAATTGCCTAGTGAAATTTTTGCCACATTGCTCACAATAAAATGGTTTTTCTCCAGTATGTGTCCTTATGTGAACTTTCAAATCATACTCCCTAAAGAAATATTTGCCACATTGCTCACACTTGAATGGCTTTTCTCCTGTGTATTTTACCATATGTCTCTTCAGATTAATATACTGTGAGAAACATTTCCCACAGTTTTCACACTTAAATGGTTTTTCTCCAGTGTGTGTCATCATGTGAACCCTAAGGTTACTCAGTTGATAGAAACATTTTCCACAATGCTCACAGATAATGGACCTTCCTTCAGTATGTGCCTTAGCATGAGTATTCAGGTACCTCTCTTGAGAGAAGCATTTGCCACAGACATTACACGTAAAAGGTTTTTCTCCGGTATGTGTCCTTAGGTGAGCCTCAAGTAGACACAACCTGGTGAAAAAAATGCCACACTGATAACATTCAAATGATTTTTCTTTAGCATGACTTCTGATGTGCCTATCAAGGGTAGCCTGTTTAGAAAATAGTTCGCAACAGAGCTCACATTCAAAGGGATAAGCACCTGTTTGCTTTTCCGTTTCAGTTTTTACTATCATGGTAGTTAAATTCTCTTCTGTTTTTATAAAATTACTAGGGTCGTCATCTTTTTCCTCTGATACAACTGATGAAACATGAACAATTATTGGAGCTGTGTCTTCTGGACAAGCAATTGTTTTATCGTCTGGTATATTGTCTTCTATATCTTCCTTCTCTCTTACAGCATTCTTTACATAATTAAGGGTCCTTCTTACTTTACTTTGAACGTTAACTCCAGCTGTATCAGTAAAATCTGGTATATTTTCCGCGTAAACATCCATAGATTCATTTATTTTTGGTTCTGTTTTCGGCACATTTGTATCCTTCTTAATGTTGTCATACAAACTTTCTTGCTCGAAGACACTGTCAACTCCATTGTCAAAAGTATCTAAATCCCCCTTAAAGCCAGTGAAGTCAGTGATGTCAGTTTCATTCTTAACAAATATATCAGAATTTTGTGATGGTCCAGTGAGGTCCATTGATGTCTCGGTGGACCTTTCTACAAAAAAAAAGATCACAATGCTCATATTAAATCTATGATGAGTATGAATCGTATAAGTATGAATATTCTACAGAACGGTCAAAAGTTGCCCCCCCCCCCACCACACACACACACACAGCAGCTCTTCACTCTATAAGGCATTGTAAGAAATTCAGCAAATTTCCTTTTAAAATTCCTGAATCAAGACTTTGTTCCAGATTGCCCAATTTGACTAATTTGAGCACATTTAGTCATTACATATCAAATATGGTAGTTATTCTTATATAGATATCCATTTCTTCTTATTATAGAATAATAAAAATTTGAAAATAATGCGTCAAAGATAATAAATGAAACAAGCCTTTAAAAATTCTCTAGTTGCATATTTACCTCACCCAGGGCCCCTGCATGGCAGGGCATGCATTAGGAAACACTGTTCGAGAAGGTCGAGAAGGATGATACTGAAGAGGACTGTATTGGAATATTTAATTTTATATGGAACTTGCTTGAATATTTATGTACGGTATATTTTGTATATAATAAAAATATGTATGCATGTTTGTGTCCGTATCTTAACATGTTTTTGTGTATATTAATTGTGTATATTTTATATAGCATGAATTGTTTGGATTTTCTTTCTTTTTTTTTTTATTACAGAAACGTAGTACATGCATAACTAACAGTACATACATACAAACATACTTATAGAAATAAATATTTCAATAACAATTTACATTGAATCGAAAAGATTATTCATGTAGAGGAGAGCAGGTAGGTAAGGTATTCCCATTTTGAATGATGTTGAGTTAATTTACCTTCTTTCTTAGCGATTACATCTTCTGTTGAATAAATCTGCTTAACATAGCTTATACATCCATGATGGTTTGGCAACATTTTGAGACATCTGCAATTATAAACATACTTTTTTACAACCAGTGTTAGCATATTTAACCATCTATGTTCGCTTTAACCTAACAAAGCTTCAGATACTGAAAACTTAACAGAGGAGTTTAATGACGAATTATTCAAAACCTCTTGTATTTTTAACCACAAGTAGCGACAAAAGAACAATTCTAAAAAATATGTGATAAAGTTTCTCTTTCTAATTTACAAAAGGTACAAGTAGGAGAATCTTTTAGCCTATACATTAATTCAGTCTATGAAGAAATGGGTTTAACGTCACCCGATGTTGTAGTACATTTATGTTGATTATCAGAACTTAACTTCTGGTTCAGATTACGTTGGCAATGCGGCACTATTTCATTTTATGAGTGTATTGATATACATCAATGGATTCGAGTATCTTACTTCTTTGCATCTGAGCACTGCAGTTATCCGCGACTTGCAAGGTTATAATCCAACATAATACTTTCTTGGTTAGACTTGTGTAATCTATAGTGATTCCAAAACCGTAACATCTCAATCAAATAATATCTACATGTTAAACAACCAATGTCTCTTTTAGAGCAGCATTTACACATGCAGAACCTGTGAACACTAAAAAATTTAACGGAGAGGTCTGTTTTGAATTTTATCACATGACAGGGTTTATGCATATCCCCATAACTCAGACGCATAATCTATAGGACTGTTACGACCATCATAGTAATTTTAAATGTTGAACATTTGTGTCAGAGATCAAAGGACCCCAATGGTTACACCTGATTAGTCCAAATTAAGCCACCACTTCTCCTACACAGCCCGGTAATTAAGACCTGCTATAGTAACAACAACTAGCGTTATTGACACACGGTTTCGGGTATCACGACGGGGGTGTTAGTGACACACGGTGAACGCCCTGCCATCTTGTGGGAGTGTGACAGATTTGACGCATGGGCAGTTAAACTGTGTTTCAATAAGCTGGACCTTATTGACACACCCCGTGTGTGAATAAGGGCGGCCTTAAAAATATCATGGCTGCCGTCTGGATTTGGATTCCAACAACATGCTACTAGCGGTATTAGTCCATCTCTGGACCCTTGTGTCCTATGTTAGACCTGATGGACGGACACATAGGGTCCATGGCACATCTGCCAAATCCTAAGAGCACCATCGTTACAAAATATGTAACGATGGGTTTGGGGTCCTCAGCTGAGATGACAGGCCTAATCGCTTACAAAAACTGAACCTGGCTTATCTAGAGAACCGTTACTAACCGTCTACAAGTTTGATTGTACTTTCCTACTTCAAATATATAATATTTTGATTCTTTTTCCTCGTGGATCCTCTAAGACAGGCAGTCATGACCTGTTTACAATATGGAAGACCTACCGCGGTGCACTGTGGGACGGAATCGCACTCTCCATGCATATGAAAGCCTGCTGTATGTCTGCATTCACTGCAATCGGGCCGGACCCTAAGACCTTGAGATGGTATCAAGCATTCACGACCTCTTTATTGCCAAAAGGAAAAGCCTAATGATAGAAATGACTGGATCTGTTCATTATCTTAAGGAAAATACCTAGAAATTGATGCCATAAAGGTCTATTAGGCTTGCTGCTTTCCCTCATACAGATGTGGTCAATTTTATCATATTGTATGACAGTGGTGGATCAAGAGGGGTGCCCCCCCCCCCTTGAGCTGAAACATCTCTCTTTTTACTTAACTTTCCCAGATATTTGTAATTAATTTGCATGTTTTTTTTCAGATTATTTTATTCCCTAGCTATTAAATTATAAAATTAACCACAGTTTGTTACTTTCTAATTCATAATGTGCATATCTGTACGTGATATGCTCAATAATTAAGACAGCACCCAAAATTTCTTTACCGACGGATCGAGTCTTTCCTTTATAACACTCTGCCGGGTTATAACTTCGAGGAAACAGTTTATATTTTTTTTCAATATGGGAGGAAGACCCTCCCCATGTATACCAGTAATAAACCTAATATATATATATATATATATATATATAAATATATATATATATATATATGACAGAAAATTGTTAAAAAGAGAACAAAAGAACTTATTAATTCTTAATATACCCACTTACCGCTTACCTGTATTAGCACCCCCTTGTTCTCATATTTCTGGATCCACCACTCTATTTCTACATCTTGTTTGTAATATTTCTCTCTCGCGCTCACTTTGTGATTTTTTCCTTCCGTCCCCCTCCCCCAGGCAAGATATAAACATATAATAAAGGATTTATCCCGAATACATATTAAAACATGACATTAGACAAGAAAAGAATTCATGAAAAGCTTATTGTACAATCAATTTAATTTCTCAATAATTTCTTTATGGAAGCCATAACCATACATACAGCCTTTTACGATTTTCACAAACACGCTTGCATATGCAGGGAAATAAAAAAATATGGTGGACAAGATGTGTTTGCCCAACCAAGCACTGTAATGTAGATATAAGCGATCTTATTTTAGGCGTTTTGTATTAAGATTTTACTTATTTGTGTGATCAAAATAGTCAAAAACTGCTTATTGTTACATCCAAAATTAACACAAAATTATGCACAAATGTACTTGCTATTAATGCGAAGTATATATATATATATATATATATATATATATATATATATATATATATGGCTTAGACTAAACGTTTGCCAATTCCAAATCGAGGTAACCGAGACTTTCGGACCGTGTGTCAACACAGGCGCTTGAATCGCTATTTGTGTTGATCTTGGTTTAAATAGTGTTCAATTTACCTTAACAACAATCCCCTACCGTTTAATGAGCTTTAAACCATGTTATATCGTTGGCCGATACTTGTTTATATAATAGATACACAAGGCCGGCATCCAAGTCTGCGGACGAGTCTGTATCCATTAAGCGACGAACAGACAGATTTATCCCAGATTATTATTTCCATCATTATCAACCAATCAGGTGTTAGGTTCCAGGGGGGAATCCTTACTGCTGACCAAGATACATGGGGATTTCCTTGTTTGGGGTAACAGCTGCTTAATGGATGCAGACTAGTTACAAATAAGAGCTCATTACACGTGGTACACTGTGTGTATTGGAATTGTTGATGCTTTTATAGAAAGAAGAACTGGCCATTTAACCACTGTAAGTTTCTTCCCCTGAAAATCTTTGAAATATTTGGGAATTTCCATTGATTTCTTGTTTCATCGCCTACCCGTCCGCAGACTTGGATGCCGGCCTTGTGTATCTATTATATAAACAAGTACCGGCAAACGATATAACATGGTTTAAAGCTCATTAAACGGTAGGGGATTGTTGTTAAGGTATATTGAACACTATTTAAACCAAGATCAACAAAAATAGCGATTCAAGCGCCTGTGGTGTCAATAAGCACTTCGTCATGGAAAAGGTCATTCGGTGCTCACGGAACAACAGGAATGTAAACTGATAACTTTCAGTCCTGGATCTCTGTATTTGTTAATCAAGAATAAGTTAATTTCCTTACCTGTTGGATAACGCCTAGCACACCACAGATTATCAACTTGTACTTGTGTGACCGACTCGGTGAAAGAGCACGGTCGATAATGGAAGATCGATATACGAAAATCTGAAACGGATCGTGAAATCACGGATACGAACAGTAAAACTAGGAGGTTAAAGTATTAAACACGGACCCCTCATATCCATAGCTGACCACTTTGCATATAGCACCTGCATATATATAGTTGCCTCATGACATGCCTAAGGCTTTAAGTTCGTACAGGTGTTTAATTCTTTTCTTTACAAATTCTTGACTCTTCTTACACCTTGAAACTACAAAAAAAAACACTAATAAGGACTAAATAAGACAAATAGGAAAAATTACATAAGAAATGGAACTGTTGATTATTTTTTACCATTTACCTTGACTGTTTGATATCATTGGCTTAACTGAGAACATTATATAAAATATACACCACTATTGTAGACAAATAAAATATGTATGAGTGGTGATATAAACTGAGTAATACTGAGTGATGAACAGCAAATTTCACAAAGTTGAATTAAAATGATCTAATACACAAAATTAAGATATTAGCAAACAATGAATCAATTTGTTTCTTTTTTACAATATAATTCTGTCCAGGTTATGGTCTCTAGAAATGTGCAGGCTTGTCCTGACATCTGGTGGCAGACTGACTGACTAGATTTTAAATATTCATTATAGCACGTCGTTCTGACATCTGGTGTCAGACTGAATGACTAAACTAACATAAATGCTTTATCGTGCGCTTACCGGGTAATAACTATTTTTGCCTCACGTCTAATATCAATAACAAAAATAACTAAAATACATGAATACCAAAATACATGAAAGTTTAGTGCATCGCTAGCCTTACAAGAGCTAACAAAAAATGATGAAATCCATATATATATATATATATATATATACAGTAAAACCCCGCTAACGCGACCACCTGTGGGACCATGCATAGCGGGGTGGTCGTGTTAGCGGGATGCTTGTATTATTTGTCAAGTAGTATTTGTCTGCCAATATTAACGCAGGCGATAATATGGGTATATGTTTAATTTAAAATTTCAAATATAAAGAAAAAATAAATAATGAACATGAATATGATTCAAAAGTTTTATTCACATAGAAATAAAACACACAAATGAAACAAACAGTTGGCGTTTAATTTATCTTACAGCGTTGGTCTTAACACGGAGATGGTCTGATATCGAACACGTAGTGAAAACAGAATGAATACATCAAACTCTAAGTGTTATTTTTATGGTTCCTGCTTGATCATTGAAATGTGATTTGTCACAGTAAGTAATCAGTGCAAGTAATCGCGGGCTATTATATAAGTCCAAGCTGGGCGATGAGCGTGTAACCTGTTCAACGGGCCGCGCTCGCCACAGGCAAGTGGTCTTGATAGGGTTAATTAATTACAGGCTATTATCTAAGTCCAAGCTGGGCGATGAACGTGTTATCTGCTCAACGGGCCGCGGTCGCCACGGGCCAGTGGTCGGGATACGGGGGCTCATCTGAAGGTCGGAACCAAAAAAGGTGGTCGTTGGTCGGGATAGCGGGGTGGTCGTGTTACCGAAGTTTTTTATATGATAATTTATATAAGACAATTCTGGGACCAAGAAAAGTGGTCGTGTTAGCGGGGTGCTCGTGTTAACGGGGTGGTCGTCATGCGGGAGTTCACTGTATATATATATATATATATATATATATATATATATATATATATATATATATATATATATATATATACATATATATATATATATATAATTGGGCTTACTTAAAGAAAGAACAGGGAATGACAAACTCATTGTGCGCAATGGGTTTATGGACGAACAACTAACAATAAAACAAAGTTAATAAAAGGTAACTTAATACAAATAAATTCATTTTCATCGACCATATGTAACAATGAGCATAACATAACTCGGTTCACCATGTTAAGGGGGCTAATTTTGCATTATCTGCGTTCTATTCTCTGATCTTCCACGTGTCAACTTTTTTTTCTGTGATGCCTTGTTATACTGTCAACTCGTATATAGATGTATAAAGCCGAACTACGTGAAAAGACAACTTGTATAATATAAAAACTTATTATGATATTACCAATTGACGCTTGCAAAGCTGAGAAACTCTGAGACAGCAGATTACACAAGAATAACTTAAACCATGCATGTAAAATCAGAAATATGTCATCCTGCGAACGGATATTAATATACCATACGTGGCTTATTACCCCATCCGATCGTATTTTAGTTTTAAAAATGGATGTTAGATGGCGGCACTAAAACAATACATCAACATCAACAAACAACAAACCGATGTATGGACAGGACATATATAATATCTCCATGAAATTTTCAATAACAGCTTGTTAATTTACACCTAATATTAGAGCATCAGTTTTATGCATCGTCATGCTTTTCAACTAGTGGCACGATTTTTACTTTTTTTTATTTGGTGTTGTCGGGTGACCAATTAAAAAGATGCAACTATGCTTTCAAATTTCATTTAAATTGCCGATAAGATAATAAAGTAAAAATAAGTTAAGGGTATTATTGCTATGCGTGAACCAGTACCGGTGGCCGATCAGAGCCCCCCCCCCCCCCCCCCCGCGCTTGAGTTTGTTATCTCTCATTTAATTTATTTCTTTTTCCAAGTTAAGCGTATTCAATTTTTTATATCTTTTCTTTTCCCTAGTCAAGAAATCAGTAAGTTATCCACAGTTTATTACTTACTAATTTATAAGATGATGACATGTGGGATAAGGTCTGTAATTTGCTCCATAAATAACGATATAACCAAAATATTACTTAATAATGATAGAGGTTGTTTTTCCGCTAATACACTCCGCTATGGCAAGACACTGGAAACCCCCTACCCGCCCTAAATCGCATTGGTCTGTGAGTGATCTGTCAGCTCAGTCCGGGTTGGGGTCGGCCATGGAAAATATCCCGGCTCCCACAGGTGGGAACACTCGCACCACTCATATATATATATATATATATATATATATATATATATATATATATACATATACATATATATATATATGCAGTCGGTCCCGTTTAATTGAATATCATATTTGTTCACCGATTATATTCATTAAAGCGGGCTGTTCAAATAAACGGGGTGTTAATCTTCAAGGTTGTAGCCGTAACTATATATTTTGCTATCGGATGGCTTGCGTGTGTTTCTCGTATTATTCATAGGGATCGAAATTATCTGTTTTGGAAATTTTCATTTAATGATGTTTCAATTCATTAGCTTATATTTTTTTTGTAATTTCTACTCTTTCTACAGAAAAATACTGTATATTAACCTTTTTTGCATTTATTAAAATATATATATAAAATATATTATATATAAAAAATGTTGTCAAAGGTTTAATACGATTCTTCAAGGAATTTAACTTATCATACAACATTTTATTTGTTTCAAACAAAGCAATAGAGAATTACTGTGCATTCACTTGTTCGTGTATGTTATCTATAAAAAGCAATGCTGCAAAATGGCTGACAGCACAACAATCACGTGTATGTGTCACGATGTTTAGCAAGATGCCTAAAAGATTTTGTTTTTATATCACGTATTGTCTTTAAAAATACTTTCAGCACGTTTACCTGTTCGTGTGTGGTCTGAAGAAGACGACCTTCTGGAAAACGTCATCCTTCGCCAGAGATCGTTTCTACTCAAAACCATTGTGAGTACGATACTACGTATAGTGTGCATTGCTGGCTGCATACCGATCACGTGAATATGTCAAAGGTCAATAAGGTGAGCGGCCACATAAAGCCAGGAAAATACAGATTCATACTTCTAATTTACTATAGAAAAACGAATAGATACTGTTCTCATTATGGATTATATTATGAATTATGAAACATATTATGAAACCATTTATATTTAATACAAAGATTTTTACCTGGATGCCCAATTAGTATAGTAAGCCGATTTTAAAAAGGTTCCTGGGTACAGTGAACATTGCAGTAGTATACACATATGATATAAAATACACATATACTATGAAAATACACAATATAAAAGGCAAATATACCATTCTCATACCAAGTGGACTCGACTCGATAAACGCACCATGGGATAGTGGCATCGCTATGTCCCTCAACACTGCACAGCAGTGAGAGGGCAACTACCTGAACAAGTCTGCCCAGCGGATCCTCGTGGTGGTGGTGGTGGTGGTGGGGGGGGGGGGGGGTTATGAGCGGGCACGTTCTTTGTATTAAATATAAACATAAAAACAGCAACAAACCTCTTTGCCCTGTTGTGTTCCAGTATCGCACGTGTACCCCGACCAATCCTATTGTGCCCCCGAGGACAATAGGATCAGTGTCAGTCTTTCGCATGCTCCTCCAGATACGAACAAAGCATAATCTCGAATCTCGTAAAGTCTGGGCTTTTCAAATCACGCCGTTAGCTTCATTCTAACCACATTTCTCTTATGATCGGGTCACATCCCGTTAAACAGACTGTTGTGAATTTACAGTGTTGTTTTTCTTCAGTGTTATACCGCTCTGGCTTAGTCTGTTGGCCATAGAGCACTTTACAACGGAGGGTAACTTTACCTTCTATATATATATATATATATATATATATATATTGCTTTCAGCCCGCACTCGAACTGCACCGAAAATTCAGTCGCGTTCAACCATAAATACACATAAATACACAATTAATGAATTAAGATGACCACAGTTTGTATATAAATCAGAGGGATCATCATTGTTTTCTGGTACTTTTTTTCTTTTTAGCTGGTGACGGTTACGTGTGCCGAGTTAACATTTACCAAAATGCAACTATTTACTGGTAAATAATTGGGAAATATGTTTGTATTAAATAAGTGGACATGCTGGCAATTAGGCTATCTAGTAAAATTGTTTTAAAATATATTTGCAGAATTTAGGCATTTGCTTACATATAAACAATGGCTGTTGTTTCCCAATAAATGTGCTCATTTTAACCTATGCTTATGGTAAAGGTTAACAGAGTTCCCTACATTATGTGTCAAATGAACACTGATTTTAAACCTTGTCACAACTCAGTCGTCCATTCAAAACCATGACCAGATATCTGTATTCGGGATCATATGGCTATTTTCCCGCATCTATTTTATACGTTGAATTCGATATATCAGAAAAAAATATTACAAATTAAAATTGATTGACATAATCTGATGACTTATGAAGTGCAGTTTTAGAAACATTTTGAATGTTTCAATTATATTTAAAAATCAAACAAATATGGGCTTTTACTGAGCAGCTAAAAGTGTGAATAAAACCAGCCCATTTCTTGTGACCTGCAAGATGCCATGCAAATGAATTAAGTCGAGGTGAGGGCGGGGCTTATTAAACCAGACGCTTCGGAGGGGCACTGCCCGTGCCTAATTGGCTGGAGTATTATCCAGTGAGAGCTGGGTATGGTAGTGGAAGGGCCAGGGGCTGTTCAACACAATCACGTGCATGGAGACAGCACAGTATTGTAATGTATAAAGGTTTGGTAAATTCAACGCAATACATTAGTGTCCATTTTGCTTTATATAAACACAGTCATTACAATAACTCATGTTTCTAGATATTTATTTAAGCTTTATACTTAATCAGAGGTGAACGAGGGTTATAAATGTCCATAAGAACTACATATGAATAAATAAGTATGTATGAAGTACTAATGTGTTATGAATAAAAAATTAGGTATTAGTTATTTGCTACAAATGAAATTAAAATATGAAATATCTATTATTTTCATACATCTATTTTTGACTGCCTCATATCTCACTCACGTTGCTACTTCGCCCGAGTATGTAAGAAAGCCTAAGGTCACTATCATTCCTAAAACACAAAAAAATTAGATTTAATTACACATAAATTTAACTATTATAAATATGATCATAGTCAATCTGAATAAATATTCTAAGAGGTACTCTGTGTGATACTATAGATTATTTCATCAAAATGATTATTAGATAATTATCAAAATCATTCTCATAACCAGAAATTTAATAAAAAAAACCCCAAAAAAGAAGCATTGTTATGCCAGCACCGATCATAAGCATGCACCGGTTGAAAGCGTAAAAATGTTGATTTGTGATAATGGGCAGTGCGACCTCCAAATTGCGTACGCTCTGTTTGTTAAGCGCTGCTGTGAAAAAAATATTGATTTGTAATATTTGAAAGTACGACCAACAGATGGCGTACGCTCTGGTCGTGTAGCGCTGCTGTGAAAAATATTGATTTTAAATATTGGGCAGTACGGGCACCAGATGGCGTACGCTCTGTCTGTTAAACGCTGCTGTGAAAAATGTTGATTTTTTATACTGGACCGTACGGCCGTCAGATGGTTTTCGCTGTTCCTTAAACACTTGTGTGAAAAATGTTGATTTGTGATATAAGGCAGTACGACCACCAGTTGGCGAACGCTCTGTTTCTTTAGCGCTGCTGTGAAAAATGTTGATTTGTGACATTGGTCAGTACGACCACCAGATGGAAATGTGCATTGTTTTTGGACCCATAACTTTACAAATTAGGTTATACTGAACTAATTTCTGGCAAGTACATAGTGACTATATAGGGGAATAAATATGGTAAATATGAAGAAAGTCAGATGAGTGGTTTTGATATTAGGCAGTCCTGAAGTGTGATAATATGTTTTCAATGAAAAACTGAGATTTTTCCTGAATGCACAAATTCCAGTGACCCAGTTTTCGGTATGGTAGGAGATCTTGGGGATATCTAACAGTACGCCAACCTTCGGTCTTGTAGGTCAAACGATTTCAAAACGTGCCAGTCTAACGGACGGGCGGACGGACAGACGACGGACAATGGACCACGACTATAGCACAGATGACTTATAGTCAGCTGAGCAAATAAGCAGGTACACACACTGTGCAAAAGTTATTGTAGGTGGCAACACCGGTCTTGTGTACAGAAAAGCCATCAAAGATGCATAGACAAGTCAAAATATCAGGCCAATACATCAAATTTCTTTTGAGTCAGGTGCCCTTGGCTGACCAAGCTCGGGTGAGGTAGGCAATTACCCCTGAGTGAACCGGAATAAGCGCCTGTAGCTACTGCACTGAGTGAAATCTTGCCCTGCACCTGGCTGCAATGAGTGAACTTTTGACCTGTACCTGGTTGCACTGAGTGAACTCGTAACCTTTTGCAAAATCTGATAGATTTGGCAACCTGTCAAAGCTATAAATAGGTCTAGACTGACCTTTGAGCTGTTACATCAAACATCTCTTGCTTAGGTAAGAAAGGCGGTTGCCCCGAGTGAACTGTGAAAAAATTGCTGGCGCAAGCTACTGCACTGAGTGAAATCGACCTTGACCTGCACCTTGCTGCACTGAGTGAACTCTTGACCTGTTGCCTAATCTGCAACAGTCAGCAGTCTGCCAAAGCTATAAATAGACTTAAAAACCAGAGACATAATTTTGGCCCGTCGGTAAAACTGTTAACACATACTAAAAGACTTAGGCTACAATTCTTTTTTTAAGCTGACATATTCATAACATGTTTTTTCATCTAAATGTTTAAAATAAGAAACGATGCCATTCTTTCAATGTTGATGGTCTAATTATTTTGCAAAAGGTTATTTAAGTAAACATGAACATAGGCCACCTGTGAATAATTATTGTGCAATGTTACAGAAGCTGAAATAAGTTTTTCCAAAAAAAAAGACTATTGCAGCCCTCAGTTTCAAATAGGCTTACTTATAGCCACGAGACTTAATTAAGCCATGGGTCTCGACGTTCAGCTGAATTTGTCTAAAAGGATATTTTTTTCAGGACGACAGTCCTGTGACCTTAACTAATGACCTTGTGACCAAAAAATGAAATCTTAGCACTTATTATCCGTGCACCCACAGTGCTTCCCAGAATTTAAAAAAAATGTGACTCCAGTGACCTTCAACTTTGATCTCTGGTCCCTGAAAATCAAAATGAATTTACTTAAGTTGTGGATCATTAAAAAAATCAAGTTTGAAGCCAATCTGTAGAATTATCATCAATAAACGAAATTGTGAATGGATGGGTCCTGTGACCTTGACCTTTGACCCTATGACCTCAAATAGAATAGAATCTTCCCCTACTGGCACGATAGCAATATCTTGAAGATGGAATGTTTGTGATGAAAAGTTTGGCTTGAAATGCATACATTCTTTTTAAAGAAATGGGTCCTGTGTCCTTGACCTTTGACCATTGGACACTAAAATCGACAAGGTTCTTACATTAGTGGTGAGCCATATATAAGTCAAGTTTGAAACCAATATGTCATCTGATATCATCTGATAACTAATTTGAGAACAGATGGTCCGTGTGACCTTGATCTTTGACTTTGTGACCCAAATTCATTTATGCTCTCCCAATACTGACAAGTCAGCTAAATACGCAAGATTGAAAGTTTGGGATGAAAAGCTTGGCTTAAAATGCAGCCATAAACATTTTAAATAAGAGAGTCCTGAGACCTTGACCTTTAACCTGATGACCCAAAAATCATACGGGTTCTTGCTTAAGTGGTGGGCCATATTTAAGTCAAGGTTGAATTTGACTTGGAGTTATTATCTGGAAACATATTTGTGTTGATCGACAGATGGACAGCCAGACAGCTAGACAAACAGACAGACAGACAGGGAGATTACTATAGGGCATCAACTTGTGATAAAAAAAATCATGTTTTGAAACACTAGATGTAATAAAAGCTGAGAAACTGACATGATTGTTGACATTTTATTGTGAAAAAAATAGAAAAAAATATTCGTTAAAAAAACAAAAGTACAGGTGGCACCACCACTTTTCGGGAACTAGTCGTGGAATTTTCTAGGACCAGCAAGTACGATTTGTGCCCTGCTAACAGACGGCCGGACGGACAAAGCACAATTCTTATACCTCAGTTGACTTACAGTCAGCTGAGCTAAAAAAAAAGGTCACTGTGACCATATGACCATCAGTTGCACAAAACTTGGTGATGACAGTCCTGTTGTTTCTGCGATTGTAATGTTAGTATGTTTACTTTGTCAAATGACTAAGTTAAAATTCCTGCAACTTGACAAATAATCATCAAATCCAGACCATTTGATTAAACTTGAGAGAGCTCATCTTTGAGATTATTTCTGTGAAATATTGAACTTTTTGGCTGAATGATTTTAGAGATAAACATTTTCAAAGGTTTTTTTAGTTCCCCCCCCCCCCCGTAAAATGTTAGTTCATGTAGATGGCGCAACAAACATTTTTGCATAAATTGGGGGATCCTAGCTACCCCTATTCCTGAAAAAAAATTATGGGTTAATGTACTGATGATGGACAAAAAGGTTGATTAAGGTGACGCAACCAAAACCTCAAGTTCATACTTGACTCTAGTGACCAACCTTGCATAAAAGTTTCTGATGATAGCTCCAGCCGTTTCTGTTTGGTAATTTTAGTGTCCTTTTTGGCCAAATGACTAAATTCAACTTCCTGTAACCAAACAGATACAGCATCCTAAATCTATATATTTAAAAAGGCATGTATATGGACAAACATTCATAATTTTATTTCAGAACCCCTTTAAACTATCACATAGAAAGAGACATAGACACGCTTCACCTTTACTTTATTGGGCTTCATGAAGCTAAAAAACTAGGCTGGAAAGTGTCAGAGAAGATTTTTATTTTTTTTTGTTGCTTTTTCTCTATAAAATCTGAGGAAATGCAGAGAGCAAAAGTAAAATATATATATTGTTTTTAGCAAAAAATAAGCAAAATCCGATAGTTTTTTAGACGACTTTTTTTGCACAAAATTTCGTGATGCAAGCTCCTGCCTTTTTTGAGATAGTATGTAATCACGTACGGATGACGGAGGAAGGACGACGCTGCGCCATCGTATAAGCTCACAGGTTCGCTTAAAATATCTTATTTATTATCAAAAGTGTAGATGAAGTAACCTATCTATCAGTCCGAATATTCAAACTCCAACCATAAGGAATTCTTTATATTCCTCATGAATAATTAATGAGCTAGCGATGGAGACGCTTACAGGGAGTAAGATTTAACACGTGCTCGCTTACCATGGCTGTATATAGCAATCAAGACCTGCCAGTTGTTCCATTAAATGGCTTCAAACTTGCAGAATCCTTACACAGAAAGTCTGTTAGGATCACCTGGAAAGTAGTACAAGTCAAAAGGGATCTGCTGATATGAGCTAATTATGTAGCTGACTTGTGAAGAAGGTAATATTCAATGACTCTTACCACAATAAAGTTAAAGGCCCTTGAACCCTCATTTACAGCCTCGAACGAAGAGTTGGCTCTGAGCTCTATGATATCTGTTAATCAAACCACAGGATGCTGGCAATTGCCCATGGTCAATTTACATATCAAGATATCTCCGTTAGGGGATAAAGGTGCTGACTGATACACATTCCAGACAATTCAGAATGATGTGGAGTGTGGTCCCTCTGACTGAAAACGTTCATATTTAAACGATTAAGTTTTTTTGTTACTGGGAGGCACAGGGTGGCACAAGCTACACTAGGGCAGTAGTGAATAACATTAACGAGGATCTTGATATCAGCAAGTCATTAACTCGACGAAGACAAATAAAGTTAAGGTGAAACAAGTCTATGTCTATTTCTATGTTCTGTGATAGTTTAAAAGGGTTCTGAAATAAAATGAATGTTTGTCCATATACATACCTTTATAAAATATATAAATGTAGGTTTGCTGTATCTATGACCGATGAGAAAACATAGAATATACAGCACTTTTACAGGGGATAACCAATGATTATACACAGCAAGAATAATGTTTGTCTATTAGCAGGCAGGATTAGAACTTATTGTGTGACAGGCTTTATATAATTTGAGAGAAAATGATAATGAAGGTAAGGCTTATGGAATAACAGATCTAAGGCCAAAAAAAATTAAAGGTATGGTTCTCAGGCACCGCCCGCATCAATTTTAAACCCCCACATCAAAACTTTTTATTTTGATTTTCAATAAAAACTTTCAAATTTTGAGCTGCTGCCGCTCCGACATTTCTTTCAAGAAGATAAAACAATACAATTTCCTTTGTTTCGTAGTGCTTTTACTTATTTAGCAAAATAAAACTGTTATTTTCATGCTTTTCCCTTATCATTTGACATTTTTATCGAAACATACCAAAAAATTTAAAATAAAAAAAGCGCCGCCCGCATTGATTTCTGAAAAAAAAGTGCCTGAGAACCATACCTTTTTTTTATTATGGCCTAATTTATTTAATGTTCAACACATTGACTGATCCACAATTAAACTTCATAAAGCAGATACATAAACCAACGTGTCATGTAGTGAAACTACACATTTGTTGTAAATTAAGAGTTATACAAAAATATACAAATATACTGACAGTGTGTCCCGCAAATGTATGGCATAAATTTATTGCATTTAAAAACAAAGAATATGGAGACCCCAAGATTACATGAGCTAATTCCTGTGCAGTGGGTCTTGGCCATTCAGTTATATCTGTATATGTTGCATCAATGTATAATCTAAGGGCCTTAAAGCTATCCGTGAATGTCATCCTACAGGATCATAAGTAGCAGTAAAAAATGTAGATAATATTCAGATTTCAGGCTTTGGGAATGTAAAATGTTAGTTCTTGTAACAAAAAAAACACGATCAATTTGATCTTTCTATGTAAATATACCAGGGTACTGATGCCTGGCTGGTAAAAACTGAAGATCTTTTTAAAATGTTACCATCAAGTTTTATTTATTTAAAGCCATATTTCAAGTTAATGTTTAATTATTTTTTAAAGTATTGTTTATTTTTATTATTATTTTTTATTATTATTTTACATTAAAATTATTTTTTATAAAGTATTGTTAATGTCACACATGCATGGAGACAAATTATGAGAAAAGCGTGCCGAATTAAAATGTATCTACCTATCTATATTTTCACATATATATGCATAAGAATGGTCAGGCAAAACCCAGTCACCGACAATGTACAAATGTTATTTTGATATGTAATTGTCACTGTTGTAATATGTAACAGTTATTATTTATATAGAACAATACAAATTCCTTATTCTAAAATATGCTCATTTTCCGCGAACAAAAATATTAAATAGCCCACCGAACCAGAAAAATATTGAAACCATACAGTCACAATGGTTTACGAGTCAATCTTCTGGATGTATTCCTTAATATTATCCACTGTTTCTTCCTGGCTGGGTCACATGGAAAGGAATGTAAACTTAAATCCGATGCCCCATAAGTAAATAAGTGACATTAATGAACAGAAAAGGCTGTGGCACCACCTTCCATGCTGAGCTTACCACAATAACTACTGCCCACATAGAAGAGGCTTGAATCCCTTAGAATGCAGATTTTTAGTTGTTATTGTGAACATCAAATTAGTTTTTTTTTTTATATCATTGTTGAATTTGTGAATTAAAACTTCTTACTATGTTTCATTTTCGTAAGTAAGATTTTAATAATTGCTAATGCACATTTTTCTATTTAACAGACATCACAGAAGAAAGCAATTGAATAATACTAAGAAAAGTGGCTGTATTACAAGATATATTCATCAGGAGTCTCTTAAATATGCTGGTCCAAGTGGAGAAAGATTTGTGATGGATGAACAAGGTTATATGGAATTCCACCACTACCAGAATTCTGTGTAAACAATAGCAGTAAAATCTCCAGAGTATGGCTTCTTGTTCTTGCTCAAGACAGAGCCTAATAGAGACATATGTTGGTTCAGGTTTATACCACAGAGGACCCATGGGTTAAGGTGCTCAGCTAAATTTTGTTTAATCTTAAGTAGCAAATGCAAAATATATTTATTTTACATATATTTGTAATATATATATATATATATATATATATATATATATATATATATATATATTAGCATTTAAAAGGCTTAGAGGAAATGACCCTGTTTTCTTATGTTAATCAAATAATTAATATATGTTTGCGGAACTCATACTGTGCACCTTTTTGGACTATATCATATATGCAGGAGTCTCTCATGTTCAAACATTTGTATCATTATTTCAGCATTATTATTTCAACTATGTGACCGTAATATTTATGTGCGTAAAATAACAACTCCATCGGGAATGTATGAAACCCTGTCAATTATCTAGAGGAAGAAAGTGTAGATTAGCTGGAGTATAATAATACACGTTGGGCGCATACCAATGCTTTACATTTCTAATTGGTAAAAGGCAGCAGACAAAACAAGCGCAGGGCATATATCAAAGGCGTTCACGAATGAGAACACTAGACCAGAATGCTTGTACACTGTTTCATAACTTTTATGAGGCCTGTCATTAATAATATGCGAGATACATAGTCCCCTAGCTTCAAGAATGTATTGGAAATGGCAACCACCACTAAAGACTTTTTGCGTGATTGCGGCTACCATGACTTGTGGCATGCCATGTCTGCGCTGGAGGACAAGCTGCAGCAGCAAGCTGAACACACCAAATGTCAAAGTCAGCAGGTTATTATGGACGGTTTCTCAGGAAATATACTTTGGCAGGACCCTAACATATTACTCTGTTTGGTCTGCATGAGGTTAATGTTTATGATTTATCAAGCATAAATATCGTACAAGCACTCATTGTATATATTGTTATGATGTGAGTTACAGAAGTTGTGTTTGCCTTGAGATGTGCTTGGATATGGATTTTTCATTTTTTTCCATCTTTGAGTTTTTTTTCATTTTTTTCTGTATAAAAAATAAAATTATGCAAATTTTATCATGTTTATTTCGTGTCTTATTTTGCACATTAAGGTAGGAAAGAAATCAGTAATCCAAGATTAAAATGAATAGCTACTTACGTTTAGAACAACATACGGACAGACAAGCTGTTGTAAGACCCTTGATAGTCAAAGCCTCACTTGGGCAATAACTTTGGAAATGCGACCAATTTATCACGGTCCCATCGGTAGTCATAGTTCCGAGGTTTTACTGTACATGTTGCACGGTGTAATACATGAAAATTTCACTCTTTGACCCAAAAATTGAAAAGAATCTTCCCCTGTCGACAGGTGAACCACATGTGAGAGAAGGACCTTGGTAAATCAGTCTGAGGTGGTCCAATATGTACGATAAACCATCAAATTATTGACTGGCTGAAAGAAAGCTGCCCATGTGTTGGGACACTGAAACTGCTGTTCCTATGATAGTCAAGATAATCACACAACACAAAGTGAGAATTTCAAGATCACATAATTATCTCACGTCATATTTCAACTAGCCTGATAGCTCATCAAGCCCCTGTTCAGTGTTCTGGCAAATATTACCACAACGCTTTTCTAAACTTTATCAAATGTAGGAGAATATGGGGTTGTGTATAGAAAATAAGCTGTAGTACGTGAGTATATCAGAACAGCAAAATAAGCCTTTTTCATTCTGCTTTGTCTAAATAAAACAAATGACAATAATGTTGTCCTTGTTTTTTTTCTGATAAACAGATAAATTGTATCCTGTTACAAGCATTAAATTTTATAAGCCGCTGATGACTGTGGCAGATATCACATAATGGTTGGAGAACTGTTTTCATAAAACCATCCATCATCAACTGTAAAACCTTTGACCCTCGACTCTAAGTCCAATGCCTAAATCAGAAGCTACATCCTTTAATTTCTTGAAAGAACAAGACTACCGCAAATGTGCATAATACTCCTGTCTCCTGACCTCTGCCCTCATTAATATGCGGTAATTTTGCAGAGAATTTAAATAAGGAGATTTGTACTATTGGTTAACATTTACGTTGAGTTTCATGAAAGTCAATCAATTTTTTGGTAAGTCATCATGATGCAACCAAGGTATGGTGACCACTGACCTTATTAGATATGCACGGATTTTGCCCGGAATCGAACTTATGTGAGACAAATTGTTTAATATTTCTTCGAGTTTCATCAAAATCCATCAAATCCTGATAAGTTACCGCGGTGACACCACAAAGTAGTCCCGTGTCCTCAGACCTAATAAAATATGTGTAAAAATCGACTACAATCAAACTCGAGTGAGATAATCTATTGGTTAGAAGTTATGGCGAGTTTCGTGAAAATCCATCAAGTTATGATGGCGATGCTAATAGTTAATGGATGGGCAACATACCGATAGTACTACATATGGACAGACTGTGGGTATACATAATACATCCTGTCATAGACGCCATATAAAAACAAGGTCACATTGATCACAGTGTTTGGGCTAAATATAAGTGTTATATGATTTAAGCATAGTGAAAAGAGATAATGTAGAGTTTGGTTTTTATACAGTTCTTTAAAATATTCTGGTGAGTAGCTAGTTATGTCTGGCATTTATGCCTGTACTGCATACATATATGTATTGTATCCCTTCTCTTAGTTCTCCTTTTTTCCTTAACCATAATGTCTAAAAAACATTGCTTTACATGAAAGAGGGAGAACCTTGACAGTCTCCGTTGGTGTTAATGAACTCACAATAATAGTGAAAAGGGGATAAAAGATAAGCAGAGCATCCCCTCGTATGGGGGCATAAGAAAGGCTGGATGTATATAAAAATAAGGAGGGCAATTCTGTGACCTTGATTTTTGACCTGTGACCTCAAAATCAACAGGGTTATTCCTCTATTACTGAGCAATATGTGAAAAACTGATTTGAAGGTTTTGGAGGAAATTTTAGGCTTAAATATCTACATGCTTTTTCAAAAAGTGTTACACCTCTGACCCCAAAATCAATAAGGTGCTTCATCCGTTGGTGGTTGAGCCATCGGTTGAAGATGAAAGGTTTTGGCTTGTTGGTTGGGAAGGATGGACAGACTCACCGATGAACAAAGACGTTACTAGGAGAGTGAGATAAGCACACACACTGCAAAATATTGTGAATGGTGCAACAATTCTTGTGTACACACTTGTAAGCTGTACTAGGTGTATGGACAAGCAAAATTAAAGGCCTACAGGTCAAACCACCTCTGAGATCATGGCAAAGATGTACACTACATATCAATAAATTTACCCGGCACCACCAGGCTTGTTTGATAAAGTATTCGCAAAAACAAAATCATTTGTGGTTTTTGATACAAGGCAGTCCTTTAGTTTACTGAAAGGTTTTTAATGGAAAATTGATAAAGTTTTCCCTAGCATCTAGAAAGAACGAAGTGACCCAGTTTGATAGGGGAACTATGGGAATTTTGGATTTGCAGGTCCAATGGTTTCCCAATGTGGACGTACAGATGGCCAAACGACAAGGCAGACCGATGATGGACAAAAGATCATCACTACAGCCTAGATGACTTATAGTCAGTTGTGCTGAGAATATAAGCCATGTTTAAAGTTAATTTTATGGTGAGAAAAAAACTCGGTTGTGTAAGAATCTAGCTGCAAACACTGTAATTTAAATTTCATCAAAATCATGTTATAGTCGTGTTATAGTTGGACAAGTTACATTTTCATTTTTTTTTTAATTGAACTGACTTAAGTTAATTTTTAGTTTATTACTTATTATGAATCCCTGTACTTACTGTTTTAGATCTTTTCTGTCAAGGAAAGAGAATATGTGATGCATGCATTCATATCCTGAATGCAGCCTTTGTAAGTAGGATGGACATTGTGATCGAATATTGGTGATTTTTATACAGATGCTGGGCTGTGCTTCTTGCGACACCACAGGCCTCTGTGGTTCTTGCAATGCCACAGGCCTCTTTGGTTCTCGCATAATCACCGGCCTCTGTTGTTGTTGAGACATCACAGGCCTCTGTGGATGTTGAGACGCCACAGGCCTCTGTGGTTCTTGCGATACCAAAGGCCTCTGTAGTTCTTGCGATACCACAAGCCCCTGTGGTTCTTGCGATGCTACAGGCCTCTGTGATTCTTGCGATGCCACAGACCTCTGTGGTTCTTGTGATACCACAGGCCTCCGTGGTTTTTGCGATACCACATGCCTCTGTGGTTCTTGCGATACCAAAGGCCTCTGTAGTTCTTGCGATACCACAAGCACCTGTGGTTCTTGCGATGCTACAGGCCTCGGTGGTTCTAGAGGTTCCTCTATTTCGATATATTCGGTAATTTTTTTTCAACGTTTTCTTTTTCAGTTTCCTGTTTTATGAGGGTTTTCTGAGCCAGTGCCACCAGTTTTTTTAGGGCAGAAGCCGATAATGCCATGGACAAGTCTGTCTCATCTGTATTTATGTTCTTTAGCAGGTCCTCTGCTGACAATGAGGACAGATCTAACAGATGGCGCTTCAGCAAATGACGTCGATAAAAGGTGCTGGTGATGGTGCTGCTTGTGTTAATCTAGGCCCTAGTTTGGGGGACAGTATTGGCATGGCAACATCTTCCTGAATGTTCGTACTGACGGAGATGGAATCTACTTCCGAGGAGTTTGTACCCACTGCTGGAAAAAGGGTGGTTCTTTTCAAAACCGTTTGGGCAGAGGAAGTGTGTACTGCTGTATAACGCGAGGATACTGGGAAGGCTTTCGTTTGTGGCACCCCTTTATTAGCACTCGTTTTGGCCGGAGAGTTTTCCTGTTTGGTCAAGGGGATAACTTCTAAACCATGTTGAGATGTCTTTATTAGCTGCAAAGGAACGGGCCCCGAGGATGCCTGGCTTAACGTAGGGTCTTTCTCTGTTACATTATTGACTTGTTGATTCTTCCCTGCTGAGGGCAACGGATTCTTCAGTAAAGATCGGAGATTCTTATCCCTTTGAACAGCATAGAGGCAGCTTGACTTCACTGGTGACTGGCTCTGTTTTATACTGGGTAATTCATCATCATCGTCTGATAAAGCAATCAGATCTCGATCTCAGGAGGTTCAATATCACCATCAGCTTCAACATCAACTACATCTTTAAAAAAATACCAACATCACTGTCATCATCATCGTCTTTCTTAAAGCAAAGGTTATAACAGACATTTAATACTAGTGACCCATGGGTCATGACGCTCAGCCGACTGACCTATTGACAATATGTCCTTGCACAGGCAACTGATTAAGATAATGTAGGTGGCATCATCGTTATTGCATATTAGCTTAAGTTCATCAAGAGCCATAAGCACACCGAATTTTATGACAATCCAATCAGCCTTTCCTTAGGTGCTGGCAATTTGTGTGTATTTTGCATTATTTCTGGGATGCTCAAACATACCCCAAAACTCTGAGAATATAGGTCACAATGACTCAATTTCAGGTTTCTGGGGAGAACTTTTGAGGAACTCTCATGATGTCAAGTGAGAAGATTCTGGGTCCGATGGTTATGATTTGGTCGCTACTTTGTTATCAAATTTCAATTATTCTGGTGGGTGTCTATAAGCCCCATAGCTCGAAGAAAGGGGAAACAGAGATCTAATTTCAGGTTTTCAAGGAGATTTTTCATAGACCTACCTGGATGACAAGTTAGAAGATTCTGGACCCAGTGCTTATGATTTGTCCCCTGTAAATGGATGACTGCATCTTTAAAAGTCTCAAAAATAGAGAAATAAACTTGCTTAAGATTCTAAAAAAAGTCCAGGTGGCGCAACCTGTCTGCAGGGACTGAAGAAACATAGAATGATGATTATGCATACAGAAAAGTTCAATGCATTAGTTGTCCTGATACAGGAGCTATTGTATAAAATTTTTAATTAGTCGGGGGGGGGGGGTACTCCTGAGCCCCATAGCTCGGAGAATATTGGTAACAGAGACCTAATATCAGGTTTCCTTGGAGATTTTTATGGACCTCCCAGGATGTCAAGTAAGAAGATTCCAGGTCCAATGATTACAATTTGTGCCCTGTTAACAGATGACCACACCTTTTAAGGTCTCAAAAAAGATAAAAATGCGTAAAAATGAAAAAAAGTCCTGGTGGCGCCACCAGTCTACAGGAACTGATGAAACACTCCATGATGAACAGCATGCAAAGAATCATGGCGATCGATGCACTAGTTGTTCAGATAATAGAGCTTTTGTATCAAATATTCCATTATATTGGGGGGTAGTTCGAAGCCCAATAGCTCAGAGGTATTGGATAACAGACAACTAAGTTCAGGTTTCCAAGGAGACTTTTTATTGGCCTCCCTGCAGGTCAAGATACGAGATTCTAGGTCAAAACATTACGATTTGTGCCCTGTTAACAGATGACCGCATCTTTTAAGGTCTTGAAAATAGAAAAAAAAGTAAAAAAAATCGAAAAAATACAGGTAGCGCCACCAGTCTGCAGAAACTGATGAGACCTCCTTGATCAATATCCATGCAAAGAATCATCGGGATCAATGCATTAGTTGTTAAAATACTTGAGCTTTTGTATCAAATTTTCCATTATTCTGTGATGTACTTCGGAGCCCCATAGCTGAAGAATATGGGTATCACAGACCTAATTTTAGGTTTTCAAACAGATCTTTCATGGACCTCCCTGCTTGTCGAGAAACAAGGTTCTAGGTCCAATGATTTAATTTGTGCTCTGTTAACAGATGACCGCATCTTTTAAGGTCTCAAAAATAGAGCGAAAAAAATCGTAACAATCGAAAAAATCCAGGTGGCGCCACCAGTCTGCAGAAAACTGTTGAAACACTCCATGATCAATATCCATGCAAAGAACATGGGGATCAATATATTAGTTGTTCAGAAACCTGAGATTTTATATCAAATTTTCCATTATTCTGGGGGTATTTCGGAGCCCCATAGCTCAAAGAATATGGGTAACCCGAGACATAATTTCAAGTTTCCAAGGAGATCTTTCATGGACCTCTAAGGATGTCAAGTTAGAAGATTCAAGGTCCAGCTGTTACGATTTGTGCCTGGACAAATAGACTGACAGACGGACAGCTAGGGTTAGACGGACGACGGATAAAGAGTGATTGCTTAAGCTCAGATGACTTGCAGTCAGCTGAGCTAAAAAATCTAAACCCAATCAGCACGTTTACCAGCAAGCTATGTATCCTCAGGGTCAGGTCACTTGGCTGAATTCTGGAACACTTTATCAAATGCAAATTATACTTACATATTAATATATTATTATTCACAAGCTATGTATCCTCAGGGTCAGGTCACTTGGCTGAATTCTGGAACACTTTATCAAATGCAAATTATACTTACATATTAATATATATATATATATATATATATATATATATATATATATATATATGAGCATTTGAAAAGCTACGAGGAAATGTTCCGGTAAACTTGTGGTTATCAAATATTAAACATATATTTGCCGAATTAATACTGTGCACTTTAACGACTTTATCATAGATGCAGGAGTCTCTCAAGATCAAATATTTCCAGAAATATCATTATTTCAGCTATGTGACAGTGTTATGTGCATTCAATAACCAGGGGATGTATGAACACCTGTAAATTAAAGAATAAGTAACAAGGTGGAGACTGGCTTAAGCATAATAATATAAATTCAATTTATTAACTTAATTAAAATTCTGTAAAATATATAAAATTATTAAATTTCAAATGAGCATAAGCTAAATCTGGTAAGTATATATCTTATTTTGTGATACATGAAAATTGTGGCCTGAAACCATTTAATAATACACTTAGGAACTAGAATGTCAGAAAAAGTTGACTAAATCCCTCGGTTAGAAATACAGTGATTATGGGTGGTAACAGTTACGTCTAATATATTTGTTCTCACATGGTTGTTCTCGCATATATATATATATATATATAATAATAATAAAAACCTCGTCTTACCACCACCTCAGTTTAGCGACAACCTTAAAATTAAGACCACTTGATCCGATTCGGTTTTCTCTGTACATCAGACCACGCTCAGAAGACCACCTCGAAAATACGACCACTTATCGAGGTCCCGTTGGTGGTTGTAATATTAAGGTTTTTACCGTATACATATATATATATATATATATATATATATATATATATATATATATATATATAACACAATTTGTAAACAAATTGACTTACACCATCTGATATATGCTAGCTAGTTATATACTAAAGTCATTATGTCACTAAAATTTGTCCATGCGTTATTATTATGGGATAGCCGATGGATCAGATATGTTTCTCCAAGTTGCATGTCACCTCATGAGTGCATGCACAGGGTAGCAAAAACGTGATAGAGCAAAAAAATTGCTTTTGATGTATTTTCATGTATTTTAATATCAGTCTATGAAAATGTGCCCTACAGTTACTGGTTACTTATAATAGCGTACCTATTTTTTTTAGGTCAGCTGATTCTATGTCTTCTGAGCTATAGTGCATGCTGATCCGTCCGACTGGCACGTTTTCCCCTGTAAACACGATTTAATTTTCACAGCATATTCATATAAAATATTTAAATCTATTAATATATGAAATTTCAAAATGAATGATCAAAAAGAGTAGTTTTATACATGTTCTCAGACACCGTGTCAAGCATTTATTACATCATGCTAGCCCAGTACAGTGGCGTGCAATGAGTTATTCAGCCCTCACCTACATGCTTCACTCCAGGCAGCTCTCTAGGTACAAGTTAGTTATCTTCTCCCCCCCCCCCCACCCCCTCCCACCTCTCCTTTAAACCGACAAGATGCATATAAACTAGATGAATTTTATATATTTTTTCTTTTATTAATTCATACTTGTTCCAGACTTTTGCTTCATTGTATTAAAAGGGTTGACAATGATTAAAGTGAACATCTAATTGTTTTGCAAAAATATTGTGGATGTTCATCAATAGGAATACCTTCAGAAGAATGAAAACTTTGCGTTCTTTTTCAACATGTGTGAATTTGAATAATAATTTCAGTATTATATTATATTCGAGATAATAATTAGGATAATAATATTCTATCTCCCTCCTGAAACCATACATTGATGGTACCTGATTTAAAAAGGGATTTTTAATAAAGTTTACAGAATCTTTTTATATTAGTTAATAAAATTAAGCCCGTACTGAAAACACAAATGTACAAAACTTTTATTTTTTGGAATAGTGATGCGACAAATAATCTTGAAGATGCCATGTTGTTGCATTATTTCCATGATATTACCCTTAAAAGATAACTTTCCTTTAATTTCAGTTTAAACATTTATATAAATAATGAAATATGTTTAAGCATAATTGGGAACGATTTGAGCCAAATCAAGGATAAATAATGATGCAACTTACAATTCTGAATTAACATATATTTTAAGATATCTCATTGCAAATTTATAAAATTTGTAAATTAAAAAATGAAAATGATAAAAACTATATGCCAAAAATGGAAAGGCTAAAAAATTGGGTTAAATATAAACTAAAAATCATCATTTCTTGAAAATAAATATAGGGATCAGTCCATTCTGTCCACCTGTCTGTCCATCGGTAAAAATTTCATATACATGCAACACAGTATTTCACAACTGTGTTTTTTTTTAATGCAGTTCTATCAGAGTATTAGTTTCACAATTATACATTGAGCACTTTTCCCATATGAGGGTCCTTTCCTCTTAGCTTTCCAAAATCTAATATATATATATATATATATATGTATATATGTTTTAATAATAATAATAATAATAATTGCAATTCCGGTTCCGGTCGGGTCGACTAGACGTACTTCACATCTGCTCTACAATTTTTCGGATATAGGTATCTAAATATTCCGTTCATGCCACGTCAAGTATCCAGGACTTTAACATCTGATGTAACAGTATCAGGAACAGTAGTCTGTTACAGGTAAGAGCATCCAGGAGGTCTGGATATATCGCTCTTTCTGTGAAAACTTAAATTTACAATTGACTGTTGACGTCCTTAAGCTGTTCGGTGTTCAACAGGAACTCTATAAAATAAATTCATGAAATATATGATAAAGTGAAATACAAGAATTGCAAACTAACATTGAGCGAACATTGGCCTCCCTTTGAAGCAAAATAAATAGCCATAGATCGAAGAATTTCCTTATCGAACTTTTCTTTGTTTTTTTTTTTTACAAAATGGCGAACACTTTACGGGGTACAGGTGTGAACCACGATTTCATTGATGTAACCGGTAACAAACGGGTTACGGTTGAACCAGTGTTCATCAAGTGTAAAGATCTACCAGGGTCCACAGAACATGAAGATTATGTAAGCATCAGGGAGTTATGTGCGGCGGCAGAACACGTAGCTGGTTACACAACCATGGAAGGTGCGCAGCGCATTCGCGGTGTTTGGCGACTATATCCCAAATCAATCGAAGCCCGCTCCCGGCTGCTTATAGAAGGCATTCAACTACGAGGCCGTTCGTTCTCGCTGCTTTCAAATAATCCTTTTATTGTCCGCCAGGAGGCGAACACCCAAGCAGGACCGCCGACCACGCGTGTCATCGTTGGGGGGATTCCCCTCTCCTACACCAGTAAGGAGATAAGCCAAACCTTAGAAAACTTAGGATGTGAACTGCGATCCAAGATATTCGACGAATGTGATAGAGATGACAACGGAAAGCTGACCAGATGGAAGACAGGCCGCAGGTTTGTGTATATAACCAGACCACAGTCCCCATTACCAAACAAAATACAAATGGGGCTTTTCCAGGCCAGTATTTACCATCGGGAACAGAAAGACGAAGAGAAACGCGCGAATGCGCTGTGCGGAAACTGTCTTCAGTTAAGCCACTTTAAACAAGAGTGTGAGAACCCAGTGAAATGTAGAGTCTGCCAGCAAGACGGACATATAGCGGGTGATCCTGCATGTGAGATAGAAAAACTCACAGATGCCACTAAGCAGCTGGAAAGACAAGCAGATATGATGGCTGAAAATCTGGACCAGCCTCAATCATCACATGATCTTAACTCAAAACTTACCGACGTAGAAGTAAATTGCAAGAATGGTGAAATCTCTAATAGTGGTCGCAAGCCCAGAAAAGCTAGAAGACAGACAAAAGTCGACAGATCACGCTCATGCTCCACCTCCCGGGCAGATAAAATGAAGGTGATAGAGATTGACAACTTCTTAAAGTCGATTAAACTGGGAGAGCAGAATAAAAGAAAAGCATCATCCCCCACAGGTGACCAGACACAGAAAAGGCAAGAGCTCCACAACTCTCCAGTATTACGAGGATGGCCATTACTTTGACTTCTCTGCGGATGTGACCGGACATGTCTTTGG
This sequence comes from Sipunculus nudus, assembly GCA_026874595.1. Classification (NCBI taxonomy): domain Eukaryota; kingdom Metazoa; phylum Annelida; class Sipuncula; order Golfingiida; family Sipunculidae; genus Sipunculus; species Sipunculus nudus. Next base: position 45,733,796 of record CM049321.1, read on the forward strand.
ATTAAATGATTTTCCAAAAACGTTCTCATACTGTCTGCCGGATTCTTACTGAATTTGGTTAGCCTGAATTGCCATGGTCTGAGAACCAAGTTAAGAAGAAGCACTATCTTAAATACGCTTAAATCGCAAAAAGTTGGAATAGCTTGCCTGCAAGAAACTTATATTGATCATGAACTTATTGAATTTTTTGAAAAGCAATGGAATGGTAAAGTTTTCCAAGTCGCAGGTGGCAAACACAAAAATGGTCTGGCGATATTAGTCAGTAAAGAAATAGTTTCAAAATTAGAAAATTTAAAAGAAATTACCGAAATCACAAGTGAAAGAGTACTGGGGATTTCATTTAGGTTAAATGACATGCTATACAAGGTTTTCAATGTGTATGCACCATGCGATTCAATCGAAAAGGCTAATTTTTATCATAAATTGAAATTTATACTTGAAGAACAACAGATGAATACTGATTGTATAGCCTTACCCGGAGATTTTAACTCAGTTATGGATAATGATTTGGACATTATTTCAGGTAATAGTCATAAGAAAATAGAAGTTGAAAGTTTCTGTAAATTGGTAAATGATGTCCTTTTAAATGATACTTGGAGAATATTTAATAATAAGGATAAAATGTACACTTGGTGTAGAACTAACCCTTATATAGCCAGGAGAATTGATTACATATTTGTAAATGAAACACTATTAGATATGGTGAAATGTAGTAACATCACTTACATTCCTTGCACTGATCACAAGGCAGTTTCAGTTAAAATACAAGTAAATAAAGAACCCAGGGGTTCATCTTATTGGAAATTTAATAATTCATTGCTAGAGGATAAAAAATTTATTAATATGATAAATGATCTCCTTACAGATTTTTATACAAACGACAATGAGTTTAAAAATGATGCTCAATTACAGTGGGAGCTTTGCAAAGTTAAAATAAAAGAATTTACAGTAGAATATGGTAAACAGAAATCAGCAGAATGAAAATCAAAACTATCGGAATTGACAAATATGTTGTATACGATAGAAAAACAATTAGCAAATGACTCCTCAAATGAAGAGTTACAAATTAAAGCATCACATTTAAGGTCCGATATAGATGTTATTGCCATACACGAAACAAGGAGTGCACAAACCAGAGCGAGAATTAAATGGAATGAACAAGGCGAAAAGAACACGAGTTATTTTTTAAATCTTGAGAAGGCAAGAGCAACTCAAAAATACATACCAAGTCTTATAGATGAATCAGGTAAAATAATAACGAGCCAGACGGATATATTAAAACAGTTACATAAACATTATAGTGATCTGTACAAAGACAAACTAGAGACGAATGCGCAGAACTTCAAAGATTTTATTGGAGATATTAATTACCCAAAACTAACGGAAGAACGGAAAATGAAATGTGAAGGTTTGGTAAATAAGGAAGAAGTTGCTAGGGCTCTACAAAAAATGAAAAATGGATCAAGTCCGGATCTGGACGGACTGACCACGGAATTTTACAAATTTTTTTGGCCAAAAATTAACACTTTGGTTGTTAACTCTTTTAATGCAGGGTTCCAACATGGAAAATTATCCGTCCCCCAAAGACGAGGGGTTATCACCCTACTTCATAAAGGCAAAGGCTCACCAAAAAATATTTTGTCGAACTGGCGCCCTATTAGCATTACAAATACTGATTACAAGCTAATAGCAAAGGTTTTAGCTCTACGCCTTCAGCAAGTTATAAATCATATTGTAAGCCCAAATCTAGTTGGATTTATTAAAAATCGCAATATCTCGACTATTATTCGTCAGATTGATGATATCATCACATATACAGACAGATATCAGAAAGAGGGAGCCATCGTCGCACTCGACTTTAAGGGAGCTTTTGACTCCATCTCCAAAAATTATATAGCTAAGGCTTTTGACTTGTTCGGATTCGGCCCAGATTTCTTACGCTGGATAGACGTATTGTATGAGGCAAGCGAGAACTGTATTCAGTATAACGGTTGGCTCACACAAATGTTCCCAGTTCAAAGGGGCGTAAGGCAAGGATGCCCCCTTTCGCCTCTAGTTTTTGTAGTCGCTCTAGAATTACTTTCTCTTAAAATAAAACAAAATAAAAACACTGAAGGTATACAGCTACCAGATGAGAACTATGATATTAAATTCACGAAAATCGCGCTATATGCAGATGATATTACTCTTTTTATGAAAAACGAAAATGATATTACAGAATGTTTTGATATCTTAATAAACTTTAGGAGAACTTCCGGTTTAACACTTAATCTGAACAAAACCGAAGGCTTGTGGATTGGCAAGAACAAACAAGTATAAATACATATGGCAGCATTAGGATGAATGTTAACCCTCACACAAGAATAAAAATTTTAGGCATTACATTTGATAGCCACATAGCAGCTTCCGAAATAGATGTAAATTGGAAATCACAGATTGAATTTATTCAACGTGAAATTAATAAATGGGAAAAGAGAAGTATATCAATTATGGGTAAAGCCGTGGTCGCCAAAACATTTCTTATTTCAAAGCTAATTTATATTATGCAGTCTCTAGCGCTTCCTGACCATGTATTACACGAAATAAATAAGATGATATTTAAGTTCCTGTGGAAAAGCACTAGTAACAGAAAAGGCTTAGAGAAAGTAAAACGAAAAGTACTAACAGCTGAATACAAAAACGGCGGGATAAAGATGATTAATGTTAAAGAATTGCAACAAGCCTTTTTACTAAGGTGGGTTAAAGGGCTGGAAACCGATAAAAAAGAAAGCTGGAAAAATATACCCATCTTTTATTTTAATAAAATGGGTCGTAATCTCTCGGTTTTTACAAGCAATACCTCTGTGAAGGAGACCAAAGGTATAAATCTCATTACATCAGCATTTTATAAAACTGTCTTGATGAACTGGTTACAGCTTAATAAGTTTTCAGATACAGACTTATTGACTAATAATGTGATATGGAATAATAAGATGATAGTATATAAAAACAATCCTCTTTTCTTTAAAGATTGGATCAAGGCTGGTATTATATTTATCCAGGATATGTTTATCCGGGACGTAATGATAACCTATGAACAGGCAGTGCAGTTGATAGGTGATGGCCCAAGTAGAATCCTGGAATATAACGTGATGATGAATGCTATTCAAAGCTCAAAAAAACGCCTACAGATGGCGCCACTAAAGGTACTCTTTAGGAGCACTCCGATCGCTGATTGGAACTTGAAAAAATTAAGATTGTCGATAACCTCCGATACTGTAGACCAGCCCCCGTCTAAGCGGTTCTGGGAAGGAAAATACTCCGGAACAGAACTCGCAAAGAGTTATTGGGAAACTGCATATCATTGTTCTGGGGAAATTAGACTCCGGGTACTACAGTGGAAGATATTGCATAATATTTTTCCGACAAAAGTTATGTTACACAAAATGGGCATAGCTGATTCAGAAAAGTGTATGTTCTGTGACGAAGTTGAATATATCGAACATTTCTTTTACCGGTGTAAAAAATTAATGCCGTTCTGGGAGTATATAGAAAATTATATTCCTAACGTTATTAACAGACGAATTATCTTAAGCGAAAGGCGTGTTATCTTAGGTTATAGTACGGAGGATAGAGTACAAGATAATTTATCAGTTCAAGACGCAAATTTCGTAAACAAAACTCTGCTTCTTGGGAAAAAGTCTATCAGTAGGTCAAGATACGGAAATGGTACTGATGTTAGATATTTATTTGACAGCGAAGTTGTCAAATAATCGAGTAAAGTATTAATGCTTAGACTTATGACACATTTGTAAATCTTTGAATGCTATGTTATACATTTAACGGAGATATTATGTTTATATGGCATGTGTATATTGTGGAAAATAATGTTTGAAATGCTGCTACTCTGGATGTTATGAAAAAATGAGTGAAACTGAAATAAAGTAAACAAAAAAAAAAAAAAAAATAATAATAATTGAAATAAGCATATTTTGCATTCGCTAATTTTTTTTCCAAAAATTCAGCTGAGCGCCGTGAGCAATGGGTTCCTTGTTAAAATTCTGAACTATAACAAAATCAAGTGGTAATGAATAAAAAGTTCAAAAATACATGTATACACCATCACAAAGACCACTGTACCAGGTTTAAACGAACGGATACTTTAGGTGGTCTAATATGAACTTAAAACAGCTTTGCGACTGATTTTAGAAGGAGTTTTCGACAATTATGATTTTTGACAATGCTTTTGCTCCAATTTCTCAAGATCCAGTGCATGAAATGCATTGCAGTTTGTCGCCTGTGTTTAGCAAGGAAAGCTTTTTCTTTTTTATTTTGCAGGAGACAATTTGCCTAAAGTGGCGTCTTTGATTGTAATCCTTTTACGTAATTTCAGGAATGATTTTGAGACTGCAAACTGAATGTCACTAGACGTTTAGCTCTGCACATATTATATATTTCAATTTGGGCCAAGAATCTAAGACAGTGTACATCTGTTTGATATATTCAATCTTCATAATTAAAAATGTAAAAAAAATAGGTTATTCGAAAGTCGCACCAGTTAATATTAAATTAAGTGTCTCGCAAATGATCAAAAACTGTCGCTTACACTCAGTTTATTTAATGATGGGGCCAATAAACGTTAAAATCCATATTGTTGTTGTTGTTTTTTATTAAATATTGTTAGATATTTATTACATATTTTATTACATTTTATCAAACTTTGAAAAAATCATGAGGTGCTTGCACAGTTTTAAAAATTCTTGAAACATTATTTAAACAATACGCTCGTAATATTTACCTATTTCACATATAATGAGCATAGTAATAACACTTCTAACAATGTTATTTAATTATCTAAATATAAACAATGTTTCTGTACAACTCGGGTGATAGATGACATCAGAAGACAGTTGTTGTTTCTCTGCATCTGGGCCTTCTGCATCGCTGAAATCCAAAAGTGGCCGAGTTGGTATCAGGCGAGTTGACAATGCTGATTCTTCGTCCAAGAATTCCTATTTTATTTCCAGTTTTTCATGTAATGTTTATGAAACAACCCAGTCGCATCACTTGGGCAACTGATAGATCAGCGCCCGTTTAACGGAAGCCTGGTTCGTTGGAACAGGTGAGGATTCTCTGTCGGCCCGTTTAAATAAAATAAAGCAGGTTCCTTGACAGGAAGGCCGTATATGTTAAATACAGCTCCATATGGCTGTCTGATGCGGTGATGGGTACGACCTGAACCAACAGTAAAAGACCCTTTTTAGAGAATATATATTAAAACACAGAAAAACATAGTAAATTCTCGGGGAAATTTACAATTTCTATACTAGTACATATGATACATTAAAATTAAGGAAATTAATGAGCAGTCATATGGGAAAAACCCTTTCTTTAATTGAACAAAACTTATACGTGTATCTCTGATGTATATACCCACCTCAAAGGAATAAAATCACTTGCATGCAAAGGAAACTGTTGTTTTGGGGACCTGTGACAAACACCTTGAAACACTATTTTAACTTTAATTTTGAAGCCAAAACTGATATTAAATGATAAATTGTTATCTGTTGACTGTACCAGTGTAGTAACTCTGTATAAAAACTTTGTATACAGTCCAAGGTCCTCAGCCTTGCACCAGGGCAAACCAGACAAGTGTTCAACGTGATAGCAACCTCTGTCAGTGGGCAATGAGTGGGTAGTTCCAACTTTGTTTCTGATTCAGTGGGCAGTGAGTGGTTAGCTGCAACTTTGTTTCTTATTCAGTGGGCAGTGAGTGGGTAGCTCCATCCTTGGTTCTGATGCAGCACATGGGCAGTGAATGGGTATCTCAAACTTTGTTTCTGGTATGATGGGCAGAGGGTGGGAAGCTCCAAGTTTGTTTCTGATTCAGTGGGCAGTGAATGGGCATCTCCAACTTTGTTATTGATTCAGTGAGCAGCGAGTGGGTAGCACCTTCTTTGTTTCTAATTGAGTGGGCAGTTAGTGGGAAGCTCAAGCTTTGTTTCTGATTCAGTGGGCAGTGAGTGGGCATCTCCAACTTTGTTATTGATTCAGTGAGCAGCGAGTGGGTAGCTCCTTCTTTGTTTCTAATTGAGTGGGCAGTGAGTGGGAAGCTCCAGCTTTGTTTCTGATTCAGTGGGCAGTGAATGGGTATCTCCAGCTTTGTTATTGATTCTGTGGCAGCGAGTGGGTACCGTTGCGCCTTCCTTGTTTCTAATTGAACGGGCAGTGAGTGGGATGCTCCAGCTTTGTTTTTTATTCTGTGGGCAGTGATTAGGTATCTCCAACTTTGTTATGGATTCAGTGGGCAGTTTCACTTTGGTAATATATGGTATAAATATATGATATAAAAATAGCAACACTGTAATAGATGTAACTTGTTCATTGCAACCATTGGACCAGATAACACATACAAATTATTTTTACGTAATAATCTGGAATAACCCAGGGTGAAGGTAATATTTAATATTACTGCACAGTGAGTCTGAACTTACTCTCTTTTTCTCTCTCTCTCTTTTCAGCTCAGCTGACTATTAGTCATCTTGAGCTATAGTCCTTGTCCGTCGTCTGTCTGTCTGGCGTTCCATCTGGCTGGCCATCCAGCCGTTAACAGGGCACGTTTTGAAACCGTTGGATCTATGAAAGCAAAATTTTTTAGTACAGTTAGATGTCCCCCAAAATCTGCTACCATACTGAAAATTGGGTCACCAAGACTTTGTTCCTTCAAGATATTAAGGAAAAATCTCTGTTCTTCATAAAAAAACCATTGTTACACTTCAAGGCCGCCTAAAATTAAAACCACTGATCTGTTTTTGATCATATTTAGTATTCATATTCTTTCATACATTTTCTAAGAACTTACCAAAAAATATGTCAGTATTGGGTATTGTTTTTTAAATTTTGGGCTTAAATATAATGCAGTTTTTACAAAAATCAAGAAATATATTTACTCACTTAATATTAGAATTGCTGAAGCCAGAGACTTTTTTTCAGAGATATAACTTTATTTAATCAAGATTCAATTAATTACCTAAAATTAGATCTGAATTTTGCAAAATGTTCAGGTTATTAGCATAAATAAAAAATCAATACCTTAAATTTTGTCCAACTTTGGCACTTTTGATTTTATTTTCACAGCATATATACATAAGGATTTAATCTTTAAAAATCTGAAATTTCAAAGAAATTGGTAGGAAAGAATAGCTTTTATTCATGTTTTCATACACCATGTCAAGTGTTGTTTACATCTAGCCCACCTAGTAGTACAGCCTTCACTTGCATTATGTAACCCACCCCAGGCAGCTTGCCTTGGGTCAGCTTGGCCACTACCAGCAGGCTTCCCCTCTGCCCTGCACTCACCCCCCCCCCCCCACCAGATGGTGCATAAACTAAATGAATGTTATTATTTTCTGTATTTGATTCATTCTTATTCTAGGCTATGCTACATTTTAGATTTTGTATTGTACCACCAGGGTTACAATGATTAAAGTGTACATTTAATTGTGTCCACCAAGTGATGTATTGCTATGAAAGTGTGAATGTTCATGAGATAAGTAATTCCTTACTTCAGAGGAGTAAAAACTTCACCAGGTGTGAAATTGACTATTAATTCCAGTAATAAATTAAAACTGGGATAGTAATTAGCACAATGATATTGATTGTCCCTCATTCAACCAACAGTGTGTATACTTTATTTGAAAAGAATATTTCTACATCCACCTTCGTGCTGCCCTCACTTTTCCCTTCTCCAAACCCCATCCCAAAGTCAGCCTCAGTAAGCAAGAACAAGATGAATCAGATATATTCATACTTTAATATTTTGTATAACTATTCTTCCATAGGTACCTATGTACATGCCAGAAATTATGTCAATATTGTGTAATATTAAGACATAGTGGGCATCACAATAATGTACCTTGTCAAGACTAAAGAGATATTGTGTCATACAGTCACAAATTCATAAATCACTTCATCAGCATAGTTAATCATAACATCATATCTGTCAAATTGAAAGTTTGCAGACTACCATACACTTTAGATCCTTCAACAAATAGCCTTATCATCATTCTACTACTGCTTATTACTGCTGTCATTGCATTCATATTTGCTCAAATATATCACAGTTTTCAACCCCTCCTAAATAAGTAAAAAATAAACCACTATATTTGACTCTATTAATCCATCAGTCAGGTAATTTCATTTATCATTTACTCACATATTACATTACATTCCTTTATAATAGCCCAACATGTCCATGATATTCATAAGCTTTATCGAATCGATGTAGTATCACAGTGGAGAAACATTTATAGTCCAATCACGATCAGCTGAGCGCCGTGACCCATTGGTCCCTTGTTTTGATTACAGGTAAAAACAGCAACAACAAGAAATGTGATAATTTCTAAAGTAATATTTAAAGAATTTGTTTTTATCTAGAATTAATTCACTGTACTCAAGTTCTTCTGATAAACTGGGCAGTCCGACCAATTTTTTTCATTCTCATCATCTTTATAAATGTTGATCAGAATCATGTCAAACTATTTTGTCTTCATCACTGTATTTGTCATTTTCAACTCAAAAGGACCTAATCATTAGCAATATTATGCCTGTTCTTTCACACTATCAGTTAATTATTTCTATATACTAAAGTTTTCCAGCAAAACCATCCCAGCACACAGTCTCAGTACCTCTTATACGGCTGTTTATCCCCTTGTTATGGCTCTGTGTGTTTGTAAGCACAGTCCACTTGTGTTTGTTTACCATTACAAAGCCACGTGGCCAGAGGTCCAATTGTGAGCCATAACACAGTTTTTCAGCCAACGGGAACATGTATTACAATTTTTTGGGCCAAGTCAGGCCATCTCTTGATTTAAATGTGTTGTGGCTCCACATGCACAGGGCCGCAAATGCTGTGTTTATGATTACACCACAGAACATATCAGTCTTTTGTTTTTAACACTGATTTACAGGAATAAGCAAACCGTTTCAAGGCAATATTTTGGCAGGTACAAAAGGGAAAGAAGCTATTTTTTTTTGTTAATTAATCATGCTTCATAGGTGATTAGATCCCTTTAATAATGCCACGCTCACCATTGTTACATCTCATTGTCATGTTATAGTGTATGTTAGATACATGCTTCTGATTGTATTTACATGTGAAGGTTTAGATTGGTGCTTTGTGGGGCAGAAGGGGTTACAAATTCATAACATTTAGTACTTAGCACCTCTACATGTTTCTCTGGTTGGAACCTTTCTAAGGTTTAATATGTAACTAGTAACATAGTCTATGGTATGGATCCACACCAATTGATATGCTCACTGCTGTACTTTTTGATTGCATGTTTTCCACTCTACCACTTGACTATGTTTGCTCATGGTTCTGATCTGCGTAGGGTTTGATCTGGTTGTCATAAGTAAACATAAAACAGTGTTTTCACTCAGATTGCCAATCATTCAAAGGTCTTTTAACCATTTTTTTAATAAGTTATGTTTACACTGCAGTCATGTGACAGGAGTATTATGGAATTGTCCCTGTCTGTCCATACATTAACTATTAGTGTAACCACAATAACTTACCAGGGCTTTGATGGATTTTTATGAACTCACCATTTATGAGTACTTACCAACAGTTGCCTGAGTTGAATTATGGGCAACATCCACCCATATTTAATGAGGTCACAGGTCACTCATCTACTTTATGGTGTCACCCCAATAACTTGTGAAGAATATGAAGGATTTTGATAAAACTCATCAGAAATGTTAATCAATTAAAATATCTGGCTTAAGTTCCATTTCCAGTGAAATCCATGCATATTTAATGAGGTCAGAGGTCACCACACTTTGGAGGCACCTTTGTGACTCACCAAAAATCCTATGATTTTTCATGAAACTCATACATATTTACTAATAAAGTTGCTCCATTGAATTACATTTTCATCAAAATTCATGCATTTTTAATGAGGTCAGGAGTCACCAGATACACGACGTGTATTATGCATATTTGTGGTGTTCTTTTTCTATATTTATTTTTTATATAATGATATTTGCAAGTCTACTGAGTGTCTCTGCTGGGTATAATATTCATTTTTCTGTGGCACAGCCAGTTTTGGTTCTGTTTAGAACTCTTCTACTGTTTTATTGCAGGAGACATCAAAACGACAGAAATGGACCCTGCCGAACCATCACCATGTTTGGATATATCTATAAAGAAAGAAAATGACTCAGTTGGTCCCGAGACTGATTCAAACACATGTGGACAGGAGAGTGGATTAGAGCAGGAAACTTTGTCTGACTTCATTAAAAGTGAACAAAATCTGAAGGAAATACAACAAAATGATTCTGCTGAAAATTGCCAAAAAGAGACATTAGATAATATTGGGGCTTCCTATATGAGCAGTCCTGGAGATGAAAAAAGTCAGCTTAATTGCATAAAGACTAAATTGTCTGATGAGGATACACCAGGTTGTTCCACAGGCAGACAAGATGATATATCCGATGAGGAAACAATTGGTTTTCCTAATCACATGAAGAATAATGTTTCTGATGAAGAACAACTAAATTGTCCAGAGGACACAAATGAGATTGCAGTTCATGTATCATCTGCTATATCTGAGGATACAGATAATAATTCAGGTGACATGAAAGTGGAGCAATATATGAATCTTATGCTAGAAGATAAAAACCAGGAAGATGAGAGCAGTAATGCTGAAGAGCTAGATCCATTACAATGTGAGCTTTGTGGCCAACGTTTCTCTTTGCGGGATAGCCTGAGAAAGCACATCAGGAGACACACTGAAGGAAAGCAGTTTAAGTGTGAGCATTGCGAGAAATGTTTTCATGCGCAAAGTGATCTTACGGTTCACATCAGGACACATACGGGAGAAAAACCGTTTAAATGTGAGCAGTGTGGGAAATCATTCTCCACGCAGGGTAATCTGAACTCGCATATCAGGACACATACCGGGGAAAAACCATTTCATTGCCTACAGTGTGGGAAATATTTTTCAGGGAAGAGTAAATTGACGAGACATATCAGGACTCATACTGGAGAAAAACCATTCAGTTGTGAACAGTGTGGTAAATATTTTTCCGAGAGGGGTAATCTGAATGCTCACATCAGGATACATACAGGAGAAAAACCATTTAAGTGCGGGCATTGTGGTAAATCATTTAATTGTAGGAGGAATCTTAACGGACACATGCTCACACACTTGAGTAATCCAAAAGCATTGTGAGTGGTTTAGTAAATGTGTTTTTTTATGGACCCAGTGACATTAACAAAATATCTGTAATAATGCTGAATACAAAATATTTAGCTGTGAGCAATGCAAAAACTTGCCTAAGCAGGTTAAATGGGGGGGGGGGGGGTGTCCTCAAAAGGAAACTTACTTAGGGAAAATTATTTATTGTGGTCTTTATGTTTTTGGCTGATCGGTGAATCGTTTATCTGGTGTACTTAAGTAAAGCAAACAATTTTATCTGTTATTTCCAGGAAGGTCGACATACTCTAAAAATGACTATATAGTTCAAAATACACTATCCACTAGATGGATCATTTTGAACACCTTAATGTCACTGTGAGTTTCTTTTTGTTATATGGATAAGAATTTTTTTCAGTTTTTCATACAACCACCGTCTTACTTATCACTTTTGGATCCAGTGAATGCCAAAACCTAAGGTTGCTGTTCACCTAAGCTCCGTTTAAATTACCCCATTCAAACTTTAGATGTGACGAGGTGTGCCAAGAAAGAACGTTATATGTGTCTGGTCTAACCGGTCAACATACTTTACTACGTTATGTGTATTTTAACTTTATAATGCTGTTTGTAGCCATGAAACCAATGATATGTAGCAGAGAATATATGGCCAGGACAAGATACTTTATATTGACTGTGATGGTCAAATCTGCAGCATATTTAGCCAAGAAATCTTGCCAGCTACAAATATCATTTACCCGGTACATTGATTTTTGACTCTAGATAGTTGGACGACTTGGTGTACATACAATTTCTGTATTTATATCATTATAATACCTGCCTGTATACACTTTTGTTGATAAATATTGTAAGTTATCTGAATATGGGGTCCATCAGTCTCAATCTTCACGTGCTGGTAGTCCATGATGTACCATCTACCGGCGCTTAAAAAATGGGTCACTAAATTTAATGTAAAAAAAAATCAGTCATCTAAAAAAACTTTATTGGATTTTGCTTATTATCCCCTTGCAACGAAGTTGCGAAGGGGATATATAGTAACGCCTCCGTTCATGTTTCCGTCCGTGTGTCCGACTGTCTGTCCAGAATTGGTTGTGGATCGATTTCAAGCCAAACTGTTTGCCTAAAACCTTTCATCTTGCACATATGGCTCACCTACCCACAGATGAAGAACCCTATCGATTTTGAGGTCATGGGGTCAAAGGTCATGGCCAGGCGCCCACTTCTTGAAAAAACTTGTGGACCCATTTAAGGCTAAACCATTTGACCAACACCTGTCTGTGTCATCTTGCTCATATGGCTCACCCACCCATGGATGAAGAACCCTATTTAGTTTGAGGTCACAGGAGCAAACGTCAAGGCCAGAGAGCTGCCCTTCTCATTTTCACACTGCGTAATACAACCATTCTAATTATGCCCCGTGTGAGGGATCCTCCGCTTTGCGGTGCCCTTGTTTTCTTTCTTTTTTTTTTTTGTTGCTATCTGCATTTACTTAGATTTTATAGGGGAAAAAAATTCTCGAAACCGTCTAGCCAAAATGTTTTATATTTCACAGAAATAATCCCAGAAACCATCTTTCTCAAGTTTGGTGATTTTTGACCAAGTATGGGAAGCTTAACTTGGTCATTTGGCAAGTTTGGCAAGCATACAAAAATTACAATATCAGAAACAGCCAGAGCTATCATCACCAAATTTTAGGCAAATGTTGGTCACATGAGTCATATTTGAAAGTGAGGTATTCGAGGCGCCACCTGCATCGACCTTTTTTGTTGGGGGGGGGGGGGGGCTGTACAGGGGTCATCAGTCATCAGTACACTAACCCATAATTTCTAAGGTATAGCTAAAGCCAGCATCCCCAAATATTATGCAAATGTTAGTCACTACAACTTTACAAAAAGATCATAGGATGACTGCATTGTTCGCATGTCACTGCAGGTGTTTCCCCAGGATACTGATAGCTCCTAACATTCAAAGCAGAGTACAACCATGTCATTTGGTGTCTGTGTATAAGCAACTGATAGTCTGGTCAGAACACAGGCAGGCAGAACGCCAAAGGTTAATGCATGCCTGGTAAGTGTTTCCTAACCAAATGTGACTAATACTGTAACTTTTTATGCAAATATGTGCCTATTTCCATCCAAGCATAAACTGTGGATTTCTTTTGTGACCTTATTTACTGTGACTATATTTTCCTCCCCAAGACACTTTTCTTGCAATCATATTGTCACCAGTCAAAAACGAAAAACTCCATGAAAACCTGGTTTGCCTTATTTAAAAAAAAAAAATAACTCGCCTCTCAGATTAAACTGGAAGACAACAGTGACTTAACCATTATAATGCTGAAAAACTTTTGATTTCGAAATGAAGAATACTGGAAGATAAAGAGCCCACAAGCTCTTATCTTGCCTTGCTTGAAAACACTTTTTTTTTTGGCTTTACCAGTTACTTCAGCCCCTGTCGAACGCGTCTTTAGCATTGTGGGAACTCTTCATGCACCATTTCTTGTTTATTTCAGTGGCCGGTTACATATTTTAGTCTTGACTGATGAGATATTTCAAGATTAAATATTTTTTCATCGAACATTTTCTTGGTTTTATTGAACTAGTGATAAATAGTAAATAGTTATAGTAACAGGATTAAAAAATAATGATAGCCACCTTTTACTTTCAGTCTAACAGTTAAAAGTAATAGGCAAACACCCAAAGTAATAGTAATAGGCCCTATTATTGAAAACAGTAATAGGCCTCGAAATGTCCAGTGTTTAGAAACGATAGCAGCTTTTAGGACCAGTTGGTAATTTTAAATACAAGGCTCTACAACAAAAGGACCTGCAAGCAGATGCTCTTCAGAGGACACTGCTTACTATCAATTAAAATAAAAGACAACAATGTTCATAAAGTAAAGAGAGCAGGCTGACCACACTACCATGGTCTGTGCCACAGTTATTATGCGACAATCGACTTTAGTCGGACACATTCAGTAATTATAGTTTGAAACCCATTATTCAAACAAACCAGGGTCACTGTGATTAAGGGGGGGAGCGCTAATATTTGGTGGGCGGTTTAAGGGGCATTATGAATTTTTTAACCAAGTTAAAAAATAAATATAAATTTATATATATACAGTGAAACCTCGTTGTGTCGAAGTCGAAGGGACCCTCTAAAAACTTCGACACATCCGAGGTTCGACACAAGCGGGTTTTATTTGGTTTAAATTTAACTAGAGTTGTCCGGAATATCGAGTCAATAACTTCGACATAAGCGGGGTTATTCGACTTAAGCGAGTTCGACACAACGAGGTTTCACTGTATATATATATATAAATATATATATATATATATGTATATATATATATATGTATATATATATATTAATGATTACTATGTTATATATTTTAGCATATGAAAATATATTTTTTTTTTATTTCAACTATGATCCATGTTAATCACAGGTACTATACTAATATTTGGTAGGCGGTTTAATGGGTATTATGAATTATTTAAAACTTTTTTAGTTTTTGAAGCAATTTTCACCCAAAAAAAATAAGGATCGTCTGTTTCTCAGAAACTGTTATGTCTTTGCATATTTTAGTCAAACTATAGAAGGGTTCAATATTTAATATATATATTAATAGTCTATTTCTTCAAACTTAGGATATAAAATTTCCGTCTTTTTCAACATGCTATATATGTCAATGGCGAAAAGGCGCATCTTCGTTTATACTCTTAAAATATTATCTCTTAAATGTAATGCTCGGGGTTAAATAACTGAAATGTTGTCTTATGTTAAACTTTGCATTTTACCGGTGTCCGTGGTCTCGACAGCATACTGGACTCAGCAAAGCACATATCGTGAGTTCGATTACCGGTGTCAGCAGAGAAGCTGTGAGATTGTTAAAATACAATCTAATTGCTAATTAATAAAAATTAAATGAATCTTGAAAAGTGGGAAAACAAATAGATAAAATGAGAGGTATTGCAGCTCAACGGGGAGGCGCGCTGAAGGCGCCCCCTCTGGATCCGCCACTGGTAATATACAGCAAAGGCAATTTTATGCACATATATTTATATATACATGTATATATATGTGTGTGTGTGTGTGTGTGTGTGTGTGTGTGTGTCAACACCTCACATGTTATTCAACACAACATACTTTTTTTAAATTTCAGTTAGAAACATCAGCTGCAAAAGATGAATAAATATCATATTTGCAGGATAAAAACTAATGAAATATGAAGATAAGTACAAAATCTGCGGATTCCAATGACAGGAATTTTATTATTGTTCTTTAGAACATTAAATCATAATTACACTAAGTGAGATTCCGAGAGGACGGCGAGCACTGGATGCGAGTTGGGGGGGGGGGGGGGGGCATGGCAAGATATTATTTCAACCATTTTCGAAAGTTTCGCGACAAACAAATTTATTTATTAGATCAACAGTCCACAACAAAAGTTGTGTGTATGTGACCATCCAGATAGTTAAAAATATAGCGTTTTGATCTGGCTTCCAAATCTAGTATTATTCAGAATGCGGCACCTATCCCCCCCCCCCCCCCCCCCCCCCCCCCCCCCCGACACACGCATACAAATAGACCCTTGTGACGGGGAACAAATTTACCCCCTCCCATTTTCTTAATAGAGTTCAAATTAATTGTATCCGCCAAAACGAAGTTTTGCGGATACTATGTTTTTGACCGGGTTCCGCCGCCTCCGCCGCGTTTGTTTCCGGAATAGAACTCTGAGACCACTTTACAGATTTTTCCGAAACTTTACACGATTATCGGGTCACACGTGAACTGGTGCCAATATATTTTGCGTTGACCTCTGACCTTTCCTCTATCCAGTGCGTCCATCTATGCGTGTGTTTTGACACATTAATCCACATAACTTCGGACTCGTTTGGCCAATCAGGAAAACAGTTTTGCACAAATGTAGCCCTTGGATAGCTTTATAACATACATTTAAAATGGTGGCGCCACCTGCAACCATTTTTGCACAGTGTCCATCTGTTTATCTGCCTTGGGATAAAATCACTCATATCTCTGCAATGAATGGACTTAACCACCTGAAAGTTTGCATGAATATTCATCTCGGATAGCTTTCTGGGTTTTATGACAGGTGGCGCCAACTACATTCACGTTTACGCTGCAGACATCCAAGCTAATATCTCAAAATTTTGCATGTGTATAGATTTCACACAACTATGCAAGACTGATGGCGCCTACTGCAACCATTTTTACAGTGTCCGTCTGTTTGTCTGCCGTGGGATAAAATCACTCATATCTCGGCATTGGTTTGACTTATGTGCCCTAAATTTTGCAATTGTATATAACTTTGATAACTTTCTGGATTTTGTGGCAGGTGGCGCCACCTTCATACACATTTCTGCTGCGGACGTCCATGCTTATATGCAACACACCTCACTCTCTTTCCCCTCGCCAGTCAATCCATGCCTCACTTCACCTGTCCCAGTCTGGTTTCGCGTCATCCATGCTTATATGCAAAACATCCTGTCTCTTTCGCCGAGCCACTCAATCCATGCCTCACTTCACCCGTCCTACTCTGATTTTGGCTGATACACGTAGTCGCTTGTCGACTACCCGTGTTCTAGTTATAAAAATGTTGTAAGTGAGGGATACAGATAGCTTTAATTTACATGCTATAGGGATTATGTGTTTCTTGAAGCATTGAAGCATTTCAAGAGATGCACAGTCAGAATATTGGACTTGTGTGGTATCTTTTAATAAAGACACAGGCCCATGGAATGAAATGAAGTTTTTTCCTCCTGTTAACTGTTCTGGTTTCATTTGTATAGCAATTATAAACTGAACAGATCCCCATCATTGCTGAGGATCAACCTGATGTAACTTAAGATTTGGTGTATATGAAATTACTAGGTTTATGTTGCCTTTAACAGGAACTGGTTGTATCTAATTGTAGTGAATTTTTTACACATTACTTCAATATTACTGTGTTTCGGAATAAGGCAGTCCTTTTTTTTTTAAAGTGTGCTCAACAAGAATTTGCCTTTTTAATGTTCTGCTGAACATTCTGTGAAATATATTTTTAAATATACCGACTTTAACTGTGCTGAACATGTACATACTGATTGAATGTTGTCCTCGTCGTCCACCTGCTAAATTGAAATAAATATTGCTGAGCTTAGCCGAAATGTACAAATAAATTGCGAGAGAATGTTCATTAATAATACAATATATTTATAAACTTAGTATAATGTTTTATTTAAACCAAAATTATATTATTGCTGAACTTTGCCGAAATGTACAGATGAATTGCGAGAGAATGCTTATTAATAATAAAATATTTCAATTCGTTTAGTTTAATGTTTTATTTAAAACCAAAATTATAATACAGTTTAAATAAGGAACAAACTAGTTTCACCCACAGGGAATGCGGATGGGTATATTATAGAGGGTCAGGTGAAGGTAGGCTAACTTTCGGTTTTTATACAGTAAGAGTAAAGTAAAAGCAGCCAATAGCTTATGACGAAAAAACTTGCTAACGTTGTCTAAATGGGAAGAACTGCAAATATAAAATGGCATCCATCTCCAAGTTTTGTCGTTTCTTTGAACGGGTTCGGCTCTCGATTGGCATAGCTGAGTCTCTGCTGCTGGGATCGGTGGAGGGAATGCATGCTGCTTCTGCCTTTGTGGCTGTGGGTGCTGTGGCTTTCCTCAGGTCACCGGTACTGGTAAAACGGTCTCTCGCGGCTTCTTTCTTGGCTTGGCATCACGTCTATTGGCACTCAAAAATGTGGTTAGGGAGCGCACAGGGCTGGGGTCTTGACCACAGCAACCTGTAGCTGCTCGATAAAGAAGAAACATCTAAAGCAAAAAGAAACCAATAGCTGAAATAATAGCTGTAATGCTAAAGATATTAGTAATAGATGTATTCATGAGTAATAATATTAGTAATAGTAATGGAACCCCTGTTATATCACCCACACAGGAAATTGAGAATGGGTGAGAATTATTGCAGATATATTAATTTGATAAAATGCGTGGAATCCATGATTAATTAATCCATTATAATGTTCTGATAACTTTAGAAATCTCCCTTTTATTATCTATGACTTGCTGCAAATGATAGAATACAATAATAAATTGATGTTACATCATCAATTTCATATTTTTAAAATTACTTTCATACTATAATCTTCTCTGTGACAGATATATTTAGTGCCTGGACATGCAACGTCGGCGGGGTGGATAGATGTATTTAAGCAGCTTTAAGCTGTCGCTGTAACATTCTGCAATGTCGGTAGGCCTGTTTGAAATTCCGCTATGAAGATGTATTTTAAAATAAGACTTATTAGTCCAGTAGCCACTACACTCAGCCTTGTGAGGGTCTTAGGTTTTTTAGCTCAGCTGACTGAAAGTCATCGAGATATAGTGATCAGTCTTTGTATGTCGTCCGTTCGTCTGTCCGTTAACCAGGCACAAACCGTAAACGCTTGACCTGGAATCTTCTAATTTAAAATCCCGGGAGGTCCATAAAAAATCTCCTTCGAAACCTAAAGTTAGGTCTCTGTTACCCATATCCTCCGAGCTTTGGGGCTCAGAATTACCCCCCCCCCCCCGGAATAATTAAAAATGTGATACAAAAGCTCAGGTTTCAGAACAACTAATGCATTAATCACCATGATTCTTTGCATGTATATTTATCATGAAGTGTTTTATCAGTCCCTGTGGACTGGTGGCGCTACCTGTATATTTTCGTTTTTTTACGTATTTTTCTATATTTTTGAGATCTTAAAGATGTGGTCATCTGTTTACAGGGACAAATCGTAACCATTAGAACTAGAAACTTCTTACTTATCATCCTGATAGGTCATTAAAAATCTCTAAGGAAACCTGAAATTAGGTCTCTGTTATCCATATCCTCCGAGCTATGGGGCTCAGAAGTATCCCCTATAGAATAATTAAAAATTTGATACAAAAGTTCCAGTCTCAGAAAAACTAATGAATTGATTACCATGATTCTATGCATGTATATTCATAATGAAGTGTTTTATCAGTTCCTGTAGACTGGTGGCGCTATCTGTATATTATCGAATTGTAACGTATTTTTTCCTCTATTTTTGAGACCTTCAAAGATGTGGTCATCTGTTAACAGGGCACAAATCGTAACCATTAGAACTAAAAACTTCTTGCTTAATATCCTAGGATGTCCATGAAAAATCTCTGGGGAAACCTGAAATTAGGTCTCTGTTACCCATATCCTCCAAGCTACGGGGCTCAGAAGTATCCCCTAGAATAATTAAAAATTTGATACAAAAGCTCCAGTATCAGAAAAACTAATGAATTGATTACCATGATTTTTTGCATGTATATTCATAATGAAGTGTTTTATCAGTTCCTGTAGACTGGTGGCGTTATCTGTATATTATCGAATTGTAACGTATTTTTTCCTCTATTTTTGAGACCTTCAAAGATTTAGTCATCTGTTAACAGGGCACAAATCGTAACTATTAGAACTAAAAACTTCTTGCTTAATATCCTAGGATGTCCATGAAAAATCTCTGAGGAAACCTGCAATTATGTCTCTGTTTCCCATATCCTCCGAGCTATGGGGCTCAGAAGTATCCCCTGGAATAATTAAAAATTGATACAAAAGCTCAAGTATCTCAAAAACTAATGCATTGATTACCATGATTCTTTGCATGTATATTCATCATGAAATATTTTATCAGCTCCTGTAGACTGATGGCGCTATACGTGTATATTTACGAAATTTTACGCATTTTTTTCTCTATTTCTGAGACCTAGCACATGAATAGTTTCTAAAAACCTAACTGGTATTCTGCAGATCTAGGGTCCTAAAGTAAACTAAGTATATAGATGTAGATGACCAAACGTTCTGAAAAAAAAGATGATATACATTTTAAGAATAATATCCTTTTTAGTTATATATGTATTGCCTTCATAATAAAACAATAAGAGCGGTACTTGCGTAAAACTGCCATTATCCACACGTTGAATGTTCACCCTTGGGTCACGGTGAGGCCAGATATTTGGAACTTTAGTGAGGTATTTGTAATTTAGGGAATCGTGACAGGGATAGATTAAATGAGCGTAATTTGAGTCAACTTAATTCAAAATCATAAATTCAAATTTGTTCGATTGCAAACGTAACAGTTGTATGTGTTTGCATACAATGTCAAGTCTGTTAACAAATATCTCAGGCTGCCATCAGCATCATTTAATGGGAAAGTGTTGAAATGGCATCATTATGGAAATAAATTCAGTCAATAGCAAAATGAAACAACTGATGTTTTCGAATGTGACAATTGATGTGTTATCAAATATATCAGGAATAGCTGCAGCCCTCAGCGCCAAAACTCATGTTAAGTCAAATGATGATAAATTATTTTAAAAAATGCCCCCCCCCCCCCGAAAAATTTGCCGCCGACGTTGTGGATCATAGAGTTGAACATAAAAAATATGGACGCATACCGCAAACATATAGATGTATTCACAAAAATGCACACAGAAAGCGGGCAGGTTAAATACCATTCATGGTATAATAGTATGCTGGCACATACTATAGAAACACGTACCATAATTAATTATCAATCTAATTTATTCTTGAGACGATACCACCAATCAAGTGATTATCTTACACCGAAAACTCCCTGTCTGTCCTGATAAAATGATAGATCACTTACAAATGCAGACAATAAAATGATCTGCCATGAACAGAATATGGCTAAAATATCACTAAATGATGACTCATAATAAATGCTTTTAAAAGGTGTCGAATCAAAGCACGAGGAAGACTAAACGACATTCCCCCTGAAAATAAAGAAAAGGATATCCTAGGGACTGCAACAAGTACCTATGCGACTTATGGGGAGGGAGGCCAGGGCGACACTGCTTATAGGTTGCTGATATTAAGAATACATGTTTTCAGTAACCTAAGTTGAGCTCTATGTTTTATTAATTATTATATCAGTAGACTTTGTATGGCTGAGGCTGTAGGTCGCATACATAAGGAAAGAAACATTTATGGAATGCACCACGCACATTGTTTTACTTATTGCAATATAAAAGGGAACTAAAATATAACGTCATGGGCCTGTTAACTTTTTGAATAACGACATCAAACTCATGTGTCAGCTGTACAGTCTGATTTCAATGCTCAAGGCCATGCTTGTAATATTTTTTTTTTTCAGTTGTCCTCTTTGTTTGTAACGTAGTTCTGTTTTAGCCTTAGGATCTTAATTTTAAGGTAATAATTAAGGACTTCATACGTTTAAGAACTATTAACAACCAAGTGGAGCGTGGTGGCGTAATGGTTGGTGCGCTGGACTCGTGATCGCAAGGGTGTGGCTTCGCGTCCCGATAAGACCGCTTTCCGCGCTAAGAATCCTAGCCAAAGTCTTTACCACGAAGGTACCTCTTAACCCCCCACTACCTATGATATGTTTTATAAATGAAATTAGTTTCCCGTTCGCCAGATTTATTTCGAGATCAAATATTACAGGTCTTGGACTTGGAAGATATAATTTTCCATTTTCCCATTTTTTTCAGAAGGAAAGATGATACCTGCTTTAAAAACATCCTGGTGGTTTGACTGCATGTCAGATGGGGTCGGGTTGAGAGTGGTAGTTGATTCTGAGAACCCCTTCAACACATGTACTGTCCACCTGTCTGAACTGTGAGACCACCTTACCCACAGGCACATTTAACTGAGGAAGGCTTGTGTCTCCAAATATTTTCATCGATGGATCAATGCTATACTTTTTCAAAAGCAATACTATAGCCTTTTGGAACAACATGGTATAGGTATAGCAACAGTATGTACTGCTTACCCATGATTCGCATGGTTCTCCAGTGAGAGTTTACAAACGGTTCCCCTGACAGGTATGTCCAAAGACGTTTGGGAATATTTTCCTTGTGTAGCATGAAGAAACTTGATAACCCCCCCCCCCCCCCCCCCCATGCTGTCATTAATGCAGATATTAAGACCCATTGGGAACAAAATAACTGCGAATGAACAGCATGTCTGAATGTCTGGGCACTTATTGTGAAGAAAATGAGATATTAGTTATATTCAATTGGGCTCTTGGTACCTTCAGGTTGTAACAGCACTCTTCCACTTAAGCGGTACATTGATGCAGTTTTATACATAGCAACGTTATTTTCTATATATGATTAATGGAATGACTTTCTTTCCTGCAACAAGCGCTAGAATTACATGTCAATGCTCCACGCCGATTAAAAGGGTAAACTCTCACTGGAGTACCCTGTAATGCTATCCGTGCCAACATTATTCAAGCGATGCATACTGTTTCTAGTCACCGGTAGAAATACCTTAAAAGTCAAGCCGGAGGATCCAAAAGGTTGCTACACATTTGTGATCTGAGCTGCTACACTTTAGTAGGACATTATAAAAACCTAGAAAGTAAACAGAGACCACAACTTCCTCAAGGATCTAATATAACTGTGCTGAGTTTTTCACAGTAAATGTGTGTCACGGTTTACCAACTCCCTTTTTGGATCACAGATCAGCTTTAGAACAAAGGCGCCCCAGTAAGGTGGGATAGAGAAATCACATAGCGGTGACTGTCTTCAAAATGTTAATAGTTATTCCTTATGTGTCATCCTAACGGTAGAGTGAAGATGCTGATACAGCAACAAAATAAAACCAACCAGGTAACTAAAGCATTATAATATACATTGCTTTATTTCCTAAGTCTGTGAATGTAAGCGGCCACGTATGCAGTTCCACAGCTAAAGTAACCTTTGACAAAATAAGTTAAGACTGTGTGAAGGGTCGCGGAGAAGTAGGACGGATGATTTCAAGGGTGACCCAACTGTATGTAATGCATTCCGACCCCTCTATTATCATATATAAATGTTTTTGAGACACCACTTACTTTTTCATGTACCAATTTTGTCCCTTCATATGTAAATCTGTCATAATTAACGGTAAAAAAAATACATATTCTTTTATCATGCGAGAAATCATGTCTGCATTAAAGTACCTAGTACAATCTCAGAGAAGGGCCGGATGGATGGGTTGAAAATGGTAGACATTATGGATACGATAAAATCATAAATGAATTATCTGGGTCATAATAACCCAGAATCCATGTATTGGTTGACCCTCTATGTCAAATTTCAAGGTAATTATGTTATTTTTGCTATTTTCGTTTTATTTTAGCGGCCACTTTGTTTCATGCTGATTAGCTAAAATTGACCAAGGGTTACAGCGGGCCAACCTCAATATTTTTACCGCTGATATGTGTGCAAACAATCTCCACAAAGGAAAAAAAACTGAAGACCCTCAAAAAAGGTTATCAGAAATTTGATCTTTGGTTGCCGGACAATATATAAGGATGACCAAGTTTCCTTGTTCTATTTAATTGGTCTGGCTAGACCTGCTGATACGGACAGGAGCAATTTTTATATCAAGTGTGCGTGTCTTTAAGCGTATGCATAGTAGACTTGCAACATCAAGCACAAGCGTATTGCACTGTTGCATCGGATATATTCACAATAATATGCTGTAATATCATTTCTAGTAGTCACCTCTTGGTAAAACTGTTATCGGAGATTTTGTATGATTGAAATCGGTTGCTAGGTGTAAAGAGCATTATCTGTGCGTCGACGGCAAATTATTAATAATCCTGACTTCAAATGGCATTGGTGAAATTATACAAGTCAAAGGGTTACTTATCTTCTGATAAATATCACAAATATTTCCCAAGAAAAAGCCTGGACATGTGGTCCAGAAATGATACAATTGCTTACTTTATGGAACAAAAAAATGCTGCTGGTTTATGCCTCAAAGTCCTTGACACTGCCCCTTGGTTCTTTCTCTTGTTCAAGCTCTTCCTCTTCATCAGGGGATTTTGGGGGGTTTAATTCAACTTCAAACCGGTGTGGTTTCCCCTTGAATGACTTGGCATATTTCTTGAAAGAGAGGGCAAGGGAAAGAGCCATTTTGCGAGCTGTCACTTCAGAGTCACATATGTGCGCATGGCATTCTGTTTTACGTTCCTTAGATGAGATTTCCCGAACGATAATGAACGAGAAAATCCTGGTATATTTAACATCCTGGACACCATATGAGATAAACTCTATAGGAATCTTTTCCTTAGGAATATTTTTCCCCTTATTCTTCTCGTGGCTGACGAAGACAATACCTTTCGTTGATATCTGAAGCTGACACAAAGAAAGTTCCTCCCCTTTTTTCATTTTCTTTACAGCATCTATCATAGTTTCCACTTTATCGCGGGTGTTTTGGGTTCCGAACAAACCTTCACATTCTCGACTTCCAAGGTATTTTGTCAAGAACACTTGTGGTAGTTCGTCCACTCTGACATCTTCCAAATTGACTTTAGGTTTCCGGGGTACCTCGACAGGAGAGGGTTCCTCTTCAGAGTTACTGCTGTTTCGCCTTAACAGCCATGACAGACGCCTGCTGCCTGATCGTCTGGTGTCCCGTTTTGGTGGCGCCTCCTCGTGGCCAGAATCTGTCTCTTCTTTAACCTCCCGCCAGATGCTGTCTGGACTTAGGGGAATGGATTCGCTAGCAGTTTTATTTCTAGAACTGGCAACACTTGAATTGTTTGATCCAGTCTCACTTACCCCTGATGTTGTGCTTGTGTCGTCACTTCCTTGTTCTTTTCCTCCTTCAATTCCTTGAGGAACACCGTCAGTCAAAGCCGAATTCGTCTCGATTGATAAGTCGCGGGTGCTTGATATCACCTTCTGGGTATCCAACACTGTACCATTATTGGTTAACATTGAGTCCCCCATGACTTTCAAAATGTGTTCCACACTGATCATTCGCAGATGCTTAAATGTTAAGTTTAAAGTCCAGTAACGCAGTATTCCGCGAACACACTATCACGTGCAATTGAGAGACGCAGAAAAGTTTTTTAATTAAATAGACTGAAGTAAAGAGATGTCTGACCTTATTAGACTGTCTGGAAATGTCTGTTGACATGGATACAGGATATCACCGCCTGACGTCTGGCTGTAAAACGCCCTGCTGCCACAGCTGACGGGTCTGTCAAGTGAGCACGCGTGCTGTTACATAGATATGAATGAAATGGGGTGCCAGCAAAACCGATCGCAACGTGATAAAGGGTGATTCCCTATAACTGGCCCTGGTCTAGCTGCGTCGTTTGAGTTCACCGGGTTGGTGTTATGGTGTATTGAGGCATACCGTGTGGTTGCTGAAGCATAGGTATAGTCAGTGACCCGTGCTGTGACTTAGCGTGACTGCTCGTACCTCCGTGTACTCTGTGTGCTGTGTCTGTCCTGTCCCTGTGTCATTCACGGGATCACCAGCTGAGTGATATATAACCACAGCTAAATGGTAAATCTTGTGTGTGTAAATATATAGTCTGTATGTGTGTGTGTTATGATACAATAAGATTGGGTTAGATTAGGTTATTAGTTATACATAAGTTATTATAGTTGTACAATCCATGTAAAATAAATAAACCTTTCTACAATTAATCACGTGGCGCATTCTGTCACACATGGCTCATCCGCTGAAAAAAAATTGGCCTTCTTGACTGTCATATGACAGTCACGGATCAACATTTAACCAGAGTTGGATCAAAAAGTACTCGTACTCATAGTACTCGTACACATGAGTATTTTTTTGAGTACTCAGTACTGGTACTCAAGTACTTTTTAAAAACCACAAATTACTCGTACTTGTACTCGAGTCCTTTGAAAGTACTCGGTACCCATATGAGTTATTCATGAGTACTTCGGGTATTTCATATATTTCTCAATAAACTTTAATCTCAATTTATTATATCAGTAAAAGTTTATTATAGAATATAATAGTAAGATATTAAATTTAATAAATTCCATATATAATATCATATATAATAGTACTTACAGTAAACCATCTGTTACTATACATAACTGAAACTATTACAGCATTATAGCATGGATAACTACTACTATTACTATTACTTTTATTTAATATAAAATGTAAATAAATTGAACTATTTTATTATTTATTCATTCATGCAAATCACGTGTACATGTGTACAGCATTTAATATTTACAGCAAAGATAAGTACAACATAGTGATCAATAAAACATTGAATCAGAAACTTCATACTATGCAATATTTTAAAAGAAAAAATTATAATTTTTTAAAGATCCCAAAAAAAAAAAAAAACTTAAAGTTTGCCACAATTCAATACAATTGAATATACTCAGAACCTGTTCATCATAACATAATTTCAGCAGTGATCCGGGTCCTGGGCTAATCAAGCTTGAATTGAATTGTATATGAAACCAAATGTGAGTGTAGGTTTAGCAGATTTTCAGTGGCAATTGCAGTCTTTGATTAGCTCTGCACACAGTCTTTGGCACAACTAAGACTCAACTGTTGACTGTCAACTGATTGACCCATGAAAAGCTGCGACTATCAGACCATACACTAGTGGTGGGATTCGGTTCCTTTTTCATAATCGATCATGGGTTTTGGCAAACCGATCGATGATCCATTATTAATCGGTTCAGACAAATATTAAGAAATATGCAATTATCTGTGAAACTGTACTCTCTTAACCTAGCCCGTACTTCATAGTAATTCTACCATATGAAAAGAAGTCTTTGCCTTTTTTATATTTCCTATTATTACTAAGATATGCTATTCAGAGTTTCATTTTAATGAATTATAATAATCAAGAATTTAACCACAGTCCAGGACATCTACTTACTGGCCCCCATCAATACTCCCATGTATCATTTTAACTTCACCACAAGCAAGGACTTTCATTTTATAACAATTATGACGACTGCCGACATGCATACTGGTTTCACAACCACGCCAGGAAAATAACAGGCCTATATAATTTTTGATAAAATATTTAAAAAGTAATTGAAAGCTAAATATATAATTACTTATGCGGCAACGGCACCTGGCATCAGTTGAAGAGATTATTTCTAAGAGAATCTCGCAAAATTGGCAAAGACCTGCAGAATTATGGAGCATTTTAACGCCATATCGCCCATATTTTGCAATGAACATCTCGTTAGAAAACTCTCCGCTAATTCTGCAGCTCCCTGTCAGTTCACAGAGGTTTAATAAGTCCTCCGTTCTCTCATCTACTGTGTCATATTCAGATACGGAGGATATTTGGGAACACAGACTCATTATATGAAGCGCGGAATGTTGTAAAAAATTGAAGAATAATTTTTGCCTATATCATAGAGACATTCTGAAAAAAAAAACAATCATGAGTATGATGTAATCGATAGTTGCCTTTGGTAATCGAGCGCTTGAAAGTGGCAGCAAACCGACTGACTTTCGAAAAAAACTCGATGATCGGCCTACCACTACCATACACCCCGTAACTTCTACCAAATAGGCTGCAGCATCACATTCTACTATCAGCTGACAATCACTTGCCCAACATACTGTGTACGCTCACAAAGGACTTCTCGAATGCTTAATGATCAAGCCTACTTAATGAATCAACAACCCGGTTTTTAACCTCAAGCTAAAGCCTTCTGCCCAGTGCCCACTGGACCATGAAAGCACCCAGCATTAACTAATCACACTACACTTGGCCCTTTATTGTGCTCTATCAACCTAATCAAACAAACACTCATTTCATCGGATGTGTTAGCCTAGGGTTGTAATAGAAAAGTAGTAGCTATTATTCTATTACTTCGGGTATTATAACCATTACTAGTTCAAATTCCATTTCTATCAATAGTAATATTACTCTAACTACCTTTGAAAACCTGTAATATTCTAATATTATTATGTATTACTATCGCCTCATTCATTGTTGTTATATGCCACTGATGTAACTGTTGTTAATACTCATAATTTATTATACATGATGAATGACTTGATCAGTCTGTCTTATATGTTGTTTAATACTATTTTCACATATACCGGTTGTCATTAAACATCTTCATTAGGCTACAGACACATATTATTCATAAGTCGGTATTATATAGATAATAACATATGGTTGTTATTATTATTGTTATTATAATTATTATCATTGTTATTATTATTATATGATTACATATGGTCAACATATGGTTATATGTTTTAAACAATGTCAGTGAGATTTCCTTTAACAATATTACTTTTATATATTAACATTTATATAACTTTTTTATGTTGTAGTTACTGAACATTCCCTCCACTATTTTGAATTTGCATAATACAACATTGAGTAAATTGTATATCTTGTCCTGGCTAAGAAATATATTTTTGAGAACCTATGAGACCAGATGTTTCTTCAATGCAAACCGTCCACTTTAATAAGTTAATGCTATGATATATTACAACCGTATATGGCCTAGCTGTTTATAATTCCTAGAGTTTGCATTTCGCCTCAGTATTTTGATTAAGCATAACACAACATTGTATTTATTTTTATTTTGTACTGAGTTTTCATTAATAAAAAAATATATTTAACTTACTGAGAATATATTTAATTTAATAACATCATTAAACAAGTTTGGTTACAAAAAGTACTTATTAAAGTACTCATGAGTACATTTTGAGTACTCGGTACTCGTACTCGAGTACTTTTGAAAAAAGTGTAAAAGTACTCATACTTGTACTAGAGTACTTTTAAAGTACTCAGTACTCGTACTCGAGTACTTTAAAAGTACTCGGACCCAACTCTGCATCTGACCCCCCCCCCAACATTTTCATAAATAAAATTAATTAAAGAAATTAATTAAACTTAATTAATTAAACTATTAAAGATATCTATAAGAACCTTACATTTACTGCACTCCTACATTGCAAAAGGCGCATGCATGTTGAAGTTTCAATTTTCTTGGTCTAATGATTAATTTGGAAACGAGACGTAACTGAAAAGTGCTCAGTCACCTCTCTCACTTAAAGCAAGAGTGAATTCCAAAACTTTGGCATATAACTGGTCTAGACAATTTGGAAACGAGACGTATCTGAAACGTGCATAGTCGCCTCTTTCATAACTTAAAGCAAGAGTGAATTCCAAAACTTTGGCATATAACTGATCTAGATTTTATTCGATATTTTCATCCATTTTTATCGTCCCAACAGATTAGGAGATAATAGATTTTGACAAAATGAAAAACGCAGTTTATAGCCCTGAGACCTTGAAAAATACGTCAAGGTCACTGAAATGGGTCAAAGAAGTTACTTGCATTCTCTGGAGAGGCGCTCCATATGTACCAACAATAAACAATTATGATATTCACATAAATAAACTATGAGTCCGTTAATGACGGAACACAGCAAAGTTTCTGTTCACTCTGTTTCTGGTCACATGACCAGCGCGCACAAGTACTACCGGAATGTAACAATGTTTTCCTCACTTAGTGGCTCGCGGTGGGTGTACAGTAAATTCAGTCCCACAGATTCACGGAGTCCTTGTTATCCACAATTTCTCGCAGGAGTATTCACGTTTGACACACTTCACGCACTGGGCACAGACTATTCTTTCTGGGCGTTAAATCACAGTCTTTCAAAGCTGACGTCTCCTGGTATCATCCAGATGTATGTATCAGAATAAGCTTCCACACAGGAATATTCTGTACCTCTATAGTTAAGCGTTTAAATAAAGTCCTCGGTGTGTCCCTGGAAGCGCTCAAAACAGGTTATAAATCGCCAGATGTACCAGTCCGTCGGTAAAAATGCGAAACTCTCTCTCTGAAGTCCTTTACAGAGAAAATCACGTGTGGCCTTCTCCAGACATCGACTATCTACGCTTGTTGACATCACATGTCAGCTGTCTCCACTGTGACACTTGCACACCTGCCCACGGACTGCTGTAGATATCGTCAGGCTATACAACTCCGGTACGCTGGACGGGCATTTGTGTCGAATATCGTGCGCCTCACGACTTATAAATTCTTGGTGACGTTACAACTTCCGCTCGTCTATTTGCCAGTCACCACTCCAAATTGACCTTTCCGACGGCTGGCCCCCTTAACAACGGTTGTCAAGTCCCATATTTATCCAAGCGGGCGCATGTGCTTAGTAAACTAGAACATGACATGGCGGCACCCAGCGACTGGCTTGCACATACATATCCGTGAGAGCATATCAGCTTAGTTTTTCTGGAAAAACTCATTTTGTCAAAGAACACTTAAAAGAGAGATTCAGATATATGTGCACAGGCCCGTCACCAGCCGGTCATGCCAGTGGGTGCACTGGCTGTTTTGGTGGGGGCACAGTTATATTGTTATATATGAGTTTTCCCCTCCTGTCCCCTATGTATAAGTCACATCCACAAAATACTGACAATATATAAAGTGAAGCGTATAGGTTAAAAAATTCACAGTTTCATGGTTCATGTTCATACAGATGAATTATTTTGAATCCGCAAATGCTGTTTACACTTCAATGGAATCAACCAATTTTGTATACATGTGTAAAGAAAAAAAAGTATCAAATTGTTCGGGGACTTGAATGTATGTCACTTAATGTCTGTAAGGGGTAAGGATTCATGTCAATGCAGTAAAATATGCCTCACAAACGGTAGTACTAACTAAGTTGTGACAGCAGCAGCATACAGAACCGCAGTTGCCATAGTATCCCCAGACAATTACCCCCCCCCCCCCCTTAAGAATAGCCCCCCCCCCCCCCACCCCATCTTTAGCAGCATATACTGACACTTAGCAAGCGACTATGGTTTCTTCCTTCTATCAACTTTAGAAACAATATTTTTCACCAGATATGGGGGCTAATATGTTGAATCTCTCTTGAGGAAAGAGCATTAATTTATTTACAGAAACAGGAAGGTAGGTGGCGTCACCTGTCTGGTTTTCATGAAATTTTTTCAGGATGGATAGACATGCCAAATTTTAAGACCAATACCTTGAACCACTTCATAGATAAGAGCAATTTTCACAAAAACCACTTTTACAGATGGACACCACTGCAAAACGATAGGAGATGGTGCCACCAGTCTTGAGAACAAGATGGAGGAGTCTAAGATCTATGAATATGCACAATTTCAGGCCAATAGTGCAAATCACTCATCAGAAAAGAGAATTAATTTATGTTACGGAAACGGGAAGGAAGGTGGCGCAATCTTTCTGGTTTACGACAAAACTTTCCAAGATGGATGGACATGCCAAACTTCAGACAAATCGCTTGAACCAATCCGGAGATATGAGCAATTTTCACCCAAAGCACACGTACAGATGGACGCCTTGCTAAAATGATTGTTGATGGCGCCACAAGTCTTGAGTACAAAATCTAAGAGTCCAAGATCCATGGATATGCACAGTATTTATTTATTCTACAAAAACAGGAAGGTAGGTGGCGCCACCTGTATGGCGAAACTTTCCAAGATGAATGGACATATATAAGTCAAGTTTAAAACTCATATATCAAACCAAGCTGGAGTTATCATTAGGAAATGAATGTTTGGACAGGTAGCTCCGGTGACCTTTTACCTTTGACCTTGTAACCTAAAAATGGATAGGGGTCTTCCACTATTGGCAAGTGAACTATACGTGCAAGATAGAAGGTCTGAGATGAAAAGTTTGGCTGAAAATGCATCCACAATCTTTTCAAAAAAGTTTTGTCCTGTGACCTTGACCCTTGACTTCATCACCTCAGAATCAATGGGAGTCTTGTTTTATTGATGGGCCATATATAAGTCAAGTTTGATACCCATATATCATTCCAAGCTGGATTAATCATCAGAAAATGATTTTTTTATAGATGCCTCCTGTGATTTGCACCTTTGACATTGTGACCTAAATATGGATAGGGGTTTTCCTTTATTGGCAGGTGAACTTTATGTTCAAGATAAAAGGTCTGAAATGAAAAGATGGCTGAAAATGCATCTACAATCTTTTCAAAGATGTGTGTCCTGTGACCTTGACTTTTGTCCTCATGACTTCAATAAATAGAGGTCTTGCTTTATTGATTGGCCATATATGTCAAATTAGAAATCTATATATCAATCCAAGCTGGAATAATCATCCCGGAACTTAATTATTGGAAAGATGGCTCCTGTGTCCTTCACCTTTGACCTTGTGCCCTCAAAATGGACAGGGGTCCTCCTCTTTTGGCTGGTAAACTATATGTGCAAGATAAAAAGTCTGAGAAAAAAAAATTTGACTGAAAATGCATCAACAATCTATTTAAAGATGTGTCCTGTGACCTTGACCTTTGACCTCGTGACCCCAGAAGCAATTGGGATCTTGCTTTTTTAATGTGACATATATAAGTCAAGTTTGAAATCAATACATAAAAAAACTGGAATTATCATCCGGAAACTAATTTTTTGACAGATAGCTCCTGCGGCCTTGGCCTTTGACTTTGTGACCCTAAAATTGATATGGATCATCCACTATTGGCAAGTGAGCTATATGTTCAAGATGGAAGATCTGAGATGAAAAGTTTGGCTTAAAATGCATCCACAATATCTTAAAAGATGTGAGTCCAGTGACCTTGACCTTTGACCTCATGACTTTAGAACCTATAGGGTTCTTACTTAAGTGGTGGGCCATACATAAGACAGGTTAAAAATCCATTTGGCTATCAACACTAGAGATATAATAAGAGGTGTGAATTTCACCAAATATAGAAATACTAAAGGTCAAGGCCACTCACAAGGTGAAGGTCATGACCTAAATTTAAATAGACCTCTTCCATAACCCATCTCACTACATGTTCAGAATATGAAAGAAATCTGTCCATTAGTTTTGACTTATAATGCTCACAGTACTGTCAAGTGGCAATTATGGGGGTATTAAATGGCATAAAAACAAGAAAAGGATAATAGGTGGCGCCACCAGTTTCCGGCATATTACAAGGCTATCCAAGCTCTTCGATCAACTTGAGTTTTTGACCAGTCCATGCAAGCATTCTCCCATTTTCTATGCAAAATAAAAAATCACTTTATATCAGTACTTTGCCTCACACAGTCAAACCAATAATGAACCAGTGACATGACTTGCAGTTGGCAACATAAATCAAAATGATCTGATGATTGTTCATTTATCACCACATTCATGCAAAATCATGCAACAAAGTTCACTTGGTGTTGTTCTTGGCTGTTGTTATTCATGTCTACCTTATAAAGCAGTGTTCAAATATAGACCAAATTTTTCATTATCACAATTAATTGTCAACTATGATTTTTTTCATCATAGTTCTAAGACACTGAATAAACCTAAACATTTATAGTTTTCCCAGTTGCTTGAAAAATGATACTGAATTATGTAAATTGGTATAGGGATTTAATTTCATGGGGTACTTTTTCTGATTTAATAGAATATTAACTCCACATGCGCATGGTCCCACAAAGTTGTGGACACAATATAGCGGACACTCAACACGTGGCAATCACGTCACAAATTACGTTATATGATTGGCCAATTGGTTACGCATGATTGACAGGTCGGGAGCATGAATTACGCCGTCCGTCAGTTACTACATGAAAGCTTATTAAGATACGCCTCCAGAGACAAAAGCCTGGAAACTAAACTAAACAGGTGCTATTCCTTCGAAATCTACGACAAACACTCTTTACTATAGTGACCGCCGAACAGAGACAGCTCCAACTGAATGAAAACTGTACCGAGATTAACATCAAACGAGACACGTGTACTCTCTAACCACTAAACTGCTTTGAAATCAACATCAAATGAGACACGTGTGTTCTTTAACCAACGATCTCATGCTATAATACCTAAACAAGATACTCCATATTATGTACAATAAATTATCAAAACAACCATCCGGTTATATTCCCTACTAGAATATGCAATACAATAGCTAGTTCTCTGGTGACATAGTATATTCACGATTCGCAGTATCGATCCATTACAAGCTATGTGAAGACATGCAATGCTGATCCATTACAGGTTATGTGAAAACATTATACAATACTGATCGATTACATGTGAAAAGATTATATAACTCATATCTATATAAAATGTCTATCTTAACAGATATCGACAATATCTAATCCAGTTCAACACTCTGGTAACCTGCTTAAAAAGTCTGGCCCATGGTTAAACTTGCCAGACACAGCCTGTATCTCAAATCTAAACTCTTGTAATACTAAAGTCATCTAATTACTCTCTTGTTCACGCACTTGACTATGCTAATACACTTGAGAGGTTTGTTGTATATGTTTGAATCGTAAATGGCCTACATGACAATTACATCTCGAATTTCTGAACTGCCCAAACTATTGCCAAACACTTAGAGTAATTTCATTCTCTAGCCAGTAATTTCCTGCTAGCATAAGCTATAAGATGCATCATCCCATCGTTTTCGTGCATAAGGATACTTCCGATTCCGACATCCGATGCGTCGCATTTGAGACAGAACCGTTTACTGAAATTGGAAAGCCACAGCATCAGGAATCAGCGAGCTTAGCTTAAAGTGAGCTGTACGCATTCCCATGGACCTCTTTCCAATCCAATCTGTCCTTTTAGTGTAAGGTTCGTTAGCGGAACCGCTATCTTAGCATATATAGGCACGAACTTCCGGAAATAACCGGTAAGGCTTAGAAAGGCTCGCAAGGCTTTCTTAGTTTTCGGCCGCCTGCATGTGGTCTGCATTTTCTTAAGGAGCCACGGGTTTGAAGCTAAGTAACCGG
Source organism: Sipunculus nudus (assembly GCA_026874595.1). Lineage (NCBI taxonomy): Eukaryota > Metazoa > Annelida > Sipuncula > Golfingiida > Sipunculidae > Sipunculus > Sipunculus nudus. Next base: position 45,768,584 of record CM049321.1, read on the forward strand.
TACCGACAAGATGGCCCAAATATTCCAGACCTCGATATCCTACGAATGTTTTCGCTGGTTTAGCCGCCAGTTTGGCACGCTCTGGTCTAGCTAGCACTTCTCGGAATGTTCTAACATGCTCGTCCCACGATTCAGTGTTATTAGCACGTCGTCTGTGCAGCAGATCACATTCAACATGTCGTTGAAAATCTTCCGCATCATGCGGGTAAATATTGCCCCTGCTGCACTAATTCGAATGGCATTACCCTGAACTGGTAATGTCCGTCAGGCGTTTCCGGTTCTGGATCTGGATCGATTACTACCGACTGGTTTAACTTACGGTAATCGATCACGAATCTGATCTTTCCGTCCGATTTCCGCAGCATAATGCAAATTCTGATCCCTGTCCTAGGGTGTGGACAAGTGTTTTCAGGGAAACGCTATTGTCGAGCGTGTGTACCGGCTCAGGGTGTCGGGCGTGGGAGGGGTGTCCATTAGCTGCGGTATTGGATTTTTAATGAAAAAGTAAGTAATACTGAAGCAATTTGGATAGAAAATAAAAGAGAATAATAACGAATAAGAAACCAACAAAAATTAAAAATACTTTACTAAAAATCTATAAAACCTGCATGAATTCTATTTGAGCGTTTAATAGCTGAGTAACACAGTGCCGTTCGTATAAATGGGAGAATCATATCTATCACTGTTATTTTGTTACTTTATTCATTTCTTAGACACTGCAGTTCACTGGCATTTGAGGAAATAGTGAATTGCGAAACTGTGACGAGTTAAGAACTTATCTTTTTTTACAAATTGCAGAGTAGCCTTTATATCTAATGACAAACATACACTCATTCAATCAGGAAAAAGTGCGGGCATAACATGTCATGTCCCCACTGGTTGAAAAAATCCCACTGTCTCCCACATAATTGCGCCAGTCTTAAAGTTTTCCCTGAGAGACTGAAGACAATAAAACCAACTAACTGTAAGGCCATAAAAAAATATTTTTCTGTTGTTCTACGCTAGCATTTTCGTGGATAATTATGTTTTGTTACATCAGGCCCTTGACAATGTTGCTATACTGTGGTATGTCACAATTGTCCCTATATAAAAAAAAAATCTTAAAGATATGGAAATTGGACTCAATTTTGGGCTGATCATATACCATTTCCATATATATTATATAATTATAATATATTATATTTCATATTTTTTTGCATATTATTGGCAAGCTGGGAAAATTCCACGCTTCATGTCTTGCTCGTATCATATTTTTGTTCGTAACAAAAAAAATTGCATCGAGTACGTAGAAAAATATTTGTGCGTGTGGCCTGAGGCTAAGCCAATGGACATAACGTTGTTCCAGGTAAATATTTATGCAATGTGGTTTCTAAACGGTTTGGCCTAAGGGACTATATTAGACACTGAAACCATTTGTACATTATAACTACAGTTATTTTGAATGGACGGGACGGGATTATCTTGGTCTCATATGGGTACATTCCGTTACATTTCGTCGTGTTCCAGGTCGCAATGGCCCCAATCTGTCCGTACATTACAGTGTTGTAACGAGTGTCTGGTCACCTTGCCGATAAATAGGTCTCTTGGGATATAACGATCATGAAATCGGCGCACATGTTCCCTTTTAATGCCATGATCACGTTAATCATGGATCTTTCGGTCTTAGAACTGTAGCAGGGAGGCTGCAGTGGGCCTGTATCGGTGTCAACGTCGTCCTCTATGTCAACAAACCGTGTCAGTTCACCTTCCCTGCTACCGCTTCTATTCAGAACGGGCTTTAACTGTGCGCGAGACCCTGGATTTCCACCGTGATAGACCACAGCGATGTGATTGTCCCCAGATCCGCACAAAATGCTGGGATTCTAAATGTATTAACATCTCAGAAAATGTTGTAATATTTGTTATTTCCGCGAAATGTGTTGTGATATACGGACAAAATGGAATTGGAATGTAATATGTAATTTGAGAATTTAAGTTCATATAAAGGGGATGTGTTTTTGACATATCACAGCACTTGAATCCCTGTAAACAGGATTCATATGGTTTGTCAAGGTATATATAGCGATAATAGAGTATTCTGAAGCGGTTTCAGAACTGTAAATGGGTGTGAATACGTGCCTCTTTTTAGAAAAGGGAGACGTTATACTTTATTTTCATTATTAATACCTTGACAAACCATATATATCATGTGTTTAGGGATACAAGCGCTTGTGGACATTTTAACAAAATATGTCGTAAAACGTGATAATATGGTTTGACTTACACCGACAAAATAATTTTACCTCTTTGTCATGTTTACATAATCCTCATAATCCTTGTAATCCAAAAATGTGCCCAAGGCTACTCGAGGTTACTGTGGTGCACAGCATTAATTTACAGCCTCATAGGCCTATAAACTAAGCTATAAGTGTATAGGCCTATGCATTGTCTAAGGAAGCTGGAAAAGGGGAGAATTCATGAGAAAAAGAAATTTGATGTTTTAATTTTTAAGTACAACGTTAGTACAAACATTGAACTGTTTGTCTGTATCAAAACGATATGAATACTTTACAGCCCTTCTTTTGCATAATTTTATCCGCCAAAACAGAGTTTTGCGGATATGTTTCAGCCCATCGCCGCCGCCGCCGCGTAGGTGTCCGGAGAACTCCTCGATCCGTAACCGCTGGGCGGAATTTTACGAAAACCGGGATTATGTTCGGGTCACATGTGAACTGCTGCGCACCGATTTTGTTTTGACCTCTGACCTTTCCTCTCTCCAGTGCGTCCGTCTGTGCGTCTGTTTTGACATTAACCCACATATCTCGGGAACCGTTTGACCGATCCGGAAAAAAAATTGCACAAATGTAGCCCTTGGATAGCTTTATAACATACATAAAGAATCGTGGCGCCACCTGCAACCATTTTTGCACAGCGTCCATGTGCTCATCTGCCTTGGAATAAAATCACTCATATCTTTGCATTGGTTGGACTTATCCACCTGAAATTTTGCATGTGTATGCATCTTGGACAGCTTTCTTGATTTTTTGACAGCCACGTGGCGCCACCTACATTCACGTTTACGCTGCAGACATCCAAGCTCATATCTCGGTAAACCTTTGACCGATTTGGCCAAAATTTTGCATGTGTATAGATCTAACATAGCTCCTTATCATACGCAAAACTGGTAGCGCCACCTGCAACCATTTTGCACAGGGTCCGTCTGTTTGTCTGCCGTTGGATAAAATCACTCATATGTCGGCAGTGGTTTGACTTATCTGCCTAAAATTTTGCAGATTTAAACATCTTGGATAGCTTTCGGGATTTTATTACAGGTGACGCCAATTACATTCACATTTACGCTGCAGACATCCGGCTCATATCTCGGGAACCGTTTTGCCGATTGGGCCAAAATTTTGCATGTGTATAGATCTCACATCGCCTTTTATCATTCGCAAAACTTGTGGCGCCACCTGCAACCATTTTTGCACAGCGTCCGTCTGTTTGTCTGCCGGGGGATAAAATCACTCATATCTCGGCAGTGGTTTGACTTATCTGCCTAATATTTTGCAGGTTTATACATCTTGGATAGCTTTCTGGATTTTATGGCAGGTGGCGCCACTTACATTCACATTTACGCTGCAGACATCCAAGCTCATATCTTGGGAACCGTTTGGCCGATTGGGCCAAAATTTTACATGTATATAAATCTCACATAGCTCTTAATCATATGCAAAACTGGCGGTGCCACCTGCAACCATTTTTGCACAGCGTCCGTCTGTTTTTCTGCCGTGGGATAAAATCACTCATATCTTGGCTGTGGTTTTACTTTTTGCATTTGTAGACAACTTTGATAGCTTTGCTTTCTGGATTTTGTGGTAGGTAACACAACCTACATACACATTTCGGCTGCAGACATCCATGCTAATATGCAACACACCTCACTCTATTTCCCCTTGTTACTCAATCCATGCCTCACTTCACCCGTCTCACTCTGATTTCAGCGGATACACAGTCGCTTGTCGACTACCCGTATACTAGTTTTTTTTCATCAAACACCATATATACGTATCCGAGAATCAATGACAATTGCCAAAAAAATTTTTCAACAATTTCTGCAACGTATAATATAACTGGTATAATCAGATACATTAGAAGCCTTTTCAATATATATAAAGGTAGATCGTGCCCAAGTATAGTTTCTTGGATAACAGGGAAGATTAATTTACGTTTTTCTAATCTTTCTAAGAGCCGGAGGTTTACTTGCCGGAGAAGTGTGGCGTTTATAAGTCTAACGATTCACGCTGAGACTACTTGATTTCCCGGAGAAATTTCCTCAAAGGGATACAAACATGTCTGCAATGTATAAGTGTCGTGTAAACATTTCAAAAATATAAATTTAATGCAATGATTATTCAGTGGCGGATCTAGGAAGGAGGGCCTCAACCCCCCCCCCCCCCCCAGAATGTGCTGTAGCGTTCTTTTTTTTAATTAAAATATAGTTAGTAGTTATATTGAATAATGAGGGTACTCTCCGTTGCTCGGTAGTCTGTTGTGGTGGAGGAAACCGGAGACCCTGGAGATACCACCAGCCTTGGAAGGTCAACTGCAACCCACTCTCATAGCCACTCCGAGGATCGAACCCGGGTCGCCAGCGGAGAGAGCCTAGCGGTTTACCCTTCAACTGTTTCTCATTTTATCAATTTCTTATTTGATTTTTTTTATTCAACAGAAATTAAATTATTACGTTAATAGACATGTTGAAACATTTCAGTTAAAGCCCCCCCCCCCCCAGGTTACATAATTACATTTTACAAAGGCATTTTACAGATTAGTTAAGAAGTAGAAAATCATCTATATTCTGTCAAATGTGCCTCAAAATGTCCTCTTTACATTGTATATAATAAACAAATCACAATATGGTAGGAGGACACGCCACTTTACCTGTAATAAAGTTTTAAAAACATGGCTCTACTTGTTATGCTTAGGTGATATAAAATATTTTCATAAGCTTAATAAATTATGTAATAATAACATGTATGACAATGTTATACCATATGATTAATATGATATGCAGGTATGTAATAGTTGTAAGAGTTACATCTACATGTATGATTTAAGCCAGTTTCCCACCCAAAACTTAAAATGCACAACAAAGTAATTTTCATAAACCGCAAACCCTAAACAAGGGACCCATGGGTCACGTCGCTCAGCTGAATTTTGGAAAATATTAGTAACTGCAAAATATTTTTATTTCTTTTGGTTTTTCATGTATATTACCATTTGAAAAGCTAAGAGAAAATGGCCCTGCTGAAATGGACCTCTGTAAATTATAGAATAATGGACATGAGCTAAAGCCTATGCACTGTGTAATAAATGAAATTTTTGGCCTGAAACCATTTAGTGATACACCTAGGGAAAAAATGGGCCTACGGTAAGTGTTATACAAAAGGTACATTTCATAAACAAATAATGTGTGAAGGTAATTAAATTTTGAAAAGTTAAATATAAGGCCATAATAGTTAAAAAATAATCCCACAAAGTTTGACCAATATTCCTGATTTTAAAACTAAGTTTAACAGTGTTATTCACACCTAGGTTCGGCCAACTTTAAGAGATATGAATGAAATGCTACAAAGTATTTATATCTTCTTAAATCTTGTTAAATCTATCTTAAATCTATCTCATTTGAATATTAGGATTAAATTCCTGAACAATTTTTTCTTAAAAAAAATCAAAATTGTCCAAGTCTCAGCAAAAAGAATTTATTTAACGTTAAAATTACAAGATTCGTCTTGTTTATTAGTCCTGTGTATTGAAGGGGTGGGTGGAGGGAGGGGTCTCTGTTGAAACTGCTCGTTGCTGGAAAAAAGTGAAATTATAAGATTAATCTTGTTTATAGTACAGGTCTGTCAACAGAATGGGGAGGGGGGGGGGGGGGGGGAGAGAAAGGCTCCCTTTGGTATTAACTGCAGACAGCTCAACAAGAGTGAGGGCTTGCCCCAGTGATGGGATTACATAACATTAAGGGAGCATATAGCGATGCACTGAATGACCTACAGTGACCAAAGTGGACTGCTTGACAATGTAAGGTAATACAACAAGAGCCTCCAAAAAAATTCAATAACTAGCCTAATTTTGCAGCTTTTATTTTGAAATTTCAGATTTTATCAGATTAAATCCTTATGTGTACATGCTGTGAAAATTTAATCCAGAGTACATACAGGAAAAAAATGTGCCAAAATTTAAAGTACTGATTTTATATTTATGCTAATAACTTAAAACGAGGGCTGAATGACCTGGGGGGGGGGGGGGGGGGGGAGTTGCAACACCTATATTATATTAATATAGAATACGGAATAAAATTCAATGGTGCTTACAGGTACTGGTGGGAGTTACAGCACCTCTGCATATACATAAAGGATAAAATTTAATTTAAAAGAAATTATTTTTAAATATTTAAAAAAGGCAGAGAGATGGAAAACAAAGCAAATAACTTTTATTTCCATTCTACTGAGACAGGAAAATAATGAACAAATATTTGCATATGATCCTATTTTTTCTTTTGTTAAGTCATAGTTTTTAAGTTTATAAATTTACTATATATTTGCAGTATATCATATATATCTGAATATTTGAATTGATTCACAAAGCTAAATTTCATAAACATTTATACTTTATTTAGTCAGGTAACATCAAATTATGTACACAGATATATATATATTTTTATAAAATATATTTTTCAATTTTGCAAAGCAATAATATATATGAAAATAATACTCCAGATTTCACAATTTAAATTGCACCTTTATTTATCCATGATTTGCTTCATATATTATCAAATTATGCCTACTGATGGGTTAAATTATATTTTGTTTAATTATTTAAAAGGAAATAATTTCTTAAAAATGCTATATCAGATCAACGTGGAATCTCTTGGATTACTTCTTGAATTAATATTTCAAGAAAAGTTGTGCACATTTGATCAAAAACAGCTTTACATTTAAAGAAATACAAGAACAAACCATGTATTGCAATATAATTGGTAAGGGGGGGGGGGGGGAACTGGGGCGGGGGATGTTAGGGTAGGGCCCATGAGAATAAGTGTATGTTTATTACAGCAGGGCCGTTCTGCCAGTGCTGCATCACTAATAAGGTTACTGAGGCAAGGCTGTAGTGAGCAAAAGTGGGGTCTTGGATGAACAAAAAGCAAATACATTAGAGCATCTGAAAAACTTCAATAATTAGAATAATTTTTAAGCTTTTATTTTCAAATGTCATAATTCAACAGATTAAACCCACATATATCCAAGCTGCGAAAAATAAATTAAATATACTTACGAGAAAATAACGTGCCATGGTCAAATTTGGGCAAAATTTAAGGTACCAATTTTATATTTTTGCTAATATTTTAAAAAAGTTAAAAGATTTTTTATCTAATTTTGGGTATACAATTAAACTTTGATTAGTTAAAGTTATATTACTGAAAAAAAAATTCTAGTTTTAACATTTTTTGGTGTTAAGTAACCAAATATTGTTCCTGTTTTTTTACAAAGTGCAATATGTTTTGGCCCATAACTTTTTTAAATAATATAATACAGACCTAATTTTTGGCATGTATATAGGAACTATATAGACAAATATTTAGGGTAAATATGAGGAAAAACAGATGAGTGGTTTTGATATTAGGCAGTCCTGAAGTGTGAAAATAGATTTTTAATAAAAAATTGAGGTTTTTCCTTAATTTCTCAAAGGAACGAAGTCACAAAGACCCAGTATTTGGCTTGGTAGGAGATCTTGGGGACATCTAATATTATGCTGAATTTTGGATTCCTAGGTCTTACGGTTTCAAAACGTGCCACATCTAGGGACGGACGGACGGACGATGGACAATGGACCACGACTATAGCACAGATGACTTACAGTCACCTGAGCTAAAAACCTGTTCTCAAATTTTTGGATCCATTACTGGATTATTGAAAATGGGTATGGTTAACTTGATAAATAATTCTGGCCGAAGTTTTGACCCTTAATCAGACAAAGTGAGATAATTTGAAAAGAATGTTGGTCGATTTATCACTTGTCTGTGGAACATGTCTTAGTGGGGAAAATGTTGACTCAGCAGTGGTACAAAAAGACAAAACACTAAATTGAGACAATATATTAGGAAAAAAATTTATTCATATATATTTTTACGGATAACATCATTCTTGAAAATATGTAACAGAGATTACCATCCCATTATAATACAACTACTGATAAATATGTAGAAAGACACACTACTTTAACAAACTATACATCATCATTTCATCATACATTAGTTTACATTTGATAAATATAATATCATATTTGCATTGTGTCATTTATTCAAAAGGTAATTAAATCAACTGTGGAGAACTGTCAAAGTTAAAATTTTACATTTTGGCAACAGTAATCCTAAACCTTGTTTGTACGCTGATATGGCCGTGTGTTTGAGTAAATACAGTCAACGTGTCTGTTTACCATAACAAATTAACAAGACTGCCAGACCAGATATCCCATCTTGCACATGCGGACAGCTCCAAACATGTAGAAGTAACATGACATATGAACCAATGAAAATGCACTAATCCGACACTTGAAAATTCTTGATTTGTGCATTTGTGCTGTAGGGCTTCCAGGTGATCTGCAGTCTGTTTTGGCTTTGTGCCACCGAATAGCGCCCAGTGCAAGTTTACAAACAATTTTGTACCAGTGTAAGCAAATGGATTAAGAACGAAACACTGGAAGATATCATGATATTTCAAGAAGAAGGCATTATACCTTGTGTATTATGTTAAACTTACCTGGTATAAGAATAGGTCCCTTTACTACTAGAGATATTTGAACTTATCTGTGGTTTGAGACACTGACAGAATACTGTGGGGATCAAATATAAATATTATCACTCTAGTCACTTTAACAGTCATTGTTAAGATGACAATATCTAGGGAAACAATTTTTCAAAACCATACCACTTAGTGCTTTTCTTTAGTTTGTGTCATAAAGTGTGTCGTATGAACAGTTGACAAACAACAAGAGAAATGTCAGTCTTTACTCTCCAATATGGGTCTTCATATGTCTATTAAGGTGACCCTGCTGTGCGAAACATTTGTCACAATACTCACACTGATATGGCTTTTCCCCTGTGTGTGTCCTTAGATGAACCTTGAGAGCATTACGCAAAGCAAAACATTTACCACACTGCTCACAGTTAAACGGTTTTTCTCCAGTATGTGTCCTCATATGTGTAACCATATTGTTCTGCTGAGAGAAACACTTGTCACAATACTCACAATGAAATGGTTTTTCTCCAGAATGTGTCCTCATGTGGTCTTTCAAAGTACTCCTTTGGGAAAAAGATTTGTCACACTGGTCACACTGAAAAGGTTTTTCATCAGTGTGTACCCAGGCATGTCTCCTCAGTGATCTCTGATCAACAAAACATTTACTACAATGTTCACATCGAAAAGGTCTTTCTCCAGTATGTTGCCTGATGTGAATCCTCAGCGTATCAAGCTCACGGAAACATTTCCCACATAGCTCACAGTTGAATGGCTTTTCTCCAGTGTGTGTTCTGAGGTGTACGTTCAAGTGACTTGACCGGGAGAAACATTTGCCGCAGTGCTCACACTTGTAAAGTTTTTCTCCTGTATGTGTCCTCATATGGGGCTTCAGATGACTTTTGTCAGAGAAACATTTGCCACACTGCTGACATTCATATGGTTTTTCTCCAGTGTGAGTCCTGAGGTGAGTCTTTAAGTTACTCCTCAGAGAGAAATATTTCCCACACTGGTCACATTTAAAAGGTTTTTCTCCAATATGTGACTTCATATGTCCCTGAAGGTAGGTCTTAAAAGCAAAACATTTGCCACATTGCTCACATTTAAATGGTTTTTCTCCAGTATGTAACCTGACATGTTTCTTCAGCCATCTCTCATCAGAGAAACATTTACTACACTGCTCACACTGAAATGGTTTTTCTCCAGTGTGTTTCCTGATGTGAATGTCCAGTGTGCGCCGATCATAAAAGCATTTGCCACAATATTCACAGTCAAACGGTTTCTCCCCTGTGTGTGTTCTAATATGCCTTTTAAGGTTACCCAATTGAGAGAAAGATTTGCCACAATATTCACAGTTAAATGGTTTATCTCCAGTGTGTGTTCTTACATGTCTTTCCAGGTAAGCAAACACCGCAAACGATTTGCCGCAATACTCACAGTTAAATGGTCCTTTAACATCTTCACCTAAATCAACATTTTTACCATCAGATACAACTGAAGATAAGTGTACAGTTATCTGATCAGTGTCTTCTGTACCACTTAGGGTCTCCTCATCAGATATACTAGTCTTAATGTATTCTGAACAAGAGGTGGTATCCTCATCTGTTGCAGTATTATGAAAGTGTACAGGATAGGTATGTATTTCTTCATCTGGTATATTATTAAATAAGTCTGTGGGATAACTAAGCCCTTCATCATCAGAAACCCCTTCCTTCCTGAAAGTAAGGTCAGCTTCTTCATCTTGGCTGCTGATGCTGGTGGTACTGTTGTCCTGCTGTACATCTTCACCATTGTTTTCCATGCAGCTGCTGACATTTGGGTCATTTTCCTGTTCTTCTGGTTCTCTCTTAACATAGTCACATACACTTTCCTGGCTGGATCCAATAGCCAGTTCCTGGGTGTTTGTATCATTTTCAAAACAGCCTGAATCATTTTCTTTCTTAACAAACATATCCAAACATGGTGATGGAGGTTTTGTAGGATCCATTTCCTTTCTCACACTGCCTCCTGCAATAACAAAAGTACATATTTTAAACAAATCACAAATTTTCCACATCTGTCATTTGAAATAGTACTGATACACATTAATCTTAAAATCAAAGCCCATGACCAGCAATTTTTTTAATCTTTTCATGTTCAATATGTTTTCAGGACCAAGTTATTTTTCAGGAATACATGCAAATCAAAATAAGTCATTTTGCCACCACAATTACAAAACACATTTGTTACTAAATTTACTCCACAATGTAAACAATATGAAATCAAAATATCAGTAATAAAGAAAAACAAAACATTAAATAGTGGATATAGAATAGCAATCAAATTAAGGATATGGGGCAAGTATAAAGGCCTAGTGGTGAAATTACATATATCTTTACTTTATCAAGTCCATGGCAGAAATACTTTCCCAGACCTTGATTCATCAAGCTGTTATGGCATCTATCTCATGAATAATGGACAAGGTAAATGAACCAATCAAATGACTCATGTACTCTTGTTCTTTGCAGAGGTATGTTTTGATCAAACATGAAGTATTGACTGGAAGGCACCTAGAATATAACCAATCAAACAGAGTGATATAAGCCTATTCTGTTTCTTATTAATGTGTTTTTTTCAGTTGACGTTAGCCGCATGATAACAGTGTATTGTTTATACAGTTTATTTGTCAGATTTCTGCAGGCTTATTCATTATTCATGAAATACATCCCAAAGCAGCTCACTGAATCAAGGTCTGTGCAAGCATGGTGGCTTCCACGGACTTGATATTATTAAGATTATCACCTCAAGAGTAACATACCATGCAAACATAAACTCCACATATATAAATAACTGTTGCTGTAAAACTTCAAACGTAACAGAGAAACTTATTCTACAGTAACAGTCAACATATGGAACCATCAAAAGCTTGTATTTCCCTTATATGTAATGCTAACATTCTGTTTATATTTGCTCACTGATCAGGTTAATATATTTAACATTCATAAGCTATTTTATAGTTCCTGTCAAATAATTTTCAGGTTTGGAGATGTATTGTGCTCTTGTCTCTAACACAGCAGTCCTGTGTAAAATACTGCTAGTCTGGTGACAATTGGTCTAGCTGGAAAATAATGTAAACACTTATCAAACTTTCCTTTTTATTTGTTATTTGAGAATTAAGATTCCAACAGAAAGTATGTTAAATGGTGCATACAGTACATTTTTTATGCAATAATTAACTAATCTGTCTTTGGTACATGGTACTCATTTTAGTTACTTTTTTTTAAAGATTATTTCAATGGAGGTGATCCCCTACATTTTATATGCTGTTTTATTTAAGACTTAACATGGGTATGTAGATCTGCAGAATTCCATTTTTGGGTTGGGTCTACCAGAGAGAGCAGTAGCACTCACTTGCTGATAATTTCATCTTATATACTGCTGTCACCCAGGCCCAATGTCTACAGCACCTGCATTACCTTGGTGTGTAAGCATTCCTATTGCTGGGTCATAACAAGGAGGAACCCCTAAAGATGCACTTGTTTGTGAGTGATACATGGTTGTGGGGCACAGCCTTCTTATTAAGCCTGTAGAGCAGTCACCATGGGTAGGGGCCACAGTAGCGCCATATTGGCCTTCTGACATCATGACCAGATTGCTGGGCTGCCAGAGTGTATTAACATCTAGGTCTGAGGAACGCATTATAAGGCCACATGAGGATGCATATAGTTTCTGACAACGCTTCATCGGCTACAAGATACAATGTCAATTGACATAAACCAGACTAATCGTTTGCATTTTTAGTGTACTTTCTAACAACACCAAACACAAATGAGAAAACTTCCATTCTAAATCAGTATATATGTAATGGCCCAGATCGCGATCTGGACGGATCTTAGATCTGTCCAGCCCAAATTGCGATCGCAGTTCGGGCCGGCCCAAACAGCGTTCGCAATCCAGGCTGGCCAGATCTTAGATGCATCCAGCCCAGATTGCGATCACAGTTTAGTCCGGCCCATATTGTGATCCTGTCTTGTTTGCTTCAGGATCGCATACTGGGCTGGACAGATCTTAGATCTGTCCAGCCCAGATTGCGATCCTTAACTTGACCAGCCCATATTGTGATCCATGCTTTTACTATATCACAGGAGTGTAACATAGGATGTTTTACCAACTCATTTGGTATTGAATGGTACCATTTACCCATAATAAAAACAATTATAAAACAAAAAGGCACAATTAATGAGCTAATGGAAATATATTTTTATTTTTTTTTCATAAAAAAGTAAAGTCATTTTAAATCAAAATTCATTTTATCATTCTTATAAAACTGTGTTACATGAAAAAAAAAACATTTTAAAAGCAACTTCAGTATCACACTATTATGTCAAGCAATGTCAATCTATCACAGTACACAACAAAAGTCCATCTAAGAACCTGCAAAAAAGTAAGCCAAGTCATATAACAATTTAAAATTAAAGTACATTTTACAGCACTCTCTGAATACATCACTTACAAAGTAAATCCATGCTCACTAAAACATCCTTGTTTAAAATTTACTGACAAAAAAAAACAAAAAAAAAAAACAGGAAGACTAAATAACAATTTATATAGCACACACAGGGCAGGCAGTGTCTAACACTATTCAAAGTCCAAATACAGTGCATCTCATATCTTTTTGCATGTACCTATTTGTATTATAATTTTATAATTGTATCCCCAGACAAAGTCAGGATACTATGGTTTCACGACGGTCCCGCCGCTGCCGCCGCTGCAGAAAAACCTTGTGAGCGGGATAACTCAAAAAATATTTCACTGATCTTTTTCAAACTTTACATTTGTATAGATATAGGCAAGGGGATGACGCCTATTTAAAATGGGGTCATGACCTATGCTAGGAGAGTGACCTTGACCTTGAATATGTCCATTTTTGCTGAAAATAACACAAATTCTTAAATATCTCAAGTAAGCTTGCATGGACTAGTCCAAAAATCAAGGTGACCGAAGATCTTGGATAGCCTTGTGATATATCGGAAACTGGTGGCACCATCTATTATCCTTTTCTTGTTTTTACGCCTTTTAATACCCCCATAATTGCCACTTGACAGTACTGTAAGCATTATAAGTCAAAAACTAATGGACAGATTTCTTTCATATTATGCACATACATGTAGAGAGATGGGCTATGGGATGAGGTCTATTTACATTTGGGTCATGACCTTTACCATGAGAGTGGCCTTGACCTTTAATGTGTCCATATTTGGTGAAAATCACACACCTCTTATGATATCTCCAGTGTTGATAGCCATATGGATTTCAAACGTGACTTATGTATGGCCAACCGTTGGTTCTTATAGTAAGAACCCTATAGGTTCTAGGGTCATGAGGTCAAAGGTCAAGGTCACTGGACTCGCATCTTAAAAGATACTGTGGATGCATTTTAAGCCAAACTTTCATCCCAGGTCTTCCATCCTAAATATAGGGCTCACTTGCTTATAGTGGATGATCCATATCAATTTTGGGGTCAAAATGTCAAAGTTCAAGGCTTCAGCAGCTATCTGTCAAAAAATTAGTTTCTGGATGATAATTCCTGATTTTATTGATGTTATGATTTCAAACTTGACTTATATATGTCCAATTGAAAAAAGCAAGACTCCAACTGATTTTGGGGTCATGAGGTCAAAGGTCAAGGTCACAGGACACATCTTTAAAAAGCTTGTGGATGCATTTTCAGCCAAACATTTCATCTTAGACCTTTCATCTTGCACATATAGTTCATCTGCCAATAGAGGAAGACCCCTATCAATTTTGAGGTCACAAGGTCAAAGGTGAAGTCACAGGAGCCATCTGTCCAAAAGTTAGTTTCTGGATGATAATTCCTGCTTTTATTGATGTATGGATTTCAAACTTGACTTGTATATGTCCCATTGGAAAAGCAAGACCCTAATTGATTTTAGGGTCATGAGGTCAAAGGTCAAGGTCAAAAGACACATCTTTAAAAAGATGTGGATGCATTTTCAGCCAAACATTTCATCTCAAATCTTTCTTCTTGCACATATGGTTCACCTGCCAAGAGAGGAAGACCCCTATAAAATTCTCAATCAAACTCTTAAATATCTCAAGATCTTTTGCATGGATTGGTCCCAAAATCAAGGTGACAGAAGATCTTGGATAGCCTTGTGATGTGCCAAAAGGTCAAGGTCACAGGACCAACATCTTCAAAAAGATTGTGGATTGATACATGGAAGAAACAATAATTGCTTGCTAAGTGTCAGTATATGCTGCTAAAAATGGGGGCCTATTCTTAAAGGGGGGGGGGGGGGGGGGGCGTACAATGTCTGGGGATACTCTGGCACCTGCGGTGCCAAGAAATGTCTAGTAATATTTATTTTGGGGAAATGGTACCATGCAATACTAAATGAGTTGGTGAAACATCCTTTTTGTACCTTTTTTATGAAAAAAAATAAAAATATATTTCCATTAGCTCATTAATTGTGCCTTTTTGTTTTATAATTGTTTTTATTATGGGGAAATGGTACCATGCAATACCAAATGAGTTGGTAATACATCCTATGTTACACTCCTGTGATAGTAAAAGCATGGATCGCAAAATGGGCTGGTCAAGTTTAGGATCACAATCTCGGCTGGATAGATCTAAGATCTGTCCAGCCCAGAAAGCGATCCTGAAGCAAGTAAGACAGGATTGCAATATGGGCCGGACTAAACTGCGATCGCAATCTTGGCTGGATGCATCTAAGATCTGGCCAGCCTGGATTGTGATCGCAGTTTGGGCTGGCCTGAACTGCGATCGCAATTTGGGCTGGACAGATCTAAGATCCGTCCAGATCGCGATCTGGGCCTTGACATATATATTGGTAGATCCCTCTGCATGTTTGTTGAATTTTTGACTGCATGAATTCAAGCATGGCTCGCACAGGTTACTGGGTGCAGCCAACTTGTACATGATACAGGAAATGACTTGTTACCATAGAGACAGAATTTGTTTCAGTTGTGAGTTCACCTGTATTCTCTATGCATAAATGCATCATTCATAGCATTATGTTAAGATAATGGGCTGTTTACAACAATCATGAATCCAACATGATGGAAGACCACTGCAATGTATTCCTCTATACTGCTTGTATTATGACTCAAGTTGACTTACCCGCCTTATTATCATTGCCTATTACCTCCTAGCCTTGTTCTACCCCTGGATCACAAAAACCAGTTCAAAATTTGTTGGTATGCTTGGTATTCTATTTGATAAAAGCCATCATTAATACCAAGATTGGTGGTGTCAGTAACAATATGCCTGACTGAGGTCAATCACTGGGTTGGCTATTGCTGGATGGTCTTGAAGCCATGAGATTACAAAAAATGGGGATAATTAAGGAAAATAGTATAAATATTAGATTTTATATAATTTATTATTTTTTTTTTATTTTTCAGTAACTATCCTTATGAGATTAAATGCCTGATCCATCATTAATTGTAACCGCAAAAAATAAGTTTTGCGGATACAATGTTTTTGACTTGGTTCTGCCGCTGTATTCGTTTCTGAATAGAACTCTGAGATCACTGGACAGATTTTTTCCGAAACTTTACACCATTATAGGGTCATATGTGAACTGTTGCCTAAATATTTTGTGTTGACCTCTGACCTTTCCTCTCTCCAGTGTGTCCATCTGTGCGTTTGTTTTGACACATTAACCCTCATATCTTCGGATTTGTTTGACCAATCAGGTTAAACATTTTTGCACAAATGTAGCCCTTTGATAGCTTTATAACATACACAAACAAGTGACCCATGAGTCATGTTGCTCAGCTGACTGGAGAGATTTGCAAGAGGAAATTTTATCATCTGAATGGTAGTATATACCCATTCAACTGAAGCATCAAACAGATTAACCAACAGGCCAAGATTGTGTCTGTATTTATATATCTCAAAAATAGAGAAAAAATACGTAAACTTTAAAAAAAAATACAGGTGGCTCCACCAGTCTGCAGAAACTAATAAAACACTTCATGGTCAATATCCATGCAAATAATCGTGGTGATCTCTGCATTAGTTGTTCAGATACTCCAGCTTTTGTATGAAATTTTCCATTATTCTGAGGGATACTTCGGTGTCCTATAGCTTGAAGGATATGGGTAAGAGAGACCAAATTCAGGTTTACACAGACACTTTTCATGGGCCTACTTGCATGACAAGAATGAAGATTCTAGGTCCAGTTGTTACAATTTGTGCCACGTTAACAGATGAGAGCATCCTTAATGGTCTCAAAAAGAGAATAAAAATTATAAAAATTGAATAAAATATAGGTGGCACCACCAGTCTGCAGAAACAAATATTTTAAAGACTTATTGGTCAATATCCATGCAAAGAATCATTGTGATCTCTGCATTAGTAGTTCAGATACTTCAGCTTTTGTATCAAATTTTCCATTATTCTGAGGGATACTTTGGAGTCCTATAGCTTGAAGGATATGGGTAAGAGAGACTTAATTTCAGGTTTCCACAGACCCTTTTAATGGGCCGCCTTGCATGACAAGAATGAAGATTATAGGTCCAGTTGTTACAATTTGTGCCACGATAACAGATGACAGCATCCTTTCAGGTTTTAAAAATAGAGAAAAAAATTCGAAAAATTGAATAAAATATAGGTGGCACCACCAGTCCCCAGAAACTGATGAAACACTCCATAATCAATATCCATGCAAAGCATCATGGTGATCTCTGCATTAGTTGTTCAGATACTTCAGCTTTTGTTTCAAATTGTCCATTGTTCTGAGGGATACTTCGGAGTTCTTTAGCTTGAAGGATATGGGAAACAGAGACCTAATTTCAGGTTTCCAAAGACACTTTTCATGGGCCTCCATTCATGACAAGAATGAAGATTCTAGATCCAGTTGTTACGATTTGTACCCTGTTGACAGATAACCATATCTTTAAAGGTCTCAAAAATAGAGAAAACAATTCGTAAAAATTTGAAAAAAATAGAGAAGGCACACCCAGTCTGCAGAAACTGATGGAACACCTCATGATCAATATGTATGCCAAAAACCATGACCATAAGTGTTGTAGTTATTGAGATACTGCAGTTTTTGTATCAAATCATTATTGGGGGGGGGGGGGGAATTTTGGGAGCCATACAGCTTAAAGGATATGGGTAACACAGGCATAATTTCAGGTTTCCATGGAGAATTTTCATTGGTCTCCCTGTGTGTCAAGAATGAAGATTCTAGGTCCAGCTATTACGATTTGTCCCCTGTTGACAGATAACTACATCCTAAAAGGTCTCAAAAATAGAGGGGAAAAATTTGTAAAAATTTGAGAAATACAGGTGGCGCCACCAGTCTGCAGGAACTGATGGAACACCTCTTGATAAATGTATGCAAAAAATCATGACCATCAGTGTAGTAGTTATTGAGATGTTGCAGTTTTTTAGCTCATATTTTCCATTTTCCTGGGGAGTAATTGGGAGCCCTACATCTCAAAGGATATGGGTAACGGGGACCTTATTTCAGGTTTCCATGGAGACTTTTCATAGGTCTCTCACTGTGTCAAGAATGAAGATTCTAGGTCCAGTTATTACCATTTGTCCCCTGTTGACAGATAACTACATCCTAAAAGGTCTCAAAAATAGAGGGAAAAAAACTGTAAAAAATTGAGAAACACAGGTTGTGCCACTAGTCTGCAGGAACTGATGGAACACCTCTTGATAAATGTATGCAAAAAATCATGACCATCAGTGTAGTAGTTATTGAGATGTTGCAGTTTTTTAGCTCATATTTTCCATTTTCCTGGGGGTAATTGGGGGCCCTACAGCTCAAAGGATATGGGTAACAGGGACCTTATTTCAGGTTTCCATGGAGACTTTTCATAGGTCTCTCACTGTGTCATGAATAAAGATTCTAGGTTCAGTCTTTACGATTTGTGCCCTGTTAAAAGATGTTCACATTTTTTAAAAGTCTCAAAAATAGATAAAACAATTCGTAAAAAATTGAAAAACACAGGTGGCACCACCAGTCTGCAGAAACTGATGAAACACTCCATAATCAATATGTATGCCAAAAATCATGACCATCAGTGATGTAGTTAATGAGATTTTGAAGTTATTGTATGGAATTTTTGACTATGCTGGGGGGTACTTTGGGGCCCCATAGCTTGAAGGATATGGGTAACAGAGACCTAATTTCAGGTTTCCATAGGGACTTTTCATAGGTCTCTCAGTATGTCAAGAATGAAGTTTCTAGGTCCAGTCTTTACGATTAGTGCCCTGTTAACAGATGTTCACATCTTTAAATGTCTCAAAAATAGAGAAAAAAATTTGTAAAAAAAACAAAAAATGCAGGAACTGATGGAACATCTCATGATCAATATGTATGCCAAAAATCATGACCATCAGTGATGTAGTAAATGAGATATTGAAGTTTTTGACTATTCGGGGGGGGGGGGGGTACTTTGGGGCCCCATAGCTCAAAGGATATGGGTAACAGAGACCTAATTTCTGGTTTCCAAGGAGATTTTTCATGGGCTTCTCAGAACGTCAAGTTACAAGATTCTAGGTCTAGCGGTTACAATTTGTGCCTGGTAAACGGACAGACGGACGACGGAGTGATCGCTATAGCTCAGATGACTGCGAGTCATCTGAGCTAAAAATGGTGGCGCCACCTGCAACCATTTTTGCACAGCGTCCATCTGTTCATCTGCCTTTGGGTAAAATCACTCATATCTCTGCAGTGGTTGGACTTATCCATCTGAAATTTAGCATGTGTATACATCCTGGATAGCTTTCTTGATTTTATGATGTGGCACCACCTACATTCATGTTCAGGCTGCAGATATCCAGGCTTATATCTCAGGATTGGTTTGATGTATCCTCCTGAAACTTTTCATGTGTATCTATAGATCTCACATAGCTCTTTACCATAAACAAAACTGGTGGTGCCACCTGCAACCAATTTTGCACAGCATCTTTCTGTTTGTCTTCCGTGGGATAAAATCACTCATATCTCGGCAGTGGTTTGACTTATCTGCCTAAAATTTTGCACACATCTTGGATAGCTTTCTCTATTTCGTGGCAGGTGGTGCCACATACTTTTACATTTATGCTGCAGACATCCATGCTTATATCTCAGGACTGGTTTGACATATCCCCCTGAAATTTTGCATATGTATAGATCTCACATAGCTCTTTATCATTCACAAAATTGGTGGCGCCACCTGCAACCATTTTTGCACAGAGTCCTTCTGTTTGTCTGCTGTGGGATAAAATCACTCATATACATGCATTGGTTTGACTTATCATCCTAAAATTTTGCTTATGATTACAACTTGGATAGCTTTCTTGATTTGTGGCAGGTGGAGCCACTTTCATACATATATCAGCTGCAGACATCCATGTTAAAATGCAACACACCTCACTCTATTTCCCCTTGCCACTCAATCCATGCCTCACCTCTCCTGTCCCACTCTGATTTCCGCGGATACATGTAGTCACTTGTTGACTGCCCATATTCTAGTTAGATTTTGTATTTATAAATGAACAGGCCCTTCAAAGCCAAAGGCTTGTTTAATTAAGATGTCGAAGAATCTGCCTTCTTGTATTAAATATTCTTGTTTTTTTTTATATATTTTCATTTCAATGAGGTATAAACATTTTATTTTACATACCTACTGGCATGTTATTCTTTTATTTTTTTATTGTTGAATGTATCTCCATAGAGTGATCATCCCCATGCATCTGCATCTGTCCCTAACTCTTGCGAAGGGACACCTGCATTGCAGGACACCTTGGTCATATATCCAACAGGTATCCCCTCATGACAGGTATTGAGGTGTCTGGTACCACATATAACCTCTAGTTCACAGGAAAGTGAGGAAACTTATAGTAAACGTTTGTTAATATTAATGCATTAACAGACTATATTTCAAAGATACAATTATATAAGAGTGAACTTATACTTCTTACATGAACTCCAACAGGTGTCAGCTCTCACACTTAATTTTTCGGAAATATGTTTCACCTATGATGTAACATTATTTCTGTTATTTATGATTTGATATTTAAAATGAGACAGGAGAAATAAGGACTTGTCTCCCAGTTCTGAAGTTTTTTTGCTACTGCCAATTATACTCATGGCAGTCCATTGTTATTGTGACACCTCGAGTCGTAAAAGTCAGACAGTACAATCACTGCATCTGATGAAGACTCTGAACTTTCAGCAGTTAAGAATCTTTTTAAAATTTTATGCAAGCAAAAGTTACAATTTAATTCCTGTACATTCTCTCAATTAAAAGACACATTTTTGCAAAGACGCCTGCTAACAAATCAGTTGTCATGCTGAGTGATTTTAGAGTCGAGCTGCTTTCGATCTCAGCTCGTCCAGTGTGAAGCAGTGTGGAGTGTTCATGTAAGATCGGATAGTTCAGCAAAAAATTTTTATTGTACCATATCTGACTTAACCCCACAGTTACACAGCTATTTTAATTTTTCCTTTAAATTTAATGTTTTCTGCTTGCCATTGTTGTAATTTCTTCACATGCAATTTTTTAGTGAACCAAGCAAGTCATTCCTTGATATTTCTGTGTTCTGGCTGAGAAATGACAGGGCATGCCCATACAAAAAACTCATTTTGACAGAATTTTTTCATACAAGCAAATCCTTTGTTGGCATCAGTGAATTCTAGTTCAATACAAAGTAACCCACAACATCACAGTACTAGCTGAAATTTATAATTTACAAGTTTATTACATTTAAAAGGAATTTCCATCTAGTAGGGGGCAGATATGCCAGCTACCTTGCCAAGGGATACTGTGATACTAGGTGAGAACAATGCAATGTTATCTAGCCAGGGCTGAGTAACTGTTTGTATGGTACTGTGTTGGTAACTACCTGTTGTTCATCTGAGTAATTACAATATATGGTAGAACCTGCATTGGATTATTGGAAGGGCCCTAAAAGACCCCCCCCCCCCCCCCAAAAAAAAAAGCATTCACATCAACTGAAAGTCTGTGGAAATCCCTAAAAGATCACAGCCTGCCTCACAAAATTACTAGTATTACCTTTGAAATAAACCTGAGAAGTATTAGGGTTGTAAGAATGCATTGAACAATCAATGCAATGAATTGTTGGTGTGACAATATACTGTCGGAGACCATGCGGGCCTCCCTAAATACCAATCTGGACAACAAAACCAGCCCTGAACAAACCTGAGCTCCACAAGTGCACATTAACAAAAAAAAATATATATTACATACCGGTATTAAAATATCAACACTCAAACAATCATGCTATAATATTCCACAGCTGGTGAATAATATGTTCATAATATGGATATTTCAGTTCAAAGCAATGTCAATGATCATATTATTATCTATATATTAATAGCGTAAGGCGATTTTTGTGATTTTCCGTATCTCCTCTGATACCGCCGTACGGATTGCCGTGATTTTCAACATACATATGCTCTGAGTTTGGCCGAAGAGATTCCGCCCACTTTTATTTGCAATATTTGCGTATTATCTGCATAATTAATAATTTTAACATTTTCTACCCCGCGGGCGTCTCTTTTCTTTGTGTTTTCGGGCCTGGTAACACAATGGCCATAGAGTGTGTGATGGCAGGACAGAGTTTTACTCTGGGGGCCCTGTCTGGGGTTTCCTTACATTCGCAGTCACCGGCCCGAAATAATCCCCATTGGCGATCCCTTCTCAAAAGGGGGATCTTTGAAAGAATTGTTTTGCAAGCCCTCCTGCGACTGATTCTTTCTGCGACCCCTCTAACATGACCTGATATACTTGAGTGCACATGACCGGGTCCAGGGCCTTGCATGAGACAGGGTCTTTGACAAATTGCGAGTCGCATGTGACTTAAATCGTGTCGCACCGTCACACATACCAGTGTTTATCACATTGCGTTTATCGAATCGGTTTTTCATATGCGGTCAACGGACAGGCAACTATGCGGCAACACATGACACATACGTACAAGTGTCAAAAAGGTGACGATACATCGTTTTTGCCTTTCAGATTAAGATTTATTGCTGTAAATCTTTATGATGTTTCAGTAAAAAGTATAACAAATAATTATGTTTTTAATATTAATATTAATTAAAATTGATGTGGGATAGGACATCCCCCCCCACCCACACACACGCTCGGAAAAATAATAGTCCTGGCGCCCGTGCTGAACGCTTTATTTTGCTTCAATTTTAAATGTCACTTTTTACTGCACCAAATTCATTGTTGCTATTGTTCAGTGATATAATAAGATGCATGTTGAGTGTTATAGACATGATGATGCTTCATTACAGTAATTCCCCTTCAATGAACTTCAAAACTCATATTTAGGCCTTCCCTAATTTCACGTCATAAAGTCGAATCCCCTGTGCGTTTAACGGATGCGTTCATCGCAAAAAATCGAGCAGTGCTCAACGTCTGCAATAAACGTATGCATTGATGGCAGCTGCATGATAATCGTAGCCGGAGGAATGTGTCATGTTCAACTGAAATTGAAGCGTTCAATATTTTAAGACGGATGCGATGATCGGATGCGATAAACGTTGTTATGTGTCACCAGCTTTTTACAGGGTGTGATTTTGTTGCATAAGACAGTCCTAAGAAAAAGCTGAGGGCAACTTTAAATAGAGATGTTCAACAAAATATATTTTCATATAAAAATGATTTCATTTATCATATCAACTTCTCAAATTCTTGGTTTCAGTAGATGTTTATACATAACACCATACATATAATGAATCTATATATCAATAGCGTAACGCGATTTGTGTGATTTTCCGTATCTCCTCTGATACCACTCTATGGATTGCCGTGATTTTCGATATACATATACTTCGTGTTTGTCCACCCACTTTTATTGTCCCACATCTTTCTTTTTTAAACGGAACTTTACCATTGGTGTTAACACGCGAGTGTACCGAAGGACACATATTTTTACGGGGAGTAAAGTTATTCGATTTAACACTGAAAGTTAAGACCACCTGTCATAAAAAAGGACTGCACCTACTTAGCAACCTCAAAGAGTGCCTAGGCCTAACAGTCACACGTGATCGATCGGGGGCTGGTTGCGTCATGGCTAGCCAGTCACATTTTACAATGCATGCAAAACCGTCTACCATGTCCACGAGGCCAATTATACTGTACATTGAGTATAATTTCACTGTTTCTGAATACATTTTACGGATATTACCTGAAGAAGAATAATCTGGTTTTATATGTTCGATTTTATGAAGAACAAGTTGGTTTGGGTAGGGAAAGAACTGTTTTTTTTTTGTTTATTTTGTAGGCCTTCACATGCATGCCACTTCAGCCTCACCCCAACACTTCCTGTCCACTAATACTGCTGAATAGTGATCCTTTAAATGATCTGAAATAATAATCAGTGGAATACACAACATTTTAAACAAGTGACCCATGGGTCATGATGCTCAGCTGCCAAGCATGACCTGTGACATCATGGACTGAGATTCACAACTTCCAGTCAAATTTTGAAGAACCAATTTGCCAATTTGTTGAACATTTTCTTTGACAACAGAAATATATATCACCTATGTCTGGTTAAAACACAGTGAATTGATGGTCTGAGGAAAATGCATGATTGTTAAGCTATCAGGAACTATTCCAACAGCTTGCTTGAAACCTGTCAGTCTCAAAGGAACACCACAAAGGGAAAATATAAGATCAAAATATATAGCAAAAATCAAGGAAATACATGCAAGAATTATTGAGAAACAGGTGCTTCTGTATGAATTTTTATTCAATACAAGCCAACTGTACTGCACTTTTATAAATGATGGTAATATTTATTCAGAAATATTTGACCCAATCCTTTACAAGATTACATAAATATACATCCAACTGCTTTCACTTTAACTGTTCTTGAGATAATATGATCAAAAGGAATTAAAAGATGGTTGCCTGGTGGCCATATTGGACTTCTGACAAGTCTGAAATCAGACAACAAACATTCTCTAAATCTGACCAAACATTAAAATAAAATTACTGAAACTGCACTGAAGAAAGAATTTCTAAGGTGGCTAACTAGCAGACATTATGGATTTCTGACAAGTATGACATTTGATATCCCACATTCTCCAATAAGAGACCAAACTTGGGCTAATTATCCAGTAATGAATGCCCAAAATAATTCAAAAGGCATGTCCAGGCCCTCATATCAGATTTATAGATATGCAATTGTAAAAATTGTAAGTCCAATATTTTTTATTATCACTCTGCTTTTCCATGGGGTCAGCAGGGTAGGTAAACTGCCAAACCTGAAAGAAAAGAAATGCAGAAAGCATGACTAAGAGTCTTGAAATAAAACAAAAAGCCATCCTAAATCAGGGTACACATCCACATATTATGAGAACAATCACTTGCTTTTATATGTGGTGATATATATTAAAATATTCAGATATCTAGGAAACTAAGTTTATTGCTAGGATTCCATAAAATAAACTGCAAAATGTTCCCATCATCTTATAAATCAGTAGCTAAACCTTATTTTAATACTATACTGTCATAGTCTTAATGCCTGGCTGAATCATTCTGACAACAGTGTTTTTGTTATGAAGTAAAGAGGTACTTATCACTGAGCCTTATCACTTAATAGGCTGATACAAAAGGGAGTCATATGTTACCAGTGTCACTCACAATTACAGCCAAACAGGGAGATGTACCAGCTGGAGTGGAATGGTTATATATAAAAGAAAAATAGAGATGGTCTATAAAATAAGTAATTGTGAACATCCCTGACCTATGACCTTGGCCTTTTGCCCATATATCAACTGGATTCTTTCTAAATGATGGGTAACTACTAACCACTTAAATCTGGTGTAATTACTTGGCAACCAATGGGTGAATAACTTTGACCTGCAACCTTTAACCTGCTGACCAGCTGACCCCAAAATCAATAAGTTATTTATTCAAGCAAAAAGACCCATAAATATGAAGTTTGAGTCAAACTGAGTGATGCATAGATGTGGCATATGTGAAAGACTGAAGGTTTGGGTTGAACAGTCACACTTAAAATATGCTCACAAGCATTTAGAACAATTAAATATTGTGACCTTGACCTTTGACTTTTTGACCTCAACATCAATAGGCTTCTTCCCTTATTGGTAGGTAAGCCATATATGACAGATGGAAGGTACAGATTGAAAAGTTTGCCTGAAAATGACTCCACGCAAGAAGTGGGTGCTGTGAACTTGACCTTTGACCTCAAAATCAACAGGTCTTTTCCCCTGTTGGCAGAGAAGCGATATCAGTGCTGGAAGGTTTGGAATGAAAAGTCTAGCTTGAAATGTGTCCACAACCTTTTCAAAGAAGTGGATCCTGTGACCCTGACCTTTGACCTTGTGACCTCAAAATCTATAGGATTCTTCTCCAACTTAGTAGGTGAGCTATATGTGAAAAATCAAAGAATTGGGATGAAAGGGTTGGCTTAAAATGCATCCACAGGCTTTTCAAAGAAGAGGCTCCTATGACCTTGACCTTTGACCTTTTGACCTAAAAAAAATTATGGTTCTTCCCCTGTTGGTAGGTGAGCTGTATGTGAAAGATGGAAGGTTTGGGATGAAAATTTTGTCTCAAAGAGTTATTTCTGGGGGGTGCAAACACACCCCATAACTTTGAGAATATAGGTCGCAGTGACCTAATTTCAGGTTTGCAAGGAGATCTTTTTATAACCTCTAAGACTGCATAGGGTTCATGGCCCTAGCCCCTACAGTTACGATTTGTGCCCTGCTAACGGACGGACGGACGGACGGCCGGACGGCCGGACGGACAGACGGAAGGACGACGGACAAAGACCCATCGCTATAGCCCAGCATGACTGAAAGTCAGCTGAGCTAAAAATCAGACTTTGAAGTGAGGTGCTAAAGTGCATGTTTAAACATAATATAACCAAGACATTCAACCATGAAAGACTGCTCGCCCCCAACCGTGCGTAGCACGGGTAATTTCTAGTTATTATAATTATTATTACTATTATAACTATTATCATTTTTTATTATAATAATTAATCATAAGCATTCCAAAAATGATTATACCGACCAGGATACCATCCAGGGCAAGAGAACTAGCCCTGAACAGACCAGAGGTCAACAATGCGCATGCACTAACTAAAATGAATATACTATATATTTAAATATTACCACTTTTTATTATTATTATAATTATTATATTATTATTAACAGAACTAGCCCTGAATTTTCTAACATGGTCGGGGACGGAAGCAGGGGAAAACCGACCCTTTGAGCACCTATGGCCTGCCACTTGCTCCACGGAAACCCTGCATTCCTATTGGTATGACTTAATTAATTAGCCAAGTAATGAGATTAGGATTTGTTACACAATGATCTTAACAGTAAGCTCTTCACAGAGGGATGGTTGTGATCTATGACACCTAACAGTTAAGTAATGTGCTTGTCTTTATTGTTGCATGAATACCTTGTTATTATATTTGCAATACATTAATGTTTCAGCAATATGCACATGTATTACTAAAAGCCCCATCCTACTCATGCTAAAAATTGTGACCCATATGGATATATTTAATTATGTGCCATGGTGCAATAATATTCATTTTTATACAGAAAGAGAGATTTTGTTATTATTGTGTGTAGTTGTATGCACAATTGTAGGTGGAAATTATAAGGTGTATATTATCTCTCTTCAAACAGATTTAATCCTAATTAAATATGACAAAGTAAAGTCCTGTTGTACTGATCAGATTCGCTTATTAAAGGGAAATTGGGAGCGAGTGGTTTCCATCTTTCCCTGGGCCTGTGTCGGGGATGGGAAGTTAATCCGTTCATCGGGATAATTTGAGACCTTTTTAATTTATATAAGAATAAATCTTTGAATCTGGTTAAAAAATTTCTTACAGGTCAACTCACACAAACAAACCTGTTTGTGCTAGGGATATCACGCTACCAGGTGGCAAAGTTTAAAACAAAAATGAGGCAATTTATGAGGGATCCAGATGCTCTTTTACTTCAATAAGTGTCTGTATGCAATTAAGTAATACTTTCTTGACTAGTTCTGGTGTCTTGGATGATGTCTTTGAGACCTGAACACTACAGCTTAGTCTTGGGGGAGGGTATAATTCGCTGATCAGCGCACTGATCAGCCACCTTTCAATTACAGTTTTAATTTCAGGCAAATTAGCCCCCATAAAGCAACTTCGACTATTGTATGATTATATATAATTAAAAGACACCTTCTCTATCAGTATTGCATATTTTCAAACATATGCATATATTTTCACCGTGTTGAATTTTTATACATGAAACGCACCCTACCTGCCAGTCAGGCTTGGGTCAAGTACAAGGGTCAGTACTTGAGTACAAGTACAAGTACTTCAGAATTTGACAAGTACAAGTACAAGTACACAATTTTTCAATGTACTTGAGTACAAGTACTTTTAATAAAAAAAACCTAAAAAAGCCATTATTCTGAATATTCATTGAAAAAACAATTACCTATATTATACACACTGTTACACAGTCAGATATCAGTACTGGTACACAAAAAAGGGGGGTTGATGCTCCAACTGCTGAAAGTTTTTTTTGTTATTCTAGGTAATCCAGGGTGACAGTCTTGATGGCCTTTCAGTATTTATATACACTATTACACAGTCATATATCAATACACAAGAAATGGTACTTTGATGCATGAACTGCTGCTTGACTTTGCTGAATTTTTTTTTTATTCTAGGTAATCCAGGGTGATAGTCTTTATGGCCTTTCACAGCAGTTGGTAATAGTTTATGAAAATAATACTTATACTATAAGAAATATGTATATTATATACACTATTACACAGTCATATTTCAGAACACAAAAAAGGTGCAGTTGATGCTTGAATTGCTGAATTTTTTTATTCTAGGTAATCCTTGGAGATGTCTGGATGGACTTTCAGCCTTTCGCAGTGACTGGGAATAGTTGATGAAAATAATATTTAGTAGTCATTTTCATCTACATAGAAAGAAAAATTATTCTATTCCAGAAATCATACAAAAAATATCCCCCCCCCCCCCCCCCCGATAAACAACATAGGTCTGACAGCTTCATTGCTTCAAAAATATAGAAGATATAACAATTGTATACAGAAGCATTCTACCGTGAAATTATATGAAAGATGCTTTGTATTAATTAGTTGAAACTCAGGTACAGTTTTGGTTCATCAGAACAACTCACAAAACAGGTTGAATTATTCAGTCTAGTGTCAGTTCTGTCCGGGTCTGTCAGTCATACATAGTGCTAAGATTTCTGTCTGACCTGAGGTCTCCTAATGCTGTGTTTATGGTGTTAATTATAATAATTTAATAATTTAAAAAAATACATGTACTTGACTAGTACCTGAAATGCACTTGATATTTCAAGTACATTTTGAGCGAGTACAAGTACAGTACCAGTACTGTACTTGGTAAAAAGTACCAAGTACAAGTATAGGCCAAGTACTGAAAATTTTGTACTTGAGTACAAGTACCAAGTACATGTACTTGAACCAAGCCTGCTGCTAGTGACCTTTTCGCTGATCAGGTGCCAAATTATAGAGATGACAGGTATCATGGTCAAGGAAGTAACGTAAATCATTGCCGATGAGCACTTAACGCGTCAAGTGATTGCGCGGTTTGCTGATCAGTGAAACAGTAAGGAGTAGAAAGGTTTCATGCATAATAAGTAATTAGTAACACATAAAAAATGTACTTGTATATATGTTTGTTAATACGTAACACTTACAGAAGATGTGTCTTTAAATCACATTTAATCACATAATAGATGGAGGTAGCTATATAGACTGCTGATCAGCCAATTATACCCTCCCTAGTCTTGGACAGTATTTAGGGAGGGTTGGACAGTATCCAACCCTTCCAGGATGGTAAATAGTCACACCCATGATTTGCAAGCCTTAGTTTAAACAGTAATCGATTATCCATCCCTTGAATGGACACATTTTATTTTTTAAAATAAAACTGTAAATTCTGATTTTTAAATGGACTGAAGTCTGAAGCATAGCTATAAAAACAAGAGTTTGATTAAAATAAAATAGATTTGGATAAAATTGTGGCTAAAAATGTTTTGAGGGGGTTCAAGCCCTGCTTACTGTTATACCTTACAAAATTATCCCATTACATGCGTGTCAAATTCCAGGTCTGAAACTATAGCGGTTTTGATTTGTGCCATGTTAATGAACAAAGAGCCATCAATATATACTCTATAGCTCAAATGACTGCTTCGCCCGGAGGCCCTGTATATTCTTAGGACAGCCACGACTTACACCCCTGCTCGGCTGCTGAGTACTCCCTGCAAGCCAGTCATCCATACATTAATTATATGTAATTCTTTACCTGTTACACACACCACACGCTAGATGAGCTGAAATGTTCCGAATGTTTGATTGCTGTCACTTACTGGGAATATTAATCTGGACGATAATATAGAAATTTACATACGAAAATTTGGATAGAATTTAAGAAATCTCGGATACCGTCAACAAAGTTTATTTATGACACCAGCCAGCACCTTTAAATATCACCCAATTTACAAAAGGGTGGCAGACTTAACAATATGGCATGCCCCAGAATTTGATTTTGGCGCATTTATAAGATGATTGAAAGGGATGGCAAATTATCATTATTATTATTATTATTTTTATAATTATTATTATTGTATCGAATTTATATGACGATCGAGTAGGCCTAGCTACGTTGAAAGGGATTGCAAAAAATTCTTCTTCAGCTTACATATGAACTTCCAGATGAAGAAATCTGCTCCAACGCATTGCGGCTCTTTCAGTTATTCAGTGTTGATTAACACTATAGTGTAACTGCCCGCCTGTTTCCACCCTGGGTTGAGTATCACCTTATCTGGGTGATCGTTAACCTGG
Source organism: Sipunculus nudus (assembly GCA_026874595.1). Classification (NCBI taxonomy): domain Eukaryota; kingdom Metazoa; phylum Annelida; class Sipuncula; order Golfingiida; family Sipunculidae; genus Sipunculus; species Sipunculus nudus. Next base: position 45,799,255 of record CM049321.1, read on the forward strand.
GTACTGTATGGCGGTCAGTGACCTTTTCCCCTGTCGAGGAGACACGTGGTGAAGGCCAGAGAGATCTGGTGCCAGTCGGGTTTGGGCTTCCAGCTGATACAGAAGAGTTGGTTTGCTGATTCAAAGCGCCATGCATGCATCGATCTTCGATCTGTACTTCCAGGAGTCAGCCTTGACAACCTTGGTATACATGCTTTATCCCTTGTACTTAAGACCATATGCAGTTTGATAATTGTTAAAGTTTTCAGTTGTGTTATATAACCCTATATATATTTGTTGTGGTTCTTTGAATTACCCAGCCAGATAGAAAAACAAAAACCCTGTCCTCAGAATTAGAAAATCCCTTAAAATAGGATCGAGGAAGGTAAATGGGGTAATTAAACAAATAAACTAAATATTTAGAAACAGTACTAGACCAAATAGTATACGTAGACTCTCTAGGCCTTCTGGGGATATCATTTCTAAATAAAAAATATTTTTTAAAAATGTATATGTAGGGTCCTACCAACATGCGGATGTAGGCCTACTTGACTGAAAAAGTCTAAAAAAGTATTTAGCTCCGTGTAAATATGTTATATTTTGAAATACATGTTATGATTTATATTCTTTCCTTATAAATCTACTGAAAAGAAATTGCAAGACTGTCAAAGTAAAATCGTTAGATTTATTTTGACTCCGTTCATTGCTCTCATATTGGTTTTGAAGAAACTGAAAGCATTTCTTGGGCTGACAAGTTACTTTTGGCGATTAGTACAAACTTACTCGAAGAAAGCTGTGTACGTGCCATGGAATAAACCCAAGTGTAAATGGAAGCCCGACAAACTGGTCTAGGACATGTGCAAGGGAAATGCCATAAGTCATTTATATGCCAGTTACACAGTGATCGAATGCATTGGCAATCCGTATGAAGAACTAACTACCAAACTTGGTGGAGGCCGACACCTTGGAAAAGTTTAAAGTCCAAAACATCACCGTGACAAGTAATCTAAAGGTGCATGATTTAGTTTTTGAATTATTTCTATAAAAACAACTAAAAATATATGCAGCACTGTACATATTCGTCACAAACCCTGCATGGTGCGAAAATATATTGTTGGTTTCTACCGTATAAAAAGAAAAATGCTTGGCAAATTCCTTTGACAGTTCAGGGGTTTGTTAAACTTGTGTTCTGAGGGCAGTGAATTCCACGTTCCGACCATGAGCTTTTAAACGGTATTGTGACCCCTGGTCACCATAGGCCTATGGCATGCGAGTTTTCTGATGGTGCTTGGTGTTGCAAGAGTATAGGTTTACCATTGATCTGTCGGGCCTGCTTGACTGTTACCTCGTCATTTAAGCATGGTGTCTATAGTAGCCCATAATAATGAGCTCACCAATTGCTTTCCTTATATAGTGACTGGCGCAATACGGAGTCCATAGTTAGTGACTGGCGCAATAGATTGCGCCCCCAGTTAACTATGATTAAATGATTTAACATGGGTCCATTGATTAATGTTCAGTATATATGTGTCTTGAATATCTGTCCAGTGAAAAAACATTACTGTCCTGTGCACAGCACTAGAGTTTGCACCTAGAAAGTGAAAATATGTACATAATACTACACAATCTTATTCCATTATGGAGGACTGCCCCCATATGCAAGATGCCGACCGGGCTGTTTACGCTTCGGTTCATTCTGGACAAATAAATCAGTTATCGATGTTACAGGCGTTTCATGTTTTTTCAGGATAGTTATTTTTATAACAGACCTTTCAACATAAAAAAAATAATGAGAACACTTCTATGTCACGACCAACGGAAATATTTTCATTCAATTATCTTTCTAAGAGTAACATATCATATATGGTGCTATAATCCCATTTAACCCTTAAGTGGACCGGCGGCGCAACAGACAGAGAAACTTCAACTGTTGCGTCGATGTCGGCTGCTAGGTGTCTGGTTAACTGACAGGGAACCGCTTTCGAAAAATTTTGGCATGGACACGAGAGTGATAAGGTTTCTGATGATGTAATATGCATTAAGCATCGCTGGATAAGCCTGTTATGCTTGGCTGTTTAGCTTGTCATAATGGATGGTACTATGGGTCCAATTAGAGTAAGGTCCCCGTCCGCAGATTTATTTTTATTCTTCAGGACACATGAACTGATAAACCCGGCAAGGATTCCGAGTAAATACCCAGATCTTCGAACAGATGAGCTCCGAGCGTGCATGGTGGAAAAAAAAACAGTGTATTCCTTAAAGTCAGACCAAGAACAACCGGCCGGGTGCTCGGCAGGAAACAATGGCCTCAATTAAATGACCTTAGTATTTGGCGGGGGTATCACGTCGCTTGTCACCAAGCTACTGAAGAATCATGGTGTAATGCCTCCTGCTGTGTGAATTCACTAAAGTATTGCGACTAAAAACGACATTAAAGCCTAAATTAAGGTATACAAATTTTAGATGGGTATTTGATGCTAACAATTGTGCTGCCGCCTACAGGGAAATAGTATGATAGTGTGCAGGTTGTGCCAATTGTGTTGGTAAGGTTTTCCTCTACAGGGGAATAGTCTGATAGAGGAGAAGCTGTGCTGTCTGTGTTTATAAGTGTTAGATTTGTGATGCATCATTAAGAATACCCATTTAAAAATTGTAAATCCCTAAATCTTGCCTGGTATAGAAGATGAACCAGTGGTCCTTATGCTTTTTTGTTAAAAGGTAACAGATTCCACAATTTTTTATTTGTTATAACGGAATAGTTTCCTGTGTATGCTAAATTTGGCATATTTGTGTGAATTTGAGTCCGATAGGATCTTGTGTTAGTTGAAGAGAAATGCAAGGGTCTACATGTAGTACACGACAACGAGAACTGTTTGTAGGGGTTGTGCCATCAGATGCGACAAAACTTTGATTTTTTTTTAACCAGGAGTTCGCTGGAATAATGGACATTTCATCATCCTGTGTTCCTTTCATAGACGGTTGATCGGCAGTTCGCATATGCCAGCTGGTTGAACATTAGAGCTGACGTGGATTCAGATGAAAGTTTTTGGACTGTGTATTCCGATAGCCATCACTGACTTACAGTTATTACATATTACGATATACTCAATGGAGCATGCGCTCATGAGGAATTATTGTTGTGGGTTTTATAATGATTAAAGTTTTGCCCAGCCGCAACTGGACGGGAACCAAGGTAACTAATACGCTCAGATCGTTGTACTCTCATGTGTAATGTGTTTTAATATACTTGTTTAATATTACATACTGTTCTGGCTTTGTGCGACTGAGATCCAAGCAATGTGAGGCATGTTTTAAAATTAAACCATAAGCTCGGTCCCTGTCTGAAAGCGTTTAAATGAAGTCAGGACAATCACAGGCTTTGGCGGTGACAGCTTTCAGTTGAATCATTTTGTTGTCTGAAAGTGTCACCTTCATGAATCTCTCCGTTTCATTTATCGAACATCTGGCATATAAAAACATTTATATACAGAGAGAAATGTGTATTAGCAATCAATTTGTTATCTGAAAGTGTCACCTTCATGAATCTCTCTATTTCATTTATCGAATATCTGACATTTACATGCATTTATATACAGAGAGAAATTGGGATGGCTTTAACTGTGAGAAGCAATATTTTAATAACAAGAACTTCTATGCTTTCATGCGACTGAACATGAATTGGTGAATTGGGCAGAATGATCTCATGAGGCGTCTACACAACAATTTATTTTTGCAATTTTGTTAAGAGTCATATAGCAATTTTACGGGCATGTCGATTATCTGACTCGTATTTGAAATTAGCTGAAGATTGTGATGATAACAAAAAGAATTCGAGCCGAAGAGTTGTATAATATATTTTGCTTCAATAAGTAGCAGTTCGTACAGTGTAACATGAAATACATTAAAAAACCGTGCAGATAAAAAAGAATATGTGTGTCTATATTACCACACTTGTTCTATAAACCATCTTTATGCCAAAGTGTATAATTTAAATTAAAACGAATGTCAAAGCATTCTTTGGCTTCGGCACAATCCTCTTCTGATACACTGCAGAGTCATTTAACAAAGGTTGCACGGTTAATACATGTGAAATAGACGCCAAAGCGGCTCGATGAAATAAGGTCTCTTGACAGAAAGGCGTTGCAGTGCTCAGCTTCATGTTTTTTTTTCTCCGGCATGATTCTTCATATGCTTAACCAACCCACCCGTTTGTGAGTATGAATTGCTCCTACCTACATTTGTATGTTTTTCTCCTGCATGTTTCCTCATATGTCTGACCAGCTGACTCTTCTCTGAGAAAGACAATGGTCACAATTATAAAGTTTTTCTCCTGTTTGTATCCTCGTATGCCTGTTCAAAGAAGACTTCTGTAAAAAGGATTTGGGGCAGTATTCACAGTTTTAAGGTTTGTCCACTGTATGTATTCGCATGTGTTTCACCAGCGAACTCTTAACTGTGAAGGACTTGCCACAGTCCTCACATTTATATGGTCTTTCTCCTGTATGCAACATATGGTGAATTACCAACTGAGTCTTATCTACGAAGGAATTTTTGCAGTATTCGCATTTGTAACGTTGGTCTCCGGTTTTATCCTGATGTGGTTCATCAGACCACTATTTTCTGAGAAGGACTTCATGCAGCACTCACATGTATAAGGTTTGTCTCTGGTATGTAATTGCATGTGTTTCAGCAGCCCACTCTCATCTGAGAAAGACCTGCTGCAGTCTTGACATTTATATAGTTTTTCTCCTGTATGTGTCCTCATGTGTATCAGCAGCTCACTATTAACAGAGAAGGATTTATTGCAATGGTCACATTTATAAGGTTTTTCCATTGTGAAGCCTTGTGTGCCTGTTCAAGGTAGTCGACTGAGGAGAATTTGGTACAGAACTCACATTTGTAAGGTTTGTCTCCAGTATGTGTCCACACGTGTCTCACCAGGCCTTCTTTAAGTGAGAAAGACTCTGCAGCACTCACAATTATATGTTTTTTCTCTGGTATGTTTCCTCACGTGTCTTTCCTGACCCTTTCGGGAGAATGACATGCTGCAGTACTCACATTTGTAAGGTTTGTCTACGTTATGTATCCCCCTGTGTTTCACCAGCCCAACATTATCAAAGGACTTGTTGCAGTGCTCACATGTATATGACATTTCTCCAGTAAGTTTCTTTAGGTGTATTTTCCATTTACTCATTTTTGAGAATGATTTAGCACATCATTTACACCAAAACTGTTCACTGTAAGGTTTGTCTCCAGTATGTGTCCTCATGCGTCCCACCAGGCCTTCTTTAGGAGTTTCATATCTGTCACAGAATGATTCTTTTTTAAAAAGGTTTATATTTTCCTCTGTTGTGTCAGAGATTTCAGCGCCACTACACACTCCTCCTGTATCATCTTTTATATGAGATAAAGCTGTTAGCACATGGACGGTTATTTCATTTGTTTCCTCTGGATAAAATTCCCTCTCCTCGAAAGAAGTATCCATTTTGAAACTGCAGGGACTAGCTTCTTCGAAACATCTGTTTAATCCCGAAATTCTTGTTGAAGTCTAAATGTTGTCTTGGCTATTTTTCCCATGCTCATTATCATTTAATTAGGGGTGTTTAACGTCCTCGCTGACTCCACTGACCAATATTTCAGCATTCGTATCTGCCTGAGAACAATCTGAGGCATCCTCCTTTTTAATGAACCTTTTCATGTCCTGTAGGGCTCCTTCACTGGTCCATCATTAGATTATTAACATGTAAAATAAAAATGTTAAACCTAAAGATTAGTTGAATGCAGCATTAAGCCATATGGCAAAGTCGGGTAAGCTGCACTTTATTATTAATAAAAAAATTGGAGGGTTATGCATCCTAATGATACTTGAGGATTACATATTCATTCATTCCCGAGCTGGATCAATTCAGCCTCAACATGATACACCTTCATTTTAATCGTATTTTGTTTTGCATTTTTTTCGAATTCTCCACACCAGGGCTGGCACAGGACCAAGAACCTGTCATGGATTTAGAACCTTGAGTTTGCACAATGCGATACCACATTCTCATTGGTCTTATTTCAATTGTTTGCCCACTCCGAGCCCTGGTGGGGAGACCCATGAAAACTTGCAACAGAATCTTTAAAAAGGGGGTTTAGAATGACCGCAGTGAATATTGCTGCATTACTGTCTTTGAAATATGGAAAACAGGGGCAAACACTTTTTTTTATCTAAAATATCGAACTATTTTGTAATTCCCATGGAGGGTATGAGTGAATAAGCACTATATGTAAATCTACACTAACAGAAATAGTTTCATATAACCCAGGGATTCATTGCCATTAACAGAGCGAAATCAATCCATCTGGTGTTTTCCTTTTTCAGATCAGTCACAAGTATGTTCGACACCTAATAATGCGGTTGCAGGTCTGTTTTCTCAGTATTGACTGAGATGACTCTTGTATTCGTTAGGATAAAAGGTCCGATAACAGAGGCATCTTGTCAGATATTCATTGTTATAACTCTATATATTCAATAAAGATACTCATACATCACTATATCACTTTTAAGTGCATTTGTATGTCTATTGATGCCTTATACTGCAGGAGTTCAATTTTGGCATTCTTCCATGTGAGATATATGACTACAAAATTTGCAACATTTACTAGACAAAAAAGGAAATCCCATGCAAATCAGGTTGGTAATCTATGCAAATGAACCCTCCTCGTATCCACATGCCTAGACCTTCTGATAACTGATCATTCAGCAATAATGGTTAAATATATCAAGTCTGAACATATATATTTAAACAATAATAATAATATGTAAGGGTGTTTCTATGCTACACAAAGGATATGGACGATTATAACCCAAAGAAAACAGACGGATGCATGCCATGCAAAATAAATTGCAGATGGTACCACCAGCATTAAGTCTGATATGGAGGTATTCAAGATTTATGGACATGCACAATTTCAGGCAAATTACTCCTGAGAAAGGGCTTTAATTTCGTCTATGAGAACGGGAGGTAGATGGCGCCATCTGTCTATTCTACAAGATGGAAAAATCCAAGATTTAAGGAAATATCAATACATTGAACCACTCATGAGATATGGGCTGTTATCAAAGAGATAGTGAGATTCATACTGCACAATAAGGACTGTAGGTGGCGCCACCGGGCAAAACCCGATAGGCGAGCGACTAAGTATGCCTAGTTTTGTAAAGATCTGTCTAAGAGTCTCAGAGGAGTTCTCTAAAAATGAACGCGGCTGGGGCGGCGGAACCCCGTTTAAAACAAAGAATCCGCAAAACTTTGTTTTGGCAGATACAATAAAAAAAACTTGCTGTTATTATTATTTCATTATAACAATTAGTGTTATTTACAAATGCCTCGTATTCTATTTTTGGCAATATATTTTTTTTAATTTTAACATATGGCGTTTTTGTGCAATACACACATAAGACAATTTGCAATACTGGCATAAACTGTGTGTTACTTTTTCTGTAAAAAATATTCACTAGCAGATTGTGTTGGGGGGGGGGGGGGGGTTGTTAATTTTTCAGGGAGTTACTGTCTGAAGGCTAATTTCTGAGGAGTGAAATTGTCTAGGGGCGGGGGGGGGATAATTGTTTGGTTGCCAATCTATCTTGCCATATATAGAACAACTATATACATACAGGTATCCGGTTTCTGTTGCGTCACCGGCCCATTAAAGGGCTAACTGTGATTAAAGCATGAAACGATCTGTTTCCCTTAGAATGGAAATGGAATAAAAATATTTCTTATGGTTGTAACATAGCTATTTTCACATAATGTTGTATGTTGAAAGGTCTGTGAAAAAACAAGCATTATGGGAAGTATGAAGCACGTGTAACATCAACAATTTATTTACATGACCAGAAAGAATTGAAGCATTAACAGCCCGGCAGACATATTGCAATTGGTGGCAGTCCTGCATAATGGTTCAGACTTGTGTACTTTATTTTCATATTTTCACTTCCTTTGTGCAAAATATTGATGAGAATAGAACATTGTTTTTCAGTTGTCAAATATTCAATACGCATAGTTGTACTGAACATAAATCAATGGATATATGTTAAATCTCACATATTTGTACGGAGAACTATAATCAGAGTAAACTGCAGGGGCAATCTATAGACTCCACATTGCGCAAGTCACTAATGAAAAGCAATTGAGCAGTCCATGTGTATACATCTAAATATGAAAGGAACGGCCTCAAACTAAATATTCCAGGTAGGGCTAAGTTATACCTCGGTTTCCATGGTAACCGTAAAGAAGCCACATTGAAATTATAAAGCGCTCAGGTGCCCATCGGAGCCTTTTAGTGTTTCAGAGCAATAGCGAAATCTCACAATGCGTCTTCGATTTATTTTGCATACACCTTTATCATGTATGTTACCAGATGTCAAAGAAACTGCTTCAACTATCGGCAATAACATTGCACAGACAATGTGGGTGTACCCGAAGTACTGACGTTCGCTAACGAGAGAACTTCATACAAATGCCCTATGGGCCATGACGCTAAGCTGAATTTAAGGAAGCTTGCACTATGGGCAGAATGACTGCCAGAGTGCACAAATTAAGCAAGTATTTTGCCAATAATCCTTAGAAATAGGTTTCAGTGCCCTTATTTAGACTTTCAAAGATGATTTCACCAGAAACTCCAAAGATGCTAAGTTAGAAGTTTCTTCGTCCAACTGCTACAATTTGTTTCCATCTGATTGACAGAGTGTTAATACAATGTTCTTTCACAGAGCTCGTAAGAATATAGGTAGCACTGATGTATATTATTTCAGGTTTCCGAGAAATTATGACAGGAACCTCCTGAATCATAAACAAATATAGAAGTTTCTAGATCCAGTTGTAACAAATCATGCAGGTCTGTCCTTTTGGGTGATCAAATCATGTTCTTTCACATATTTTGCAGAATACAGGTCACTATGACCTAATGTCCGGTTTCCACAGAGATATATGGATTGATATAAAGATTCTAGGCCCAATGGATACAAGTTGTTCCCAATCGACTCACTGGATACTAACAATCATGTTTTCAGCCAACAGTTTGCAAATTATAGGTCACCATGACCTAATTTTCAAGCAGATTTGTCTAGAACCTCCCTGGATGTACAGCAAGGTCTAGGCCTAACGGTTAGGATTTGCGATTGCTTAAGATGGTCTCACACATTAAAAAAAGCGTAAAAGTTAGAATAAAAATAATTAGAGCTGGCGCCATCCATCTTCAGGAAATGACGAGACATTCCATGATCAATATGTATTGGAAGAAACATGGTAATCAATACATTAGTTATTCAGATACTGAAGCTTTTATATCAAAGTTTTAATTGTCCTGGGATGCAATAACAGGTCACAAGGACTCGTAACCCATATCACAAGGACTTAATTTCAGGTGTCCAGGGAGATTTTTTATGGACCTCCTTGGATCTTCAGTCAGAAGTTTCTGGGTCCAACGGTTTCGATCTGTTCCTTGTTCATGGACAATCTCACGCACAAAGAGTGATCGCTGCATCAACACTAATAATAATAACTTGCATGGAATTTCAAGCAATCAATGGAAGCCTCTATCCAGAAGCCCGTGCCTGGGCGATAATCAGGGATCGGCTATGTAGTGTACGACTTTTGAAGTAAGGTCATGGTTAAAAATATGTAACAGGTGCGAATCGGAGATCTAAAAATAATATTGTGCCCAAACTTCAGCATTTTTTTTAAATAAGCCATATAGGCAATATGTTGTTGGAGACATCCAACCCCACCAGGATTATCCTCATGCAATGTTTTGTGTCTACATGTGCACTAATTTATCACAGCTCGACAACCCCATCACAGGTCACCAATTACAAAGAAAACCCGCTAATACACGTAAGAGTTCTTTAATGATGTTATCGTAATAAAACACAGTATCCTTTGATTCTATATGTTGATACAGATTACCTCCAAAATATAATAGATTGTTCCTTTGGCGTTTCCTTTAACCATCCCCCAAACTTCAACAAACCTGTTCTGAACTTTTTGCGTAAATCTGTGGAGATAAACGGGAGGTTTATTTTAAGACCTTGTCTTATGACCTCGTCTAATGACCGCCAGACGGAGGTACAATAATAATATTTATAATAATAATAATAATAATAATAATAATAATAATAACAGGAACAATGACCATGAAGTTTATAACAAATCACTGCTGTATGCTTTGTGCTTCAAAATACAAATGTCAATGTATTTTGTAATAATTATAAAATTCACTATAAGTCCATTCAATGCAAGCAGAAAGAGATGTTTCTGACTTAAGCTTAACTGATATTGTAATTGGTCTACATAACAATGTATATAACATCAATTAACATAATAAACGAGTCACTGCAGTGCTAAAGTAAGAATTGAATTCTCCCTTTGCAACGTCGCCAAAACTGATCAGTTCAAGACCTACTCTAGCTATCGCACAATCCACTTGAATCTTGATTCGCTGATGTTTTCTTTTGAAACCCTTCTGGTACAACATTTTTACTATATGGCAGACATTAGTTGGTGCAGATTGACATGAAATCTTTTTATACCATCTTCAGAAGTTGCAGTATACCCGAAGGTACGTATCTTCGAAGCAGGTTTCAGAGGCCAGTGACTAAAATATTTTCTCCTTATTTTTCTTACGATATTGTTTGTATAAAATATTATGTCTGTATCTTAACATTTTTGGAATGACTGCATTTAACAGCAGAACTTTTACCGACATACATTTTATGCGAAGACTGATATGAAGATTTAATCCTAACATGTGATAGACTTCCACTGAGCGGAAAGGCACTGTTACCAATTTCTAGCACAATTTGACACAGCCTAAATGTAAGAGAGACGGACCATAACTGTCATTTTGGATGATAGCTGTACACAAATTATTACCGGTTCAACTGGAAAAGTTATATTTTAATGCAAAGTCTGTTTTAATCTAAACCAAGGTTTATTCCTGTTTTCATAAAACTAGGTGTATCTGTTGTATGTACCCTCTGTATATTGGTTGGACTGACCGGAATGGTAATATTAAAGCTTTATTTTGTATATTTCCGTTGTATTTTCTCACGAGCATGCTCTGTATTGAAAATGAGCCACTGTGGTGCTCAAACTTGTATATGTAAACTTACATTAATGCTCTTTCAAGGATGTGTCTTCATTTGTGTTCACCTGTGACGTTTCGCCGGTATGTGTATTATGGGAATATCCAGGTGATTTTTTTTTTTAAATGACTTGCTTCATTGCTCATATTTTAATGCAATTTTTCGTGTTCTTATTCTCATGTGACCGTTTAGATTATTCTGGTGTAAGAAAATGTTGCAGTCGTCAGATTTGTATGATACTGCTTATTTGGTATGTATCTTAATATGCCTGTTCAAAGCTGACTTAATTGTGAAAGACTTACTACAGATCTCACATCTATATGGCTTTTCTCCTATATGTGTTCGCATGTGTATTGCAAGCGGGCTCTTTTTTGAGAAGAAATTGCTGCAATGTACACATTTATATGGCTTTTCTCCAGTATGTATCCTCATATGCGTGTCATGATGACTCTTATGTGTGAAGCACTTACTGCAGGTCTCACATTTGTAGGGTTTGTCCCCTGTATGTATTCTCCTATGTATAACAAGCTGACTCTTATCTGCTAAGGACTTGTTACAATACTCTCATTTATATGGCCTGTCACCAGTATGAATCCTCATACGTATGTTAAATTTACGCCAATATGAGAACGACTTGTTGCAACCTTCACATTTATTTGATTTTTCTCCTGTGTGTCCTAGTGAATGGAAAGCCGACTCCTATCCATGAAGGACTTGTTGCAGTGCTCACATGTTTCTGGTTTCTCTCCAGTATGTGTCCTCAGGTGCAAGTCCCCATTTCTCTTTTGGGAGAAACGTTTGCTGCAGTACTCACATTTGTAAGGTTTCTCACCTGTATGATTCCTAATGCGTTTTACCAGATGACCTTTATTTGAGAAGTATTTGTTACAGTGGTCATTTTTTTACATTTATACGGGTTTTCTCCAGTGTGTCCTAATATGCATATCACGAAGACTCTAACGAGAGAAGCACTTACTGTAGATCTTATCATTGTAGGATTTGTCTCTTGTATGTATTCTCCTATGTATCACAAGCTGACTCTTATATGATAAAGACTTGTTACAATACTCACATTTATATGGCTTATCACCGGTATGGATCCTCATGTGTATGTTAAGTTTACGCCAGTACACGAAGGACTTGTCGCAGCTCTCAGATTTATACGGTTTTACCCCTGTATGTATCCTCATGTGTATCGCCAGCTGAATGAAAAGGAGGTTTAACGTCCTTTTCTAACTTCATGTATTCAAGGAGCTTCCCCTCACTGACTCCACTGACCAAATATTCAACAGTCGAACTCGTCACAAAAGTAGGTGAATGGGCATGCTTGCATATGATGTTGCCTATCCGCTGGAATTGAGCGGATGGTCTAAGCGAATAATTAATCTGGTACTCCTTGAGGATGTTTCAAACTGTTTGAAATGTTCCTTTGTAAATTCAAAATACATGTACTATATATAAAATATAATGCTTTTTTAGCCATCGTTACATCTTTAACCCAAATGATATAGAAAAAAACGTCTGACTGGGACCAACGCAACTGGGACCAAACAGATGTGAACCTGTCCAGATGTTATAAAAAAAATCTGACCCGTTTATCCACATGTCCATTTGGGATGACACCACCTGATTTATTAAATGCTTCTTTACAGACATGTGTATTATAGATTGTCTATTTTTTATACTATATATATAAATATATATATATATATATATACATATATATATATGTATATATATATATATATTATAAACAAATTGATTCCAAAAATTTATAGCTATGTTTCAGTAAATATCACCGTTTTCAGGGACCTTGTGCCATGAGCGGAGTGAGAAAGGGTACATCCCACATTACCGCTCTTCAAAGGGAAGCACAGCCTATTAGTGGGAATTCTTGATAATAAACTGATTACCGATGCTGTTTTTAGGCTTCGTTCTGTACTGATTGTCCAAGCACTGGCATTGTAATTGATCTAATATTGATGAATATTAAGCTGGATTACATGAACCACCAAATTAAAGTCCAAAGACATTATGGGGATGTGTACTATTATAAATCTTATTTGAAAACCATTCTCTTTCTTACTCTCTCTCTCTCAGGTAATCGTACACAATCATTCTATACTTTTTTTTTTCTTCTCCTTTCTCCCTCTCGCTTTCTTTCTCTCAGGTTTACCATATACAAGCATTCTTTCCCACTCTCTTCCTCCATCTATTTCTTTCTTTAATTGTCTCTACTTTTATTTTCCTATGTCTCCTTCTTTACTGCACTTACTTTATGCCTTGCCTTAACAATCATTGTAAAATACAACTTAATTAATCCCTTTATTTGGACCATTTAATTAACAAGTCACAACACTAATAGGAAGGCTTCCCTTTGAAGTGCAGTGACCGTACCAGACATGCATGTTTCTCTAGACATCATATATCCCTGCTCTGTACGGGGTTTCCCCATGTCTGGTCTACTCTTATTTCTCAGAAATCCCCAAGTCTGGTCTACTCTTTTTTCTCAGAATTGTGCATCACGTTTGACTGATAATATGGCAGTAAATGGATAAATGAGATATATTGGTCTCAAAATACACATCCACCCAAAACCTAGATGACATATTGCACATATACATACGTTAGCCCACCATGTTGACCGCACATTGGTAATTTAATTTGAATTTGGTTATTTATTCGTTATTTGTACGCATGATGACTCGGGACATACACTGTACAAAATAAATTGTAGGTGGCGCCACCAGTCTTGTATACTACAAAGCTATCCGATATGTACAAATATGCACAATTTCAGGCTGATATATCAAACCCCTCCTGAGAAATAAACAGGTACATACACTTCGAAAATTGTAGATGGCGACACCAATCTTGTGTACGAAAAGGCAATCAGATGTATTGAAAGGTCAAAATTTCAGGCCAATGCATCCAACTTCTCGTTTCTGAGATTGTTATGTAAGTATGCCTAATTGGCAAAATGACAAAGCTCAAATTCCTGTAACTCGGACAAAATTCACCAAACCCAAATCATTTGAGCAGACCTGGAAAGCTCGTCTCTGGGATAATTTCTGTGACTTATTGAATAATTTGGCTGAATGATTTCAGTGACAATTTTAATTTTTTAGCTTTTTACCCGTAAAATATAAGTTAATTCAAGTGTTTCACGAAAAGCTCTGTCCACAACACAAAATTTGATATGTGACAGATAATTGCATAAAACTTGCTCCTGATATTCATGAGAATTATGGTTTAATGTACTGATGATCGATGACCCCGGTACCATAAAGGTCCATGCAGGTTGTGCCCCCAATACCTAAATTTTAAATATAACTAATGTGACCAATATTTGCAAAAAAATTTGTGATGTTGTGATTTAGTTCCAGCCAATTCTGATTTTGTAATTTTACTATATTTTTTACCCAAATGACTTAGTTCAGCTTCCTGTATCTAGACCAAAATTACCCAAGCATAACTATTAAAAAATTTGAGATTGTTCCTGGGATCCTTTGTGATATTTTTTATCAATTGACAGAACAGTATCGGGGAAGAAGATTTTTAACGTTTTTTTTTTTAGCTCTATCCCTATAAAATTTAAGTAAATGCAGATAGCAAAACAAAAAGCAAAATCCGAAAGATCGTTTCGGATAACTATTTTTTTTTGCATAAAATTTGGTGCTGGTAGCTCTAACCGTTTTTTTAAATAGCATAGGTTAACGTACGGCGGATGCCACGCCATCGCCTTAGCTCACAGGTTCGCTAACAAAAAAAATATATAAAATAAAAGGTCCCAAATTGTATAAAGGCCTATCTTAAATATAAAACAAGGCATACAAGTCTAATGCGAACCTGTGCCATGAGATTACACCAGGTATAATGCTTCAATGCTGGACCATTACTTTTCAAGAACATGTGTTACATGTATATGAACAATGCAAGTACTAAACACTTAGAACAAGAAACAATTAAACAAACATCACTGCTGCAATACTGGCATGGGTGCACACAACACAAAAACTAGAATATGGGTAGTCAACAAGCGACTACGTGTATCCACCAAAATCAGAGTAGGAAAGGTGAAGTGAGGCATGAATTGAGTGGCAAGGGGAAATAGAGTGAGGTGTGTTGCATAATAGCCTGAATGTCTGCAGCGTATACATAAATGTAGGTGGCGCCACCTGCCACAACATCCAGAAAGCTATCCAAGATGTATAAACTTGCAAAATTTTAGGCAGATATGTCAAACCACTGCCGAGATATGAGTGATTTATGCCCCGGCAAACAAACAGACGGATGCTGTGCAAAAATGATTGCAGGTGGCACCACCAGTTTTGCGTATGTTAAAGAACTATGTTAGATCTATAAACATGAAAAATGAAAAATTCTGGCCCAACTGGTCAAATAGTTCCCGAGATATGAGCTTGGATGTCTACAGCTTAAACGTGAATGTAGGTGGCGCAACCTGTCATACAATCAAGAAAGCTGCCCAAGATGTATAAATTTGCAAAATATCAGGTGGATAAGTCAAACCACTGCCAAGATATGAGTGATTTTATCCCAAGGCAGATGAACAGATGGACGCTGTGCAAAAATGGTGGCAGGTGGCACCACCAGTTTTGCGTATGATAAAGAGCTCAGGGAGATCTATACACATGCAACATCTCAGGGGGATATGTCAAACCAGTCCTGAGATATAAGCCTGAATGTCTGCAGCTTAAACGTGAATGTAGGTGGCGCCACCTGTCATAAAATCAAGAAAGCTGTCCAGGATGTATACACATGCAAAATTTCAGGTGGATAAGTCCAACCAATGCAGAGATATGAGTGTTTTTATCCAAAGGCAGATGAACAGATGGACGCTGTGCAAAAATAGTTGCAGGTGGCACCACTTTTTTTAGTGTATGCTATAAAGCTTTCCAAGGGCTATATTTGTGCAAAATTTTTAGCCTGATCGGTCAAACGGTTCCCAAGATATGTGGGTCTTTGTGTGGAAACAGACGCACAAATGGACGCTGGGCAGAGAGGAAAGGTCAGAGGTCAACCAGAAATGAGGGCGCAGCAGTTCACATTTTACCGTCATAATTCCGAATTTTAAAAAATTCTGCCCAGTGGTTATGGAGGGGTTCTCCGGAAACCTATGCAGCAATGGCGGCAGCGTCAGCATCCGACTGAAAACAGAGTATCGGCAAAACTCTGTTTCGGCGGATACAATGATTGTAGCTGGCACCACCAGTCTTATATACAACGAAGAGATATTTACATATGCCCAATGTCAGACTGATATGTCAAACCCCTCCTGTGAAATAAGCAGGGACATTCACTGTGCAAAAATTATTGTAGGTGGCACCACCAGTCTTGTACACTATAAAGCTACCCGATATGTATGAACATACCCAATTTTAGGCTGATGTATCAAATTCCTCTATAGAAATAAGCAGGCGCATACACTGCAAAAGTCAATGTAGGTGGCACCACCTGTCTTGTAAATGAGAATACCATCAAAGACGCATAGACAGGTATCAGTCCAATACATCAAACTTCCCCAGAGTTTGATGCACTGGGCTGACAATGCTTAGGTGAGTAAGGAAGTTGCCCCCGAGTGACCTGTGACAAATCGCTGCCTCAAGCTACTGCACTGAGTGAACTCTTGACCTGCACCTGGCTAGAATGAGTGCACTTTTCACCTGTACCTGGCTGCACTGAGTGAACTCTTGACCTGTTGCATAATCTGACACAGTTGGCAGTCTGCCAAAGCTATAAATAGATTCAGGCTGAACTTTGGTGCCAAACTTCCCCAGAGTTTGATGCACTGGGCTGACAAGGCTTAGGTGAGTAAGGTGTTGCCCCAAAGTGACCTGTGACAAATTGCTGCCTCAAGCTACTGCACTGAGTGAACTCTTGACCTGCACCTGGCTCGAATGAGTGCACTTTTCACCTGTACCTGAACTCTTGACCTGTTGCATAATCTGACACAGTTGGCAGTCTGCCAAAGCTATAAATAGATTCAAGCTGAACTTTGGTGCCAAATATGATGCAGTGAGCAGTCTGCCAAAACTATAGATAGAATGCCGCTACTGCACTGAGTGAACTCTTGATCTATACCTGGCTGCACTTCTTCCAATCCTGGCACTGTGCCAAAACTTGGCTAATTGCCAACATCAAGGCACTGGCAATCTGCCAAAGTTAAACCAAGTGCTGCCATCTGTACACAAAAGTGGTCCCTACTTGAAATAACTTTGAAATTTATTTTCCCAATACAAAATGCTTTTCAGCTGACTTTTTATTAAAAAAAAGAAATCAGGAATATATGTTAAATTATTACGGATGCATACTGAATGCAAAATTAAAATACAGATATATATCATGACTGCCAAATTCTTGAATTAAGTTGAGTAGGGATACCAATAATTTATAATCCGCATACAGTTGTCTTTATATAGCCACAGAGAGCTAGATATCCATGATTGTAACATTGCCTGGTATGATGAATAACTTAAATCATAAATCTAAACTTTTTAAAAGCTTTTAAAAAAAGCTTTCTTGTCAATATTACCCAAATATAACCTGAGATCTAAATGACTAGTGGCATGATGTAATAGATGCTGATAAACTGGTGCCAGGCTAGATGTAACAGCATCACACAGCTAACATATATGGTAAAATGACTCAGTTCAATCTCTATAATTCAGCCAAAAATCATTCGTGTGGAACCATTAATGACAATTATTATAAGAATTATTGTAGGGATTATTCTTGCTTCCCGTAACTCAGCCAAAAAGCACGGAACCAAAACCATTTGAACAAACTTGAATTATCAACATCTGAGGATAATTAATGTGTGAGATTTAAGAATTTGGCCTAGTGGTTTTTGAGAAGATCTTTGTAGCCCCTGAGCTAAAATGGGCTGTTATGGCATATGACTAAATTTAGCTTCCCATAACTTAGCCAAATGTCACTGAAAAGAGACCATTTGAACAAACTTCAGAAAGCACTACCCTAGGATCATTTCTGTGCGATATTAAACATTTTGGCCATATGGTTTCAGAGAAGAAGTTTTTTCGAGCCCTCAGTGTGATACAGGCACTAATGACCCCGTACAAAAAAGGCCGATGCTGGTGGCGCCACCAATACCTCAATTTCAGATATGACCTATGTGTCAATCAATGGCATAAAATTTAGTGATGATAGCTCCAGCCGTTTCTGAGATTTAAATTTTAATATGCTTTTTGCACAGTTAACACAGTTCAACCTCCTGTAACTCGGCCAAAAATCTCCAAACTGGAACCATTCGAACAAACTTGAGAAAGATTGTTCCAGGGATCATTTCTGTGAAATATTGGACAATTTGGCTGGACAGTTTCGGAGAAGAAGATTTTAAAAACTTTTTAAGCTTTTCCCTATAAAATCTCAGAGAATGCAGTTAGAAAAAAATAAACAAAATCCCCAATTCGATTTTGGATGACTGATTATTTGCAAAAATTTGGTGATGCTAGCTCCTGCAGTTTTTGAGATAGCTATGGTTAACGTACAGACGACGCACGACGCACGACACACGACGGACGACGCCGCACCATCGCATAAGCTCACAGGTTCGCTAAAAACTAGATGTATGGGAACGACACAAATGCCCCGCCTGGAGCAAATTGGAAATATTTGTTAAAGTTTGTAAAATTTTCTATATTCAGGAGCCGTCATATAGCCAAAAGTAGGTCAACCTTGACGAAACGCGAACTCAATCTGTAAGTGGTCATTATCTGCCCCCACACCCAAAAGCAAGGTCAATATCCGCAGGCTTTGCGAAAAAAGGCTGTACATGTGCATTTGTCATGAAAATTTCTATTTTTCATGATATTTTCTATGTTCAGGAGCCGTCATACGGTCAAAAGTAGGTCAACCGGGATGAAACTCTTAACTCAATCTGTAACTCGTCATTAACTGCCCACACACCAAAAATCAGGCCAATATCTGCAGGCATTGCGAAAAAGAGTCCGTACAACTGTTTGATATCGGAATGACGGAATGACAGAATGACGGAACACAGGCATGGGTAAAAGTATATGCCCCAGCCACTTTGCGGCGGGGGCATAAAAAGATGGACATCAGGGACAAGTAGGAATAAAAGAAAGCCTTAATAATGTGGGTTTAATTAATTAATTTTTTAAGCCCTTAGAATCAAAAGCATATGACTTCAAGGAATATGGACACAGCAACTATACTTAAATATTTTATCATAAATATAGAAAGTGGCTTCACATAAGTTTAATTACATCTTGTTTTCTGTAAATTCGATTATTCAATTTCAGAAATAAATTTAAATGAAAAAAAAACACATTTATAAGTAATGATACTTAGATAAACAGTGTTAATTGCATCCGATCTTGACGGCCTGGCATCTGATTTGCACGTACGTATCATCTCGCTTTCGACTTCCGCATTTACATTCCTACCTCTGGGCGATAGGTAAATATACGAAATTGTGAAAAATGAAGTGTGGAGTGTTATCGGGGGGGGGGGGGGGTATGGGGATTTAAATTTAAGTTTACTTCAAACTAAATTTATAATTGTTGCTTGTATTTCACTTCTTCTGATTAAATCCAATTATATTCAGCGATAAAAAGAGCAGGCATTCATAATATAATAATAAATAAATAATAATATAATAATAATAATAATAATAATAATAATAAAAGTATATATAATAACTTTGAAATAACTTGATGCCGCAGAAAAACCTCTATAAGCCTATATATATCCGCATCTACAGATCCGCCTGAAAATTAAATCCAATCACATTCCGACAATCCACATAAATTCACTGCAATTCAATCGGAACATAAGGTGAAATCGACTGTTTAACACAATTTGAAACGAATGCCTATTGCTCATATGCTTCTTCAAAATGGTTATGTTGAGAGTTGCGAAAAATTAATCAAGGCATATATGATATTTGTCGTTTTGTACAGGATCCAGCTGATGGGGGATGAATTTAAATAAAACAAGTGACCCATGGGTCATGACGCTCAGCCGACTGGCATGTTGACAATATGTCCTTGCACTGCAACAAATTAAGATAATGTAGGTGGCATCATAGTTCATGCATATTAGCTGAAGTTCATCAACACCCATAAGCACATCAAATTTGATGACAATCCATCCAGCTGCTCCTGAGGAATCTAGCAATTTTTGTATATTTTGCATTATTTCTGGGGTACTCAAACATGGCCTGTAACTCAGACAAGTGACCCATGGGTCATGACGCTCAGCTGCCAAACATTACCTGTGACATCATTGGCTGAGATTCACAATTTCCAGTCAAATTTGGAAGAACCAATTTGCCAATTTGTTGAAATTTTCTGCGACAACAGAAATATAAATCACCTATGTCTGGTTAAAACACAGTGAATTGATGGTCTGAGGAAAATGTATGATTGTTAAGGTATCCAGAACTATTCCCATAGTTTACTTGATACCTGTCAGTCTCAAAAGGAACACCACAAAGGGCAAATATAAGATCAAAATATATAGCAAAAAATCAAGGAAATCCATGCAAGAATTATTGAGAAACAGGTGCTTCTGTATGAATTTTATTCAATACAAGCCAACTGTACTGCACTTTCATATATGATGATAATATTTATTAAAAATATTTGACCCAATCCTTTGCAAGATTACATTAATATACGTCCTACTGCCTTCACTTTAACAGTTCTTGAGATAATATGATCAAAAGGAATTTAAAGATGGTTGCCTGGTGGCCATTTTGGACTTCTGACAGGTCTGAAATCAGACAACAACCATTCTCTAAATCGGACCAAAAATTGAAGGTAAACTAGACATTTCTTGGCACCGCAGGTGCCAGAGTATCCCCAGACATAGTAGCCCCCCCCCCCCCCCCCCCCCTTTAAGAATAGGCCCCCATTTTTAGCAGCATATACTGACAGCTGGCATATTTATTGTTTCTTCCATCTATCAATCCACAATCTTGTTGAAGATGTTGGTCCTGTGACCTTGATCTTTTTAAAGATGTGTCCTGTGACCTTGACATTTGACCTCATGACCCCAAAATCAATTCGGGTCTTGCTTTTCCAATGAGACATATACAAGTCAAGTTTGAAATCTATACATCAATAAAGCAGGAATTATCATTCAGAAACAAATTTTTGGACAGATGGCTCCTGTGACCTTAACCTTTGACCTCAAATTTGATAGGGTTCTTCCTATCTTGATAGGTGAACTAAATGTGCAAGATGAAAGATTTGAGATGAAATGTTTGGCTGAAAATGCATCAACAATCTTTTCAAAGATGTGTCCTGTGACCTTGACCTTTGACCTCATGACCCCAAAATCAATCTGGGTCTTGATTTTTCAATGGGTCAAATACAAGTCAAGTTTGAAATCCATA
Source organism: Sipunculus nudus (assembly GCA_026874595.1). NCBI lineage: Eukaryota > Metazoa > Annelida > Sipuncula > Golfingiida > Sipunculidae > Sipunculus > Sipunculus nudus. The sequence goes on from CM049321.1 coordinate 45,820,764, forward strand.
CATCAATAAAAGAAGGAATTATCATCCAGAAACTAATTTTTGGACAGATGGCTCCTGTGACCTTCATATTTGACCTAGTGACCTCAAAATTGATAGGGTTCTTCCTCTCTTGGCAGGTGAACTATATGTGCAAGATGAAAGATATGAGATGAAATGTTTGGCTGAAAATGCATCTACATCTTTTTAAAGATGTGCCCTGTGACCTTGACCTTTGACCCCATGACCCCAAAATCAATTCGGGTCTTGCTTTTCCAATGAGACATATACAAGTCAAGTTTGAAATCCATATGGCTATCAACACTGGAGATATCACAAGAGGTGTGTGATTTTCACCATATATGGCAATATCAAGGTCAAGGCCACTCTCATAGGAAAGGTCATGACCCCAATTTAAATAAACATCATCCCATAACCCATACCTATGTATATGCATAATATAAAAGCAATCTGTCCATTAGTTTTTGACTTATAAATGCTCACAGTACTGTAAGGTGGCAATTTTGGGGGTATTAAACGGCACGAAAACAAGTAAAGAATAATAGGTGGCGCCACCAGTTTCTGGAACATGACAACCCTATCCATGATCTTCCATCAACTTGATTTTGGGATAAATCCATGCAAGATTTCTTGAGATATTAAAGAATTTGTGTGATTTTCCCCAAAATTGGACCTATTCAAGGTCAAGGACACTCTCCTAGTAAAGGTCATAACCTCATTTTTAATATGCGTCGTCCTCTTTCCCATATCTATACATATACCAAGTTTGGTAAAGTTCTGTGAAATATTTTTTGGGTTATCGCGCCAACAAGATTTATATGCGGCGGCCGCGGCGGGACCGGTATGAAAACATAGTATCCCCCGACTTTGTCTGGGGATACAATTACTGAAACTGCACTGAAAAAAGGATTTCTAAGGAGGCTAACTGGCAGACATAATGGATTTCTGACAAGTCTGACATTTGATATCACACATCCTCCAACAAGAGACCAAACTTGGGGCAAATTGTCCAAATGATGTTACAGTAACGAATGTCCAAAATAATTCAAAAGGCATGTTCAGGCGCTCATATCAGATTTATAGATATGCAAATGTAAAAGTGTAGGTCCAATATTTTTTATTATCACTCTGCTTTTCAATAGGGCAAAATCTAGGAAAGAGTGCTGGTGACAAAAGGAGTAATAAACGTCATTTTCAGTAATCTGAAAAAAAGACACTTTTCGAACGAAAGATCTGGCAAGCCTGATTAGTGCTTTTAATGCTCCAACCATCATCCACTTCATTGTATAATTCAACATATAAACGTGTAATATTTCTTACACGGAATGGATCTGGAAGGGTGGCCATTACGGGAGTCACTGTAGGTGTAAGCAGATCTAGTAGACAATGTATTTACTGTCGATAATTATATGTTAACAGGTAATTTTGAGAGCTGGGATATATGTATGGTGGTAATTTGTTCACAGTTAACATAAACAAGTGACCCAGGGGTCATGACGCTCAGCTGACCAGGAAGACATTGACAAAAGTAATTTTATCATTTGAATGTCAAATTTGAATTAAATACTTTTTCAAAACTTGACCTTTTGTATAAAATCATCCAATATTCATTGGGGTACTATGGAGCTCTGTAGCATGAAGGATATGGGTAACAGACAACTATTTTCAAGGTTTACAAGATGACTTTTCAGGGGTCTCCCAGCATGTCAAAAAATAAAATTCTAGGTCCAGTTATTATGATTTGTGCTCTGTTAACAGATGACCAAATCTTTATTCTGGGGAGTACTTCGGAGCCCCAGAGCATGAAGGATATGGGTAACAGGGACCTTATTTCGGGTTTCCATGTAGACCTTTTATGGGCTTCCCTGGAGGTGAGGACAGAAGATTCTAGGTCCAGTCATTATGATTTGTGCCCTGTTAATATATGACCAAATCTTTATTCTGGGGGAACTTCAGAGCCCCATAGCTCACAGAATATGGGTAACAGGGGCCTTATTTCGGGTTTCCATGTAGACCTTTCATGGGCTTCCCTGGAGGTGAGGACAGAAGATTCTAGGTCCAGTCATTATGATTTGTGCCCTGTTTACAGATGACCAAATGTTTAAAGATCACAAAAGTAGAGAAAAAAAATCGTAAAAAATAAAAAAAATATAGGTGGCGCCACCAATCTCCAGAAATTGATGAAACACTCCATGATCAATATCCATGCAAAAAAACATGGTGATTAATGCATTAGTTGTTCAGATACTTGAGCTTTTGTATTAAATTTTGCATTATTCTGGGGGGTACTTCAGAACCCCATAGCTCGAAGAATATATGTCACAGTGACCTAATTTCAGGTTTACAAGGAGAATTTCCATAGACCTCCCAGGATTTCAAGTAAGAAGATTCCCGGTCTAGCGGTTACGATTTGTGCCCTGTTAACAGACAGACGCCTGGATGGCCGGACGGATGACGGACAAAAGGTGATCCCTACAGCTCAGATGACTTTCAGTCAGCTGAGCTAAAAATTGAAAAAATACAGGTGGTGCCACCAGAATGCAGAAACTGATGAAACATTTCATGATCAATATCCATGCAAAGAATCATAGTGATCAATATAATAATTGTTCAGATACTTGAGCTTTTGTATCAAATTTTCCATTATTCTGGGGGGTACTTCGGAGCCCCATAGCTCAGAGGTTATGGGTAACAGAGACCTAATTTCAAGTTTTTAAGGAAACTTTTCATGGGCCTCTCAGCATGTCAAGAGAGAAGATTCTAGGTCCAGTTGTTACGTTTTGTGCCATGTTAACAGATGACCGCATCTTATGAGGTCTCAAAAATAGAGAAAAAAATTCGTAAAAATAAAAAAAATACAGGTGGCGCCACCATACTGCAGAAACTGATGACACATTCCATGATCAATATCCATGCAAAGAATCATGGTGATCAGTGCAATAGTTGTTTAGATACTTGAGCTTTTGTATCAAATTGTCAATTATTCTGAGGGATACTTCAGATGACTTACAGTCAGCTGACCTAAAAACACTTAATGGTCAATATCCATGCAAAGAATCATGATTATCTCCATATTAGTTGTTTAGATACTTCAGCTTTTGTATCAAATTGTCCATTATTCTGAGGGATACTTCAGAGTCCTATAGCTTGAAGGATATGGGTAACAGAGACCTAATTTCAAGTTTCCACAGGCACTCTTCATGGGCCTCCTTGCATGACAAGAATGAAGTTTCTAGGTCCAGTTGTTGCAATTTGTACCCTCTTGATAGATAACCACATCTTCAAAGGTCTCGAAAAAAGAGAAAAAAAATTCGTAAAAATTTGAAAAAAATAGAGGTGGCGCACCCTCTCTGCAGAATCTGATGGAACAGCTCATGATCAATATGTATGCAAAAATCATGACCATCAGTGTTGTAGTTATTGAGATACTGCACTTTTTGTATCAAATTTTCCATTATTCTGGGGGGTATTTTGGAGCCATACAGCCTAAAGAATATGGGTAACAGAGACCTAATTTCAGGTTTCCATGGAGAATTTTCATGGGTCTCCCTGTGTGTCAAGAATGAAGATTCTAGGTCCAGTTTTTATGATTTGTGCCCTGTTAACAGATGTTCATATCTTTAAAGGTCTCAAAAATAGATAAAACATTCGTAAAAAAAACCCCGAACAAATACAGGTTGTGCCACCAGTCTGCAGGAACTGATGGAACACCTCTTGATCAATAGTTATGCCACAAATCATGACCATCAGTGATGTAGTTATTGAGATATTGAAGTTTTTGTATGAAATTTTTGACTACTCTGAGGGGTAATTTGGGGCCCCATAGCTCGAAGGATATGGGAAACAGAGACCTAATTTCTGGTTTCCATGGAGACTTTTCAAAGGTCTCTCAGTGTATTGAGAATGAAGATTCTAGGTCCAGTCGTTACGATTTGTGCCATGCTAACAGATGACAGCATCCTTAAAGGTCTCAAAAATAGAGGAAGAAATCGTAAAAAAATCAAACAATATAGGTGGCGCCACCAGTCTGCAGGAACTGATGGAACATCTCATAATCAATATGTATGCCAAAAATCATGAACATCAGTGATGTAGTTATTGAGATATTGAAGTTTTTGTATGAAATTTTTGACTACTCTGGGGGGGTACTTTGGGGCCCCATAGCTCAAAGAATATGGGTAACAGAGACCTAATTTCTGGTTTCCATGGAGACTTTTCATAGGTCTTCTAGTGTGTTGAGAATGAAGATTCTAGGTCCAGTCGTTACGATTTGTGCCATGCTAACAGATGACAGCATCCTTAAAGGTCTCAAAAATAGAGGAAAAAATCGTAAAAAATCGAACGATACAGGTGGTGCCACCAGTCTGCAGGAACAGATGACACATCTCATGATCAATAGTTATGCCACAAATCATGACCATCATTCAAGTAGTTAATGAGATATTGAAGTTTTTGTATGAAATTTTTTACTTTTCTTGGGGGTACTTTAGGGTTCCATAGCTCGAAGAAAATGGGTAACAGAGACCTAATTTTGGTTTCCATGGAGACTTTTCATAGGTCTCTCAGTGTGTCGTGAATGAAGATTCTAGGTCCAGTCGTTATGATTTGTGCCACGTTAACAGATGACAGCATCCTTAAAGGTCTCAAAAACAGAGGAAAAAATCGTAAAAAATCAAACAATACAGGTGGCGCCACAAGTCTGCAGGAACTGACGGAACATTCCATAATCAATATGTATGCCAAAAATCATGACCATCAGTGATGTAGTTATTGAGATATTGAAGTTTTTGTATGAAATTTTTGACTACTCTGGGGGGGGGGGGGGGTACTTTGGGGCCCCATAGCTCGAAGGATATGGTTAACAGAGACCTAATTTCTGGTTTCCAAGGATATTTTTCATGGACCTCTCAGTGTGTCAAGAATGAAGATTCTAGGTCCAGTCGTTACGATTTGTGCCATGCTAACAGATGACAGCATCCTTAAAGGTCTCAAAAATAGAGGAAAAAATTGTAAAAAATCGAACAATAAAGGTGGCACCACCAATCTGCAGGAAGTGATGACACATCTCATGATCAATAGTTATGCCTCAAATCATGACCATCAGTCTAGTAGTTAATGAGATATTGAAGTTTTTGTATGAAATTTTTTACTTTTCTTGGGGGTACTTTGGGGCTCCATAGCTCGAAGAATATGGGTAACAGAGACCTAATTTCTGGTTTCCATGGAGACTTTTCATAGGTCTCTCAGTGTGTCAAGAATGAAGATTCTAGGTCTAGTCTTTACAATTTGTGCCTTGTTAACAGATGTTTACATTTTGAAAGGTCTCAAAAATAGAGAAAAAAATTCGTAAAAAATTGAACGATACAAGTGGCGCCACCAGTCTGCAGGAAGTGATGGAACATCTCATGATCAATATGTATGCCAAAAATCATGACCATCAGTCAAGTAGTTAATGAGATATTGAAGTTTTTGTTTGAAATTTTTTACTTTTCTGGGGGGGTAGTTTGGGGCCCCATAGCTGGAAGGATATGGGTAACAGAGACCTAATTTCTGGTTTCCATGGAGACTTTTCATAGGTCTCTCAGTGTGTCGAGAATGAAGATTCTAAGTCCAGTCATTACGATTTGTGCCTTGTTAACAGATGTTCACATTTTTAAAGGTCTCAAAAATAGAGAAAAAAATTCGTAAAAAATCGAAAAATACAGGTGGCGCCACCAGTCTTCAGGAACTGATGGAACCTCTCATGATCAATATGTATGCCAAAAATCATGACCATCAGTCAAGTAGTTAATGAGATATTGAAGTTTTTGTATGAAATTTTGGACTTTTCTGGGGGGTACTTTGGGGCCCCATAGCTCGAAGGATATGGGTAACAGAGACCTAATTTCTGGTTTCCAAGGAGATTTTTCATGGACCTCTCAGAATGCCAAGTTACAAGGTTCTAGGTCCAGCGGTTACGATTTGTGCCTGGTTAACGGACGGACAGACGGACAGACAGACAGACGGACGACGGACAAAGAGTGATCGCTATAGCTCAGATGACTTTCAGTCAGCTGAGCTAAAAAAACTTTTATACAACATAAAATATCACTACGAGATGGCCAATAGGGACGTGTGAAGGATGCGGCCGAGCCCGTGGTTTGGTTTAATGTGAAGGATGCGGCTGAGCCCATGGTATGGTTAACTGAGTGAAGACAGAATCGAAAGGTGCTTTCATCAACATTCTAGCAACATCATCCTAATAGGTAGCTCCACTATGATTCCAGGCTGGCAGCAGATAATTTATTAAAGTACGACATCAGACCTCTTTCGAAATGTTGCTATTACTTATCTTACAGCAAAGATGGATATGCGTAATCATTGTAACTATCAACATTAATGGACACAATGTCCATTGGAACAAGGTAAACGCAAATAAATGTACAAAAAGTTTGTTATTGAAAAATAACTCCTATGACAAACTGATTGCTCCATATTTTGACACAGTTTAATTTTTTTCCTAACTATGCGAAAAGATATTAATATTAAGTCCCCCCCCCCCCCCGGCTTTAACTTTCAAGGAAGAAAATGTAAGCAGATGAATTGTTTCCTACATAGCAGTTTCATATAACTGAAATTTTGCTAATCACAATATCTGATGTATCCATGAGTTTGTATATACAACGATGATAAATGTTATCATACTAGTTCACTGTATGATATTTAAGTCTTCACAAGCTTGTCCCGAGCTGTATAAATGCCATGTGCTGTTTTTCTTTTCAAACCAGGGACCAGTTCATTCTTCAGACAGTCAGCTGACTTTCTTACAAACGGGGTACAGCGTCCAGGGGGGAACCTGTCTCTGCAGAGCGTTTGGTGGTACTGGTAAATGCAGACAGTTCTTTTTTTGTCCAGAGAAGAATTCCTTCAGAACCTAGAAGGCTATAACTTTATCCTCCCTATATGCAGACGTAAGACTAGTTAGATTTGAGAATAAAACCTCCTACAGTGCTTTGTTTTCTATGATTTTCCTCCCTTGCATGTCCTCCTGTGCTTGTCCAAATTGAACTTCAGTGAAAAAGACTTATAACATAGCTCACAATCATATGGTTTCTCCCCAGTATGTGTTTTTATGTGCCTTTCAAGACTATTCTTTCGTGAGAAGGACTTGCTACAATACTCACAAATAAAAGGTTTTTCTCCGGTATGTATCCTTAAATGGACGATAAAATTAGTCTTATGGGGGAAGGTCTTGAGGCAGTACTCGCATTCATATGGTGCTTTCCCAGTATGGATCTTCATGTGAATCCCAAGTTCACTCTTATTTGAGTAGAATTTATTGCAGTTCTCACATTTATATGGTTTCTCTCCTGTATGTGTCCTCAAATGTATGTCTAGACTACTCTTTCTTGAAAATGATTTACCGCACTGGTGACACTGATATGGCTTTTCTCCCGTATGTATCATCTTGTGCATCTTGAGCTGACCCCTTTGTGAGAAGGATTTACTGCAGCACTCACATCTATATGGTTTTTCCCCAGTATGTGTCCTTAAATGGATGTCAAGATGATTCTTTCGGTAGAAGGATTTGCTACAATATTCACATACATACTGTTTTTCCCCTTTATGTATACTCATGTGCACGTCAAAATTAGTCTTAATGTTGAAGCACTTGTGGCAAATCTCGCATTTATATGGTGGTTCTCCTGTGTGTTTCCTCGTGTGTACTACCAGCTGACCCTTATTTGAGTAGCACTTGTTGCATATCTCACATTTATATGGCTTCTTTCCAGTATGTGTCCTCATGTGTCGGTCGCGATAATTCTTTCTGGAGAACGACTTAGTACATTGGTCACAATGATACAGTTTTTCTCCGTTTATGGAAGACACAACTGTTGGCGTATGGACTGTTATTTCATCAGTTTCTTTTTGACCGTTTTGTCTTTCTTCACCAAGAGTATCAGGTCTCAAACAGCTATTGCCTCTATCATCTTGACAACTGGTAATACTTCCATCTTCTTGAAAACTGGTAATGCTTCCTTCCTCTTGACAACTGCTGATGCTTCCATCTTCTTGAAAACTGCTAATGCATCCTTCTTCTTGACAACTGCTTAGACTTGCAATTTTTGCACACGTCTGTATGCTCCCTTCTGCAGATTTCTCACATTCGTCATTATCTAACAAGGGAGGTTTAACATCGATTCCTAACTTCATGTAATCATGAAGCTTTTCCTCATTGATTCCACTGACCTGTTCGTCAATGTTTGAATCTGCCTGAAAACAACCTGTGTCAAGCTCCAATTTAATGAACCCTCCTATTTGCATTTGGGCCATTTCACGTGGGTCCATGTTCTTTTTCAGGATGCCAAACTGCAAATATAAAGAAGTGAATTAGATGTTCTAGATAGCAAAATAAATCTTTTAGTCAGCTGAACCTGAAATAATTCAGCACAAGTGGTCAATATTAGCAGGTGTATACATTGAATACAGAGTACACTGAATTTAAGAACTGAAGATGTTTTACCTTTAAGTTTGACTGAAACACTTCCACTGGAGTTACTTCATAAAATAAAAGTAAATGCAAAAGTAAATGGTATTAACCAGTTAAAGAATGGATTGAATTATGTGAATGACAATGAATTTAGGAACTGAATTTTTTTTTATCTTAAAGTATATCTGGAATACTTCCACCGAAGTAACCATATCAAGGAGGTGACGAAAATGGAGATACAACTCCTGGAACTTGGAAGCTCTGCAACAGCGCAAGCACCCGCATGACAGCCATAGCTAATTGCAACTAGATATTTCTTGGCACCGCAGATGCCATAGTATCCCCAAGCAATTAATCCCCCCCCCCCTTTAAGAATAGGCCCCCTATCTTCAGCAATAATTAATATCAGACAACTCTCATAGAAAAGGTCACTCTCATAGAAAAGGTCATGACCCCAATTTCAATATACATCATCCCCGAACCCATGTCTATGTATATGCATAACATGAAAGAAATCTGTCTATTATTTTTTAACTTATAATGCTCACAGTACTGTAAAGTGGCAATGATGAGGTATTAAATGGCATGAAAACAAGTAAAAGAATAACAGGTGGCACCACTAGTTTCCAGTACATGACAATATTATCCAAGATCTTCAATCAGGTTGATTTTTTGACCAATCCATGCATGCCTTATTGAGATATTAATGATTTTGTGTAATTTTCACCATATATGGCAATATTCAAGGTCAAGGCCACTCTCATAGGAGAGGTCATGACCCTAATTAATATATACATCATCCCATTACCCATGTCTATGTACATGCATAATATGAAAGAAATCTGTCCATTAGTTTTTACTTATAATGCTTACAATACTGTAAAGTGGCAATGATGGGGTATTAAATGGCACAAAAACAAGTAAAAAATTAACAGGTGGCACCACCAGTTTCCAGTACATGACAATACTATCCAAGATCTTCAAGTTGATTTTTGGCCCATTCATGCATCCCTTATTGAGATATTAATGATTTTGTGTAATTTTCACCATATATGGCATTATTCAAGGTCAAGGTCACTCTCATTGGAAAGGTCATGAACCCAATTTATATATACATTATCCCATAACCCAAATTTTTGATGCGTGGGGTAAAAATTGACGCAGGCGGTGCATGAGAACCATACTTATTTTTTTATGGCCTAAAGACAATTATTTTTATGAATTTATCATACACAAAACTGCAACCAATTTTTGCACAGCGTCTGTCTGTTTGTCTGCCGTGGGCTAAATTCACTCATATCCATGTAGTGGTTTGACTTTTCTGCCTAAAATTTTGCATATGTATACAACTTGGACAGCTTTCTGGATTTGTGGTAGGTTGCACAACCTACATACACATTTAGGCTGCAGACATCCATGCTAATATGCAACATACCTCACTCTGTTTCCCCTTGCCACTCAATCCATGCCTCACTTCACTCTGATTTTGGCAGATACACGTAGTCACTTGTCAGCTACCCATATTCTAGTTTTTAAAGTTTACACATTTTTTCTCTATTTTTCAGATATATAAATACAGACTAAATCTTGGCCTGTTGGTTAATCTGTTTGATGCTTCAGTTGAATGGGTATCTACCATTCTGATGATAAAATTTCCTTTTGTGAATCTCTTCCCAGTCAGCTGAGCGTCATGACCCATGGGTCACTTGTTTTTATTTGTGCCCTGTTAACAGATGTTCATATCTTAAAAGGTCTCAAAAAAAGAGAAAAAATCTGTCAAAAAACCCGAACAAATACAGGTGGCGCCACCAGTCTGCAGGAACTGATGAAACACTCCATGATCAATATCCATGGAAACAATTATGGTGATCTCTGCATTAGTTGTTCAGATACTTCAGCTTTTGTATCAAATTTTCCATTATTCTGGGGGGTAATTGGGAGCCCCCCACAGCTTAAAGGATATGGGTAACAGAGACCTTATTTCAGGTTTCCATGGAGACTTTTCATGGACCTCTCAGTGTGTCAAGAATGAAGATTCTAAAATAGAGAAAAATAATTCGTAAAAAATTGAACAATATAGGTGGCGCCACCCGTCTGCAGGAACTGATGGAACATCTCATGATCAATATATATGCCAAAAATCATGACCATCAGTCAAGTAGTTAATGAGATATTGAAGTTTTTGTAAGAAATTTTTTACTTTTCTGGGGGGTACTTTGGGGCCCCATAGCTCGATGGATATAGGTAACAGAGACCTTATTTCTGGTTTCCAAGGAGATTTTTCATTGACCTCTCAAAATCCCAAGTTACAAGGTTCTAGGTCCAGCGGTTACGATTTGTGCCTGGTTAACGGACGGACAAACGGACAGACGGACAAAGAGTGATCGCTATAGCTCAGATGACTTTCCGTCAGCTGAGCTGAAAAAAAACAAGTCCTGTGACCTTGACCTTTGACCTCATGACCCCAAAATCATATAGGTTCTTGCTTTAGTGGTGGGCCATCTGGAAACAAATTTGTGTGGATGTACGGATGGACAGACAGACAGACAAACAGAAAGACAGACATACAGGGTGATAACTATATGGCATCCACTTGTGACCAATAAACACACCAGGTTTTGGGACACTAGATGAATTTTCAGCTGAGAAACTGACATGATTGTTGTCATTTAATAGTAAAAAAAAAAATTTTAAATATTTGTTAAAATAACAAAAAATACAGGTGGCGCCACCACTTTTGGGGAACTGACAAAACTAGTCATGGTCAATATTCAAGGCAAGATTCATGACAATCCATGCATTAATTATCAAGATATTGGAGGTTTTGTATTATATTTTTTATTATTCTTGGGGGTACTTTCAAGCCCCATAGCTCGTAGGATATAGGTCACAGTGACCTAATTTCAGGTTTCCAAGGAGATTTTTTATTGACCTCCCTGGATATTCACTTAGAAGTTTCTAGGTCCAGCAGTTACGATTTGTGCCCTGCTAACGGACAGCTGGACGGACGACAGACAAAGCGCCATTCCTATAAAAATTCCACAAAATCTGATAGAGTGTTTCAGATGACTGATAAAAAATATTTGGTGATGCTAGCTCCTGCCGTTTTTGAGATACCTATGGTTCACGTACAGTTGACGCACGACACACAAAAGCACAACGGATGATGCCGCACAATCGCATTAGCTCACAGGTTCGCTAAAAATATGGTGATGCCACCAGTCTTAAACAGCTGATGAAACAGTCCATGATCAATAAACAAATCAAGAATCATGGAAATCCATGCATTAATTTTTACAATACTAGAGTTTTTTTTCCTTATTCAAGTTTTAATTATTCTGGGGTGCAAAAACTGGCCCAATAACTAAGAGAATATAGGTTGTTGTGACCCAATTTTAGGTTTCAAAGGAATATTTTTAAACAATCTCCCTGGATATTGAGAATATTTGGAAGTGTCTAGATCCAACAGATACAATTTATGCCCTGATAACGGATGGCTGGAAATGTATAAAACATGATTACAAAACCTTTTTATTTCAGGAGGATACATCAAACCAGTCCTGAGATATAAGCCTGGATGTCTGAAGCTTCAATGTGAATGTAGGTGGTGCCACCTGTCATAAAATCAAGAAAGCTATCCAGGATGAATACACATGCAACATTTCAGGCGGATAAGTCAATTCACTGCAGAGATATGAGTGATTTTATCCCAAGGCAGATGAACAGATGGATGCTGTGCAAAAATGGTTGCAGGTGGAGCCACCATTTTTTATGTATGTTATTAAGCTATCCAAGGGCTACATTTATGCAAAATTTTTAGCCTGATTGGTCAAACGATTCCAAAGATATGTGGGTTAATGTGTCAAAAAAGATGCACAGATGGACACACTGGAGAAAGGAAAGGTCAGAGGTGAACACAAAAAAATTGGCATCAGTACAAAATTTTGTGTCCCGATTATTGTGTAAAGTTTCAGAAAAATCTGCCCAGTGGTCTCAGAGTTCTATACCAGAAAAGAAAGTGGCGCCGGCAGAACCCAAACAAAAACATAGTATCCAAAAACTTTGTTTTGGCGGTTACAGTTAATTGTACAATTACAACAAGTCACCCATGGGTCATGATGCTCAGCCGACTGGCATGTTGACGATATGTTCTTGCACAGCAACAAATTAAGATAATGTAGGTGGCATCATAGTTCATGCATATTAGCTGAAGTTCATCAACACCCATAAGCACATCAAATTTGATGACAATCCAGCCGGCTGCTCCTGAGGAATCTGGCAATTTGTGTGTATTTTGCATAATTTCAGGGGTAGTCAAACATGGCCTGTAACTCAGATAATATAGGTCACAGTAACCTCAATTCAAGTTTCTGAGGAGAACTTTTGAGGAACTCTCAGGATGTCAATTAAGAAGATTAAGGTCAAATGGTTATGATTTGTGCCCTGCTTTGGTATCAAATTTTCAATTATTCTGGGGATGTTTATAAGCCCCATAGCTTGGAGAATATGGGTAACAGAAACCTAATTTCAGGTTTCCAAGAAGACTTTTTCATGGACCTCCCGGGTTTTCAAAATAGAAGATTCTAGGTCCAATGGTTATGATTTGTGCCCTGCTTTGGTATCAAATTTTCAATTATTCTGGGGTGAACTTATTAGCCCCATAGCTTAGAAAATATGGGTGACAGAGACCTAATTTAACGTTTCCAAGAAGACTTTTATGGACCTCCCTGGATGTCAAGTATGAAGAATCTAGGACCAATGGTTACGATTTGTGCACTGTTAAAGGATGACCACATCTTTAAAGGTCTCAAAAACAGAGAAAAAAATCACAAAAAATAAACAAAACAGGTGGTGCCACCAGTCTGCAGAAACTGATGAAACATTTCATGACCAATATCCATGCAAAGAATCATGATGACCAATGCATTAGTTGTTCAGATACTTGAGCTTTTGTATCAAATTTTCCATTATTCTGGGGGATACTTCAGAGCCCCATAGCTCTGAGGTTTTTTGGTAACAGAGACCTAATTTTAGGTCTCCAAGGAGACTTTTCAAGGGCCTCCCTGCATATCAAGAAAGAAGATTCTAAGTCCAGTCATTATAATTTGTGCCCTGTTATCAGTTGACCACATCTATTAAGGTATCAAAAATAGAGAAAAAGAAATGATAAAAAAATTGAAAAAATACAGGTGGCAGTACCAGTCTGCAGAAACTGATAAAACACTCCATGATCAAAATCCATGCAAAGAATCATGGTGATCAATGCATTAGTTGTTCAAATACTTGAGTTTTTGCATCAAATTTTCCATTATTCTGGGGGATAATTTAGAGCCCAATAGCTCTAAGGTTTTGGGTAACGGAGACCTAATTTTCGGTTTCCAAGGAGACTTTTCATTGGCCTCTCTGCATGTCAAGCTAGAAGATTCTAGGTCCAGTTGTTACGATTTGTGCCCTGTTATCAGATGACCACATCTTTTAAGGTATCACAAGAGAGAAAAACAATCGTAAAAAATCGAAAAAAAATACAGGTGGCGCCACCAGTCAGCAGAAATTGACAGAACACTCCATGATCAATATCCATGCAAATAATCATGGTGATCAATGCATTAGTTGTTTAGATACTTGAGTTTTTGTATCAAATTTTCCATTATTCTGGGGGATACTTCAGAGCCCCATAGTTTGAAGAAACTGGGTAACAGAGACCTAATTCCAGGTTTCCAAGGAGATTTTTCATGGGCCTCCTTGCATGTCAAGATAGAAGATGCTAGGTCCAGTCGTTACGATTTGTGCCCTGTTAATAGATGACCGCAACTTTTAAGGTCTCAAAAATAGAGAAAAAAAATTGTAAAAAATTGAAAAAAAATACAGGTGGCGCGACACCAGCCGGCAGAAATTAATGAAACACTCCATGATCAATATCTATGCAAAGAATCATGGTGATCAATGCATTAGTTGTTCAGATACTTGAGCTTTGTATCAAATTTTCCATTTTCTGGGGGGGGGGGTACTTTGGAGCCCCATAGCTCGAAGAATGTGGGTAACGGAGACCTTATTCCACGTTTCCGAGGAGACTTTTCATGGGCCTCCCCGCATGTCAAGATAGAAGATTCTAGGTCCTGTCGTTATGATTTGTGCACTGTTAACAGATGACCGCATCTTTTAAGATCTCAAAAATAGAGAAGAAAATTGTAAAAAGTAAGAAAAAATACAGGTGGTGCCACCAGCATGCAGAAATTGATGAAACGCTCCATGATCAATATCTATGCAAAGAATCATGGTGATCAATGCATCAGTTGTTCAGATACTTGAGCTTTTGTATCAAATTTTCCATTTTTCTGGGGGGTACTTTGGAGCCCCGTAGCTTGCAGAATATGGGTAACAGAGACTAAATTCCAGGTGTCCAAGGAGATTTTTCATGGACCTCTCTGGATGTAAAGTTAGAAGATTCCAGGTCCAGCGGTTACGATTTGTGCCCTGTTAACTGACAGACTACCGGACGGCTGGACGGCCTGCTGGACGACGTAAAAAGAGTGATTGCTAAAGGTCAGATAACTTATAGTCAGCTGAGCTAAAAAACATTGGCCTAACTGCTCTATATTAGGCTGGCCTGGGACCTGCTCTTACTATGATGTAGTCAGGAACATGGCTATAATAAAGTAGCCATCACATCAAAATAGGACCAAGGAGTAGCAACAAAATGGTACCATAATATGACCCATTATTTATTTAAGATGTGGCCAATTTTTTGAAGGGATGTCAGGGCAATCATGGTCAAACTGTTTCATCAATAATCACCAAATTCTTATCTCAATGGGCACCCATAGGTGGAACAGACTTAAATTGTCAGTGTAGGCCTCTCCTAGCTGCCTGCACTCATGGTGTTGAAACATCATATCCCATCAATGGCCGACTATTTCTTCATCTCCCAATATACAGAGGCAGGTTGTGTTTTTCAACAATACCATCATACATTCTAGAAAATCAAGATTCATTAGCTTTGTACAAGCATTGTAATATAAAGCATTTTCAGAATGGCAGAAACATCTTGTCCAGATCCCAAATGCAGCACACTGCCCCCCATTAGCATTAAGCTCCAAAGTGACACATTCTGTTCCTAAAGATTAGGTAAGCCTAAGAGCTTTTACACAAAATATCCAGTAATCCCTAAAGTTGTGACAGAAGTGATGCTTCTATCAAATCTCATCTTTTAATTAAAATGTAACAGTAGCCTGTTTGTGCAGCTTATATGACTTTTTTCAAGGGATGAGCATAATATCGCTGCCAGAAGGCATGGCATGTTTTATTTCACAATATTTATTAAACCTTTTTTTGAACCATGGGATTGTAATTATAGCATATAGCTGGGATCTGATAGCGGGAATAATGAAATGTGTCAATGAGTCAATGTGGTCCTGATACCCCCCCCCCCTTTTGGAGCAGAAACAACCTTTTTTTAGGTTTCAAACAAAATTTTGGGACCCCGACCCCCTCCTTCCCTGACCAGGGGATCATTTTTTTCTTTTAGGTTTTCTTTCAGTGTTCCTGGGCCTGAACGTCCCCTTTCCAAAATCCTGGATCTGACCCTGACTACAGGGAGTTGTCATGTGCCAGATGGTAGCACTTGGTAGAAAAGTCCCTAGCACTCAGTAGTCCCAAGTAAGTAGGAACACTACCCATCGTAAGAGCAGTGAAGCATTCAGCAAGAACTTCTTAGAGCTTGGTAGCCCAACGAGAGTTTGAGAATTATCTGGGGTTAAAACAGGGTAGTGCTCATTTAAAAGACCAAGCGCTCGGGAGTCCCATGCGAGTCAGAGGAATGCCTGGTGTGAATCCTAGGTAGTGCTCAGTAAAAAGTCCCAATGAGCGCTAGCACTCGGCAGTGCTCGGTTAAAAGACTGACCAAAATGAGGCCTGCCTTTGTGTTAATAACTTGAACAAAATTACAAAATTCTTATCTAATTTCTGGCATAAGATTAAAGTTTGATTAAATAAAGTGTTATCCATGAAAAAAGCTCTAGCTTTATGAGTTGAATGTTAAGTGAGAAATTATATTTTATATAAATTTCTTGCTCTTACACAGGAGGATTTTCAATACTACCACTCTGGGACCCCTTTAATATGTATATTCTTAAAGCTGGGAATAATATATGCACTCTTTGAGTTTTCTAACCAAGTTTGAAGTTATCTAGATTTAAGAATAATTTTTTTCATATAATTCCTTAAAAAATAGTTATATATATAATATATAAATAAATATAAACCTATAAGTGACAGACTTTTTAAACAGGTGTTGACTTTCTAAATTACAGTTTTCTATCTCATTTAAATATGAATTAAAAATAATTATAACTAATCAATAAAATTAAAACTTTAAAAAAAGTTGTTATATCTAAATATGAAACAAAAATACAATATTTATCTTAAATAAAAAAGTAATTATGTTTGAATTTGAAATGTGAAAAATGTAGGTGAAACACCCCCAACCCAGTATTTGTATTGGGATGGTAATTATAACTTTTAAAATTATTATTTTTTTTATATTTAAACATAAAATTTGAAAATTAATTATAAGTATCAATAAAAAAAAATTAAAGTAGTAATATTTAAATATGAAAACAAAAAACAATATTTATCTTAAATAAAAAGGTAATGTTTGAATTTGAAATGTAAAAAACGTAAGTGAAACACCCCCAGCTCATTTTTTGAATTAGGATGGTAATTATAACTTTTAAAATTATGAATTTATTTTTTTTTTAAATATGAAATGTAAAAAAAATAATTTTCATCCATTATGGGCATACATATTAAGTAAAATGAAAAAAAAACCTGTTTATAAGCATTATTTTTAAGGTTCTGTTGAGATGAAACCTCTTTAACACTTACTGGCTGAGAAATATCGATCTTACATAAACAGTTAAAAGTAGATAAAATCAATAAAAATTAAATAATTCTTAACATCAACTGTCTTTGTATATAAATTTATTCGAATAATACTAAAACAAATGAACCAAATAATGAACCATGACGGTACAAAGCCATCATATATTTCCCTGTCATTCGGGTGAAAAGAGCTTGTTGAAGGCAAGCTGTTTAAATGATTTCCTTATTAACAGAAATGATTTTTGTTGTTATCAGTGCAAGTATTAAAAGACTTTGATTGCAAATATTAAAAGTATTAACATTAAATATGCTTTGTGACTGTACATAAAAGCTCTCAGAAAATGCATATATAAAAGGGTGGTTCATGTAGTTAAGTAAAGATTCACAAAATATTATAATTAATGAATATAACTTTATATACCTTAATACAATAACTATCGTTGTTCTGCAACCTGCTTGGCAGTAATAACTTTGTACTATATTAAGAGTTATGCAGGGGCACTTTGCAACTTTTGATAGAAGGCTGACAATTTGGTCACAAAGTGGGGAAAATATAGAACTGGCATTACAGCACCTGTATCAGGCTTGATCATACTCCATGTGCTGTAGCATAAAGATATCAGTTACAGGATATGAGACAATAAACTAGTGATTCTCTGATGAACCATGTTAAGGGTAATTAAGAACAAGGCCTACAGGCCTAATGGGAATCTGTGCATTGGGAAATACACTAGGTATAATGCTTCAACGCTGGACCATCACTTCTCATGTATATGAACAACACAAGTACTAATCATTTTGAATGAGAAACAATTACACAAACATCACTGCTGAAATTCTGGCATGGGTGCACACAACACAGAAATGATTGTAGCTGGCACCACCAGTCTTGTATACATCAAAGCTATCAGAGATATATAGATACGCCCAATTTCAGACTGATATATCAAACCCCTCCTGAAAATAAGCAGGGACACACACTGTGCAAAAATTATTGTAGGTGGCACCACCAGTCTTGTATATGACAAAGCTATTCAATATGTATATATATTCCCGATTTCAGGCTGCTATATCAAATTCTTCAGTAGGAATAAGCAGGCACACACACTGTGCAAAAGTCATTGAAGGTGGCAACACCTGTCTTGTGAACGAGAAAGCAATCAAAGACACATAGACAGGTCAAAATATCAGGCCAATACATCACACTTACCTTGAGTCTGATGCATGGGGCTGACCAGGTTTAGGTGAGAAAGGCAGTTGCCTGAGTGAACTGTGACAAATTTGCTGGCTCAGGCTACTGCACTGAGTGAACTCATGACCTGCACCTGGCTAGACTGAGTGAACTTTTGACCTGTACATGGCTGCACTGAGTGAACTCTTGACCTGTTGCATAATCTGACACAGTTGGCACTCTGACAAAGCTATAAACAGATCCAGGCTGAACTTTGGTGCCAAATCTGATGCAGTATGCAGTCTGCCAATGCTTTAAATAGAATGCAGCTACTGCACTGAGTGAACTCCTGAACCATACCTGGCTGCACTGAGTGAACTCTTGACCTGTTGCCTAATCTGATACAGTTGGCAGTCTGCAAGAGCTATAAACAGATCCAGACTGACCTCTAGCCTGTGGCCAAATCTGAAATAGTAGCCACACCATTGCATAAGCTCATGCAGGGACCCTGCCCTGAGGGGTTTGACATCCATGAAGTGGTCACATGGTGCCCATGAAGTGTTCACATGTCATCCATGAAGTGATCACATGGCTTGTGCTTGGCTGCACTGATTGAACTCTTGACCTATATCTGGCTGCACTGAATGAACTCTTGATCTGTTGCCAAATCTGAAACAGCTGGCAGTTTCTCAATCTATTTAAAGATACAGACACAATCTTGGCCTGTTGGTAAATCTGTTTACACATACTGAAATACTTTGCTAAAATTCTTTTTTTTTCAAGCTGACATATTCATAAACTTGTTATCAAAATATCTAGAATGATGAAAGATGCAGTCCTTTTATTGTTGAGGGTCCAATAATTCTGCCAAAAATCATTCAAGTAAACTTGAACAAAGGCCACCTAAGAATATTTTTTGTGCAATTTACAGAAGTTATAACTGAAACAATAATTTTGTAAAAAACAGTTTCGCAGCCCTCAGTTTGAAATAGACATAATAATGGCCATAAGACCAACTTAAGCTTTTCTGATATGATTGAAAAAACCTAGGATAATTCTTTTGAAAAAATGAACGATTCAACTTGACAGTTTCATCATAAACATTTTAAGCTGAACAAGGCTAAAATTGTGAGGTTTTGCCCATAAAAAACAGGTCAATGTAGGTGGCAACTTCAAATATGAGTCATGTGACCAACATTTGCACAATACTTGGTAATGCTAGCTTCTGTCATTTCTGAGATTACTTTGTCAGTATGCTTACTTGGCAAAATGACTTTTCAAATTCATGTTACTCCACTAAAATTCATCAAATGCAAACCATTTGAACAGGCTTGAGAGGGCTTGCCTCTGGGATCATTTCTGTAAAATATTGAACAATTTGGCTGGACCGTTTACAAGAAGAAGACTTTAAAAGCTTTTTCCCTATAAAATTTAAGAATAGTAGACAGGCAAAAAAATAAGCTGAATCCCACAACATTTGATATGTGACAGATTATTGCATAAAATCTGGGGATGGTTGCTCCTGCTATTCCAGAGAAATTATGGGTTAACATACAGATGACCAATGACCCTCGTACAAAAAAAGGTCAATGCAGGTGGCACCACCAATACAGGTCTAAATTTCATACATGACACTTGTGACTAACACTGGCATAAAATTTGGTGATGATAGCTTTAGCCGTTTCTGAGACTATCATTTTAATGTGCTTTTTAGGACAGATGACTAAGTTCAACTTCCTGTAACTCCGCCAAAATTCACCGAACTTAAAACCATTCATACAAACTTGAGAGAGATGGTATAAATGATTATTTCTGTGAAATATTGAACCATTTGGCTTGACAGTTTTGGAGAAGATTTTAAAGGTTTTTTAGCTTTTTCTCTATAAAATCTAAGAAAATGCAGAATTTTCAGATGGCTAATTTTTTTGCATTAAATTTCATGATGCTAGCTCCAGTTGTTTTCAAAATAGTATGGGTTGAGTACAGACGACGGACGCTGCCACACCATCGCATTAGCTCACAGGTTCGCTAAAAATTACTACAGATGCATATTGAATGCAAAATTATAATACAGATACATCTCACTGATGGCAAAATCTTGAATTAAGTTGAGTATGGATATCAATTATTTATAATCCATATACAGCCATCTTTATATACCCACAGAGAGCTGTATATCTGCGATTGTAAACATTTCCTGGCATGAGGAATATCAAAAATCATTAATCTACATTTTTAAAAAACATTCTTGTCAATATTAACCATAGATAACCTGAAATCTAAATGTCTAGAGGCATGATATAACAGCTGCTGATAAACTGGTGCCAGGCTAGAGGTATCTGCTTTACACAGCTAATATATATGGTAAAATGACTCAATTCAATCTTTATAATTCAACCTATATTCATTCTTTGGAACCACAAAAGACAAATATTATAAGAATTATTCAGGGGATTATTCTTGTAAAATATTAAACAAATTGGCCTCAGTGGCGTCAGTCAAAAAACATTTTGTAGGTTTATAACTCATATGCGAAAATACAGCAAATTGGCAAATTAAGCTTCCCATAACTCAGCCATAAAATCACTGTACCAAAACCATTTGAACAAACTTGAATTATCAACATCTAATTATCAACATCTTTTGCTGTGGATTGGAAAATCCAACAGCTGTACAGCTCATTGGTAAATTATCTTGCAATTAATGTTATAAGACTGACATATTTAATGTAGAATGCAAACAATATAGAACATAGAACAAGCCAACTGAGAAAGGAGTGCAACTGAGACAGTCAACACATGCTGCTAAATCACATGGTCTGTGACATCACGATGCAGTCCCCTAAAGAATCCGGTCTTCATTTCCAAGAAGGGTCTAAACTGACTGGACCATCTCATATAAGTAGTAATAAACTTATGCCATGACATGCCTGATGATATGACGTTGACATGCCTCTTACTTCTCTGTTACATGAATCCTAAACATCATTACGTCTGTCCGTATACACCCATAACCTCATCAGATACCAGTTGATTTGTCACCACAATCATTTTGTCACAGGGTTGGCAGTTTTATCCGCAGTCGGTTTAATTCACTGGAATAAATCCAGATTAATCTGGATTGGAAAAAACAGGTTTTATCCAGTTTTATCCAAAGTTTGGGTGTATACTGTTTGTGAAAAACACATTTTATATTAAGTTAGCTTTCAACTGTAAAATAATACAGTGCTAATAGTAATAAGAAACATTTTTGTCTAGTTAACTGAATAATTATGTGACTACACTGGTACATTAAATTCATTTTTTTTTGTAACAGATGGTGATGCCATGATCTTAATAATGATTTCGAAACTTGAAATTATTTCTCTTCTTTAGCGAGGTCAGTCAGAGTGTGACTTATTTAAATATTATCACCCATTTTGTACATTACACTTTAAGAAAGCTACACAACTTCAGTTTAAACATTTAGTTTAGCAATCAGTAGTACCATAGAATAACATATAAATTTACATATAAAAATATCAGCTGTCCATAATTTTATGGGGTTGACCTCTCAGACACAAATTATAAATTGCTTGAAAAGCTATTTTTCCCTAGTTGGATTCTCAGAATGAGGGGTAGTAATGTGATTCCTTGTCCCTTTACCAGCTGGTATGGCAGGTTTACACAAGCAGAGACAGTGGGCTTCCATTTGACAACCAGCCAGTCATGACAGCCTGAGAGAAGAAACCTCCATTGGATTAAAAGTCATTCAAGCATCCTCCTCCACCAGACTCAATAAGTTGTTGACAATAGGGCAGCAAAAGTCACCCTGTAAGCCTGCTCTGTCACTATGAGTAAATATTTGATGGCCAAGGATGACGCTATAAAGATGATACGTCCTATTGATAAATTGACTACTAGCCAGAAGAGAAACATACAAGACAGAGAGACTACTCTTCATTCTGGTGTGTGTTGAGCATAAGCTATAGTGGCTGCTGACAACAGTGAAACATGAACCTGGAGGAACTTGCCAATTTTATATTAAACTTATATATTGTTAATATATTAATAAACCTTCTGAACTTATTTATCCATATAAGCATTTATGTTAATTTAATTTTACAAAGTGATTCTTAGTTTGATCCAGTTTAATCCTGTATAATCCTGATAAAATGGATTTAACCGGAAAAAACCCCAGTTTATCCATTGTCCTGGGTAAAACAAGTTGTATCCTGACAAACCCAACCGTTTTGTCACCAATTTACATGCAGTACCAAATGACAATTCAAGTTTTGTATGATAAAATGTCTATATATTACAATTAAAATTAAAATATACAATGATACCTATACTGAAAAGTTTGTTTGGTTGTTGATTCTTTTAATTAAAGGCTCAGGATACACCTTGCAAGGAGTGGATTACATGTAAATACAAACATTGAGCAGCATGGCCAACTGGCCACCATGGTATTCAGTGCTATTTATGTCACTGCTCATCGTAAAGGATTCCCTCATGGCAGCCCGTTTGAAATGTTCTTTTATTTCACACACGCAGGTGTTTTCGTTAAATAAAATCCACGTCGACAATTGACAAAGAGAAACAAGTCGCCAAACAAACTTTCTAAAATTTTAACAGGCCTTTGCAGAGTATAAACGCTTTTTTTGCAGTAACTATTTTCCTGGCCATATTTCACTCTTCTGTCAATCAATATTCTGTTTTTCTGTCATTCCCTATGCATGTGAATTGCTGATTTTAAGAACGTGCCAGGCCAAGTCCAGCCTGACATATCCTGACGGTCACTTCGTCACCAATTTCCATTGGAGGTCGGAAATGACAGTGGTTACGACACGACTGGTTCCGACCTCGTCCATTATATGATATGGACCTTATCCATTCCACCCTTATTAATGTCGGTTGGTAACTGAACTGTTCTTTTAATGTATATCTAACATTTTAGTCACCCTTGGTGGCTAGGGCCTGCCCCTAATTTTATTAAGAGGTGGCCGAAATTTTGCCAACCAAAAATCACCAATAAACGTTAAGGCCCAAGTATAGAATCCGGTCTTCATTTCCAAGATAGGTCTAAACTAAACATATTAGTAGTAATCAACATAAGCCATGACATGCCTGAAGATATGACATCGACATGCCTCTTACTTCTCCATTTCATGAATCCTAAACATCATTAGACATTACGTCCGTCCGTATGCACCCTAGCCCGATTTAATCGGACTCAATATTATTAGGCCCTGCCATATATTGAGTCCGATAGCCATACAGTGAGAGTTTCTACAATATAAGCCACAGAAGATGCAACGGATCCGTTGCATCTTCTTTGACTGCCTGTTTACTGCCAAACAACAAGACCCAGGATTATACCATTTAAAAACCAATAAGTATGTGTTTCATGGTTTCAATAGAAACTTAAATTAAACTTCGATCACCATTTTTAAACATTTACTGACCTTTTTACCAGAAGCATGTCAGCGATTTAAGTAGGGACAGAGAAGAACAGTCAAACAGGTGCACTTGATGACCTCACTGATAGCCTCACTGACTCGAGTGACTGACAGCTAAAATGTTGTTACATTTTGTTTCAACAGGCCCGGCTCTGAAGGGGGACCGCTGGCACAGGGTAATAACTGCATGTTATAATGCGGCGTATGTATCCATTCCATGGATACCCGCCGCATATGAAGCTTCAAGTAAACTGGAGAACATAAATCCTGTACTGGGCAAAAATTCCTATAAAATCCAATATTGTGTTTGTAACAGGGAAGCTTACGTCTTTGGGGGCAATATATGTTAATGTATTCGCCTGAACAAGAAATTTTGTTGTAACCCCTGCTTTAATGCCTAAACAGTACTCACTTTAAAAGTTTACCTTCCCTGGACCTGACAGTTTGTTCCTAAAGTTGGGACAATCGCCTGGTGGCGTGTGTGATGCATCATTCTCCGTAAATTTATCATGAATGCTAAGGATAAACACAACATATCTTGACTCTACCCTGGAGGTTGAAAACAGGTAATGACGTTTTATGTTGGGGAACCCCAAGGAAATCCCCTCCAGACATGCTTGTTTTTACCACTTGAGATCTAGACCTACCTGATTCAACTGTTTAATCGACATGACGATTTTAAAGTGGTATGTTGTGTTACCATGTGATACAAATATGTTTGTATTTTTATTTATGACACATTTTTAACTGGGAGATTATTGTTTTATTGTCCAGTGGCATGTCTCCAGTTTTCAAACAACTCGTACTAGGGCTCTCTCAGCGGAGGGAACCGAAGCGCAAGGAGAGAGCACGAAAGCTATGGGCTACAGGGTAATAAACATCTGCTGACACTGGTTACAAGGGCATTGGGTGGTGTGTAGTCTGAGGCTTATATTGTAGAAACTCTCACTGTATAGCTATCGGACTCAATATATGGCAGGGCCTATTAATATTGGCAGAACTATATAGTCCGTTCCACCAACCGTGAAATACTGTTTTTTCGCGATCACTTTTAAAAGAATTGAGAACGAACAAAGATTTTTGGTACAGATATAATTGAGAACGCGACCTAATTTTCTGACAGAAAAAAACGCCACATACCCGAGATGAATAGCCTGTAATGAACAAAAATCAAAATCCAGGAGAAACTCGCGGGCTGTTTACGACATTTTGTGCATGGTCAACTTACAAGATTCTGCCTCGCACGTGCGTGACGTCATAAGCGGTGTTCCATTTTGCAGGAGATAGAATCCCGCTGTTTGGCGATGTGAGATGGTCAAATAATAAAAGCAGGTAGCACGTTAAGTACTATCATTAATACATGCATGTAGCACCTGTTATATCATATGATTGTACATGAATGATGAATGGCATCCCTGCTCTCTCCCTTCAATACGCTTTTTCAGAGACAGGTGACAAAAAAACCTGATACATTTACAACAACATTATAGTTACTACAATGTCAAAAAGTCGGTATATTCATCACGAAAAAAACATGTAGGCTTATCACCAGAATGTGTTAATAACAGTGACGTACACCATCCAAAAGTGTTATTTTCATCGCCACCACCCATAATTTAAATATCATTGGAGGATTACTATCCTCATGACCTTATCAGTGATTACAAGTAGTGTTAATAGCAATATTAATGGTAAAAACGGCAAAACTTGTGTACACGTGTGTGCCTACAAGGCTACAGATTTTCTCCAGGCACGTCCCCACACACGACCACATTTCACAATGTATCATTTTCGGCTCTCGGTGCAGAGGTCACACAGTCCATTCAATCCAATGTCAATTTCAAGCTCCGGAGGGGTTAACATTTTTAATTTGAATGTACTTTTAGGCATAACCTACGGGTCAGAATATACATTAAATAATTCATGTCTTCCGTCATCCCAACTTTGAAATGGGATCGTCTATATCGCACTGCATGTACGCCCGGAATGGTCAGAAGTTAGGAGAATATTCCGACCAGTTCATTATAAATGGGGGTGGCAAGAAACCCGTATATTGATAAGGCCACTGAAAATGTCCTCGGGCCCATTTAGTTTGTTCTCAGCCTTTAATTCCAACGGCATTCAACCCAGCTGGAAAAATCATACACCATGATATGTAATTTCTGTATGTGGAAAAATTATTTTTTCATCTGCTAAGGCAAAGAAAAATAAAAAGAACGGTGATTTATCTATTTACTGGGTGGCCCCATTTGTGGTGATAATGTTTCCATGTAAGCTACAGGTACATATTCAGTTTTACTGATCATTTATTTCTATATGTAATAATTAAAGTAACCCATCAGAGTATTTTACGAAATTAGTAATTTAGTAAAATTTACACACCTTGCCATCGGCATACTAGTTATAAATGGAAAGATGTCTGAAAATACATATTTTTTTACGATATCCAATGTTTTCGTGTGAATTTTGAAATTTTGAAACAAAACATGGTTTCAGCTGGCTAAATAAGTGTGTAAAATGAAATTTAAAACAAAAGCCAAATCTGGAGTGGCATAACATTAAGCCTTCACAGTAGATTGGCTGTTGCTTGTATTTTATGATACCGTTTTTTTACCTGGGTAGAAAAGAGAGTTAATTTAAATTTTTAAATATTATCAAATATATGTCATGTGTTGTATGGATCAAATTCCATTCTGATCACTGGGTGGGGCCATTTTCAGTGGCCTGGCCCATTTATATACAGGTTTCACGGACTCATAAATACGAAGATTCGCATAGAAAGTTTCGCAACCTTTTGTGTAAAGGTGACAAGTAAAGTTGCATTTTTTTTCAAATTTGAAATGATTCACACCGGCTCTTGATATAAAACTTGGTACATTCGCCGCATTACTATATATGTACGCAGCTGAACAGCATTGATGAAACTATGAAGTGGTTAAAATAAAGCCCGCCTTGCTCATTCTGTATAAACGAACGAAACATGTTTCACCATATATCCTGTTCACCAAGATTTACTTGGAGAAAAATTAGTAACATTTCCATAAAACAATGGGTGGAGAACTGAAGATGCGTCAACCCAATTTTATACATGGTCAAAATGACAGGAAAAGTATTGGCGATGTATAATTAGAAACAAATGATCGAACCTCATATAGGACAATGTTTCAGCTTGGCTAGAACAGTCCAATATTTGAAATAAAGGGTTTGATACATTGATATATTATAAATGTACCAGTTCTTTTGACGTTTTTTGATAAACAAATAGAGTATTAATGATAAAATCACAATTCATTTCGTGAATTCAATACCATGACTATTAAACGGGACGGTAGCTTTTCATTTTTCTTAATTTGCAATCCTTGCATTGTTACCCACAGTTTGTGCTGCCATGGAGCTAACTGCATTAAATACGGCGGTATCCAGGACCCTGAATACCGCCGCATAAAAAGCTTCAGAGTAAACTGGCGAACTTCAAACCCTTGTCTGAAAAAAAAAATCGTGTAAAATCAAATAGTGCGTTTATGACAAGGAAACTTTAAGTAATCTAAGGGAGATATAGTACTTAATTTGAATGACCAAGAAATTCAGCTAAATATTATGTTTTAGTATGTAAACAAGACTCACTTTTAAAACTTTGCAACCCTTGCGCTTGAAACTGTCTCATAATCTGAAACGATGAACTGCGTGACCTTTGCTCGCTGAGCCAACATGGCCTGTTACTACTGGTTACATAGGCTGCTGCTGGCCAGCCGTGGCTGGGGTAACCCAGAGCATATATCGTTCCCCGTGTTTCACCGTTTATTAGGATTATACATATTCTTCTAATCAACATTAAAAAAGGACAAACACTGTCTTTGTGGTATGTTATATACGTATTTGATAAGAATATCTTTATTTCTTAACGAATACGACATTTTCAGACGAAATATAAGAATTTAATTGTCATTTGGAATGTCTCCAGTTTCCTCATATCATCTTCTAGGGCTCTCTCAAAGCGTAGCGTATAGTAAGAGAGGACGGGTGCTAGGGCTAGTAACAATGATGAATAATGTTCTTCAAAGACATATGAAACTTGGATAAAAATAAGCATTATAAATTGCGTCAGTTTTGGATTTTTATGCCTTTTATGTCGGGTGTATATAATGACAAGTTGGACCACAGGCTACATGAATGAAACTGCCAGCCTGGCCATGACCAGGGCTCTGTGTAGTGTGTACTATGTTAAAAGACGGGCAGTATACATGCAGTATAAGTTATTAAGTACTAAGATATCGGAGCCTAACTTGGTCTACTGAACACGGTGACTGACACCTGCTGACCTCATCATAACGTGTATTCAGGAAATTTCACGCGACGACCGTGACGTCACGGTTACGTCATTCCATTATGACGGCAAAGATTTCACATACAACGCCGTTCAGTTTGGCCAAGTTAGCTATGCACTCCTTACATAAAGTAAACAACACCTCAGCGTCGTGATGTAAGTTGTTTTTAATACATTATCACTTACTTCATATAAAATTAGGTCGTTTTCTAGGCATTCCTCATATCACTAAGAACACAGATTATATATCATGGTAGAAAAGAAAACGTGAAAAAACAGTATTTCACGGTTGGTGGAACGGACTATAGAAAGCGGGCTTCAGCCTACCGCCGGTACCTTATGCACAACTGGTGTAGCATAATAAAATGTTTCCTGAAAAAGGCCGACACATATTATTTTCCTGAGAATTCCCGTATTTAATTTTGCTCATAACTGGAGTTTATTATATTAGAGGAGGAGGGGTCCGGGGAACCTGGAAAGCTTAATTTTCCTGTTCAAATAGTAAACGGTTTCCCATTTTGGCAATTTATGGCGCTTCAATCGCAGATATAACTGAACAAAACTCGCTCTTGCTATCTCGTCTTCACGGCTCACTTAGTAGCATGTAGGGCTCCTAGTCTAGAGATCGTAGGTTTGATTACCGATTCAGGCGACTTCTGATGCTTAGTAGATGTTTATGTTAGAAGAATTGAGTGTAGGCACATCTACAGGGAAAAGTAGGAGTTAAAATAGGGAAAGAAGGGAGACAGTTTGATTTATATTTTCCTCAACAGAAGCGAAGCCCGCGTTCTATAGTGGCTCCATAATATTGAGTCTGTTTAAATCGGGCTATATTAGTATATACACCCATAACCTCGTCCATGTAGACCGGATTCTATACTCGCTCCAAAGTGAAAACATCTGTATTTCCTGCAGTATATCAAACAGAATTATTTTATTGTTCCACTGCGGTCAGGACTATTGTACCCGGGGTATCGTTGTGTTTTTGACGATTCTGAATAATGCTTTTTAACTCACCTTCCAATCTGATCAGACGCGTTTTGCTGCGTTGTACGTGATGTGAGCGATAACAGGTTGGTATACGAAAGGATGTGCATGAAACTGGGAGGGGCGTGCCTGAAAGCCGGAGGGATCCGGCCGGAGATAAAAAACAAGTGACCCGTGGGTCATGACGCTCAGCTGCCAACATGCCATGCGACATCATTGTCTGAGATTCACATCTTCCAGTCAAATTTTTGAAGAACCTAATTGCCAATTTGTTGAAATTTTCTATGACAACAGAAATATATATCACATTTGTCTGGTTAAAACACAGTGAATTGATGGTTTGAGGCAAAATGTATGGTTGTTGATCGAGCTATCAGGATCTTATCCCATAGCTTGGTTGATACCTGTCAGTCTCAACAGAAAAAAAACA
The DNA here is from genome assembly GCA_026874595.1 of Sipunculus nudus. Taxonomy (NCBI): domain Eukaryota; kingdom Metazoa; phylum Annelida; class Sipuncula; order Golfingiida; family Sipunculidae; genus Sipunculus; species Sipunculus nudus. The sequence goes on from CM049321.1 coordinate 45,850,463, forward strand.
CAGGCCAAATAAAAGAAAAAAATATATAGCAAAAAATCAAGGGAATCCATGCACAAATTATTTGAGAAACTTGTGCTTCTGTATGAATTTTTATTCAACACAAGCCAACTATACTGAGCTTTTATACATGATGGTCATATGTATTAAGAAATCTTTGACCCTATCCTGTGCAAGATTACATTAATATACGTCCCACTGCATTCACTGCACTGACAAAAGGATTTCTAAGGTGGCTATATGGCAGACAACAATTAATGGATTTCTATAACAAGTCTGACATTTGATATTACACATCCTCAAATAAGAGACCAACTTGTGGTAGTTGCTCCAAAGAATGTTACAGTAATGAATTTCCAAAATGTATGATCAGGTTGGAGAGCTCTCATATCAAGCAACCTAACGCATATCTCATTGCAACCTCAACTGCAAAATTTTCATATAATCTTATAAATCAGTAGCTAAACCATAATACTATACTTTCATAGTCTTAATGCTTGACCGAAGCATTCCGGCAACAGTTTGTCTTTGTTATGCACTAATGAGGTTCTTATCACTCAATAGGCTGATACAAAAGGGAGTCATACATCACCATGCAACGTCTCTCGCAATTACGGCCACTCAGTGAGATGTACCAGTCGGAGTGCAATGGTTAATTTGTATGAACAAGAAAAATAGAGATGGTCCACAAAGTAAGTCTTTAATTATTGTGAACTTCCCTGACCTATAACCTTCGCTTTTTGCCCACATTTGAATTGGATTCTTTCTAGAGTGATGGGTAACTATAACCACTTAACACTGGTGTAATTACTTGGCAACCAATGTGTGAATAGCTTTAAATTTAACCTGCGACCTTTAACCTCCAGACGAGCTGACCCCAAAATCAATAAGTTATTTTTTCAAGCAAAAAGACCGATAAATATGAAGTTTGAATCAAATTGAGTGATGCATAGAGGATCGAGGCTTATGTGAAAGACTGAATGTTTGTTTATGAACAGTTTAGCTTGAAATAGGTTTACAAGCATTTGGAACATTTTAGTTTTGTGAATTTGACCTCTGACCTTTTGAACTCAACATCAATAGTGTTCATCCCCTATTGGTAAGCCACATATGACATATTGAAGGTATAGATTGAAAAGTTTGCCTTAAAATGACTCCACGCGAGAAGTGGGTATTGTGAACTTGACCTTTGATCTGAAAAAAAAAATCAACAGGTCCTTTCCCTGTTGGCAAAGAAGCGATATGTCAGTGCTGGAAGGTTTAGAATGAAAAGCCTAGCTTGAAATGTGTAGGTGAGCCATATGTGTAAGATCAAAGGATTGGGATGAATGTTTTTGGCTCAAAATGCATCCATAAGCTTTTAAAAAAATTGGGTTCTGTGACCTTGACCTTTGACCTTGCGACCTCAAAATAATTATGGTTCTTCGATCCCTTGTTGGAAGGTGAGCTGTATGTGAAAGATGGAAGGTTTGGGATGAAAATTTTGGCTTTAAGAATTAATTCTGGGGGCTGCAAACACACCCCGAAACTCAGAGAATATAGGTCGCTGTGACCTAATTTCAGGTTTGCAAGATCTTTTAAGAACATCTAAGACTGCAAAGGGTTCATAATCCTAACCCTTACGGTTACCATTTGTGCCCTGGTAACGGGCGGACAGACGGAAGGACGACGGACAAAGACCCATCGCTATAGCACAGCATGACTGAAAGTCAGCTGAGCTAATAAAACGGGAGACGTCCATATCTTTATTCCTAGGGTCTTTTATTATACTTTTTCCATACACATATTAATCACATTTTAAACCCTATTTCAAGCACGTTCCATTGGTTGCTTTTATCACTGAGGCAGGGCGTTAGCGTGGTATCTTGGAATCCGCTAATATCTGGATTTTTTTTTTGGTAAAATGAATTGTGCGGCACAGATATGCTTATGAGAAAGCCAAGAATCGTTTTCTTTTTCCCCTTTGTTTTGAACATAAGTCGAAATTCATGTCGCTAGTACCTCGCTCGGCGGGTCTCTTCAGACGAATTAAACAGGGTTTAAAAATATCAGTTGTCGAAAAGCACTTTACCCAGTTGTGACTTTGTTATAAACACATAGCCACAGGCCGCTGCCTTCATTTATCTAGCGGCCGGACTGGAATGCATGCACTGTTAGACGGTGGTGAGCCGTTGAAGTTGTTTCAGCCAGCGGTGTGCAGTGCACGTGTTACATGAGCACTGGTAACTTTCTGACCCACCATGCTGAAATGTGACACATGCACTTGACCGGCTGAAACAATCCACTGCGTAACCTATAGGTAGCTACCCGTATTACCATCGGTCTTGTGTAGCCAGTGGTCAAGTTACAAGGACACAGCAGTGATGATGTAACACCTATACTGCAAGATCCATGCCTTTCGGTCCGCTAGATAAATGAAGGTAGGGCCCTGTGGCCCTATGTTTACAACAAAACCACATACAGGTCCAGAACAGGTCCGTGTTTTACAAATACACTACAACGGATATCCACATTGGCTTAAATCAATCCGACCGGACGAGGGGCGTCTAGCTGTTTAAAAAATCGATAGTTTGCGCAGGGCTGCTAAGTACCTTACTTCGTCTATAGAAATACAGCCGTGCTTAATCTATACAACATGGAACAATCATTATTATATGTTTCCGTTGTGAATCCTGTATTAGACAAAGCAATAACTCAGATTGTAGGGTATATGCGTTCGCTAAACAGTCAAATTTCAAACAACAGGCTGCACAGATGGTTAAATAATGAATCCAATGATTGGGTATATGATGAAAATAAAACGAGAAACCACCGAAAAACATTGTTTCGAGAAAAAGTGTTAACATCGTTTCCTAAAGTTTGGCGAAAACGTCCTGTCAAGGTAACACGTATTCACGTGGCATAGTATTACACTGTCCATCTAAATATCCGGACTTTTTCTATCAAAATGTGATAACCTGCTCCATATATATGATAAACGGTGCATAATATTTGTGGCAAAGTAAATGAAGATTTATCTGATGGTTATGGCTTTATATGTTCATGAATAAATTTTTAGTTATGCTCCTAGTTGTAGATATAAAAAAGGGAGGAGAAAGATCAGTCGGTCAACTGCCTCCACTGCACATATTCTGCCAGAAGCATGCCACACGGAACTTGGATCCAGGATATACTGGGCAGATCCAGGATATACTGGGCAGATCCAGGATATACGAACAAGAAGGTTCCAAACCAGGAGGATTTAGGCCTAAGACAAAACCTAACAAGAGGTCGGCAGATTCAGGCCAAAAAATGGTCTGAAACCCTTAAAATGACGCCGCACCTGGAAAAAAGGGGTGGGTTAAGGTGGTGGTGGGGGGGGGGGGGTTGACCACCTGAACTCTCCGCCTGGATTCGCTTCTGGGACGGACGAACATTCGAAGCAAGAAATATACTTTACTTTCATTAACCCAAGAACATAAAAATATCAACCACATAAACATTACTACTGAAGTATGCATTACCCTAAACTAAACCTGTTAATTACTTAATTATCGTATGCTAAGTGCTATTATTATAAGTTATTATTAAGATAAGTAAGTGCATATCACAGGTGGACTTGAATTGTCTGTGGCTACATCATTCCAAAATACCAGTAAGACTGTACATGCTGCTATCCAATATTTAACTGAACAGAAGAACGCGGTACCTTTTTATTGCAACAAATACTATAACAATGACGGATACATGGATACCGATAATAATGTAAACATTCATGCATAAACTGCAATTTTTTTTTATAAATGACAAATAGTGCAACGCCATATGTTTAACTAGGAAAGTGTTGCATCAATGATGTGGGGGGGGGGGGGGGGGACGAACGGACGGACGGACAAAACGCAGCCCATTTTAGTGGCCTCCTTCGTTGCGGCGGGGGACAATAAACCTAAGCATAATTTTTTTATTTATAGAGTAAATGTTGAAATATGAAATAAATGTAAAATATTATTCGATTTTAAATTATTGATAATATATATGTGTAACGTTAACATTGTTATTATATTCAGATAGTGAGTTGGGTTCTGTTCGATTGTTAGCATTTAAAGAAATTTCAAAATAAAATAAATTACACACATTCGCATTAATAAACTGCTCATCATTTCAAATTTGTGCAAATTAATCCTGCCAGATAGTTGAAGTATATACACATGCAGACACTTTTTTTCTGTTTTGGATTGAAAAAGACAGGTCGTGGAACTCGCTTGCCCATATAGTGAAGGATACAAAGCATACAAAGGTTTTACGGAATTTGATATTAATGATATGAATAAACATGTTGTGTTCCGTTTCATCATGACATTATATCAGCAAAGGGCATATTGCAATGTGTACGTAGGAAAGACACTTTATCAAGACAGATGTAGGACAATTTGATTCTTTCATTCTTTTGTAGGAGACAATAAGGAATTGATATATATATGGCCTTGTAATTCTATATCGACATATTTACAGTTAAACAGGTATTTTGATTAAAAAGTTGACACGAACTACGGTTAAATATATCGTGCACAAATATTGGGCAGATAAATGTTAAAATGGTCTGCTTATCTTCTCAATTGTTGTTTATGGAATTCATCGCAGGTAGGAACATTAAAAGGAACGAAGAACAAATTTGTATTTGTGTTGGAGATGTGGTAACATATCCAAAATGGCTCAATTTAGAAAAGTTTTGTGAATATAGTATCTCCAAGATATGGCGATACGTAATTTATAAAATGTTATCCTACCTTGTAAGTAGATAATAAACCAATAACCGTTCATGGGTAATAGCATACACTTTTGATTTATTTTTGTAGCCAAAAGCGAATGAGAAATTTTTCTTTTTCAAAATAAAATTAATGTTGATAAAAGGCAAACTTGACCACATGAAGCTAATTGCTACACATATGGAGATCAAACATCAACAAAACAATCAATACGGGGACAATTATGCTGTATAATGATTTTCAAAGATATTGATTAAATAAAGACTTGTTTTTAGCTGTTAACAAAAAATGAGCAAACGTAGTTAAGACCGAGAAACGAATCGCTACTTTTTTTCAGAACAGGACAAATAAACTCAGTTTAACACAATTCTAATTGTCGAAAATTTATATATATATATATATATATATATATATATATATATATGTGTGTGTGTGTGTGTGTGTGTGTATTAAATTTTTCAAGCAATATAATTTCTGAAAAGATTCCTAACCTTTTCATTCGGCAGTACCTATATATGCTACGCCACATATAAAGCTTATACCCTTTACTTGCTCTGTACCTGCCCCATTCCTTTTGTTATGATAAGCTATCAACACTCAGCGCTTGACGATTTTCCGCTAGCTATACAGGGAGCTGTACTGATAGCTAGGCACCCAGGACAGTACTTCCTGTAAACGTTTGGTCAAGCATTAAATCAGACGTATATATTGCAGGGATACAGAAGGCAATTTGAGAAGTGGTCACCAGTGGAAATGCCTTGATAGGAAAACTGCTCAAAATTATTCGTTCTGACTACTTATTTATTTTTCCACAACATTTAAGGGATACTCTTAGCTAATAAAATTACTTAAGTAACTTCATTGTTATTATTTCACAAATTCGCCATCTGGCATTTTATTAGCTCAACTGATTGTAAGTCATCTGAGCTATAGCGATTGGCCTTAGTCCGTCTCTTGTCTTTCCCGCCGTCTTAGCATTAAAAGGTCACAACCATCATATGATTAAAGTAACAACTATTAATAAAGTACTGACTTCAGCACATAAAAACTACTATTGAAAACAAATATTATGTGAAACAGGCAGACTGTGCATTGTGTTTGACAGAAAAGACAGAAAAATAGCTCAAAGAGGTCACAAAGAAGGTATTGAAAGTGAAAACGGGGGAAACATTTTGGTAATCCCTGGCTCATTAGTGAGAATGATGAAATTGTTTGCAACAAACTAAGAGGGAAACAAAGAGTAAAATACACCAGCCCACAAATCCAGAATTAAATCCATGACATTTTAGCCCATATGATCCAAACAGAAACTAGATGAATAACAGTGTGGACTAATCCATAATGGTTGACGAATCAGAAAAACTTTAGCAAGAAAGAGCAAATGTGAATTGATGCTCGTTACATGTACAATAACAGCATACACGAAGAGTTTCTTGATTTTACTCGTTTAAAGGAACTGAACGCTACCAATATGAAAGACATATTTGCGATGTTCTTTGTAAATGTGGCATACGAAACCAAGGATGTGTCGCGCAAACATATGACGGTGCCTCTGTGATGGGTGGGTGCAAAAAAGGTCTGCAGAGCTTGTTCGCGAGGATGTACCACAGTCTACATCCACTGCTATTATAATCGTCTGAATTTGGTCATTGTTGACACTGTTAAATCAGTTAAAATGGCAGAAAACTTTTTCAGTGTTCTGCAAGTACTATATTTGTTCATGTCATCCCATGTACCCTGTGAGCTTTTCTGAAAAAGCAAACCAACTGTTCCTTTGCAGTCAACCTCGCACCCTTAACACAACAATAGACTTTTGCAAATAATTCAAATGTCAAACATTTTAAGCAAATACTTTATGGTCATAATGGAAGCTCAGATTTAATCAGTCTGGTATGAGTTTTTGAGATAAGTATGAAAGCACTGTGTATAGTCTCTCTCTCTCTCTCCCTCTCTCTCTCTCTCTCTCTCTCTCTCTATATATATATATATATATATATATATATATATATTTGTGTAATCCCCTAAAATTAATTCCCGTCTTATCTTATTAAGCTGGAGTTTTGATACGCTGCAGTTCTTAGTCTGCCATTTGTTGGCTTATATTATCTTATCAGTAGTAGGTAAATCTAGGCTTAACAGAAAGATTAAGTTCAGTATAGCGACACTCTTACTTGCAGTTAGTCTATTGAGTATCTGTTTAACATTATTATGGTTACTAAATGCTGAACTGCTGTGGTTCAGTCTTGGATTACTGGGTATTGTCAATGTCAGGCATCGCACGTGGGCATAGATGATTCAATATTTTCAGAGTTTTATTTTTTTTGTTATCATCCATGTTATATTTTGTCCACCCGTTGGCAGTTAACTTGGTCAAGGTGAAGTAGCACAATTATTTTCACTTTTTCTGTAATATATTTTATATAAGAGAAATGCCTCATCTAATCATTATGATACGATATGCATTATTCTCACTTATGTCTCTGTCATCATGGACAATATTAAAAAAATTTCCCGGTCATTATACTTTTGTTATTAAACAAACTGGTGCATTGAGCTGGCTGTGAAAAGCTGCAGTATTATATTTTAGCAATTTGTATATAGTATTTTCTACACTTCTTTTTTTCAATAGACCATTTCAGCATTACAGGCTCGCATCTGCGATGACCGACCTTGAGCCGAAAGGGGGAAAAATAACCAAAACACGCTTCACGCGGTCCCGAATTCTGTCGCTTCGTTCGTCTGACCCAGCAAATAAACAGTGTTACTTGTTTCTCGGGGTTAACCATGCCTTGTCCCAAACAATGTAATAAAACATAGTATCGATGGTTCATATGTTGTGTATAAACAGCTAGAGCCAGCTGGTCTGTGAAAAAAAGGCACAGCACTTGAACAACACCCACGAGGTGCGAGTTCTGATCAGTGCACGCAGGCACCGTGGTGAAAGTAGCTAGCAGACATTAAATTTTGTTAAAATGGTATAATGTAATATATACCAACATTATAATTAATATATATATATATATATATATATATATATATATATATGTATAACATGAATGATTTGAGGATATTTTATTGGCGGCGGCATATTCTGTTAAAAATTTAATGACAATCTAAACACAAAGGATATCTGTCCAAGTTGTGTGGCTACGTTTAGTTAAATAGTTAATAGTAATAGTAGTAGTACTATAGTAGTACTAGAACAATAACAGTTTTACTATTAGTAATACCCTGAATCCCTGTCACTTTGTCATCACAAACAAGGAAATATATATATATATATATATATATATATATATATATATATATATATACATATATATATATATATATAAATATATATATACAAACCTGTTAGGTCTTCTGTATTCCTGTTACATGAACTTTTTGACAATTTTTAACTTTCTGTAATCTGTGAATTTTTAATTTGAGATAGAACTCTATAATTTAAGATGCGTTTCGTGTGAAAAAAATAATCTAAATACTCATGATTTATAAACGAATACTAACCTTCATATCAAAGTCTTGAAAAAGACATCTCTACATTAAAGAAAAGTTCAATGTGGATATTGAATAAGAAACCAGCACCGTCGCATGTCCACTTGAATATTGCCATTATTGGTGACTATGAGCCACGTGGAGTGAGCGACTGCACGAATACCCGTATTTGTTACATTTTGTTTAAACAGGCCAGCAGAAGAGCTCTAACCTGCTTAGGCGAATCTGTAACACGTTTACGGGTGTCATTTTCTATCGGAGAGCGTCCACTTAAAATATTAATAGATATGTAGGAAGGATTGGAACGTGACGTTCCGCCATTTCTACCATCTACATGCTTGGTCAAGGAACGTGTTTTGGTAATGGTGACCTTTGACCCTGACTAACATGCATTGCGAGTCGCGAGATGCTGAAATGGTCAATTAAAATCGTTGAAGATTAAATTGCGAAGCCTTCTCTTCATGATACATGTAAATAACAATACATTTTTGGTTGAGGGGAAACGGGAATGATAATGTCATGGAAGATTTGTCGGTATTGCAATAGTGTTAATTTTTAGAATGTTTAACAAATTAGATGGTGCCCCCTTGGTAGATGGTGTGCACCCCTAGGTCCCCCGGGTCATTGATGCTCTGCTATGCCACTGCGCGTGTTAACAGGTAAGTGAAAGCTAGACCAAGTTTGGATTTGGTTATGAATGGGAGTATACACCAATACTTTAATTAGCAGAAAAAAGAACAGGAAGGCCAGAGTCATAACGCCGGTAATTGTCGCAAATCATATCCTGTTTATCCACTGTGTTATATATAGTACCATATATAGGAACAATCTTAGCTTCAGTAACGGTAAATGTACCAGATCGAGTTGGTGGCTCATATCAATATTGTCGATAATGAACATCTACAGATGGAGAGATGTTGTTAAATTAAGACAGTTTTAGCTGCAGATGATCCTAAAATGATGTATCAATTCAGTATGTTCAACAGATTTGGAGACAAGTTTGAATTACATGGCCATAGGGATGACCATAAGACCAAGATTTCACCTTGTTACCATAGTATCGGTTAACTTATGATCTTGATAATGCATCATAATTTGTCAGAAGCATGCGAAACCTGGGCGACATTGCAAAGCAAAAAAGTTACCTTTTACATATCAAATATACCTTTAGTAGATCAAGAAAATAGATATATCAACTAATATAAAGAAATATTACTAGAGAATATGCATTTCCCTAAACTAACATTGTTACGTTATTACAATCGTAATCTGCGTTTTCCAGCTAAGCGCATATCACATGCAGGTAGACTTGAATTGTTTGTAACCATATTATCCTAAAACACCTGCATAACAGGACATGCTGCAACGAAGGAGTTAACCGATCATCGAAAGAACTTGATCCCTTTTTATTATACAGATACTCAAATAATGAGAATTACATGGATATCGACAATATTTAAACATTTCTTCATGCACAGACTACATATTTATTTTTTACTGATACACCTACAAATAAATGTAAAGATATTTGTATATTGATTAATAAAATATATATTAAATTATTAGTGTAAGTATATTTTGATTATATGTAAGTGTAACGCTGATATAAGAATTATTTTCAAGTAGTGAATTTGGTTCTGTTCGATGGTCTACATTAAAATATATTTCATATAAAAAAATAACATTTGCAAAAATAAGCTCTACATCATTTTAAATTTGAGTATATAAAGCCTGCCAGACAGTTAAGGTACATACAAAGACACTTTTCTTTAACTTCTGTTTTTGATTTAAATATACATGTCATGGAATTCAAATCGCCTCGCTTGCCCATTGTGCAGGATACAAAGCATATATAGGTTTGAAGGTTTGCTATCAAAGACATGACTAAACATTGGCATTGTGATCGAGTCAATATGGCATTATGAGCTAAAATGACACATTGCAAACAATATGAAGAAATGACGCACAGATTAAAAATGCATAGATTAATGCATCTATTGAGACAGGCAAAAGACAACTGTGATCTTCCATTCTTTTGTAGAAAATAAAAGGAACCGAAAGGTTTAGCACTGTATTCTATATCGACAGATACAAAGTTTACCAGGTGTTCTGAAAGGAGTGTTGGCATGACCTGCAGTTAAATATATCGCTTGCAAACATGGGACAAATGAATGTTGAAAATGTTCTGCTTATTTTGTCAATTTTTGTTTTGGAAATCATGGCAGGTAAGAACATTAAAGTATAAACGAAGATAATGTTGTGTTTAAGTTAGAAGAGTGGTAACATACCCAAAGTGGAAAAAGTAAAAATAATGTTTTGTCATGACAATATCTCCAAGACATGACGATATGTAATTTATAAAATCTTATTTCAACTTGTAAGGAGATTGTATACCAATAACGGCTAAACGAATAAGAAATTGTTTCCTTTGTTAAATAAAATCAGTAATCATAAAATAAAATTTGAAAATCTTATGGTAATTTGCTACACATAAGGAGATCAAGCATCAATGGAATAATGGATACGGGAATTATAATGCTGTATAATGTTGTTCAAAAGATTCAAGCTAAAATGAGCTAACGTAGTTTAGGTCGAGAAACGAATCGCTATGTTTGTTCAAGTCAGGAAAAATAAACTCTCTTTAATCAAAATCTTCATGTTTACATGTATATTGTATATGAGACATTAGGTAATAGTAATAAGTAATACTAACAGTAATAAACTATTTCAGCTTTTTTTCATGTAATAGTCATAGTTATAGAAATAGACTCAATTTATTTAGCTGTATATATATATATATATATATATATATATATATATATATTTATTTAGTTATTTATTTATAAAGAGAGAGAGAGAGAGATGGAATTGGTATTCACAGAAAAGTCGGTTCACTGCCGATTGGAATCGAACCCACGATCTCCCGATCTATTCAGTGAATCAGCATTGATATTCATACACCCATATATATACATATATATATATATATATATATATATATATATATATATATATAACAGGATGAAGACGGCTTAGTGTTGACTGTTTATTTCATTCACGATATATCATGTATATTTATAAATATTTATACAGTAAAACCTAGCCTCAACGACAACCTCAGTATATCGAACACTGAAATTACGACCACTTTTCCTGGTTCCGATTTTATTTCGCGCTTTATATCATATATGTTAACCTCAGTATAGCGGGCATATTAATATTTCAAAAGGCGGTGCTTCATTGCCGTTTCACACCTGGTACCGAACACAGAGAGACAGGAGGATGGCTTCACTTACCACACATCGATTCGGCATGGCCGAGCTCCCCTTGGTTCGCATTCTGGATTGTCTTGCATACTGCAGTGTCAACCAAAATTGTGTAGTGGCAACACTGGATAAAATGGGGAAATGTGTGCTTACACAGACCAGTAACATGTCTACAGCGGACCGAACTATACATACCATATTTCATAAGATAGAAGGTATGCAAAATGCAAATAATTTCATTGATATTTCTAAAGTGACGCTGCCATGTATGTGGTTGTTATACCATGTAGTCTAACTTAATTTTTGTGTTCGCACAGGAGAACAAACAGGAAATTGGTGTGAAAAATGCTATGCTTTAAATTTTAAATACACATTGAGAAAAATGTGGGTTATATAAAAATGAAATAATCGATACCGTTTGCCTGTTTAAATTATTCCAAAGGGTACGTGTTACTAAATTAGTAAAAATTTTACACAATAGATAAACGGATTTTTCGTTGATCACACACTTTGAAGATTTCAAGTGTTACAGGCATGTGTCAAAGTTACCATTTTGCATATTGCGTTATTTTTTTACAATTAAGTAGAAAAAGTAATATCCTTCACAAAATATCGATCACGTGACTGTAAGTGCGTATAATCTTCAAATCTGCAAGCGGAACCACTTGCGATTGACATATTCATTATTTCCTTAATGGGGTACTGATTTAATCTATGTGCCCACAACATACGAAAAGCTACAGTTCAAAATGTATTTTTAGTTTCACTTCATTACCTCGTTGTTTCCAATTATCATGCATATCTTTGGAAAGAGAGAGAATTTGAAACTTCTTGATCACTTATTGATTATATTTGACAATAGCTGCAAATATGTTAATTAGCAGACATCTTGAGACATTTGATGATTTAATTTAATATGCAGACCGTTTTGATGAGGTCTATTTATAAACCTCTGATTAGGTAACTGTTCCCTATATTAAATTAAGATGGTCTGTACTATTGTTTCCGAAAACAACTGAGCACGGTGGCCGCTGGACGAAATATTCATAATGTCGTAAAAACATTCACAGTTGGTCTTAATCCGTAAACTATTTCAAGTTTGCTTGAGGACAAATCTCGCTTCGGTTAGCGTCGATAGCCACCAGTAGAGGTTATATTAAATTGAAACTCATGGTTACATCACCCTATAATATTTTTATCCATGGATAGAGGCTCATTCAGAATATCCCAAACTTTCTGTTTATAAGCACTTTATTAAGCAGGCATCTGACCCGATCGGTATCGGTTGTTTATCTACTATGTTCTTTCCGCTTTCGCCCTCTCCAATTACAATCCATGTCAACTATTATTTTATACAATTTTGCATGCTCGGACTAGCAAGCTATTTCATTATAGATTTTAAAGATGACCACTATATGAATACAATATTTTTATCTAATTGAACCATTAGGTATTTTACCTTATATGTCGATTTAACTCAAAAGCGATCTTAATACCGGTGGTTGAATCTGTAGATGTTTTGGACAAAGTTTTTTGGTATAAATTAAACTCTCAAGCAGAAAATAGCAAAATATTTTTACAAACATTTTAAATTCATATTGAGAAAGAAAAGATTTTTTTTTACCAGTGCAAATACGGAAACAAGAGGGGGATGTGAAGCATAAAAACGCAGGTTGTTGTTAACCACGTGTTTGTTAACCACTGTGCTCATTGGTGAAAGCTTCCGTGAAATGCTGGGTCCTTTGTTCGGATATCTTCCAGAATATTCAATGTTACTGTCAATGAGAAGTAATCGGTAACGATCTGTAGACTATATTTTATATACCCACAGAGAGAGTTGCTAACTTGTTCTCCAAAGCTAATATTCTGTATGAAAACAAATATGGGTCCACAATGTTTCCAATGATAAAATATACAATAAATGATTTCTTTTTAGTATCATCATTCTGCTCAAAAAATTAGATTTTATACCAAATGCCATATTTTTATATCCATATCCAAGATGCCTCAGGCTTACTTTGTTTTTATGACATAAAAAGAGCGAGAAATTTTTTTTTATAAATACATAAAATCATAGCACTGTTAATCTGTAATACATATTCTAAACTAAGTACCCCAAGTATAAGCGAAAAGCGCAATACGACACTTTTATTATGCTGCTCCGATGATTGTTTAAAAATGATTTTATTATCCTGTTTTATAAATAGGCACAAAGAAACCACGGGTACTTCATGACGAAGAACCAATCCCTTCTAGTGATATTACTGGAATGCAGGATGACATGGAGGAAATCGGTAAGGGAAATTAAACAAAAAAAATCCTCGGAAACATATTTTCAACATGTGTTATATCTTTGCTGGATAGTGGCAACAAACATTAAAATATATATCTCACTGATTTTATTTGATGACAAACACAGTAGACAAAATATATAACGTATGAAAAAATGTTCAACTTATTGACACTTCATTGTGATTTATTTTTCATTTCGGATCGACCATGCTTTTGTTAACGCCCATCAAGTAGGCGAGCTACAAGAAAGTCAATAAAGTTTTGCAGTAGATAGATTTATGAAATAAATTCTGTCAAGTGAACCATTGTTCTGTCAACATGACATTTATGCCATATTTCATTACGTTTCAATATAACACTATTCTAAGAACACTGTTTTTGCACTCTTTGTAATAACCAATTGTACATCGAAAGAAAAGTTCTATACCTTAGTCAGCAAATATAGAACACGAAGACATGACCAAAAGGCAGATAACTGTCACAAAATATATCTTTTATGTTCTAATGTAATGTACCATTGAAGCCGAACGATACTTCTCACTGTTACCGAGATATGTACCAGTGGCCTTGTAAAGATGTACCATATCTAAGAATATTTAAGGTGTAGATAATTGTAAAACGATCCCCCTTTGATTTTTGCAGGATGTCCAACAGGATATGGACACAAGTTCGAGTTCCCAAGTGTGGATCGTAAGAAAAAGCCCCCCTCATGCTATCTCCGCATCAAGGTAGTTTAGGTCTTGATAATCCTTTATGTTCCATCCATGCAACAAAAACATTTCCTGTTCAGATCCGATATACATTTAGCTTGCCAAGACAGGACAGTTTCAATATACTTGCTTAAACAATTGGACTATTCGGAAACCGTGTGAAGTTGAATTTTGAACTTTGCTTGGTCAGCCAGAAAATAAATGCTAACGTTGACCCCCCCCCCCCCCTTGTAATACATGATTTAATATTAACAATTTGGGCACTGTACTAAAGTATATTTTTGTATATAAATGCAATGTTGTTTGTCCATGGTAGTGGATGCCTTTTCCAGTAAAAAGTGATGAGGAATTTTGAATAAAATTATCCAGTTCTTTTAAATTCATCAGTGAAGAGAACCCACGCAAAAATTTAAAAAAATAAAATGAAACGTCAAACGGGATTTCTTATACGAACATTACCTTATATGTGTCATATGTACTGGTTAGCACATGCAGAACATCACCGAAGAAATTAGTACCTGTGTAGTTCTAGCTTGATCAGTTTATTTTTGTTCTTTTTCTTCACAATTGTCAATATCGGTTATAGGGTGTGTGTTGTATATTTTTCATGATGTTTACGTATGATATTACGTTTACAAATTTATTTACACCGTTGTTACTTTGGTCATTTTGCGTTTACAGAAATCCCTCAACTGGACAGCAGCAGAGGAGGAATGCAAGGAGACGAAGGGATTTCTCCTTACCATAGAATCAGAGGAAGAACAAAAGCACATAAAAGAATTGTTCTGGAAGCAAATCTGTAATCTTAATATTTTATCGTTTTATTATAGTTTAGTATATTCTAGTATCAGCAAACTTTTTTTATTTTTTAGTTAAACAACTGAACAATTCACGTTTAGAGCAAGGTTGAATGAGAAAAATGCAATTAACCTGATACCAGATATAATTTATGATTTCATAGTGTAACGAATCAATATATGTATATCTGTATTTACCACAGGATGATGTAGTTTTCTTGTGATAGGCCCAATTTTAATCGTTTGACTCCTAAATTCCTAGACACTGATAACAATGATTTTAATGGAAGTAATATTTCAAATAATAATTCAGAATCATCAACAGTGTGAAAATAGACTGACATGAAGATTTTAAGTGATAAAAACGAAGTGAAAGAACAAACTTAATGATATGAACTTACATTAATATGTTTTGAATAGGGCCGATCGACTACTACTGGCTTTCTCTGTCTTACAACCCGGAAACAAAGATATGGTACTGGGCTTCAACGGGGAAACCGGCTGATTACAGTAAATGGTTTATTGGACAGCCGATCTTTTCCCAACCAAATCCCTTTTGCGGAGTTTTGAATGCGTTTGTTTCTTGCGACTGGGGAAACGGACGTTGTCACTTCGAGTTTGGTGTTATTTGTGAGTCATCCGCAAGTTCATAAACAGGTAAAGACCATTGTTTCTATATATTTGTAGTAAGAGTCATATTTCGGTACAACATATTACAAAAATGCCTCCATATCTTCAGCCAGGTGTTCATCCTAATTAATTATAAATGCTGTTTTTGCGATACATAAACCATTTATGATTCCTCCATGAATAAAAAAAATAAATTTTATGTACATAACAACATCGATCAACAAATGCATGTCTAAGCTTGACGTCCACTGGGTTTTCCAGATCTATGCTTCGTTCATCAGATTCAAAGCGTCATAAATACATTTTTCCGCTTGCGGTTTGTCCGCAATTACCTCTTTACTATAACACGTAAACTGTAATTCCCTGGCCCAAACGAATCCCTAATTTCTTTTGCAAATTATGAGGTGAATAATCTAATAGGTTTTTCAAGCCAAAGTTCGACCAAAGAATCAAATAGGCTCAAAGTCGTCTCAAAAAACAGCCGATTTGTTCGATGAAAAAAGAGAATCACCCGTCATTTAAACAAAATTAAGAGACGTTGGGATAAAAATATCTTCCCAATGATAACACCGACCTGTAGAGGGCACATTAGGAATTGAAATTTAATCCAAGCAAATAATGTAATTTTGTTGCCAAAGCCCCTGCTAATTTTCTCTAAACTTACACAACGCATTCTCTCCGGAACTTGAAGGTCTTCTCAAGCTTTAGGTCTAAACATCTCTCACTTACAAGTGAAAAAAAGATCAGTGTCATCTTTAAATTCATGTTGACACCTCTCCTAATCTAGAGCAAAATGTACTTAATTCGACCTTTGGAGACTGACTGTACTGTTTGTACCTCACGTGCAATATTTTTCGCCCAGCTGCTCAGGTCATATCAATAATATGGAACAATTAACAATCTGGGGTCATAAATTGTAATTTAATTTTAATTCAATAAAAAAAATGTTGATTTTCTCTCCATGTCACTGATTATTTTTATAAACTAGAAAGCCCACAAAGAGATAATTCATTCTTTAATGCCTCAGTTGATCTTCATCGAGAAGTATTAATGATTCACCTAAAAACCTCGTTGATTTTGCTCAGAAGTTGCATCCTCTCCTCCGCATTTCAGTAAAATTCACTTTCTTTCATCATCACATTCCAAGTTTATAATTGCTGAAATTGAGATTTACGTATCAGCTTATGGCACATACACAAACCCAACAGATTTGGGAAAGTAGGTTATAAAACCAACCGAGCCTCACGGATTCCATAGTGGGGTTTTCTTTGTGATAGTCGTATGTACGTAGCATGGGGTTTTAAACATGATACATGGTTCAGTATGGTTTAAGTTTAAAAATATGATACTGATGATGATAATAATATTAATATCAATATAATATATATATATTACATATGATGATGATAATGATATTAATATCAACACCGAAAACAATATGATTAATATTGATAAAAATTAGAATTCCATACATATGATGATGATAATAATGTTAATATCAACACCGAAAATAATATGATTAATATTGATAAAAATTAGAATTCTACTTTTTTCTTATCATTATTAGCATTATTGTTAATATTATTATTATTATCGTTTCACAATTATTAATACTATTATTACTTTGATTATAAGGAGGAGGAGAAGTGGTTTATACTATTCGTTTGATATAGGTATCTGTAATAATTATACCTTTTATAATAATAATAATGATAATAATAATAATAATAATAAAAGTAATAATAATAATAATTGTTGTTATTATTATTATTATTATTATTATTATTATTATTATTATTTTATGATGGTATGTCATTAGGGAAGCTGTACTACAGAAATTAGTAATCTATTGTTTTAGGAAATCATTTTAGATATATGTCATTTAGTCATAATATAGAGATCCATATTTCAAAGACCTTAACATTGTAAATGTGTGCTTTGTTCGGGATTTTGATGATTTTTTATAAAGATAAATAATAACTGTTAATGACATTACATTCAATTGTTCTTCAGGTTTTAGAGGTTTTCTGTTCAATATACTTTTAGTTAGACTGAACTATCCAGAAAAAAAAATCTGCCAGCCTTCAAGACGATATGGTTAGACACAGCAGACGTATTTGAATCATCAAAAGAAATCCGTTCAATGTGATTGCAACGTTATTTAGCCAGTTTTGAGACCAGACATCAGTTGAAGAACCTTTTTCTCACTTTGTATTACTTAGTCCTCATTCATAAAATCTCTGTCCTACTCGGCCTAATATATTTTCGTATGCATTATACACTTTGTAATGTAAATGATAATGTGAAATACATTGTGATAAAAGCTAAAGGATATTGTATATGATTTAATCAAAGAATTGTATAATGCACTGCCATGTCCGCTTCTATATAATTTGTGACTATTGAAAGCGTCGAAACGTTTGTAGATATAAGTAAATGAATTATTATGCGAGTCAATCTGAGAAAGCCAGAGCATGTTCTTTAAGAACACAAAATTATTCATCTTCTATCAAAAATGACCCTCTGAAACATACTGACTTTTGCCCCTCACGCGTACCTATCGCTGTCGTACGAACAAACTGATAATGTAAATTAGTATTATTATAAATACAAAATGAATAACATAGTGTGAAGCCAATTGGAAGTTCCTAGATTTGATGATCTGTTTATACTAACCTTCGATCTCTTCTGTGCTTCTTTTCGTTCACCGATATTGGTATATATATATATATATATATATATATATATATATATATATATATATATATATATATATATATATATAGAAGGCAGAGTTACCCTCCCATGGTGAGTTTATCGAGTTGAGACCACTTTGTATAGTTTATTTGGCCTTTATATTGTATATTTGCCTTATATATTATATATTGTGTATTTTCAAAGTATATTGTGTATTTGTATCATATGTATACTACTCATATATTCACTGCTTCCAGGACCCTATTGCAAATCAGTTTACTATTCTAGTTGAGCATCCTGGTAATATATCTTTGTATTATATATGAACAAAAACAACAACAAACCCGTTTGCCAATATCGCACGTGTACCCCGACTAATCCTGTTGTGCCCCCAGGACAATAGGATCAGTGTCAGGCTTTCACATCCCCCCCCCCCCCCGAATCGCACAAAGCATTATATCGTAATCACGTAAAGTCTCGGCTTTTCAAACCACGCCGTTAGCTTAATTCTAACCACATTCACCTGATGGTCGGGTCGCATCCCGTGAAACAGACTGTTGTGAATTTACAGTGTTATTTTTCTTCAGATATATATATATATATATATATATATATATATATATATATAATGGAACATGTTTTATAAAAACATATCCATCAGCGACTTGTATGACAATGGCACCATCAAGCATTTATGTGACATTGCTGGCAGTAACATCAGCAGTAACGTCTGTTTACATGTAGCCCAATGTGATATTGCAATAAAATGTTGTCCATATCTTAGCATTTCCGGTCTCTGTGTGGGAACGAAAGTACAGTTCAGAATCGTTACAAACAGAGATATATTATGATAAAGTGTGATTTTCATATCTAATACATCTTGGAAATTTTATATCTGCAGATTGTATTTCGAAGGAGCAGCGCCTTATCACGCCATGTGTCATGTTATTTAGTACCTGGCAGTTTCGTTTTTCCAACTCTTAGAAACATATGGATTTAGAAAAAAAAAATCTGAAATTAACTGATATGAAATATTTGCTAAACAACAAAAATGTATTTTCGTCAATGAAGACAGATAAGTGTTTATCCCATCCAACAGTATTTCTATAATTCGCAGTTCAACGAATAAACGACCATCACCCATTTTCGCCAACCAAGAATATATTATTGATACGTTTCTTTCGACCAAAAAAACAATTTGAGAAACTGTGCATCAACAAAGAAAACAATGCGATAAAATAATAGTCAATGGAAAAACAGACCTTTAACCAAACTGATATACTCGATAGTTTTATCATTTAGAGCCACTATTAAGTACGCACATATATATATATATATATATATATATATATATATATATATATATATATATAGAAGAAAGGTTGACAAGGGGAAAAGAATTATTAGCCATATTGCTATTTCAATTTCAATACAATATGGAAAAGCTGTTAAGATGTGGATATCTCATGTATCTATTTCACACACGTCACTTCATTTGAAACCTGAAGGCTGCTTATAATGAGACATCTTCAATCCGTTTATTATAACTGAAATTGGCCTTATTTTACATTGATTTTGCTAAAGATTAACATTAAAAATATCAAATAAAAAGCTAAATAGCACTGCATGCCAAAGACAATGCCAAATCTGCACTATTGAAGTTACTAATTGACATGTATCCATATGAATATATGACATACAAACGTTCACTTCCTCACTAGCGTTCAATCAGCTGCATAAGATGTTAAAATGTATACATGCTAAGATTAAAGGCATTACTAACTTATCAAACGCTGCAGCTCCGTTCTCTTTTTTTTACATAATGGGATTTCTGGAAGACAGCCATTTTGAAAGTTAGAGGTATATGAATATGGCATGTGGACGCTTCACACGGGCATAAGCGTTAGCACAAGTGCCAGCTGGACATATCACTTGAAGCAATGTGTGAATATTCATAAAAAACGCTCTATACCTGCTGTCAGTTTTCCTTTTAAAACCATCAGAGGTAAACATGCCAAGGTTGAAAAAAAATCAATAGACGCAATTTAACAATTACAAATATATAAATATATGTATATATAAATACATAAATGTATATATATATATGTATATATATTTATTAATTACAGATATGTATTGTATGTTAAAAGTGTTGAGTTTCTGTAAAATATGTTAAAAATTGTTTATTATAAGTCAATATACGAATACATTTTAAATTCTGTTTTTCTCTTTGGGCCCTTTTTGCCTGCCAGAAAAGATTGGAATAGAACGGACTTTTCAAATCTTTAATCCGATTTTTCCAACAAGTGTTTTAATATACAAATTATCTTTTTTTTATTGCTGCCTTAAAAGCGAATACATCACTTTCGTTTAACACTTGGTATAAAGGGAGAAGGTTGTTCTCCATTAGTGCACAAAGTTTTCGGACGGAGTGTTTTGCACACGGAATTGCCATTCGAGCATGTCAGGGAGTGAGATTGTTTATGAACGGATCATGCGTATTTGGACTCCAGCCCAATTGGTCAACTGGAAACACAGATGGTACGAACGATATGTCTCAAGTAACTGATTCTACATACAAAACATGCGCAGGATTTAAAATACACACACACACACACACACATATATATATATATATACATTAATATAAATATTTATAGGAAAATGTGGTCATGCGTTTACACATTAACAATATCTTATATAAATACAAAGGGTAAAGTTGTCTTCATTGATTATCCTAATAGAATAAGTTAATAATGAAGATTTTAATTATACTCCTTTCATTACTTGAGACATGAGTTATTAAATGAATCGATGAATGCAAACTTTTGTTGTTATAATATTAAATAAAGGGCTATAATTTATTTTTTTTCAAGCAGGTAGAGAGGACAGAAACTACTTGAGGAGTAAGAAACTGTTCAACTCTACTGCCATGGTCAGCCCAGAGATCAGGAGGAGAAATTCGGCGAGTTGAAACAGTATACAAAGAGGATTTTCTCTGAGGCAAACTCACCCACTGTGTCGGTGAAGGAGTTTCACAAGACTAAAAATGCAATTTTACTCCTGTGATTAACACATTTGAAAGGAAGGAATTTTGTAGATGTGAATGGTAATAACAATGTCACAGTTTAATGGTTTAACCATCAGGTGTTTCTTCGTTGGCATGTCACAGTACCATTGCGTACACCAGTGCACTAAAAGAGAACACTGCAGTATGGCACACGGGCAATTATAGTGTTTAAGGAGATTGACCTCATAAGGTCTGAGCAATACTAATACGAACTGATTTTATAACATCTAAGGAACCGAAACATTAACAATAATAAATATGTATGTGTCATGGCAGATTTGGCAATATTGCAGTCGTGATTAGTTTTGGTACAATCGCTAAACTTACGATGCAGAATCAAAGTTAGGATCTGTTCCGGTGTTATTGCAAACTATACCAAAGGTTTTAGATGTCGTTATGAAATCTAATAAATGACCCTTTTAATTACCATGAAATTCAATAAAACGTAACATGCCTCGGTTCTTTATGGTACTCTGAGCTGAAAGTATTGAGGAGTTCCAGTTAAAACTATTATATTATAATGACTGATTAATTTTAAGGAAGGCAAGCCTAATGTGGGCAGTATATATCATGATACATCTGATTTTGACTTTTATTGCACAATAAGTAAACTTATTGTTTAAGACAATAGGACAACGCAATTAAATGTAGTTTAAGTGAGGATAATATATTCCTAGCTTTCTCTGCAATTCAATCCGGAGACAGATAAATGGCACTGGACTTCGATAGAGCAAACTTCGGAATACAGTTATTGGTTTCCTGGACAGCCGATGTTTAAAGTATTTATGTATTAAATGCAGGCAAAACAACTTTCACAAATGATTGATGACGTAAATGATATAAACATTTACGTATCTTCCTATATGCATACTACGCACAATTATGTAAATATTGTGTACCATATTTGCATTCTTCTGCTGTCAGTAGCCTGATATATCTTCAGGAAGAATATCTTCCAATCAGTTTTCCTCTCCATATATGAAGTGACACTGTTGACATTAATATGTCAATATATAATAGTAACTAGCAATAGGAATATGAAAAATACACAACAGTTGAGATAACTTTTGTCAAATAGATATAATTTTCATGTGAGCCCTTTATTATTTGGGAATGGATAAATCATTCTAATATTTCCATATCTGAAATGTTATGTGGTATCAGGTTACCTTAAATGTTTTTTTTTTTATTATTATTTTTAATGATATTTATTTCTGTGAATATTGGCTTGACTGATATCTGTGGATTGATATAATATTATTTTATTTTAATAATCGAATTTAGAAACATATTATACGACATTCCAAGAACAGACTTGCTTTCCGAAATTAAACTCGCATTTCCTCATTTTTCTATTGAGTGATTTCTGTAAATACCTTGTAAACATTGTAAATGTTATTTTCTGTCTTTTTTTTAGCTCAGCTGACTGAAAGTCATCTGAGCTATAGCGATCACCCTTTGTCAGGCGTCCGTCTGTCTTTCCGTCCCTTAAAAAGGGTCAAATCGTAACCACTACGGTACCCCTAGAATCATTTTAACTTTACATCCTAAGATGTCCATATAAAATCTCTTTGTAACCGGAAATTAGGCCTCTGTTACCCATATTCTTCGACCTATGGGGCATCGAAGTACCCACCAGAATAATGGAAAATTTGATACAAAAGCTCAAGTATCTTAAAAACTAATGCATTTCATGGATATCGATCATGGAGTGTTTCATCAAATTCTGTAGACTGGTGGCGCCACTTTTATTTTTTCGATTTTTTATGAGTTTTTTTTTCTCTATTTTGGAGACTTTAAAAGGTGCATTCATCTGTTAACAAGGCACAAATCGTAACGACTGGACCTAGAATCTTCTATCTTGATATGCAGGGAGGCCCATTAAAAGTCTCTTTGAAACCTGAAATTAGATCTCTGAGCTATGGGGCTCCGAATTACCCCCCAGAATAATGGAAATTTTGATACAAAAGCTCAAGTATCTGAACAACTACTGCATTGATCACCATGATTCTTTGCATGGTTATTGATCATGGAATGTTTCATCAGTTTCTGCAGTCTGGTGGCGCCACCTGTATTTTTTTATATTTTATACGAAATTTTCTCCATTTTTGAGACCTCTTAAGATGCGGTCATATGTTAACAGGACACAAAGACGTAACAACTGGACCTAGAATCTTCTCTCTTGACATGCAGGGAGGCCCATGAAAAGTCTCTTTGGAAACCTGAAATTAGATCTCTGTTACCCATAACCTCTGAGCTATGGGGCTCCGAAATACCCCCCCCCCCCCAGAATAATGGAACATTTGATACGAAAGCTCAAGAAACTGAACAACTATTGCATTGATCACCATGATTTTTGGCATGGTTATTGATCATGGAGTGTTTCATCAGTATCTGCAGACTTGTAGCGCCACTTGTTTTTTTTTTACGATTTTTTTTTTCTCTATTTTTGAGACCTCTTAAGATGCTGTTATCCGATAATAGGGCACAAGTAAATGAATAACTACTGCCTTGATCACCATGATTATGTGCATGAACATTGATCATGGGGTGTTCTATCACCTCCTGGAGACTGATGGCGACACCTGTATTTTTTCCATTTTTTATGATTTTTTTTTGTTTTTGTTTTTTAGCCCTGCAATGAATCTGTCAACTGTTAACATTGCACAATTCCTATCTGCTGGACCTTAAATTTTCTAACTTGACATTAAAGGAGGTTCATGAATATATCTCTGTGGAAAAATGAAATTAGGTCTCTGTTACCCATATTCTACGAGCTATGGGGCTCAGAAGTACCCATCAGAAAAATTAAAGATTTGATGTAAATTATATTTCAAATACATCTTAAAACACACATTTTTTGTATTTTCAAGTTCAGCTGAGCGTCATGGCCCATGGGCAACTTGGTTTTTTTTGTTAAGACCATTAAATGACGTTATCATTTTAGATGCAAAAAATTCGTAGGAATACACACACTTGGAAACAAGCATATTTGCGAGGATAACCTGGAAAATTACTGAACATAAGCATAACTGCCAGAGACCTTGGTGTCACTTAATCAGAACAATATGTCACAAGAAAGCTGTCCCGTGCCCCCCCCCCCCAAAGGCCCGGAGGTCCTTCGTTTATGAATTAGGCCTTGTTAACGTATGGACGTTTTTCTACGATAACTCAGAAAATATAGGTCACATTGACAGAGTGTGGCCAATTACATTGAAAAGTAATCATTACAATCACAATTACTTCCAAAAATTCCAATTGCAATTACTATTACAAATTACTTAAATTTTACAAAATAATGATTAAATTACAATTTCTTTTGAAAAGTAATTAATTACATTCAATTACTTTATAAAAAAATATATAATATACAGAGGCATGGTTCATGTAAAGTGTCATTCATGGCAGAAAGGCCAACTGATTAAATTTATGAAAGGAAAAACTGCAAATAATACATATCCAGTCTGGTGTCATCTATTAAAGTGCACTATAGCTATATAAAGATCTATATCAATGCCTAATGTTCAAATTTACACTTTTCTCTTTTGGAAAGGCAAAACTGGCTGTCATCATCATATATGAACATTGCTTGTATAGTTTATAGTATCAGGCACTTAAACCTTTGCTGAGTGTTTTGACACAAAATAGAAATATCTGAAACCACGTAAACTATATTTTAAACATATAAATAATTGTTGGTTCAAATCTTTGATGATGGAAAACCTTTTTAGTGACTACCTTAATCCTATACAGTATTCCTACATATTAGTCAACTCATAAATACTAACTTTTTTTACTATCAATGATGATAAAAGATATGTCATATATACTGGAATGTTAAATACAATGAGATTTCACTAAACTCATGCAAACATTTCATGTGAATAATTCATAAAAAAAAATATATTAATGCTGAATATATAATATATTACAATTTGATGTAATGAAATTATTAATAGGAAATAGTACTGAAAATCCAGTGAATTCACCATGGTAAGCTTCTAAATTATGTATGTCAGATAGTAAAACCAGTAATTAAGATTATTTGTAAACAATGCCCTGAGTCTCTGGGAACAGAAAACAGGGCAGACTGTTCAAATGTTAGAGCCAGCCAACTGAGACAGCCCTGCTATCTTAATACCTATCTCTGTTTACCTCATGGGCCATTGAATTGAGGTAATTCTAATATCAGCCTTCTCAGATCATTAGCCTCTTTTGTTCCTTTGACTCCCTCAGTGTCAGCTAATTAGCTGATAAACACTGATGTAATCAGATCAATAGGAGTATGTTCCAGTCTCCATTTCAGTGAAAATGTGAAATGTAGCAAGCCCAAACTTGTTGTAGTGTAGCTCTGGACAGGTGTACTTCATGGAAGCTTGTTGGTGTTACTTTATCTAACCTGCAGTGGAGGCATTTGCAAAAAGAGGCCAGTTTGACTTATAAGGCATACTAATAAATTACCATGCTTATTACATGCATGGGTACTATTTATTCATTAATCATTTCTGACAATCCTTACCTAAGAGTGTTTTGATAAACAGTGCTGAGGAATGAGGTATAAGGAACGGTGTTCTGTCATAAATTGGGAAAGTAATTCGAAAGTGATTGAAAAATAATTGAAATTACATCTATATTTACCTTTGTAATCATTACAATTACAATTATTTGTAATTGAATTTTGTTCAATTACAAATAACATTCTATTATTTGAAAAATTGTAATTAATTACAGGTAATTACAATTACACGTTACAATTACCCCAACCCTGCACATTGACCAAAGGACCTTTCTGGACTTTAAACTTCATGTGCCTTGTGGTCGCTATTTTGCCCTGTTTATGAGAGACAATGGCGTTTAGAGTTTTTGTTTAGTAAATTAGAGAATACAGTGATCTACTTTTGGTTTCTGTAAGGACCCGTCAAAGTGTATAGTCTCAAATTCCAGCCTCTTGCCCAAACATGCATCAAGATATAATTTACCACAGCATCGGGACAGTGTTTTTTTATCAGGTGTGTTCATCTGCCTGCACGGGTGAGTTTCTAGATGACCCTCCAGGTAGAAATGCCAAGAGTAAAGTTTGCCACAAAGCTCTAACTTAAACGGTTTTTCGGAGTACGTGTCCTGAAGTGACTATTATGGGTACTCCATTCGGAGAAACATTTACCACATTGCTCATATTTATACCGTTTTTATCCGCTATATATGCTCATTTGAATAATCAGTTAACTCGGCCGAGCGAAACATTTTTCACATTGCTTCCAGTTAAATGTTTTTCTCGAGTGTGTATCTTGATGGGAATCATCAATTTATTCGGCCGAGTGAAACATTTACGACATTGCTCATAGTTATATGGATTTTCACCAGTGTGTATTTTGATGGGAATCTTCAGTTTTCTCGGCCGTGTGAGACATTTACCACATTGCTCACAGTTAAATGGATTTTCTCCAGTGCAGTGTGTCTTCATGGGAATCTTCAGTTTGCTCGGCCTAGTGAAATATTTAACACATTGCTAACAGTTATATTGTTTTTCTTCAGTATGTATCCTTATGTGAATCTTCAGTTACTCGGCCGATCGAAACATTCACCAAATTACTCACATTTATATCCTCGTTTACAGTCACTATGATCCTCTTCTCACAATAAATTTATCGTTTTGTTTAAATTAGATAGGTTTCTTCCGGTGTGCATCGTTAAATGCTTCTTCAGGTATTTATTGGAAGAGAAAGATTTTCCAACAGTACTCACAATTTAAGGGTTTTACTCAGGTATAAGCCTTGGCATGACTGCTCAGAGAACCCTGTGCAGAGAACCTTTGTCACATTGCGCATACGTAAATCGTTTATCTCCAGTGTGTGTCCTGATATGAGACTTTGGATGATCCTATCTTATGTGATTCTTCAGGCCTCTCAGCCCCGAAAAACTTTTATCACATTGCTGACACTGGTGTGGTTTTTCTCCAACATGTGTACTGACGTGAGTCTTTAAGGTACTCCACTCAACAAAACATTTACTAAATGTTCACAGCTAAATAATAGATTTTCTTCGGTATGTGAAAACGTATGCTTTTTCAGTTGATTTTTTAATATCGGAAGATCGACCACAAAGTGTACAGGTAAATGGTTTTTCTCCAGTATGTGTCTTGATGTGACTTCTGAGAGTACTTCCTTTAGAAAAACGTTAACCACAAAAGTGGCATTGCTCACAGGTATATGGGTTTTCCCAGTAGGTGTCCTTATTGAGCCTTATGGTAACTTTGCCTCGATAAATGTCTGCCACATTGTTTACAACTAAATGGTTTTTCTCCAGTATGGGTGTTTATGCGCTTGCAACATTGCTTTGCAACATTGGTTACATTTAATAATTCTTCTTCGTTAAAGGGGGCGGAAGCCTTAAATCTGAACCTGTTTAATTCAATTAATCCATCCATGAACAACGTAAACAGGGATGCCATACGCGCTATATGATCCCAGTTAGTCCAGTAATTAAGGTCAAATGAGAAAAAACAAGGCCCATGGGCGCTGCCATGTTGGCTTGCTCGGCCCAGCACTGCTGACGTAACGGGAACCCTACTGTAGCAGCACAGTGATTGGCTTCAGGGCTGTAACCTCCAGCAGGGAGGCTAGTCAGTTGTGTGCCATCTGCTTGTGCAGCAGTGGTTTCTGCGCCCAGGTTAGGGTGAAGGTCATACTGGGAGAGCAGCATGGCCACTTGGTAAACAACGCGCGATCTCAGCGAAATTCAACAGTATTTGACGAGCCAGAGATATGACAGTGTGAACGAGTACTGCCAAATGACAAAAAAAAACATCGTCGGACGAGGATGAAAACACTGGGCGGGATTGTCATGCCTTGGATTCATGGTCTCAACGCAGTCACTTAGTACCGACGCAATGCCGACCAGGAGGTTACCCGTGTGCTGCCGAGCTTAGAGAGATGTCCGCGCTTCTGACTTGGCCGAAACCAAATGTATCATCTAACCTGCCAGCTTTACTTTGTCTTTCGGAGGCGGTGCTTCGGACGTGATTTTCCAGACGCCTAATATCGAAAGTTGAAAGGAGATGGACACCTTACAAAATGACTAATAGTAACAGGTAAGACCAGAAGGACTTTAAAATAAAACAATAATAATTACGATATGCTTACGATCGTCAGTACTTTACTCCTGCATATATTTTATATCTTTATATTTGGCCCTTTTACACCTTCTGTCTTCCCTTTTTACTTTTTAAAAGTTATTTGTGCAACTATTGATATACCGGAAATGTATTGTATCATTGCATGCATGGTTGCTGATATAAACATTTTTTTTTATTATATTTTCCCATTCAAGTTTAACTATGAAGCTACCGCAAATGAAATATGTCATATATTATGTATACCATACTTAAAATGAGTATTCATAACTTAAAGAGATAAGCTTCTTCATTCATGCAGCTGCAAACTTGATAAAAAGATGCTCACAAGCATTAAAAGGGAATAAAGCAGTGACGCTCATAGCCATATACAAATTAACTCTGATAATAGTCTTGCAGTTTTCTTGAATTCATACATTTATTAAAACTTTAAAAAGTGTGTTAACTGAATAATAAATCACCTTTTTTCAACAAAATGCAACCAACCATCCAAAACGTCCGCCAGTGGAGTAGATCCGCCAATTATTTAATATTAAGTATACCTTTTATTTTCTGTCATTTTCCATCATCTTACCATTTGGCTGACCATCAGTTCTTAAGCAATGCAGAAACCGCAAAACCTAGAAAATTATTATCCAAACAGGTCTTGGTAAAATCGTCTTTAAAAAGTAAAAATTGAGTCACAGTGACCTTTCAATTGAAAACTTATTATTTGCTTATTATGCAAATAACAATTATGTAATAGTATATGCAATCTATCATACATTTTCCGTGTCTAAATAAAATTTAAATTCTTTTTGTTAATCGGATCTTTATATTTCTTATTTTATGGCAGCCAAGATAAAGTGATTAGTTTTGTCTTATGTTTTAGAGAAGTGGAATGATCAAGCCCTCCTGCAAGAATACTGTTTAAATCCAAAGAACAAAGGACAATGAAAGTGTTCAGCTATTTGCTCACATTATTAAAAGTTTCTCCCATAACTTTGCCTCTGTCACACTTTCTCCAACTATTCAGCTGGAATCTCTGTACCTCTCTCTTTTCATTTCTCTCAGTCTCTCTCTCTCTCTCTCTGACACAAACACAAGCATATATATATACATAGATATATGTGTGTCTGTGTGTATGTGTTGATATATACAATATATTTAAATGCTTCTGCATATAGATGTGTTTATTGATTTATATGTAATTAGATATGATCAAACAGTGCTTAAAACAAGGGTTATAAAAAATTGGGAGTTATATATATATATATATATATATATATATATATATATATATATATATGGGGAGAAAAGATCTTATTTTGTTAAAGTATCAAGTTTCAGTTTGATTTACTGAAAGCATGTGTATTACCCGTTTATGTTTAGTCAGAACTCAATTTGAAGGGGTCTGGGATTGTGGTTGGAGATTGTAAGGAATATGGTCCGAGACCACTGAAGATGTGGTTTAAGATCGTTTGTAAAGAGTTCGCCATCCTATGGACGAAGATCGCAAAACTTAATTATATTAGCACGTCCATGTTACTGTCTTGTGATAGGATCATTGCATCCAGAACAGAGACTGGGCCCTGAGGTGACTGGCTGTTAAAAGTGCGACAACATTAAAAACTTATTCAAATCTACCCATACCCCCCCCCCCCCCCGAAATTTTAGGACAACCTGTATAAGAAATACTAGTACTAAGCTTTTGTTGAGGTATTGATTTATTTTCTATATAGTCTAAGTTGGTTGCCCTGTGGCTGTTTTCATGTATTACATCGTCACTGCTGACATCCTGGCGCACACAGCAGAAAACATAATACGTGTATCCTACAGGGAGAAACGGTCACGCGTGCAACCAGCGCTGTACCTACTAGGAAAAACACAAAACACACAGGGCCACAGGAGTGCTGTGCAGCATTTTTGTGTGCTCTGTAAACCAGATAGATGAAGCTAGAGGTCTGGGGCTCTGTGTTTATACAACAGAGCCACAACTAGGTCAATTGATATAGATTCACAGTTGGGGGTTTGACCTGTATATTTGTAATGTACACTTGTAATGCTATGTAATAGATATATTATCGTAAAAACGCTAGTATTTGTGTCTTTGGTAGTATCTGAGTTTATCTGAAACATAAATTAACACAATATTTAATAAAATAATCGCAGAAGGATCCTTGTAAGCCCTCTGTGATTTTAACATGACACACTTGATGAACTTGTTCCGAGCGGACATTGATAGACTGGTACCCACATGATAAAAATTTGCGTCTGCTTTGAGCGTGTCCAACAGCAGAATCTAATCCCTTGTCTGTTGCAAAGGCAGTGTATTGGGCATTTTGGCAGTACATCAGTACAATCACCATCACAAAATTTCATTATCTGACTAAAGACATCTGAAATGTTAGTATCTTTGGCGGACATTTTTGTTGAAGGTACATGTTTCAAAAGGAACATTAATGATTTTTTAAGTAAGGCTGATCACAAGATTTTCATAAACTGCAGCACAATAAAATGCTGTTAATTTTTTACCAATCACACGTTAGCTCTTAGTAGTTTTGTTGAAAAATAAATATTCTTCTAGGTACTAGATGCAAAATCCTTTTCAATATTTTTTGGGCCCCCTGTGCTTAATACGGTCTTCACCTTAAAGGCTGAAACACGGCTAAATTCCATAAAATGATGTTTCCTTATAATAACCAATTTATTATTAAATTTCAGATATGGTACTCTTTCTCATGAGATTGTGCCAGGTTGGAATCCAGAGATAGACTACTTCTGACATTCACAAGAAAGTCATGTCAAGGAAGCAGAAACACCTAGTGGAGAACACAGGAAATGTAAGGCCTGTCATTTGTGAGGGCCCTTAGAATCAATTAAGTTGTCGATGCTTTACCTTTGTTTACAATCCTCAGATCGTTTCTTACGAATAAGTATCAATATTCAGGCTTTAAAAAAATAATGCAATTTACCAAAATAGAACTTAGTAAATTTTAGATAATTTAAGAATGTTGTAGCTCTGCCTCTGTTTGTCGTTGCCATGTATGAGTGGAATGGCCCACCAGTGAATGTTTAAAGTAGATAAAGATAGAGAGCTTCGATCAACATCGCAAACTGCTCGATAACATCTGAGAGCTTTCGGAGAAATTTGGAAGGTTAATAAAAAATAATAAGCAAAACTAATCGGTTTTTATGTTAATAGTCATTACAAGGGCATGAAATTAATTAACACCTATAGTCTGTTCTATCAGGGGCGCCAATTGGTTTTTGGCGAAATATATATATATATGTGTGTGTGTGTGTGTGAACAAACAATAAATAAACTGAATGAAACAATTCTTTTAAAATATGTAAACAATATGGTTTCATCATGACATGTAGCCCATAAGAATGGACTCCTCAATTGCATATATTTAGTGACTGGCGCAAGATGGGGTCCATAGATAACCCCAGCAGTTAACTTTGCTTCTAACACTCTATACAAAACCGTGTATATCCATTGATTCATGTTCAATACATCTGTGTGTATTGAATATTTGACCACTAAAAAACATGAATATTCTATTCTGAGCACTATTGTGAAACCAGGAAGTAAAAATATGTACATATTAGTACGCCGGTCTAAAGCATTAAATACAAGAATACCGCCACATGCAAGATTCATTTATTGATATTACAGGTGCTTCATGCTTTCAAGAAAGGTTATTCATTATTACAGGTCTTTAAACTTACAACAACGTAATGTGAATAATAGTATGTTGCACTAAAAGGATATATTTTTATGCAATTTACTTTATAAGAGTAACCGATCATTTCATGCTATAATCCTAGTTAGCTAATTGATGGACCGGCGACGCAACACAGCCAGAAACCTAATGAGTCGCTTTCGGTGGCTACATGATATGCTGACTGAAGTGACAGGGTCATGGACATCTCTTGACAGATTTGGATTGGCTGATGGTAAAATCAGGTACCATATATATGATAAATTACACCGTCAGCTGAAAGACGCCAACTTGCACTGTCATTTCACCTCCAGAAAGTAGCAAAGTATACAATTAATAAGTTGGAATCAAATATCTGATTCCCTGTCGCCAGAGTGCTACGAATGTCCTGTCATGGTCACATAGTATACAGAAACATTTGCATTTCAAAATTGTCGCCTAAATCTGTTGTCCGACCCTTGGTGGGACAGACTATACTATAAATATAAGAGAAGATAAGGAGAGAAAAATATTGTTATTGATATGATTGGTTTGCATTGATGAGTAAGAAACTGTTGGAAATAATATTTTGAGATCTGACTGTTTCCTAATGTTGACACTGAAGCATGTGATTACGTGATCATAAGATCCATACTGTTACCATGATCACTAGTTGGCTTTTTGATAAGCTGTTTTCCCTTTTGTTGAATTAGATCTTATTTATAATATTATACCAATTTTTATTCAGTTTTATAAAATGTTGACCATTGTAATATACCAAAGGTATAAGTACTTAGGTGCAAGAATGTGATTCGGGAGGGTGATCGGAGTAACAACATCTCTGTTTATGCACACAGGATATGAAACTTAATTCAACAGTGCTTACAGGAAAAAAATCCTTCACAATTACTGAATATTTAAAATTGGACAGACAGATTGGTATACAAACAGTTCTGATCACTTTGTCTCCCATTCTGAGGCAGGAAAATAATATATTATGTTGCAATTAGATCTTAATTTTTTATACTTTTTCCATATTTAATAATTTATCCCAGTGCACAGGTGCAAGTAAACAATGATTCGGGGGGGGGGGGGGGGTATGGAGTGAGCTACAACACCTAAGCATGTACATACAGGATATGAAATTTTATTCAACAATGCTTTTAGGAAAAACAGTTTTTTTTTCATGATTATTAAATATTAAAAAATAGACAAGGAGATGGAAAACAAAGCCAATCACTATTTTCCATTTCTCATTGCCAGGAAAATAATTAACAAATTTTTGCAATATTACTTACACGACAGTTAAGCTGTATTGTAGGTCAATTGCATGACCGTTAAGCTGTATTGTAGGTCAACTTGCATGACAGTTTCTGAATTAGGATTTCATAACTTACCGGGAGATATATGTTAAAACATTGTGCATGTATGATAGGCTGTATGAGAGTCCTGGAAAAGATCCTTTGGGAACACAAAAGACATTCTACTTAACGATAACATGTTATCTCCAGTAAAAAGTGTCGTATTCATTTTAAATCGAAATAGTTTTTTACCGAAAGCATATGTAAAATACACTTCGGCAGGGTTTTCAAGGTCACAATTTGCTTTAAAAGCACTTATCAGTGATGATAAACGGTAAGTAAATCTGTCCTGTGTTCTACTCAACCCACTTTGAGCTAAGAGTCGCTGGGAAAACTTGGTACAATATATCTCCTGTCAGCATTCCGGCTCTTTGAGCAAGAGTCACTCAAATAATTGTTTCTGATTAGAAAACGGTTTCAGGGATCGCAGTTGCATTTGTAGGCGAGTTATTTTCCATTCATAGAAATAATATTAAGCTAAATTGATAAACTGAATTTTTTTATATTTTTCCCGGCAAGCGATGTCATTTCTTAAGTTATTCTTAACCTTTATATTCGGCAGTACCATATATATACTACGCCGCGTGTTTGCAGTTAAGCGAAAGCAATACCAAGTTGGGGTTCGATTATGAATGGGAGTATACAATACTTTAATTAGCAGAATAAAGAACAGGAAGGCCAGAATCATAACGCCGTTAACTGTCGCAAATTGTATCCTGTTTTTTTTTCAGTTTGGTTTATTTAGTACTATATTTAACACCAAAACTAGCTTGAGTATCGGTAAATGTACCAGAGGCTCTTAGTGGCTCATGTCAATATTGTCCATAATGCACGAATCTCCACAGATGGAGAGATGCTGTTTATTTACGACAATTTTAGCTGGAGATGATAGTAAAGTTATGTATCATATCAGTATGTCCAACCAGGTTTGGAGACAAATTTGAAAGTACAAAGGGTTGATCGTAAGACCAAGATTTCACCATGTTATCTTCATATCGATTAACTTTGGATCTAGATAACCCTTCATAAACTGTCAGAAGCATGCGAAACCTGAGCGGTGCCATAGCAGAGCAAAACAAATGATCATTTACCTTTTCCGTATCAAACTTACCTTCAGTAAGTCGAAAAAACACAGATTGGCATCCACAGAAATATATCTAGAGAATATGAATTTCCCTGAACTAACATTGTTACATACATTATTATCGTAATCTGCGTTTTGCAGCTGAGCGCATATCACATAGAGGCAGACTTGAATTGTTTTTGACCACATTATCCCAAAACACCTGCACAACAGAACATGCTGCTACGAAGGAGTCAACCGATCATCGGAAAAACGGGTTCCGATTTTTTTTATAAATATACTAAAATAATGATGATTACATGGACACCGACAAAACATAAACATTCCTTCATGCGCAGTCTTCATATTTATTTTTAAAACAGACCAAACGTTAAATAAATTCTTGTTTATTTAAATACTGTTTAATGTTATAAATATTAAATTATTACTGTAATTATATTATTGACTATAATGTAAATGTAACGTTAATATTATTATTATATTCAAATAATAAATTTTGTTATGTTCGAGAATCTGTATTGAAATATATTTCATATAGAAATAAATGACATACGGCCGTATTGATAAACTCTGCACCCTTTAAATTTGAGCATATAAAGTCTGCCAGATAGTTAAGGTACATACATAAACACTTTTGTTTAACTACTGTTTTTTTATATAAATATACATGTCATATGAAATACAATGCGCCTCGCTTGCCCATAGTGCCGAACAAAAGCATAAAAAGGTTTAATTGTTTGCTAACATTGGTATCGTGTTAGATTCATTATGGCATTATAAGCTAAAATGGCACATTGCAATGTATATGTAGAAGTAACATACCAATTAAAATATGCATAGATTAATGTATTTATTTAGACACGCAAGGGACAACTTGAAATGACAAAATGAACTGATAGGTTGAGCCCTGTATTCTATATCGACAGATATAGAAGTTTAGCAGGTATTCTGAAATGAGCGTTGACTTGACCTGCAGTTAAATATATCGGGTACAAACATGCAGCAAATACATGCTATACATGATCTGCTTATGTTCTCATTTGTTGTTTTGAAAATCATCGCAGGTAAGAACATAAAAGGAAAAACGAGGAAAAAATTTGTATTTGTGTAAGAAGTGTTTTGTGTAGGAAAAGTTTTGTCAAGACAATATCTCTGTGATATGACGTTATGTATTTTATAAACTGTTATTCCACCTTGTAAGTAAATTGTAAACCAACTACGGCTCAAGTTTAATTGTACAAATTTGTTATTTATTTTTGTGACCCACAGCGAATTAGAAATTGCTTCCTTTGTTGAATAAAATTAATATTGATGAAAATAAAATGTTACCATCTGATGGTAATTTGCTTCACATATGGTGATCA
This sequence comes from Sipunculus nudus, assembly GCA_026874595.1. NCBI lineage: Eukaryota > Metazoa > Annelida > Sipuncula > Golfingiida > Sipunculidae > Sipunculus > Sipunculus nudus. The sequence continues at coordinate 45,886,792 of CM049321.1, forward strand.
GGTGTCAATGTAATAATGAATACGGGGTTTACTATGCTGTATTATGTTTTTCAAATGATCCTGGTTTGATTAATACTTGTATTTAGCAGTAGAAAACAAGCATAAATGGGCAACCTTAGTTTAGGTCGAGAAACTAATCGCAATTTTTGTTAAAATCAGGACAAACAAACTCTCTTTTACCCTATTCTAATAGAAAGTGCATGTGTACACACACACACACACACACACACACACACACATATATATATATATATATATATAGAGAGAGAGAGAGAGTTGGATTTGGTAAACACAGAAAAGTCGGTTCACTGCCGGAGGGAATCGAACCCGCGAGCTTCCAATCTTTAAAATGGACCAGCATGAATATTCATGAACATATATATATATATATATATATATATATATATATATATATATACATACAGTAAAACCTATTCTAACGACAACCTAAGTATACCGAACACCTCGAAATTAGGACAACTTTTTCCTGGTCCCGATTAGTTGTTGCTCTTTATATCATATATTTCACCCTCAGAATAGCAGACATATTCATATTTCAAAAGGTGATGCTGCATTGCCGTTTCACACCTGGTACAGGACACAGAAAGACGGGACGATGGCTTCAGTAAACACATATCGATTCGGCATGGCCGGGCTCCCTATGGCACGCATTTTGGATTGTCTTGCACAATGCAGTGTCAACCAAAAATGTGAAGTGGCAACACTGGATAAAATGGGGAAATGTGTGCTTACACAGACCAGCAGCATGTCTACAGCGAACCGAACAGAAGACACCTTATTTCATAAGATAGAAGGTATGCAAAGTACAAATAATTTCATTGATATTTCTAAGGTGACGCAGCTATGTATGTAGCTGTCATAAGTCTGACTTCATTCTTGTTTTCGCACAATAGAACAAACAGGAAATCGGTGTGAAAAATGCGGAAAACTAAGCAATGCTTTAAATTTTAAATACACATTGAGAAATATGTAGGTTATATAAAAATGAAATAACCGAGACCGTTTGCCCATTACAACTATTCCAAAGGGCAGGTGTTACTAAATTAGTACAAATTTAATTGTGTTATTCCACAACGGATTTTCTTTTTTTTTGTAATCACACATTTTGAAGATTTTAAGTATTTGTAGAATATCATGTCTGTTATACAATATCTCGGGTATTTCTAGGGTCATCAGCATCAAATTACAGGTATGTGTCAAAGTAGCCGTGTTGCATAATGTGTTATTTTGTTACTTTTAGGTAAAGGTTGTAATATCATTAACAAAATAGCCATCACGTATTTCTTAGTGCGTGTTATCTACAGATCTAAGAGTGGAACCACTTGTGTTTACCTATATGATATATTCCTCAATTTCTTAATGAGGTACTGATTTAATCTATATATGCGCACTACATATGAGATGCTACAGCTCAAAATGTATTTTCAATTTCACTTTATTACCTCGTTGTTTCCAGTTATCATGCATAGCTTTGAGAAGAGAGAAATTGAAACCTCTGGATCACTTATATCTAACAACAGCTGTCAATATGTTAATTAGCAGAAATCATAAGACAACCTGTAGACTATATTTTTATTTACCCACACTTGCCTAGATATGTGCTTACTTATTTTCCGAAGCTTATATTCCGTATGAAAACAAATATAGATCCATAATATTTCTGGTGATAAAATATACAAGAAAAATAAATGATTTGTATCTTGTAACATCATTCTGCTCAAAAAGTAGATTTTAAACAAAATCGAGCCATATTTTTCTAAAGCTTTTTGTAACATAAAAAGAGCGAGGAATTCCTGTGTGTATATACTGGAACTCATACCAAAATATCCACGCATTAGTAATGTGTAATACATATATTTTCCTGTTTTATAAATAGGTACTAAGGAACGACGGGAACTTAATGACGAGGAACCAATCCCTCCCAGTGATATTACACGAAAGCAGGATGACAAGGGGAAAAGCGGTATGAGTAATTTTATACAGTAAAGGTCCTCGGAAACATGTTTTCGGCATGGGTTATATCTTTGCTGAAAAGTGGCTACAAACTTTAAAGTAGATATCTCACTGATTGTATATTATAACAAACACAGTTGAAAAAAATAGAATGTATGCCAAAGATGTTCAACATACTGACATTTCCTTTATGATCAATATTTCATTTCGGATCAGTATGCTTTTCTTTACGCCTATCCAGTAGGCGAGCTACAAGCAAGTGAATAAAGTTTCGTAATAGATATATTTATCAAATAAATTCTTTAAAGTGAACCATAGCTCTGTCAACATGGCATTTTTTTCATATTCAAATATAATTCAGATAAAACAAAGTTATTAGTACTCCGTTTTTTACTCCTTGTAATAACCGATTGTATATCAGAAAAAAAGTTCTATACGCTTTGCAAGAGAATAGAGAACGGGAAGGGATAATCATAATTCCGATAACTGTCACAAATTATATCCTGTGTATTGTAATGTGTTGAACCTGAGACGCCATACGATACTTCTCACGGTTACCGAGAAATGTACCAGAGGCTCTCCTCGGCTCATATATATTATTACAAAAGTTTGCTGACCTTTACCCACAGAAAGATGTACCTCAATGTACCTTTAAGAACATTTAAGTTGGAGATGATTGTAAAACGATCGATCTTGGATTTTTGCAGAATGCCCAACAGAGTTTGGACACAAGTTCGAGTTACCACGTGTTGACCGTAGGACCCAGCTCCCCTCTTGCTATCTCCGCATCAAGGTATTTTGGGTCTTGATAATCCTTCATTTTCTAGCCAATGCAGGCGACCCTTTATGGACAAACTTCATACAACAAAAACATCGGTTACCTGCTCAGATCCGATATACATTTATCTTCCCAAGCAAAACAAAAATGTCCGAGAACAGAGGGCAGTCTCAAGATGTATGCTTTGACAATTGGACTATTCAGAAACCGTGAAAAGTTTTTTTTAAATTTTACTAGGTCAGCCAGAAAATGAATGTATAAGTTGAGTGCAACCCTCCCCCTCCCCCCCCCCCCCCGCCCCCATCCAAGGAATATATGTTTAAATAGAAGCAATTTGGGTGCTGAAATAAAGTATAATTATGTATAAAAATTCTCTGTTGTTTATCCATGAGAGTGGATGCCTTTTTCAGTAAATACAGACATGGCAGGTTAGATAAAATTATCCAGGTCTTTATAATCCCCTTGTGCAGATCCTACGGAGTATAAATTAAAAAAAAATTTCAAAAGGGATTTCCTAAACGAAAAGTATCTTAGATGGGTCATATGTACTGGTTAGCACATGGTGTACATTACCACGAAAATTAGAACCTGTGTAGTTCTAGCTTGATAAGGTTTATTTTTGTTCTTTTTCTTCACAATTTAAAGTATCGATTATAGGTGTGTTTTTTACATATTACATGATGTTAACGTATGATATAACGTTTACAAATTTATTTACACCGTTGTTACTTTGGTCATTTTCCGTTTACAGAAATCGCTCAACTGGACAGCAGCAGAACAGGAATGCAAGGAGACGAAGGGATTTCTCCTTACCATAGAATCAGAGGAGGAACAAAAGCACATCAAAGAATTGTTCTCGAGGCAAATCTGTAATCTTAATATTTTATCATTTTATTATATTTTAGTATATTCTAGTATCAGCAAACTTTTTCATTCTTTTTTTCAGTTAAACAACTGAATAATTCACGTTTAGAGCAAGGTTGAATGAGAAAAATGCAATTTGAAGTCTGGAAAATACCTGATATAATTTATAATTTCAAAGTGCAACTAATCAATACACGTATTTCCGTATTAACCACAGGTATGATGTAGTTTTCTTGCCGTAGGCCAAATTTTAATCGTTTGACTCCTTAATTCTTAGACATTGATAAGCATGATATTAATGGAAATATACTTCAAATAATAATTCAGAATCATCAACAGTGTGAAAATAAACGGACATGAAGATATTAAGTGATAAAAACGATGTGGAAGAACGAACTTAATTATATGAACGTACATTAATGTGCTTTGGATAGGGCCGATCGACTACTACTGGCTTTCTCTCTCTTACAACCCGGAAACAAAGATATGGTACTGGGCTTCAACCGGGAAACCAGTTTGTTACAGTAAATGGTTTATTGGACAGCCAATCTTCTCCCAACCAAAGCCCTTTTGCGGGGTTCTGAATTCCTTTCTTTCTTCTGATTGGGGAAACGGACGTTGTCACTTCAAGTTTGGTGTTATTTGTGAGACATTCGCAAGATCATAAACAGGTAAAAGGCCATTGTTACTATATATTTGTAGTAAGACAGATGTCTCGGTAAAAAATATACATATAATATTTTTTTTTTCAAATATGCCTACATATCGTGAGCCCAGTATTCATCCTAATGAATTATTAGATGCTGCTGGTATAAATCTTACTAAATGATATAACCTTTTTTTGGCAATGCATAAACCAGTTTATTGTTTCTCCGTGAATGAAAGAATTTTTATGTACATAATAACATCGATCCTCTAATGCATGTCTAAGCTTGATGTCCACTGGGTTCTCCAGACCGATGTTTCGTTCACCATATTCAAAGGGCCATGAATACACTTCCGTTTGCGGCTTCTCCGCAATTACCTCTTACTATAACAGATAAACTCTTACTCCCTGGGCCAAACGAATTGTTTTTTATGTTGCATATAAAGAGTTGAAATAATTCAATGAGGTTTTCAAGCTAAAGTTCGACCAAAGAATCAAATAGGCTAATAGTCTTCTTAATAAACAGCTGATTCGTTCGTTGGATATAGAGAATATATATATATATATATATATATATATATATATATATATATATATATATATATATAAAGAGTCATCCAACATTTAACTTGTAGAGGGTACATTAGGCATAGTAATTTAATCCCAGCAAAAAAATAGAATCTTGTTGCAAAAGTCCCTGCTCATTTTCCCTTACACAACGTATTCTCTCCGGAACGTAAGGGTCTTCTCAGGATTTATCTAAAAATCTATTACTTACATTTAAAGAAATGTCAGTGTCATGCTTAAATTCATGTTGATACCTCCTTATCTAGTGCAAAATGCACTTTGTTCGACTTTTGCAGACTGACAGCACTGTTTGTACACTGTTTGTGCAGTATTTCTCGTCCAGCTGTTCAGGTCATATCAATAATATGCAATTTAATTTTAATCCAATCAAAAACATTGATGTCCTCTCCATGTCACTGTTTATTAATGCAAACTAGGAAGCTCACACAGAAAGCTCATTCATTTGTGTATGCCTCAATTTATCTCATCAAGATCCAAAGTTTTAATGATTCACCTAAAGACCTGGTTGATTTTTCCTGGACGTTGCACCCTCTCTTTCAGTAAAATTCACAGAAATATTTTGAGATAACAATTCCTGATTCCTTGTCTTCATTATATCTCTTTATGTCTCTTAGATCCAGATTTTATTTCTCTTATCATCCCATTCCAAGTTATAACTGCTGAAATGTGAGACTTACACAGGGCAAACACACAAACCCAACGGATTTTTGAAAGGTTATAAAACCAACCGAGCCTTTCGAATTCCATACTAGGAATATTATTATTAGATCTATCATTATACAATGATGATTGTCATTAGGGAAGCTATACTTTATAGGAATTAAAGTGTTTTGGGGAATCATTTTTAGATATACATCATGTAGTCATATATAAAGAGCCATGTTCCGAAGACCTTAACATTGTGATGGTTTTTTCATAAAGATTAATAATGACTGTTTCATATTTCATTAAATATAATCCAGATGTCCTTCTGGTTTAAAAGCTTTTCTGTTCCATGTATTTTAGTTTGATTGAACAATCAGGACAAATCTGATAGCTTCAAGACGATATGGATATACAAGGCAGACTTATCGTGTTCATCCAGTCAATGGGGTTGCAACGTCATTTGGCCAGAAATCAGTTGATTAACTTTTCTGACCACTTTGTATTATTTAGTTCTCATGTTTAAAGTTTTTATGCTACTGAGTCTATTAAATTTTCTCTATCCTACTTGTAACCGCCCTGCTATTCATATTCATTAGACACTTTATGATGTATAGGATAATGTGAAATACATTGTGATGCAAGCTAAGGGAAATTGTGCATGATATAATCAAATATTTTATAATGCATCGCTATGTTTGCTTCATAAAAATATGTATGACTATTGTTATCTTCGTAATCTTTGCAGATGTAAGTATATGGAATATTATGCGAGCCAATCTAAGACGGCCAGAACATGTTCTTGTAGAACACATTGAATTTTCCTTTTGTATTGGAAAAGATCCTCTGATACACATTGACCTTTATTAATATTTAATAAATTAATAACATAGTGTGATGCCAATTCCGTCCATCTTCCATCATATATATATATGTATATATATATATATATATATATTTATATATCATTTTATGTTAAATGGAACGTTTTATATAAACATCCACCAGAGACATTCATTTGTGTGACAAAAAGGCACCATCAAGCATTAATGTGACATTGCTGGCAGTAACACCCACGCGTTTGTTTACATGTAGCCCAATGTGATTTTACAATAAAATGTTGTCAATATCTTTGCATTTTTTTTTTTTTGGTCTCTTTGTCAGAACAAAAATGCATTTCAGAATCGTTACGAACAGATATCATGTACGGTAAGATGTGATTTTCATATCTAATACATCTTGGAAAATTTGTTATCTACAGATTGTTTTTCGAAGGAGGTGCAATACCTTATTACAGACCTGTATCATGTTATTTAGTACCTGGCAGTTTGATAATTCCATTTCAGCGGGACACTCTTATTAATTCAGACACTCATGGGTTCAGAAAAAAATCTGAAATTAACTGGTATTAAATTCTTTTAACCAACAAAAATGTATTTTTTCGTCAATCAAAAAAGATAAATGATCATCCCGTCCAACAGTATTTCTATAAATTTACAGTTCACCGAATAAACGACCGATTTATAAATATTTGAAAATCAGTATTTAGGTGAAACCTTTCCATCACCTATGTCCATCAACCAAGAATATATATTTGATAAGTTTCTGTCGACCAAAGACTTATGAATGAAATCGTGCGTCAACAAAAAAAATGCGAAAAATAACTAGCCATTGGAAAAATAAACCTTTAACCAGACATATTAATGCCAAGTTCTTGGTTAAGCACTATGTAAATCCGCGTCATTTCTTCAACAGATTCAAAACTGCCCACATGATGAGCACGAAAAGACTGGCCAATCAATCATTATGAAAGAGGTTCAATTTTTTTTTATTGTAAATACTACTATTGCTTTATTCTTAATATATATATTTATATACACTATAAAGCTAAAAGTGATGTGTAAATAATAGAAGAAAAGCTTTTCCATATAGTAGGATGTGATGATGCAATAAAATGTTATAAATAAGATAATACATTCTGGATTCTATGCAGAATTATACTGAAAGAATATCCTAAACTTTATCCTTCCATTTAATTACGTAAGATTTCTGAAAAGTATTTTTTTTTCAGAAAATGATTACCCTAGGTTCATGGCTAGCAGATGGGGAAAACGTCGTTATGACGCCCTAACCACAACACAGGATTTATATATATGCATACGACTGAATATATCTGAGACTGTGACAAAAAGCTCAGGTAACGTCCTGCAGGTTATCTCAAGTTAGATGTAATAATGTATCTAAAGAAAATCTGTATAATTGATTTAACCGACTGTTATACTTCATTGCTAATTACGGGCTCCATCTGAAACATTCAAATGGCCATCATTTTAATATTTCAATGCATTTATGGTTTTTAATGATAATTTGGCCAAAAGACTTTTTTTATGAAAACCAGGTAGTGAATATGCTATAGAAACAAATAAGCCACTTCACTGATCACTGGATTTTTTTTTCAGAAAGTTTAAGTGAAAATATGTTTTATCTGGATCAACGAAATAAAGATGTTGTTTTCAGAGGGCGGCAGATCATGTGACTATAATTGGAACCGGAAAAATTATGCATCTATTTCTTTTACTCTGATTTTTAAAACATTGTAAGTTTAAATTTGTAAGATATTTCACGCAGTAATCCATCCCGTGGTTTTAATTTTATTACTTCTCATGTGAAACCGAAAGTAATTGTAACATAGGATAAACTAACTCATTGAGAGCCTTCAGTCATAGAATACGGTCCGATTAGCTTATTTCCCTATTTATAAGGGCATATAATACCATGCAATATAGAAGGCTTTGGAAATAAAATTTTGGTTCTATATTTCTCCGTCATCCATGTTTTTTAATAACATTATTTTTATTATTATCATTATTATTATTATTATTATTATTATTATTATTGTGCATTCGAAACCAATTTATCTATTTATCTGTACAATTTTGATTTGACATATAACTTGACAAAGTTTAAAAGGGAGACTGGATGACTTGTCAACAACTTTGGTGACCTCATAATTTCTCGGTAGAGTTTGCTGGGTATCGAACTTAATGAGATATACGAGATGTGATATTAATCAATATTTCTGTTCAGTTTCATCAAAAGCCATCATATTTCTGGTAAGCAGTCGCGATGACACAATAAAGACGCCTGGTGATTTATGACTACATGAAATATGTTTGGATTTTGTCCTGAATCGTAGTTATATGTCAATGAGGACTTCGTGAAAAGGCATCTGATCATTGGTTAGCCACAATAATAGCTGACACATGGGCATATGCCCATATCATAGTACGACCCGTTTCTGACGGGTGTACAAAAAAAGATCAAGTAGAAACCCGTGCTGTCATAAAACGTTTCCGCAGAAGATTCAGTAGGCCTTTATTTTTGCTCCACTTCTTAACGGAATCAAGAAGGGCAGACGGATGGATACCTCTTTTACAAATAAAAGAAACATTGGGACATTGCAACTAAAGATAAAACAAAGTTTTATTCCGATCGTGCGCGCTCTCTTGCGGCAAAACTGACTCCGAAACCTGGTTCATTTACTCTGAACATGGAACACTTCCGTAAGAATTTTTAGCTGGAACAGGAATGCGGAACATGTTCCAGGCTAAAAAAATATCCCCATGTTAAAATTGAGTGACCTCAACACCACAGCTAATCACTTTTTATTTGATCAGTAATACACACATAAAGTGTAAACGTATACATACACAACTCCATCAATGTATATTATATGCCAATTTGAGGTTCTCAGTTGAACAGAGATAATAATAAAGTAAAAATAAGATTCTACCTTAGCATAGCCTATTTTACTTTAGGGTAACGCGAGATAGTGTGAGATCTAGCCTGAATCAATGCGCCGAAAGATTAAGCCCGAGTCAGACATGCACTCTCAGTTCTCCGTTGCTTCAACACATTTTTACAGACCTACCGGACTAATCACACAGATTCGGCTATAACACTTGGATTTTATACTGAAGAATTGTCGCATCAAATACGTAGGGATTAAAGCGGCCCACACGTACACTGTCGAGTAAGTCAAGCCATGTCTCATACGCGACCTCGGAGGCGTGGAAGCAGAGACAAAGCTGGTATCCCAACAGAAAAACAGACCGCTGGAGATCTGCTGGGACAGCTGATCGACCAGATGAACAATGGAGACCACGGAGAAGGCTCTGGAAAAAAATGCCACTGAAACAGCGAAGAAAAACACGAACAGTCGAGCAGGAAAACAGGCCGAAGCCTGCCAAACCGAAAAGGCCAACCAAGATGGCGACCACGATGTCACGCTTGCCCCAGTTTCAATAGGGGAAACAACGGACAATTTGCCGCAGTGGGCCCTACATGTCTTCATCCATAGCCATCCCTAAAGACTTCATGCGAAAAAGAAAGAAACGAAAAATTCAATCGGACAATGATAGTGATCATGATACAGATACCGGGAGCGAGGGGCCCCTGAAGGCGTGATGCCACAAGATGGCGGCGACCAAGATTGCGGTGTAAACAAAGATGGCGGCGTCAACAAAGCTGTTGCAGGACCCAGCTCAACCACCAAAGTGAGTGATAATATAGATTGTGAATTCTTGGAGTCAGACCCGAAGACGAGGAGGTTACTGATCAGCGTATGCATGATTTAAAAATAGACTACTTACAAACTGTGACATTAGGAGACGGAATAACTCCAAAACTGGCCGAAATGGTTAATGTTATCGTTTACAAGGCTTGTACTGACGACAAAATGAAGGAGTAAGAAGAAAACTATGCTCGAACGGCTTATTGTGATTCGATGGTGAACACGAAAGTCAATCCAGAAGTATGGAACAAAATGCCGAGAAACGTTAAATCAGCTGACCTGCGTGTGCTGAAAGAACAGCACAGTGTGATGCTGGCTATGAGGCCTGTGGCAAAGGTAACGGACAAATCACTCGTAGCGATCAACACTCGATGCCCTCTTACCACTGACAAGTGGCAACTTGTGTAAATAATTTCATGGATGCCACGACACTGCTTGCATGTTCACATAAACGACTTAACCAAGTCAGAAGGGAACAGATCAGACCATCACTTAGGGACAAATTCAAACCAATTTGTAATGCAAAACTGTAAGAAGAGAATGGCGAGTACTTATTTTGTGCTAACTTAAACAGCACAGTCAAACGAGTAGAAGACTATTGCAAGTTCACCCAAAGTCTGATAGAATCTGGCTACGCCAGTGCAAGCCCCCGAAGTTACACAGCGGCGAAATCCTTCAATACCAAGGCTGCGTCCACACACAGTGGTTCCCAGAATTACAACAGCTCATACCGCCCTTCAAAGAGCCATTTTTTACTGAGTTAGGGGTCGGGGGAAGCAGCCATACAGGGGCAAGGCGTACTGGAGGCCATAAACTGCACAAACAAGGAAAACTGTACGTTCTGCTTCACTCCTATCAGACATGATTGATTCTAAAACACTCAATGCTGAGGCTAATTCATGTTAGTCGGGCATTCTATTTGGCCTGTTATTACATCAGACAACTGGATACTTAGTGCTGTACAGAGATATAAGCTTGAGTTTGACAGTAAACTGAAACAAGTATTTGTGCCACTATCGATTAAATTTACTGATACAGAGGATACCTTTGTACAGCTTGAACTTAACAAACTTTCGCATAAACATAAAACCCTGCAAACATAAGAAAGGATAGTATATCTCCAGACCATGCGGAGTCTAGTACAATCTTTTTGCTACGTGGTATCTATTCACTTAAAGTGTTCGTATTACTAAGCTGTTAAAATTCAAATTTAAGGATGCACTTTACAAGACGGATTACCAAACGGATTAGCCTGTGCACCCCGAGTGTTTACAAAATTGATGAATCCATCGTATGCTTCTCTCAGGAAATGATGGTTCATCAGTGCTGGGTATATTGACGACAGCTTCCTTATCGGGGAAACAAAAGATAGATGTGCTAGCAATATTGTTGCCATGTGTAATCTGGTTAGGAAACTTGGATTTATTGTGCACCCTGAGAAGTCTGATTTCATTCCATCGTAGCAACTCTCCATACTAGGATTCATACTGAATTCAGTTTCTATGTGCATCTCATTAACAAAAGAAAATGTGATAATATCACAACCACTTGCAAGAAAATATTGGAAAATAATAAGACTTCCATAAAAACAAGGGACCCATGGGTCACGGCGCTCAGCTTTTATATATGATAAAAATATGATTTGGGAATGAGGCACATGCTGGTTTTGTGTGGTTATAAATATAAGCTTTATTATGAGTTGTTGATTGAGCCTTGGTCTGACATGGTCTCATAAAAACATTAATAAAAGCTACAATATTTGCCCAATTTCTTTCAGCTTTCTAAACTACAAAGATGAAATCCTTATGTGTGCATGATATGAAAATTATATCAACAGTGCTCTCAGGAAACAACGTGCCATGGTCAAAGTTGGGCACTAATTTTATATTTATACTAATAACTTTTAAAATTTGAAAAATTCAGAACTAATTATTGGTATTCAATTGAATCTTGATTAAATAACGTTACATCCCTGACAAAAAAAAATCTCTAGCTTCAGCAATCCTCTTGTTAAGTGAGTAAATATATTTCTTGATTTTTTAAAAAGTGCATTATGTTTGGGCCCATAAATTAAAACAATTAAGTAATACTGACATCATTTCTAGTATGTGCATAGTGAATGTATAGAAAAATATGTATATTATATATGATCAAATTCAGATCATTGGTTTTGATATTAGGCAATCTAACAGTGTAACAATGGGTTTTTAATGGAAAAATGAAGTTTTTCATTAATATCTCGAAGGATTTAAGTCCTAGTGATCAAATTCTTGGCATGGTAGGGGATTTTGGAGACATCTAACTGTATGCCAAATTTAAGGAACTTAGACCTGAAGCTGGGGAGCTGAGCTCTAGCAAACTGCATAACACTAGCTTGATGTAAACAATATGTGACATGGTGCTTAAAAACTTGAATAATCAATCTACAGTTTTTAATCAACTGGTTTCAAATTTTTGGTGTTAACAGTTGAAATGGTAACAAAAACATGCTTCGAAAATTAAATCCTCAGCAGTTATAGGGAAAAAACGTGCCATGGTCAAACTTGGGCAAAATTTAAGGTACCAATTTTATATTTTTGCCAATATTTAAAAAAAATTATCAGATTTTGATCTAATGTTTGGTATACAATTAAATTTTGATTAATTAAAGTTGTATTACTGAAAAAAAAAGTCCCTACCTTTAAAACTTTTGGTCTAAGTGACCAAATATCTTTCCTGATGTTTTTACAAAGTCCATTTTGTTTGGGCCCATAACTTTTTTAAATTAAATAATACTGACTCAATTTCTGGCATGTACATAGGAACTATATAGAGGAATATTTATGTTAAAAATATGAAGAAAACCAGATGAGTGGTTTTGATATTAGGCAGTCCTGAAGTGTGAAAATAGATTTCTCATAAAAAATTGAGGTTTTTCCTAAATATCTCGGAAGGAACAAAGCCCTTTTGACCCAATTTTCGGCATGGTAGGAGATAACTGTCTGCCGAATTTCAGATTGGTAGGTCCAATGGTGTCGAAACGTGCCAGTCTTACGGACGGACGTTAAGACGGACAGACAGGCAGACGGACGGACGACGGACAATGGACCACACTATAGCTCAGATGACTTATAGTCAGCTGAGCTAAAAATGGCAGAAGTACTTGGTGAGATGGTGACATACAGTGAAGGGTAAAGTATGGCAGAATACACTACAGACTAACTGAATGGCAGAAAGCACAGGACTTGAAGTTAAGTAAAGGGGACTATTCAGGGGCTATTCCTAACAGACAGGGTAAGAGATAACATTTCGTGGTGGAGTAATCCTACCAATTTGAAACCTAGGTGATTTAGAATAGGTAAACCAGACATGATCATACAAACAAATGCATCAAAACAAGGCTATGGGGCAGTGTGGAACAAAAAAGGCAGGGTCAAACTGGAACAGTGAATTAGCAGAGAAACACATAAACATATCAGAACTAACAGATGGGTTTTTGGACCTAAAATCCTTTCGTGATACATTGTCTCATGTTCACATTAGACAACAAATTGACAATACTACCTCAGTAGCCTACATTAATAATATGGGGGGGGGGGGGGGGAGATACACAGAACTTTATGATGTAGCCAACAACATATGGACCTGGGCTGAAACACGAGCCCACTAACAATGTGGAAGCTGATAAACAGTCCAGAGCCCTGCATGACAATACAGAATAGATGCTTGATAAATCATGTTTTGCGTCACTGGTTAGCTTATGGGGATTACCTCCAGTTGATATGTTTGCTTCAGCAGTGAATCATCAGTGTGACACTTATGTTTCATGGAAACCAGACAAATGTGCACTAGATATTGATGCCTAACTATTCTATGGAACCATCCACAAATATATGCATTTACTCCATTTAGCCTACTCAGGAAAGTGACAGAGAAAACAATCACAGACAAAGCAGAGACCGATTATGCTACCTCCAACACACACAAGCCTGAAACTACCACACGACGACAATGTGGTGCACCTACTGGGGTCAATGAAACTTGGGGCCTGGCGCCTGCCCGGGAATGTCTCCAAAGCCACCGGAAAAGACCACAAAAATCATTTTGCCCTCTTGGCGGAAAGTAGCACAAAAACAATATGACTCTTGCATTAGTAAATGGTTTAAATTTTGCTGTGAAAGAATCACAAATCCACATGCACCACCTTTAAATCTGGTTTTGCAGTTTCTAACAGAACTTTATGAACAAGGATTAGGATAAAGTTTCTTGAACACTGCTCGTTCAGCTCTTTCAACTTTTATCACAGTCGAAGGAGTTAAAGTAGGATTTCACCCGTTAGTTGTTAGATTTTTTAAAGGAGTATATCAACTTAGCCCCTTCTTTTACATAGAAATACTAGCATCTGGGACACTAGTACAGTCCTAAAGTACATAGCTAGCAAAAAGACTGATGTAAATCTTAAGTTTTTGACATTGAAACTGGCCACTCTTTTAGCCTTGCTAACAGGCCAACGTACACAGACTTTAATGAGCTTAAATATTAGGGATATCTGTGTTACATCTGAATCATATGTCATCAAAGTGGGTGCCTTACTCAAAACATCAGCAGCAGGTAAACATCAGCGTGATCTGCCACTTAAAGCCTATCCACATAATGCATTACTATGCCCTGTTAAAACTATGAAGGCTTACCTTGTCAAAACTGCAACTATTAAAGGTTATAAAACCATGCTCTTTATTTCATTCATTAAACCCCATGTCGCTGTATCTAAAGACACAATTACAAGGTGGATTAAAATCACACTTATTGAAACAGGTATAGACTTGAATAACTTCACAGTACATAGCTGCAGGGCAGCAGCAACTAGTAAAACTAAACAGTGTGATATGCCTTTAGAAACTATCATGGAAACTGCTGGATGGACTAACAGCAAGACATTTGCTAAATTTTATGACAAGCCTATAATTAAAACTTCTTTCTCTGAGAGTTTACTGGATGCAGCATTATAATGTGGTTATTATTAAACTTGTGTGGTGTATATGTACTTGTTGGTTGTTTGTGGACACACTTTGAACATCTCTTGTGACACCGAAGTATAATGGGCCATGCTGAGGTAGAATTCACTAATTAAATGAGACTTACCTGTAAGTTGAAATTTGATGGGAATTCTACTGAGGCATATCATAGTACAGAGGGGTCATGGGCCCTCCCTGATCACCCACCCTTCCAGCTGGGTGACCACTTCACAACTCTTTAAAGATTGATTCGGGCGAGATCATCCTTGACCCGTCCGTACTGGGCTATGCCTCAGAATTCTCATCAAATTTCAACTTACAGGTAAGTCTCATTTAACTGGTGAATTAAACTTAACATATTTATCAATCTAGAAAATGTATGAAATATCACAGTTTTTACATCAGCAAGGATTTTCAACATTATGGATTCTTCTGTGCTTGTTTCTTGCACTGCGATGGGAGAAGTACTTTCCACAATACTCGCATGAAAATGGTTTTTCGCCTGTGTGTGTTCTATTATGTCTATTCAGGTCACTTATATTTGAGAAACATTTATCACAGTATTCACATTTATATGGTTTGACACCCGTATGTGTCCTCCTGTGTATATTTAAAGAACTCTGATAAGTGAAGCATTTTCCACAATGTTCACAGCTGAATGGTTTTTCTCCAGTGTGTATTCTTATGTGTGTCATAAGTGTGCCTTGTTCTGAGAAGCCTTTGCCACACTGGTTACATTTATATCGTTTCTCACCTGTGTGTGTCTTGATGTGTCTGTTCAGGTTACTTTGAAGAGAGAAACATTTGCCGCAGATTTCACACTTTCGTGGTTTTTCTCCAGTATGTGTCATGATGTGTCTCTTCAGGTCTCTTGGAGAAGAGAAACATTTGCCGCAATATTCGCAGTTAAACACTTTTTCTTCAGTATGTCTATTCACATGTCTCAAGTTTCTCTTTAGTGACACTGATATTCCACAATCCTCACACACAACTTTATTTTCTCCAGTCAATGTCCTGGTGTTTGCAATAATGTTATCTTCTTTACTAAAACATTTTTCACACTCCTCACATTTAAAAGATTTTTCTCCAATGTGCGTCCGTATGTGTCTATTCAAGTTACCCTGTTGAGAGAAACTTTTGCCACACTTCTTACATTTATAAGGCTTTTCTCCTGTATGTGTCCGAGTGTGTCTACTCAAGTCACATTGAAAAGAGAAAGATTTACTACAAAATGCACAGCTGAATGGTTTATCACCATCACTCAGTTCCTCGGAGACCACTGAGTTGTTGACTGCTTGTTCTGTGTTACTTACATTTTCACCCACCGTAATTTGGTTATCTATTATCTGTTCTAGGTCTATATCAGGCTCATTCAAATCCTGTCCTTCCTCTGTTCCTTCATGTACAACTGTAGACACGTGGACTGTGATTTCATCATTGTCTTCTTGATCATTCAATGTCAATGATTGGTCATTGGAAATATCATTATCAAAGTTGTCTTCGTTACAGCATTCAGAGTCCTGCTCCTTTTTTATGTACATCTCCACACAGGGTGGGGAATGCGTCCTGGGTTCCATTCCTATCTATACAGTCCTCTCCTGACAATAAAAAATTATTGTTAAGGTATTTTAGTGAAATTAAATGCATGGATAACAAGTGAACCATGGGGCATGACGCTCAGCTGCCAATCATGACCTATGACATTATTTTCTGATATTTTCAAGCTCTAGAACTTCTGATCCCGAAACTGATCCTGAGACTTTCCTTTATTGATTGGTAACATAAAAGTTACTCACATGTAATTAACCGGATAATTAATCATCTTACCATGATGTGTCCTTTTGTGTCCCAGTTTACTTTAATATTATCATGAAGAGTCCTAATGTGTCCATGTGTTACGCAAAGGTTACCATAATGTGTCCCAATGTTACTCTACTTCAATGTTACCATGATGTGGTGGAATATGTACCACTGTTACTCCAAAGTTTCCATAATGTGTCCTAATGTGTCCATGTGTTACCCCAATATAACCATGTGCCCAAATAATTGTATTCCACTGTTACAGTAATATTTTCAAATGTGTATAAGTGTTAATCAAATGTTACCATGATTTGTCCCAATTGTGTTCAAATGCTACCCCTATGTAACCATGATGTTTCCAAATGTTACTCCTTTGTTACCATGATTTGTTGTTTTGTGCCAGTGTTACTCCAATGTTACAATCATGTCTCCTAATGTGTTGCCCCAAAATTATCACGTGTCTCAATATTACTCCAATGTTTCCATGATGTGTCCTAATGTCACTCCAATGTTACTATGATGTGTCCTAATTTGTGCCAGTGTTACTCCAATGTTACCATAATGTGGTCTTATGTGTACCAGTGTTACTCCCATGTTACCATAATATGTCCTAACGTGTCCATGTGTTACCCTAATGTTACCATGTGTCCCAGTGTAACTATGTGTCCTAACATGTACCAGGGTTACTACAATGTTACCAAGATGTGTCCAAATGTGTCCCTGTGTTAATCAAATGTTACCATGATGTGTCCCAATGGTACTCCAATGTTACCATGATGTGTCATGTTATCATGATGTGACCCAATGTGTCCCAGTGTCAATCTAATGTTACCATCAAGTATCCTAATGTGGGCTTGTGTTCTAAAGCCCGATGTTACCATGATGTGACCTAATGTGTCCTAGTGTTTCCCGAATGTTACCATTATGTGTCCTAATGTGTCACTGTGTTAATCCAATGTTACCATGATGTGTTAAAGTTTGTCGAAGTCGTACAAAAAGTGATGAGGTGATGTTAAGCTGATGTCATGATGTTTTAGCTATCAGTCCTTTGGGACAGAGGATTCATTTATGTTCTTATTTCAAAATATATTTCTTTTATTTGTAAATGACCTGTTTTCTGTTTTTCTTTTGTAAAGATAGAGTGCAATAGCAGAAAAATATTATTGTTATCGAAAAGTAATTAATTTAATATAGAGAGTAATGGTAATTGTATTTATTAATTACACCTGAATCTGATAGACCTAGCCCCATTACTAGCCAAACTGATAAGAAATGCACATTTGTGACTCTGTATGTTGTTTTTAAAGTCATGAATATTTTGGGAGTGATCATTCAGTGTTATAAGAAGAGACCTGTTTTGGCAGGTAATATTTAGGAGTGATTATTCAATGATACAAGATGAGACTTGTTTTGGTAAGTTATATTTAAGAGTGATCATTCAATAATACAAGATGAGACTTGTTTTGATAAGTTATATTTAGGAGTGATCATTCAATAATACAAGATGAGACTTGTTTTGGTAAGTTATATTTCCACAGAGAGACAAAATAAAACATATTGGAAGCTTTTCAAGTCTGATCACATATTTGAGATGGCTTTCAGTAGAATGTATGAATGGAACACAAAAACACATCAGTTTAGAAACAAGGGACCCATGGGTCACGGCGCTCAGCTGATCGTGATTGGACTATAAATGTTTCTCCACTGTGATACTATATCATGTCGATTAAGCTTATGAATATCATGGACATGTTGAGCTATTATAAAGGAATGTCATGTAATATGTGAGTAAATGATAAATGAAATTACCTGACTGATGGATTAATAGAGTCAAATATAGTGGTTTATTTTTTATTTATTTAGGAGGGGTTGAAACTGTGATATATTTGAGCAAATATGAATGCAATGACAGCAGTAATAAGCAGTAGTAGAATGATGATAAAGCTATTTGTTGAAGGATCTAAAGTGTATGGTAGTCTGCAAGCTTTCAATTTGACAGATATGATGTTATGATTAACTATGCTGATGAAGTGATTTATGAATTTGTGACTGTATGACACAATATCTCTTTAGTCTTGACAAGGTACATTATTGTGATGCCCACTATGTCTACATATTACACAATATTGACATAATTTCTGGCATGTACATAGGTACCTATGGACGAATAGTTAGGCCAGACTTTTTTAATTTTTCGGTTTACAAACCCGCCTACCTCCGATATCCTCATTTCAGAAAAAAAATAAATTTGGCATTTTGACTTTTTTTTCCTTTTATATTGCGTCGCTGAATCCAACACGGTTGTTGACAAATGATAGATAGATGTGAATTAGAAAAGAAAATTAGTTTGGTTGCATAGCGGCTTTACCAGCTTGCCACTGTTAATAACTTGCTGGATATACAAACAAATTTACTTCTAAGACTAATTATTGCACTCAAAGTCAGACGCCATTTATTACTGCAAATTGGCTAAGTTTCACAAGTTTACTCTTTAAAAATATTATAACTTGTCAAAAGTTAAAAACGTAGTCTTGTAACGCTTTAAAGAAAATTACCGAACAGATGAAATTATATACTGCATGAGGTCGTCATGTATTCTTTGAAAACTCCAGGAATTCTCAGGGTTTCTGCAGGATTTCCGACTATCTGTAGTGTTAGTGGCGCGGGTTTACATGAAGCGTAGGCTTTGCAGGTATTTTTAAAGTCAATGAAATGAAAGCCATTTAAAATGCAGAAACTTTTAAAGGATTCATTTAATTGTTCCAAACGGATGTGATGGAAGCTTTGATGTGTATGGATGCCGCTAAAGCAATACCGGACTGACAGTGGCCAAGTGACGGCATATTAATTTAATTGAGTACGGTACGTGCTGTCACGGCCGTGGTAAGAAATGCAGATCTTTATTAATAAATAAAGATTATTAATACTTTTAAACTTTTGAAATAGTTGAATTATTCAATGTGATCTCCAATGGAAACGTCACTTTTTTAGCAGTTGTTGTATATTCAAATGTGATCTCCAATGGAAATGTCACTTTATTAGCAGTTGTATATTCAAAGGACTATCAAACATGCACAACACAAAAAAAGGAAAGGTCATGGTCATGAATCAAACCAACCCGACTCCGAGTTCCATGTTGTTGACATTTGATAGTATAATCGGCGAATAACTGCAAGTTGCATATTGTCATTGATATTGTCATTCACGACTGAAAAATAAAAATTGCAGTCTATCATGCTAGCAGTGAATATTTAGTTTTCTCCTTGCATATATGACAAAAATTTATTATTTTGTATTTGTATAAGTATTTGACTGGTCTTTAATTTGTAAATCTTTATAAAATAGGCAAGTCACTTGGCAGGGACAGTGACCGAAGTTTTATTTCAGGTGTGTATGAAATCATATATAACTTAATAAGTTTTACTGTTTAAACTTTTTATTTGTCATTATTTTACCTTCGCTGACATTTGAATGGCTTGAAATAACATGGCACATGCATAATTCATGTGGAAAACTCAAGAGGATGATAATATTTTAATTTTTATATATTATTTTATATATTTTATATAGGTTTATATTAGTGCCATTTAAAAATGAATTTTATAACCCAACTGTACAATACAGGATTCACGAACACCAGTATCCAGGTTTGTTCCATTTTTTTTTTCCTACCTCCTACCTTTCACTTTTGTCAAACATGTTCGTAAACCAAAGAATTAAAAAAGTCTGGCCTTATACAAAATATTAAAGTATGAATATATCTGATTCATCTTGTTCTTGCTTACTGAGGCTGACTTTGGGATGGGGTTCGGAGAAGGGAAAAGTGAGGGCAGCACGAAGGTGGATGTAGAAATATTCTATTGTAATGTTTTTCATTTATATAAGAATATGAAAAGCTAAGAGGAAAGGGGCCCTCCTACTTGGTTATAGTAAGTTCTAAATATATGATTGCAAACTAATACTCTGACAAGACTGTCATGAAGGAAAACAGTAAAAGTTTTGAGATACTGTGATGCATATGAAAATTTACAGATGGACAGGCAAGTGGACAGAATGGACTAATACCTTTATTTCACTTTCAAGGGAATAATGCATTTAAGTTTATATATAATCCTATTTTTTTTAAGCATATCCACTTTTTCCATTAATAAGTTTTTATCTGAATCATTTTTTATTTACAGGTTTTATAAATTTTTAATAAAAAAAACCTGAAACTATAAGTTAAAATATTAGAATTGTTGCAAAAGTTGCAATCATCATATATCCAGAGTGTAGCTCATATTTGGTCATATTATGCATACACATATATTTTATTATTTTTAAATCATAAATGTTTAAACTGAATTTAAAAGAAAATAATGCCACAACATGGCATCTAAAAGAAAATTCCTTGAATCACTATTAAAAAGTTTTGCACATTGGAGTTTTCAGTACATGCTTAATTTTATTCACCAAAATAAAATAAAAGATTCAGTAAATTTGATAAAACAATTTGATAAACATCTTTTCAAATAAAGTATACACACTGTTGGTTGAATGAGGGACAAACAATATCATTGTGCTAATTACTATCCCAGTTTTAATATATTACTGGAATAAATAGTCAATTTCACACCTGGTGAAGTTTTTACTCCTCTGAAGTAAGGAATTACTTATCTCATGAACATCCACACTTTCATAGCAATACACCACTTTGTGGACACAATTAAATGTACACTTTAATCATTGTAACCTTGGTGGTACAATACAAAATCTAAAATGTAGCATAGCCTAGAATAAGAATAAATCAAATACAGAAAATAACTAGAATACGGGTAGTCGACAAGCGACTACGTGTATCCGCCTAAATCAGAGTGGAACGGGTGAAGTGAGTCATGGATTGAGTGGCAAGGGGAAATAGAGTGAAGTGTTGCATATTAGCATGGATGTTTGCAGCCAAATGGTGTATGTAGGTTGCGCCACCTACCACAAAATCCAGAAATCCATCCAAGTTGTATACATATGCAAAATTTGAGGCAGATAAGTCAAACCACTATATGTTTATGAGTGATTTTAGCCCGTGGCAGACAAACAGTTGGACGCTGTGCAAAAATGGTTGAAGGTGGCGCCACCAGTGTGGCGTATGATAAAGAGCTATGTGAGAACTATATACATGCAAAACTTTGGCCCAATCGGTCAAACGGTTCCAAAGATATGAGCTTGGATGTCTGCTGCATAAACTAGAATGCAGGTGGCGCTACCTGTCATAAAATCAAGAGAGCTGTCGGAGATGTAAAAACCTGCAAAATTTTAGGTAGATATGTCAAACCACTGCCGAGATATGAGTGATTTTATCCCATGGCAGACAAACAGACGGGAGCTGTGCAAAAATGGCTGCAGGTGGCACCACCAGTTTTGTGTATGATAAAGAGCAATGTGAGATCTATACACATGCAAAATTTTGGCCCAATCGGTCAAACGGTTCCCAAGATATGAGCTTGGATGTCTGCAGCATAAACGTGAATGTAGGTGGCGCCACCTGTCATAAAATTAGAAAAGCTATCCAGGATGTATACGCATGCCAAATTTCAGGTGAATTAGTCAAATCACTGCAGAGATATGAGTGATGTTAACCCAAGGCAGACGAACAGATGGACACTGTGCAAACATGGTTGCAGGTGGCGCCACCATTTTTTTTTGTATGTTATAAAGCTCTCCAGGGGCTACATTTGTGCAAAAAAAATTTCCTGATCCGTCAAACGGTTCCCGAGATATGTGGGTTTATGTGTGGAAACAGACGCACAAACGGACGCAGAGCGCAGAGGAAAGGTCAGAGGTCAAAACAAAATCGGGGCGCAGCAGTTCACATGTGACCCGAACATAATCCCGGGTTTCGTAAAATTCCGCCCAGTGGTTACGGAGGAGTTCTCCTGACACCTACGCGGCCGCGGCGGCAGCATGAAGCTGAAAACATAGTATCCGCAAAACTCTGTTTTGGCGGATACAATAACATTCATCTAGTTAATGCACCATCGGGGGGGGGGGGGGGGGGGGGGGAGTGCAGGGCAGAGGGGAAGCCTGCTGGTAGTGGCCAAGCTGACCCAAGGCAAGCTGCCTTGGATGGGTTACATAATGGAAGTGAAGGCTGTACTACTAGGTGGGCTAGATGTAAACAACACTTGACATGGTGTATGAAAACATGAATAAAAGCTATTCTTTCCAATCAATTTCTTTGAAATTTCAGATTTTTAAAGATTAAATCCTTATGTATATATGCTGTGAAAATTAAATCAACAGTGTCAAAGTTGGACAAAATTTAAGGTATTGATTTTTTATTTATGCTAATAACTTGAAAAATTTGCAAAATTCAGATCTAATTTTGGGTAAACAATTGAATCTTGATTAAATAAAGTTATATTCCTTGGGACATCTAAAATTACGCCAACAGCCTGGGGAGCATAGAGATGTGCACTGAATGACCTACAGTCATCAAAGTGGACTGCTTGACAATGTAAGGGAATACAACAAGAGCCTCCAAAAAAAATCAATAACTAGCCTAATTTTGCAGCTTTTATTTTCAAACTTCAGATTTTAACAGATTGAATCCTTATGTGTACATGCTGTGAAAATTAAATCCACAGTACTTACAGGAAAAAAACATGCCGTGGCCAAAGTTGGGCAAAATTTAAGGTACCAATTTTATATTTTTGCCAATATTTAAAAAAAATTAACAGATTTTGATCTAATTTTTGGTATACAATTAAATTTTGATTAATTAAAGTTGTATTACTGGAAAAAAGTCCCTACCTTTAACACTTTTGGTCTTAAGTGACCAAATATCTTCCTGATTTTTTTACAAAGTCCATTATGTTTGGGCCCATAACTTTTTTAAATTATATAATACTGACTTAATATCTGGCATGTACATGGAAAATATATAGAGGAATATTTATGGTAAATATGAAGAAAACCAGATGAGTGGTTTTGATATTAGGCTGTCCTGAAGAGTGAAAATAGATTTCTAATAAAAAATTGAGGTTTTTCCTTAATATCTCGAAGGAACGAAGTCCTATTGACCAAATTTTCGGCATGGTAGGAGATTTGGGGACATCTAACTGTATGCCGAATTTCAGATTCGTAGGTCCAACGGTGTCGAAACGTGCCAGTCTTACGGACGGACAGACAGACGGACGGACGACGGACAATGGACCATGACTATAGCTCAGATGACTTATAGTCAGCTGAGCTAAAAATGCAACATAAAAAAATACATCTATGTACGAGCCACCACTATTCACCCTCAAATGAGTTGAATTTTAAATCACTGAGCTACAAGAGATGTTATTAACAGCCATGGTGATTTTATAAGTCAGTAGATATATATTATATATATATATATATATATATATATATATATACACACACACATACATTGGTTAACAAAGAAAGTCAATTCAAATACAGAAAACCAATAAATTAATAATTAAATCAAGAATTGAAGCAATTAATCAGACAAAACAATCAAGAATTAAAATGATTCTAAGGCTCTCAAATTCACAGGTCAGGTTGCAGTGAACCTCTCTGACAAATGCTCTGAAAACTGAACAAATGTCAAATCCCCCCCCCCCCCCCACTTATTAGGGAATGGATGGGAGGGGGAGATTGGTAACTGCATTAAATGACCTAGAAATTCAGCTAAATATTATGCTTTTGAATGTTAACAAGACTCACTTTTAAAACTTTGCAACCATGGCACTTGAAATTGTCTCAGAATCTGAAACAATGAACTGCGTGACATTTGCTCGCTGTGCCAACATGGCCTGTTACCAATGGTTACACAGGCGGCTTGCTGGCCGGCTGTGCATGGCTGGGGGAAAGCCCAGAGCAGACTTCGTTCCCCGCGTATCACCGTTTATTAGGACAATATACATTCTTCTAATCAACATTTAAAGTGGACAAACACTGTCTAAGTGGTATGTTATGTGCATATTTGATAAGAAAATCTTCATTTCAGAACGAATACAACACTTTCAGACGAAATATAAGAATTGTCATGTGGAATGTGTCCAGTTTCGTTAAATCATCTTCTAGGGCTCTTGCACAGCGTAGCACAGTAAGAGAGCACAGGAGCTAGGGCTAGGAGATTGGTAGAAAAAAAAAATCATAAAAATATTGAATAAAAATGATTTGTGTAAGGCAAATGTTAAAAGAAGAATTATCTATAATGCAAAATAGTGTGATTTTGATTTTGAATACGTTTGTCTGCCATGATAGTATT
The DNA here is from genome assembly GCA_026874595.1 of Sipunculus nudus. Lineage (NCBI taxonomy): Eukaryota > Metazoa > Annelida > Sipuncula > Golfingiida > Sipunculidae > Sipunculus > Sipunculus nudus. The sequence goes on from CM049321.1 coordinate 45,911,908, forward strand.
CTGTTGTCTCATCAACTACCCCCTCAATGTCTTTAACCCCCCCCCCCCCCCCCCAACACACACACGTTCGAAGGTTAACAAACCTCAAATGGAGAGGGTGTAAGAACAGAAATGGTACCTTCATGTCTCCCTGCATAATACCATTCAAGGTTCTCTCTCGACTCTTTCCGTTTTTATGCGGCCGAAGAGCCGATTCATAGCTTAATGATGAGAATGTATTGATGCAATAATCTGATAATGCTGTGGTCTTTATTATGGAAATATGAGCGATAGCTGGTTTAACTTGTCACTTCGTCCTGTTGGCACTTCATTCGCATACATAATTTCGTACCTCGCTCAGTTCGTAAATATCCACTTCGTACCTTTCATTGAATTTAACGATATGCAACTTCAAGGAGGCCTAACATTCAATTGGCATATGCGTCATTCTACGAAAAACGACCCATTTCAGCAGGTACAACATTTGAAAAATAACTCCTCCTAATATTTATTTTATAGAGTCTCACATGGAAATAAAAATGTAAACTATATGAAATTAATTTCAGATGAGCACTTTATTTCATGAAAAGTTATAGTCTTGGCTAATTTAATGCCCTATGCTGTGTATCATCAACACCGTTACCGACTTTAAGCAGTGCTTATAAATTATAGTGAAAGATTGATTTATATATTTCCATGCCAATTTCACGGTCCCACATAATTAATTTTATTATAGGAACTTAGAAAGGTTCACCTGTATTATATTATAAATAATATATTTTATAACCTTATAAAATGCATATTTTTAATTTCATATGTTACATTTAAATCCTAAAACAAAATACAAGCGCACCCACATAAAGTGTAATGCAATAAATAGAAGGAAAATTTAAAAACAATGTTCAAGAATGTTAATTATAAAAACAATGAAATTCCTTAATAACAATGCCAGTTTGTAGAATTCAGATCTTACATCCATCGTGTCACCTTTTTGTTTCAACACTGTTCTTTGACATTCACCACCGTTAAAAGTGAAAAGTAATTGTGTTGATGTATAATAGTGTTAAAAATATATGATATTTATTCAACCCCTTCAACCTTTCTAGCACTCAGTATATGTATGTGTTGATAGTGTGAGCTATAATAGAAAACCAAGAAAAAACATAAATACTTCCATCATTTTGGATTAATTTAGGTAATGGTAATGAAAAGCGATAAACTAACGGACATTTTTACACAATTATGGAAATTTCCTGTTATAAAATGAAAAAATACATATTGATAATGATGGTTTTGTGGAGTCATTCTGTGACATTACTTCAACTTAGGTGGGTTTTAAACAAGGAGTAATCATGCAATCAACATCGAGTCATGGGGATCAAATCGTCTTTAAAACGGTGATGAAAAAAAAAATCTGGGGACACACATTGAATCGCAATAAAAGTGGAAAAATTAGAGAGATGTAAAGAAATTTTTTCGAAATTTTTAAGGAACGATTTTATTTTACATGAAGAGTGAAAAAATCCTAGGCCTATTCCATTTTAAATAAAACTAGGATAATAATCAGTATTTTTATGGCCTGGGGACAGGTACTTTTAATTACATTTGAAGCATTAAGTATAGCTTTGGAGAATTTTAGGTATTACTCCGCTAAACAAATGAGCTCAAATTAAGCAGAAAGTAAAAGATACTAAAATTAAATCCCGAAAGCACAATTACAGATTATATATATATATATATATATATATATATATATATATATATATGTTCTATGACACAGTGAATGCCAGGGCTGTAGAATGAACCATATCACCTGCAGTACTAAGATAAGATAAGATAACATCTAATAATAGCCTTTATTCAGTTCCAGGAATTTGTTTTTGACTTGCATATTATTACATAAAAATAGATAAATAAATACATATAAATAATACATAAAAATAGGTATTTGACCATGCATGTACAAATAAGGATGTAAAAATGATAAAACAGATAATTCTGCAGGTAAAACACATAATTCAAAGCATTTCATATCTAGAGGGTTGCGAGTAAAAAAGTTTTACATTGTATGGCACAAGAGCTTTTTTAAAGCTAGTTGGTCTTGGTATAACTATAATATTATATCTTTATTTCAATAAAAAAAAATAAAATTCATTTTAAACGAGACCGGTACATGGTAGAGAAAAATAATTTAAAAAAATTACAAAATTATTTTATGGGATATATATAGCCATGTATTGACCTATATGTATTTTAACATAAAAGGTTGCTGTTACTTGGTACTTAAAGTAAGACATTTATATGAAAACATATGTTCAATTTTCATGCAAAAATTAATGTAAATGTTATAAACACATAGGTCTTTTTTTTTCAATTTTACCACCAGCTAGAGAACAATAGATACAGATATCAGGCTTAAATGAAATATAATTTATTGGTCAATATAATTTTTAAATGACTGGTTTGCCAGGGATGTTACCTTGACATCTATAAGTTATAACTTGACACAAATCCATGCATGAATTCTAGTGTAAAAAAGAACATCCCCTCTCTATTGTAACCTTTGTAATTTCTTGTTCCTTGGCTAACTTGATCCTCCTCCCCACAGGGCCAAATACAACGTAATTTACTTCCCGTGAAATAGTCTGTTGTGAATTAACAGTGTTGTTTTTCTTCAGTGTAATATATATACTTATCTTTTTGACATACTATCAGCATAAAATTTCACTTTGAATCAGATAAAAACGACGATTCCCATATATCTGATGGTATATTTCAATATATTGCCCATGTACCATATGTTCGATAAAACTGATGGAATCAGTGAATTTTTATCAGAAAGTAAATAGAATCATAATTTTCCTCAGTATCCTTTTTAATGTAATGCACTTATATAATAATTTATAATCAATATTCCCAACAAATGATGGTAAACGACGGATAACTCTGGTAAATCAGAGGAAACAATTTATGTTCAGTAAATTCCACCAACTACAGAAAAGAATTTATACATAGATTTTCTTTGCCAAGCTGCATTTTACGTTTTAGTGCATTAGGAAGAAATGATGTACAAATGAAGCCTGTGCGCTTCGAATTCGCGTGTGTTTATAAATAAGTGAGTCTATCTAAGAGGTGTCACTGTTTATCTTTAGCTTCACTTTATATTTACCGTAACTACATCCATACATAAATGTGAAAACACGTTACTTACACATTTTGTTGCAACTCAGTTTATAGCACGCATGCAGTAGTGTCGTTACTGCGGTGATCTTCAGGTTATATAAATATATTTATAAATAAATAGCTTCAGACTTAAATTCTTCCATGACCATTTCACCACCATTATTACTCTTCTTAAGAAACATCATATCCCACAGCTACATTTTAGGGACCTCCTCCTAGCCATAACAACATAACATCCAGGCCCTTTTCAGATAAACTGACAGGGGCCTGCGAGTCATGATACAAATCATAATGGAACCCCCATTTCAAGGGTCGGATCACAATATTTGCTGTGTGGTAGTATTTCACATCAGAGGCTTATATATGGCCACGTTTCATTTTCAAAAATAATAAACAAGAATTTTACCATGAAGGTATGAACTGGAATTTGAATGGTTTCGGCTACCACAGTTTCCGCTGAATACACGTAAGCCTACCGTGAATGTGATATTTATTATTTTTTTCCCAAACCGGATAACGTTACTTTTTCTATTACACCTGGAACATGTCAGTTCTACAAGCAGATAAAGATGAAAATGTACTGATAGAAATGGCATACACATCTACTTATACTACAATCGATCTGAACCCTATAGCTTGTACTGCCACCTCAACGTCTTTAGTTAATTAAAGGTACCCAATCATGCACCTTCATTCTGAAATAGAATTTATGTGATTTCTGGCATCCTCTCTGTATATATTAATGATCTAAAGGTAATTGTGGTTGTTGGAAATTCTTATAAAAGGCCTTAGTGTTGGATGTATGAACTTGTTCATCAACAATTAACATGTTTGTAAACAAAGCAATGTTGACAAACGGGAAAACCTTGTAAACTAAGGTGGTAGATTGTATATATGTGGATGTAGAGAGGTCACTTGTTACAAGACGCCATTTGCAAAGCTCTGGCTTATCTGATTTTATGCCAAATGCCCGTGTTGAATTGGTTTTGATAATTTTGGTGGGCCCCTGTTCAGATATTATTTATAAACACGTTGGTATAAACAATACAAGCAGCCCGTGTGCGGTGATATCCACGTTTTCTGCCCTATTTTTATAACAGCTCAAAGGGATTATACCTTTAGATTATAAAGGACAGACAGGTGATTGGACTCCTTTAATAATCGGCGTTTGGGTAGCAGGCTGTCGCTAGACTTCCTCCCAAAATATCTTCTGGCTTATCTGGTGATAAAATGAGGGAAAGGCTTTGTAATAGACCTATATATGTCTTATCAACAAAGTCATAAAGGTATATGTATGCTTGTGATTGATATAATATTTCTATAAGTGCTTATCTCAAAGCGGTTGAGGGTTAGGATATAGAGGCCGCACACAGACCGGATTCTTCAGAACTTGATCAGAATCAGACAAGCTTCTGTGGCTCAGGAGAAGAGCACCATTTACGTGACGTCACGGCTATCCTAGGGCAGGTCAAAAATTAATTGTAGAGAGTGGTAGATCACAGCTAGGACTCAAAGACGAGAGGTCATGAGTTTAAAAACCATCAAAGGAGCGGGGTGATTTTCACCTGCTGGGCTTTATTCGAAAGGCCTCACAGCCGTGTAGGCCTATCATTCACATTCGCAAAGGCGTCTTTTGGAGTTTCCTTGTCGTTATGACCCATGAATGGGGTTGATTACACTCCAAGACCTTCAGGTGGGGTAGACACCGGGGTGACACCAGGATATAAAATAAAAAGACAGGAAGCGAGTGCAACCGCCGTGTCAAGTAATCCCAAACCGAAATGGAACCAGCAGATGTAAATACGTAGCTTGAGAATTTGATAAGTCAGCATTAAATAATAACGGCAGTTACCTCCAAAAACAACAAAAGAAAAAAAATCGGTATACCTTTCCCATCCCCTACTCCGGTCTTTCAAAAGCTATCACACATGGAGCGGACCTGATCGATGTCTCAGAACTGCTTTATTTGTCTCTGTCCTTTTTAACTAAAATTCTAAACACATGTGACATTTTGAGCGTAGCGTTATTTTTATTTTATATGCTTTATATGGCGATACAGGTGATATGAAAACACTTCATGCTGAGAAACCTGTCAGATATATGAAAGTCTGTATAAACATTCTTGAGCATCTAAACATTCAACTTGACAAAAATATTTTTTTTTAAATGTACAAGAAGACACTTCGTGTAATACTAGGGTTAAAGCTTCTGGAGACCATCAAAACTAAAGACAAATCAAGCAACAATCAGTGGATGAATAAGTAGGTGCTTTCACTGAATGCGCACTCAAAACTGATAAACTTAAGTGAACTTTTTTAACTGTTAGTCATATTCTTAGCCCAACCTATTTTGCAAGATTGAATTAATATATCATCATAAGAGCATCCATTTAACTCCATCTGACCGTCTCGACAATTTATCAGTTCTTTCAGAAACTGAACGTTGTTATTCACACTTGTAACTTTAGATTTCAAGTTATGCCTCTCCACATGTCTAATATTTGCTCCAATAAATCCAGTACAGTCGTACTGCGCTCTCTGTGCGATAAAATTTACGACAGAATTCTTTACACAGGACATATTTGCATACATGTTTAAAAACCGTTTTTGGAGTATATCAGTTATTGGATTAAAGCCACTAATCCCATACACAATATCTGTATGTGGATTTCTAGGAAATCCCCACACTATACGTATAGCAATTCTGTACATTACGGACATACGTTCTATTGACTTGTTATTAAGACACCACATTTGACATCCGTAAAAAGAACAACAAAAATTGTAGAATAGTACATTTAAAGAAACAGATTAAAGATCTCGAGTTCCGAAATTCGCAATCAACTTATTAACCGTAAATATAAAATCACCCGTTTTTCTAAATATGTCTACACCATCAGTTAAATCATAATTCAAATATACAATTAATTCAAATTTTGCTAAAATACTAGTAAATATAAGCTGAAATGGGAAAGATATTCCCAAAGGTCAGGTGCACGGGATAAACAAATTTAATACGGGTACGAGTTTCCTTAGACATGGGTTACGTTTGGTACGAGATCACCGTCACCCTACACATACGTGACTTTTTTGTGCTGCTGGTTGGTTGAATTATTGTGAAAATGAATATACTAGTATATTGGTTCACACTTGTAAAGTTGTAACCCTACATTTACCCATAAATATGCTGACGCGGTTTGGTCATCAATACAGACTTAATAATAATAATAAAATAAAAAAATAAAAAATAAAAAACACTCCATGAATTCTGCGGTGTCCTCTAGTTCTATATTTAATCTCCAAATTCATTCAAAAGGTTCTCCTCATTTTATTAAATACCCTCCGACGTTGGTTTACTGTTTCCTGATTTTAGAGTTACATTTCGGTTCCTGATATTATTAATAATGTTTCAGCAAACAAACACAGGCGAAGACGGAATTCATAGGAATATCTGGTAATTTCTTTGGAGCCACTATAGAACGCGGGCTTCGCTTCTTTTTAGGAACATATAAATAAAATTGTCTCCTCTCATTCCCTAATTTAACTCCTACTTTTCCCCTGTAGATGTCCCTATACTTAACTCTTCTAACATAAACTATACCACAGGGGCCTGTCACAAAAGAGTTAAAAAAAAAATCACTCCAAATTTGAGCCATAAAACCCCAAGAATAAGCGATATAGCCCATTCTGACATAAACAGCTTCCTTGACTACTTAATATAGTGTTGTTATTAAGTAGTCAAGGAAGCTGTTTATGTCAGAATGGGCTATATCGCTTATTCTTGGGGTTTTATGGCTCAAATTTGGAGTGATTTTTTTTAAACTCTTTTGTGACAGGCCCCTGTGAACTATACTAAGCATCAGAAGTCGCCTGAATCGGAATCGAACCTACGATCTCTAGTCTAGGAGCCCTACACGCTACTAAGTGAGCCGTGAAGACGAGATACCAGCAGGAGCAATCTTTGTTCATTCATAAATGCGATTGAAGAGGCATCTATCGCGAAAATGGGAAACCATTTACTATTTTAAAAGGAAAGTTAAGCTTTAGGTGGGGGCTCCGCCCCCACACCCCCATTCAGACGGGGAACCCAGGTTCTCTTTTGTGACAGGCCCCTGTGAACTATACTAAGCATCAGAAGTCGCCTGAATCGGAATCGAACCTACGATCTCTAGTCTAGGAGCCCTACACGCTACTAAGTGAGCCGTGAAGACGAGATACCAGCAGGAGCAATCTTTGTTCATTCATAAATGCGATTGAAGAGGCATCTATCGCGAAAATGGGAAACCATTTACTATTTTAAAAGGAAAGTTAAGCTTTAGGTGGGGGCTCCGCCCCCACACCCCCATTCAGACGGGGAACCCAGGTTCCCCGGACCCCTCCTCCTCTAATATAATAAACTCCAGCCATGAGCAAAATTAAATACGGGAATTCTTAGGAAAATGATATGTATCGGCCTTTTCCAGGAAACAATTTATTATGCGACACCCGTTGTACCGGCGGCAGGCTGAAGCCCGGTTTCTATAGTTCTGCCATTTCTTTAATTCAGTTCATGCATGTACTATGGCTTACTGTTCTGCTACAGGTTGGAAATATACAAAGGGCACAGTACATGACATTTTGTTTGTGTTTTTCGAAGGGGGGGGGGGGGGGGGGTAGTGGATGCTGATACTGACAGACCCTATGAAAAATGTATTTTTTGCATTTTTTGGTGGTCAGTACTATTAAACAATAGGTCACATTGCCCTTCCACTATTTTCTTACTTCATCAACCTATCATGACATTAAGATTGTTTACTGTAACCATTTATCCTTTGCTATACTCATAATAGTCCGTCCCAAAACCAGGCCTTGTCAACATGTTTTTAGCGGTAATTATTGTAAGAATACTCTTCAAAAATACCCTTTGGCCTTTAGTAGATTTAAAGATATTCTGCCAATTTTGTGTAAAGTAATAATAAATCCTGTAAAATTACAGAATTAATTTTGCAACTGTTTAGCGTTATTTATGCTGATTGACTGTGGATGGTGTCTTCCCAGTACTGCTGAACATAATATTCCACCATATACACTCCATGTCTATAGCTGCATGCGGTGTTTGTTAGACAACAGTGATGCCACAATGCTTGGTCAAGCATCACATTCAATTGACTGACATCATCAGTTTGCCTGGCTTGTTTATTATCAGTTCTCTGGCGATAAAAAGTCATAAACACTGTAACCTGTTTTGTCATATTTTGGATTATTTGTCTCATACAAAATCAAAGCAAGGTAAGGCATTATATTTTTTGTAGGCAATCGGCAGAATAGCTCCAGCAACCTTTGGACCAGAAAGGTTTACACTGCTTCACTTGTATGGCAAATTATCTCGGAAAAACATGCAGACACAGGTACCGGGACAGACTATAGTAAAAACGGTACCAGCCCAGCATTAGGACAGCCCCAAGCTAACTGCAAATGATGCAGCCTAGGTTTCAAGTTCCATGGATACCTACCACATTAACTACAAGAAAACATAGTAACTTACAACCATTATTAGTAATACAACTGGCAATAAACTATGTAAAATCAAATATAACATTTATAAGAGGGAAACTTATGTTTCTATTATCAGTGACTATGGCAGAAATAGGATTTGTTTGTTTGAATGACTAAGAAAATTGGCTAAATACTGTGTTTGACTTTAAAGACCGAGTGCCACTATAAATACCAGAGGGCGTTACTGGCCAACATGGAGTTTAACATAATATCTGCAACTGTTCACTTTGGCTCTGACTGTAATCTGAATATTAGCTGGGAAGGAAGATGTTACCAGAGCTGGATTTTGGCAGACATGTTCCTAGTACTGCAAGTAACTGAAATAAATTATCATTTCTTGGTCAATTTATGTGGTTTCTGCAGGAAAATGAATTATATGTGCCCATGCTAGTCCCAGTTCAAATTTAGCGGGGGAGGTGCACAGCCACAGCAGGAGCCAATCAGTTACCAGCCATGATGTGTATAAACAACAGCACGTGGCTTTGTGAACAAGCAGGCATGCCATGTCATTAGTTAGTGACTGTCTTTGTTCCAAATACTGGTACTCACCAGAACAAGCTCTGCTGAAACTCCATTCACCATACAAATCCATATTGGCTTTTAAATGTATACTTTATAAGCCCAGTTTAAATCAAGCTTTGTTAGAAATTACACCTTGACGAACAGGATGAGGGTACACACTATACAGTAACATGAACCTGTACACCCAGTTTCTGAGTGAAGCTGTGGCATGGCTGAATAAAAATCTGGGTCAGTTTATTGCTAGGCCATGGGCAGGAAACATGAACCACATTGGGTTACTTCAATAATGTGAGGAATTCTCATTTACTTAGGGAAACAGACAGCAACATTTGCTGAATAGATTTAAGTGAGTCAACTTGAGATGAAGCTGAAGTATTTTAAAGCCTGTATGAAGGTGAGAAAAACCTTATTTGGAGTTATTGTTAACAAAAGAAAACTCAAATTAATAGCAGGCAAAATGAACTTGAAAATTAAATATGCATGAAAATACATTTAACCACATAATTTTCTCGTGATGCCTCTGAAACATGCTTTCCAGATTCCAGTTTGTACACGTCTTTCAATCAAGCAATTAATCTTCATTTACCCTTGGAGTTCTGAGCTAGCAAGGTGACAAGCACAGGGGGATTTCTGCAATGTGTAATGTCACATACACAGGCAACCTCAGTAAGAGGGTATCTGTTGGTATCTGTTCATTACTATCGTCTACCTGGGGTTACTCAAAAGCATATATTTGATAAAACAGGGTTCATATTTATTTATGTTTCATGTCATTATTGAAATGATAATACATTTATGGGGACCCAGGGAGACATGAAGATATTTACTGATTCACACCAATACACAGCTAACCAGCACAGAAGGATGCACTACATGTATACATGTCAGCAGTAAGCCATGTGCTCAGGCTGATGTCTGTGTATGATAAGCTTGCCTCTGGCTGTCAGTCACAGTCACATGACTCCAAAGTGAACCGGATGGTTCAAAAACTCGGCCTTTAAGTATGAAAACAAGACCCACTTTTAAAACTTTACAATCCAGAATTCTTGAAACTGTCTCACATAAGCGGATCCAGGGGGTGGGGGGAATCTTTTCTTGTGGGTTTAAAACAGGATTTTGTTGACTGGACCCCCCCTTTTCCAGACCTAGGGACCTTTTTATTGGGTTTTCTGAAGTATTCCTTGGTTGGACCTCCCCCCACCCCCCTGCCCCCCATTTTCCTAATTCCTGGATCCGTCCATGGTCTTAGAATCAGAAAGTTTGACCTGAGTGACATTTGCTCACAGAGTTGCACCTCTGGCAGTTGATACATCATGATTGTAACAAGCTGATCCAGGCGCCTGCTGTCCAGGCATGGTGGGGTAAACCGGAAACCCAGAGCAGACATTATTTGATGCTTATCAGCATTTATAAGAACAATATTTTTCTAATCAACATTTAAAGTGGAAAACACTGTTGGAGTGGCATGTTACATACAAATTTGATGAAATATCTTTGTTTTATAAGGAATGCAATACTTTTTGACAAATTAAATATAAGAATTTTATTGTCTGGAATGTCTGCAGTACTCTTTCAGGATTTTCCTGTTCTCTCACACAACATAGTATAGGGAGAGAGCACGGGAGCTGGACTAGGGAAACCCTAGGAAATCCCAACAAACAAGATTGTTTACTGCCCCTAAATATGGACTATCAGATTATAATTAGGCCCCAAACAGTCCAGTTCTGGACTAATATCCACCCAGATGGGCCAGGGTGTTAGCTGTGATGATGTTATACATACACAGTGCTGGCTGAAACAATCATGTGTAACCAGTGGCCAGCTCCGTGTCACAGGGACCCAACACCTTCATGCTCTGCTGTAAGATTTATGCAGCTAGAAGTCTGTGACTGTGTATTTGAGAGAACCACAACTGGGTCTACACTCTGATAGCCCAGTTTATTAATATGAACTCAATATGATCAATAATATTCTCCCCTACTACATATTTAGTCTGCTGGTCATACAGCGGAATTTTGTTAAATATATAATAATAAGCTGATTATGCACAGCTCATCAGTAGCTAATACCTCCTTAACCAGTTATAAAAGGTGACACAATTACACATTACCAACATATCCTCTTCCAAATGTAACAAATCTCTGGCTCTCAGTTTATCAAGTCATTGTGGCTCCCAGTAAAGTAATTGCAAATGTATCCAAAATGTTGTTCTTTTGTGATTTCCCTTTACATGTTGATTTGTCTCTGGTAAACGCCACACTCAATGTTTTATAATAATTATTGTTGACAAAACCATTTATCATATAATATATATGCATCTAAACCATGTTATTCTTTAGAAAATCTACTTGTGTAAAAGAATGCATGATTCTCTATTTTTTTATATATATTGACTTTTATTGACATATAAACAACTTTGAGGAATTAATCATATCCTTTTTTTTATCTCAAATAAACTACCAAATTTTGGTAATACAGCATTTTGTGAAAATATTTCGGCAATAGGTGTTCATAAGCAGAAAAATGAAAAAGTTTTACTATTAAAATGTTAATATTTGCCAATCTGATGTCAGTCTGATCATAAGATGAACTAGATTTAAGAAGCTCTGCATCATTTCAAAATGATCATGTGCTACAATGCTAAAAAAGGCCTGCATACAGGTCTTTGTTTCATGACATGTAACCAAACAACATTTAATCCAAATAATAAAATCCTTTAGAATACAGTGCTTGAAATAATTTTTGGTCTTTTCAGTTGTGTTTTAGTTTGCCACAGAATTGATTGGCATGTAAAATCCCATATACTATTTAACAGTCAAACTGTTTGTATGTGCAGCATTGCTGATATGTTATTCTAACAGGATATGTTAACATGATTAAGTTTTTTTTCAGCAGATCCTCATTAAACTAAGTGTAAAATTTAGAAAATAATGCACGTTTCCCTTCACTTATAATGACCAAATCAGTCCACCTGTTAACTGGGACAGCTGAAATACACTAATGCATCATGGTCAATAAAATAACAGAACTTAGAACAAAGGTTTATTTTATAATATATTGAATGGCCTATGGATTACTAATTTATGAAGAGTTTGAGTTCATCCTTTATATTATGGAGGAAAATTATGGTTAAATAAGACCTTCATCTGAGAAATGGTTTTGAGATCCATGGAAAAAGTAATCTTTTTAATTATAAAAATAACAATTTTAAAGCATTATTGTTGATATTAATATTAGGGAAATGTACACTTAATGCTCAGTGATTCAGACAGATCAGGGCACTGGTATATTAGCCTCTACCAAATTTTAATATTTTAGAATATTAACCATTTTAATGGTTCTTCTCCTTGTAGTCAAAACATGTATTGTTTCATTACAGACAAATATGGATCCTGGACAATCACTGCTATGTTTGGACATGTTCATCAAGACAGAAGATGATCCAGTCAGCTGTACAAGTGATTCACACATGGACAATCCTGACAACGGATCTAGACAGGACTCTGTATGTGACTACATAAAGAAAGAACCAGATCCACACATGACACAACCAAATACTAATGACCACATGGAAAATGACCAAGCAGGGAACCTAGATTATACTAAAACTATAAGTATGGGCAGCCACTGTGAAGAAAGAAGTCATAATCATATCAAAAGTTATGATTCAGACGAAGAAGCAGACAGTAGTCCAGACGACACTTTAAACAGAATTTCCAAAGAGCCTCTAAGTTGGGAGGGAGACGCCGGTCAGATAACAGTTCACCTGTCGTCAGTTGTATCCAAAGGAAGATGTGAAGGGGAGCCCTCACGTGACACGAATATTAAAATAGAAGAAGAAATGGATGTTTCACTGAACCAAAAAACCAAGTTAGAATATGAGACCATTAATCCCAGTCAAGAGAGAGACATTGGTGGCCAGGTGGGCAGAGAGCCCAGTGATGCTTTCGAATCATTTGATTGTGTGCATTGTGGGGAATCTTTCTCAGAACATTCTTTGCTGGATTCACATTCTTGCTTATGTACAGAGGAAGAACCATTCAAATGTGAGTGTTGTGGCAAGTGCTTTTCGGCGCAGTATTACCTTAATAGACACATGATGAAACACACTGGGGAAAGGCCATTCAAATGTGAACAATGTGGCCATTGTTTCTCGCTAGAGTACAATCTGAAGAAACACATGAGGACTCACTCCACAGAAAAACCATTTAAATGTGAGTATTGTGGAAAATGCTTTTCAGCGCAGGACTATCTGAATAGACACATGAAGTCTCACACAGGAGAAAAGCCATTTAAATGTGAATTTTGTGGCAAATGTTTCACTTTGCAGCATAATCTAAAGAGCCATATTAGGACTCACACAGGAGAAAAACCATTTAAATGTGAGTACTGTGGAAAACGGTTCGCCTGCCAAAGCAACCTGAATGGCCATAAGAAATCACACACGGGTGAAAAATCATGTTATTGTGTATATTGTGGTAAATGTTTCACATTTAAGAACCATCTGAAAAGACATCTTGTAATACATACAGGCGAAAAACCTTTTAAATGCGAACATTGTGACAAATCTTTCTCTTTGCAGGATACCCTTCAAAAGCACATTAAAAGACACACTGGTAAAAAGCCTTTTACATGCGAGTTTTGTGGCAAAGGTTTCCACAAAGAGAAAAAAATGCTATTTCACGTCACGGAACACACTGGGGAAAAGAAATTTCAGTGTGAACATTGTGGCAAATTTTACCTTTATAAGAGCGAACTGAACAGACATATGAAAACCCATAGTGGAGTAAAACCTTTTGAATGTGAGCGATGTGGAAAACGTTTTACTGAGCAGGGGCATCTAAATAGTCACATAAGGACACATACAGGAGAAAAAAAGGCTTTCAAATGTGAGGTTTGCGGCAAATGCTACGCTCTGCAGAGTACCCTGGACATTCACATGAGGTCACACACCGGAGAAAATCCATTTCACTGTGAGTATTGTGGCAAATATTTCCGTAGAAAAAGCGACATGGAAAGGCACAGAACAACACACACTGGGGAAAAACCTTTCAAATGTGAGCAGTGTGGCAAATGTTTCTCACGGCAGGGTGGCCTAAAATGTCACACCCAGACTCACTCTGTAGAAAAACCTTTTACGTGTCGGGAGTGTGGTAAATTTTTCCGTCTGCAGCGTACCCTGGAAAACCATTCACGGATACATACAGGAGAAAAACCTTTTAAATGTGAGCATTGTGGACTGTGTTTTGCAATACAGAACACACTGAGAAGTCATGTCAAAAGATATACGAGACAGGATGGGACGGTAGTCTGTGGAAACACTGTGGGGAGAAGAAAATACTCGGGATTGATTCCTGATATTACATGTTTATCACCGGGGGTCAGGAATGTCAATAAAGTACCTGAGAATCAGGAGAAGGAGCAGCAAATGCTTAATAAAAGGACTATCATTTTATATGAAAACATTCCAGCACCCTGAACATGGTTAAACTACGGTTCCTGAAGTACTTGCTTATTCTTTTCCAATAATTTCCTTTGACACTTTCATTGATTAGATCGTTATATTAAGTGCTTATAGTCGGGGGTTTTAACGTTTACTTCTGTGGTGTTTAAGTATTTTTCCTGGGATGGTGTGTAGAATTCTTCAGTCAAAGAACATACTATGCTTAAGTAAACTTATGGTAAAACCGGGCGAGTCTGCAAACAAACAGCAAGAGGGAAAACTGTGATATCTATTTTCACTTCAAATTTCAACGTCCGTCAAAAGTCAGTATTTTAGGCCATCACCTCCTGGCTTATCATAATTTAGCTCAAGGGAGATGGTTTAAAAGCTTCCATATTAAATACACGAACTCTCTCACAGTGATATGACTTGGCTTCTTTATTAAACATACCTTGTCCTTTCACAGAGATATGACCTTTGCTTAAACACACATTGCCCTCTCACAGTGGTATAACCTGGCTTCTATCATAAACACTTAAGCCTTCTCACAGTGATACGACATTGCTACTGTATTAAACACATGCCCCACTCGCCGTGAAATGACCTGCCTTCTTTATTAAACACACACGGCCCTCTCAGAGTAATATGACCTGGCCTCTGTGTTAAACACGCATGCCCCTCCAACAGAGATATGGCCTGACTTGTATTAAACACAGGTGGCCCTCTCACAGTGGTATAATCTGGCCTCAATTATAAACACTAGGTCCTCTCAGTGATACCCTATAGGGGTGGTGTTACCTGGCTTCTGTATTAAACTAGTGACCCACGGGCCATGACGCTCAGCTGAATTTGAAATGCATTTAAAATGACTGATCTTATGATTTTGTGAAAAAAAATATTTGTTGAGGAACCTTAAACAATGGATAGAATAACTTCCAGAGTGCTCAAAATCATGTTTTTTGCCCTGCCCATGAGAAAATAGGTAACAGCAACCTTATTTAAGGTTTCCAAGGACATTTTACTGGGAACTCCCCAGATGCTAAAATGAAGTTTCTAAGTCGAATTGCTACGACTTGTGCCCATCTGACTGATAGGGTATTCAAAGCATGTTTTTCACATAGTTCACAGAATATAGGTCACAGTAACCTTATTTTGGATGTCCAAAACGACATTACAATGATCTGCCTTTTCAATCAGAAACACATTTCTAGACCTAACAGTTTAGATTTGTATCCTGTGTGACCTAATTTCAGGAATCAAAGGAGACTTGCCCAAGAATTCCCTTGGCACAATGTTAGAAGAATCTAAGGCTAACAGATATAATTTGAGCCCATCTGGCTTTCAGGGTGCTTAGTTCATTTTTTTTCAGCCAGTAGCTCGCAGAAAATAGGTCACGGTGACCTTATTTCATGTTTCCAAAACCATTTACCCAGGGCCTCCCAGAATGTCACATTGTCATTAGAAGATTCTGGGCCAAGTGGATACAATTTTTGCCCCGTCTGACTCTCTGGGTGCTTGAAATCATGTTTTCAGACAAAAGCTCGCAGAATACAGGTCACTGTTACCAATTTTTAAGGTTTCCAAGGAGATATGCGTAGGACCTCCTTGGATATACAGATAGAAGTTACTAGGTCTAACGGATGAGGATTGTGCCCGATTAATCAACGGACCGCTTCATTTGAAGGTCTTAAAAATAGATAAAGCATTGGTTGAAAAACCTGTTTGAAAAATACAGGTGGCGCCACCAGTATTCAGGAAATGATGAAATACTCCATAATCAATATGCATGGAAAGAATAATGGCAATCAATACATAGGTTATTCTGATATTAGAGTTTTGAATCATATTTGTAATTATTGTGGGGGATACGTTCGAGCCCCATAGCTCGAAGGATATAGGTCACAGCGACCTAATTCAGGGTTACATGGGGCTCTGTCCAAGACTTCGCTGGATGTCATATTAGAAGATTCTAGATCCACGGATACAATATGTGCCCCGTCTGAGTGACTAGGTGCTCAAAATCATGTATTTGGCCCGTAATTTGCATAATATAGGTAACCAATTTCAGGTGTAACGGACACGGTTTATGTACTGTTATATGACAGACTACTGCATCTATAGGTCTAAAAAAATTGAGAAAATAATGCGTAAAAATTAGAAAAAACATACAGGTGGCACCACCAATCTTCAGGAAATGAGGAAACTCGCAATGATCAATATGCATGGAAAGAATCATGCCAGAAAATGCATTAGTTATTCAGACACTGAAGCGGTTGGGTCAAATTTCAAATTATTCTCGGAGGATATAGGTCACAGTGACCTAATTCCAGGTTTCCAAGGTGATTTTTATGGATCTCCATGGGTGTTCAATAAGAAGATTCCAATTCCAGCGATTACGATTTGTGCCCTGTTAATGAGCGCACATACCGACGAAATGTGCTCCCTCTCACAGTGATATGACCTGGCTTCTGTATTAAAAAATACATGGCCCTATAACAGAGATATGACTTGGCCTCTGTATTAAAACACGTGGCCCTCTTACAGTGATATCCCATGGCTACTCTTTTTTTTTTAACACATAAACGTAGTGTAAAATGCACCCCTAATGATACCTTTGCTTGTTTGACAGAGCGCATACGTATATCGATCGATCTTCTTCCAAGCAGGAAGGATTTGCTCCATATTGCGTATGAATTGACTTTCCGAGACAAAAAGGTTCAATACATTAGCCACATTTATGTTCCCTTTCTATTAAATGATAGATTCAAATGCAATACCAATTGCCATGTTTTTCATGACTTCACTGTAAGTAGATTGGAAACTTGTTTCTGGTATATACAGTAATGGGCCCCCAATATAAAAACTAGATGTGGTCAGACAATGGTCCTCAGAGGGCCCCGCGTTTCTGCAAGTGCTGGACCAGTTTACATATGGGTAAAAAAAATTAAGTAAAATTTGAAAAAAATATGACAAACAGAAACAGGTTTTTATCCATATGCATGAGGAAAAAAGTCCTACTGGATAAAATGATATTAAAGAAGATATGTCTGAAATAATGTGTGCAGTAGAAAATCACCGAATGTAATCTGTTAGCCATATTTGATTTTGAGCCAGTCTGTAATTCAATAGGTCTTGAGCTCTCATAGGAACCAATGATCCCTGTGAAATTGGGAAAGCAGCAGTAGGTTGTTGTAAAGTTATTGTGTGCGAAAGGAAATCAGCCATCGGGCTGTGGCAGCCATATTGGAAGTTCTGGATCCCTTATAGGTACCAATCATCCCTGTAAATTTAGGAAAGCTGCAATAGGTTGTTGTTGAGTTATCGCGCGCGTAAGAAAAATCAGCGATTTGGCTATGGCGGCCATATTGGAATTTCGACAAGTCTGTAATTCGATAGGTCTGGAGCCCTCATAGGTACCATTCAACCCTGTGAATTTTGGAAAGCAGCAGTATGTTGTTGTTGAGTTATCACGCACAAAAGAAAATTAGCGATTGGGCTGTGGCGGCCATATTAGAATTCCGACAAGTCTGTAATTTGATAGGTCTGGAGCCCTCATAGGTTCCAATCATCCCAGTGAAGTTGGGAAAGCTGCAGTATGTTGTTCAGTTATCGTGCACGAAAAAAAATCAGCGATTGAGCTGTTGCGACCATATTGGAATAACGACAAATCTGTAATTCAAATAGCTCTGGAGCCCTCATAGGTACCAATCATCCCTGTGAATTTGGGAAAGCTTCAGTATGTTGTTGTTGAGTTATCGCGCGAAAAAAATCAGCGATTGGGCTGTGATGGCCATATTGGAATTCCGACAAGTCTGTAATTCGATAGGTCTAGAGCCCTCATAGGTACCAATCAACCCTGTGAATTTCGGAAAGCTGCAGTATGTTGTTGTTGAGTTATCGCGCGCGAAAAAAAAATCGGTGATTGGACTGTGGCGGCCATATTGGAATTCCGACAAGTATGTAATTTGATAGGTCTGGAGCCCTCATAGGTACTAATCATCCCTATGAATTTGGGAAAGCTGCAGTATGTTGTTGTTGAGTTATCGCCTGCGAAAAAAATAAGCGATTGGGCTGTGGCGGCCAAATTGGAATTCCGACAAGTCTGTAATTCACTAGGTCTGGAGCCCTCATAGGTACCAATCAACCCTGTGAATATTTGAAAGCTGCAGTATGTTGCTGTTGAGTTATCGCACAAAAAAAAAATCAGCGATTGGGCTTTGGCGGCCATATTGGAATTCCGATACGTATGCAATTTGATAGGTCTGGAGCCCTCATAGGTACCAATCAACCCTGTGAATTTTTGAAAGCTGCAGTATGTTACTGTAGAGTTATTGCGCACAAAAGAAAATCAGCGATTAGGCTTTGGCGGCCATACTGGAATTCCGACAAGTCTGTAATTCACTAGGTCTGGAGCCCTCATAGGTACCAATCAACCCTGTGAATTTTTGAAAGCTGCAGTATGTTGCTGTTGAGTTATCGCACAAAAGAAAATCAGCGATTGGGCTTTGGCGGCCATATTGGAATTCCGATACGTATGCAATTTGATAGGGCTGGAGCCCTCATAGGTACCAATCAACCCTGTGAATTTTTGAAAGCTGCAGTATGTTGCTGTTGAGTTATCACGCACAAAAGAAAATCAGCGATTGGGCTTTGGCGGCCATATTGGAATTCCGATACGTATGAAATTAGATAGGTCCGGAGCCCTGATAGATACCAATCATCCCAGTGAAATAAGGAAAGCTGCAGAATGTTGTTGTTTAGTTATCGTGAGCGAAAAAAAATCAACGATTGGGCTGTGGTGGCCATATTGGGATTCCAACATGTCTGTAATTCAACAGTTCCGGATCCCTTATAGGTACCAATCATCCCTGTAAATTTGGGAAAGCTGCAGTATGTTGTTGTTGAGTTATCGTACGTGTGCGAAAGAAAATCAGCGTTTGGACTGTGGCAGACATATTGGAATTTCGACAAGTCTGTAATTCGATAGGACTGGAGCCCTAATAGGTACCAATCAACCCTGTTAATTTGTGAAAGCTGCAGTAAGTTGTTGTTGAGTTATCGCGCGCGAAAGAAAGTGTCACTGACGGAAGGACGGATGGACGGACTGACACGGTGATCAAGCGGGGCCCTAACTAGGGACCCATGGGTCTCGACGCCCAGCTTCCTGTGTCCATAAGGATATATGTTTATGAGGTGTTCCAAAATATTGGTCCTGTGATCAGTTTGAAGCCAACTTGTCTACCCAACCTGGAGTTATCATCCATAAAATAATTTGTGAATGGAGGGGCCCTGTGACCTAGTGACCCCAAAATCAAAAGGAAACTTCCCCTATTGGCAGATGCACCACATGTTGATGATGGAAGGATTTAAATGAAAAGTTTGGCTTAAATTAAATGCATCCCCCATTTTTCTAGTGTAGTGGGCCCTGTGACCTTGACCTTTTTTCTCGTGTCCTCAGAATAAACAGTTCTTACTGGTGTTATCATCTGGAGACTAATATGTGGACAGATGGCACCCATGACCTTGACCTTGTGACCCCAAAATCCATTAGTTATTCCACTATTGGCAGGTGAGCAACACCTGGAAGATAGAAGGTTTGGGACAGAAAGTTTGGCTAAAAATACATCAACAACCTTTTTAAAGAAGTGGGTCCTGTGACCTTGACCTTTGGCCTTATGACCTGAAAATCAAAAAGGTTCTTACAATATTGGAAGGTCATATATAAGTCAAAATTGAAAACAATATGTCAATCCGAACTGAGGTTATTATCAAGAAACAAATATGTGGACAGATGGGCCCCTGTGACAATGACCTTTGATCTTGTGACCCCCAAATCAATCAGGCCGGTTCTTCCCCTATTGGCAGCTCAGCTATATGTGCAAGATGGAAGGTTTGCAATGAAAATTTTGTCTTAAATGCATCCGCAATCTTTCTAAATTAGTTGGTACTGTGATCTTGACCTTTAACCTCATGACCCCAAAATTTAACAGAATCCTCCTTCATTTGCAAGTTAGCAATATCTTGAAGATGGAAGGTTTGCGATGAAAAGTTTGGCTTCAAATGCATATGCATTCTTTTTAAAGAAATGAGTCCTTTGACCTTGACCTTTGACCGTTGGACCCAAAAATCGACACGGTTCCGCCTTTAGTCATTTATAAATGAAGTTTGAAACCAATATGTCAAACTTAACTGATGTTATCATCTGGAAACTAATTTGTTCACAGATGGCCCCTGTGACTTTGACCATGTGACCCCAAATTTTTTTATGCTCTCCCCATACTGGCAAGTCAGCTAAATGCGCAAAAAAAAAGTTTTGGATGTAAAACTTGGCTTAAAATGCAGCCATAATCTTTTTAAATAAGTGAGTCCTGTGACCTTGACCTTTGACCTCGTGACCCAAAAATCATATAGTTTCTTGCTTTAGTGGTTGGCCATACGTGAGTCAAGTTTTGAAATCCATGTGTCAATACAACCTGGAGTTATCATCTGGAAAATAATTTGTGTGGATGGAGAGAAAGACAGACAAACATACAGACAGACCGGGTGATTACTATATGGTATCCACTTGTGATCAATACACACACCAGGTTTTGGGAAACTAGATGTAATTACAGCTATGAAACTGACATGATTGTTGTCACTTAATAGTAAAAAAATAGAAAAATATTCATTAAAATAACAAAATATACAGGTGGCACCACCACTTTTCGGGAACTGACAAAACTGGTCATGTTTAATATTTAAGGCAAGATTCATGGCAATCCATGCATTAATATGTAAAGATATTGGAGGTTGTGTATTATATTTTTGATTATTCTGGGGGGTACCTTCAAGCCCCATAGCTCGGAGGATCGATATAGGGCACAGTGACCTAATTTCAGGGTTCCAAAGAGATTTTTAGCGAACCTGTGAGCATATGCGATTGTGTGGCGTCGTCCGGAGTCTGTACGTTAACCCATACTAACTTGAAACGACAAGAGTTAGCATCACGAAATTTTATGCAAAAAATTAGTCATCTTAAAAACTCAATCGGATTTTGCTTATTTTTTTGGCTAACTGCATTTTCTTAAATTTTATAGGGAAAAAGCAAAAAAAAACTATAAAAATCTTCTTCTCTGAAACTGTTCAGTCAAATTGTCCAATATTTAACATAAATGATTCCTGGAACAATCTTTCTCAAGTTTGTTTGAATGGTTTAAGTTCGGTGATTTTTGGCCGAGTTACAGGAAGTTGAACTTAGTCATCGGTCCAAAAAAGCATACTAAAATTATAATCCCAGAAATGGCTGGAACTATCATCACCAAATTTTATGCCAATGTTTTGTCACATGTCATATCTGAATTTGAGGAATAAGTGGCGCCACCTGCATCGGCCTTTATTGTAGGGGGGGGGGGGGGTCATCAGTGCCCGTATCATACTGACGGCTACAAAAAATGAATAATTCTTATAATAATTGTCTTTTATGGTTCCAAAGAATGAATTTTGGCTGAATTATAAAGATTGAATTGAGTCATTTTACCATATATGTTAGCTGTGTGAAACAGATACATCTAGCCTGGCACCAATTTATCAGCATCCGTTGCATCATGCCTCTACAGACATTTAGATTTCAGGTTAAATGTGGTTAATATTGACAAGAATGTTTTTTTAAGCATTTAAAAAATGTGGATTCATGATTTTAGATATTCCTCATGCAAGGCAATGTTTACAATCACAGGTATACAGCTCTCTGAGGATAAAGACGGCTGTACATGGATTATAAATAATTGGTAACCATACTCAACTTAATTCAAGATTTTGCCATCAGTGAGATGTATCTGTATTGTAATTTTGCATTAAGTATGCATCTGTAGTAATTTTTAGCGAACCTGTGAGCTAATGTGATGATGTGGCGGTGTCCGTCGTCTGTACATTAACCCATACTATTTCGAAAACAACTGGAGCTAGCATCATGAAATTTTATGCAAAAAATTAGCCATCTGAAAAATTCTGCATTTTCTTAGATTTTTTAGAGAAAAAGCTAAAAAAAACTTTAAAAATCTTCTCCTATGAAACTGTCAAGCCAAAATATTCAATATTTCACAGAAATAATCTTTCATACCATCTCTCTCAAGTTTGTTCGAATGGTTCAAGTTCAGTGAATTTTGGCCGAGTTACAGGAAGTTGAACTTAGTCATCTGTCCTAAAAAGCACACTAAAATGACAGTCTCAGAAACGGCCAGAGCTATCATCACCAAATTTTAGGCCAGTGTTGTTCACATGAGTCATATATGAAATTTAGGTATTGGTGGTGCGAGCTGCAATGATCTTATTTTGTACAGGGGTCATTGGTCATCTGTACATTAACCCATAATTTCTCAGGAATAGCAGGAGCTGTTATACTGGATTATACTGCAGGAGCTAGCATACTGACAAACTTATCTCAGAAATGACAGAAGCTAGCATTACCAAGTATTGTGCAAATGATGGTCACATGACTCATATTTGAAGTTGCAGATTTTGTGGTGCCACCTACACTGACCTGTTTTTTATGGGCAAAACCAAACAATTTTAGCCTCTTTCAGCTTTAAATGTTTATGGTGAAACTTTCAAGCTGAATCATACAATTTTTTAAAAGAACTATCCTAGGACATTGTTCTTTTAATCATATTAGAAAAGCTAAGTTGGGCTTATGGCCATTATTATGTCTATTTCAAACTGAGGACTGCAAAACTGTTCTTCTACAAAATTATTGTTTCAATTATAACTTCTGTAACATTGCACAAAAAATATTCTTAGGCGGCCTTTGTTCAAGTTTACTTGAATGAATTTTGGCAGAATTATTGGACATTTAACAATAAAAGGACTGCATCTTTTATCATTCTAGATATTTTGATAACAAGTTTATGAATATGTCAGCTTGAAAAAAAAAAGCATTTTAGCCAAAGTCTTCCAGTATGTGTAAACAGTTTTACCAACAGGCCAAGACCTTTAAATAGATTGAGAAACTGCCAACTGTTTCAGATTTGGCAACAGATCAAGAGTTCATTCAGTGCAGCCAGATATAGGTCAAGAGTTCAATAAGTGCAGCCAAGCACAAGGCATGTGATCACCTCGTGGGTGACATGTGAACACTTCATGGGCACCATGTGATCACTTCATGGGTGTCATGCCCCTCAGGGCAGGGCCCCTGCATGAGCTTATGCAATGGTGTGGCTACTATTTCAGATTTGGCAACAGGCTAGATGTCAGTCTGGATTTATTTATAGCTCTGTCAGACCGCCAACTGTATCAGATTAGGCAACAGGTCAAGAGTTCACTCAGAGCAGCCAGGTATGGGTCAGGAGTTCACTCAATGCAGTAGCTTCATTCTATTTATAGCATTGGCAGACTGCATACTGCATCAGATTTGGCAACAAAGTTCAGCCTGGATCTATTTATAGCTTTGGCAGAGTGCCAACTGTGTCAGATGATGCAACAAGTCAAGAGTTCACTCAGTGCAGCCAGGTACAGGTCAAAAGTTCACTCAGTCTAGCCAGGTGCAGGTCATGAGTTCACTCAGTGCAGTAGACTGAGCCAGCAAATTTGTCACAGTTCACTCGGGGCAACTGCCTTTCTCACCTAAGCCTGGTCAGCCCCATGCATCAGACTCAAGGTAAGTTTGATGTATTGGCCTGATATTTTGACCTGTCTATGTGTCTTTGATGGCTTTCTCGTTCACAAGACAGGTGTCGCCACCTCCAATGACTTTTGCACAGTGTATGTGCCTGCTTATTTCTACAGAGGAATTTGATATATCACCCTGAAACTGGGCATATATATATACTTGTCGAATAGCTTTGTTGTATACAAGACTGGTGGTGCCACCTACAAATATTTTTTTGCACAGTGTGTGTCCCTGCTTATTTTCAGGAGGGGTTTGATATATCAGTCTGAAATTTGGCATATGTATATATCTCTGAAAACTTTGTTGTATACAAGACTGGTGGTGCCAGCTTCAATCATTTTTGTGTTGTGTGCACCCATGCCAGAATTTCAGCAGTGATGTTTGTGTAATTGTTTCCTATCCAAAATGTTTAGTACTTGCATTGTTTATATACATGAGAAGTAATGGTCCAGCATTGAAGCATTATACCTGGTGTATTTCCATATGCACAGGTTTGCATTAGGCCTATAGGCCTTGTTTATTAACCTCCTTGGATGTCCACTTAGAAGTTTCTAGGACCAGCAGTTTCGATTTGTGCCCTGCTAATGGATGGCCGGACGGACAAAGCGCCATTCCTATACCTCAGTTGACTTACAGTCAGCTGAGCTAAAAATATAACAGATGTTATTGTATGCAAATTCGAAGGACCATTCCTGAGAATAATATAATATTAAACTATGTCCACCCAATTTACACATTTAAGTGTCATATATGAAGGCCTTTGATAAGGAGGTTAGCCAGTGACTTAAATGTCAATGCCTATTATAGTTTAGGTTAAAAAAAAATGGGAATGATGCTGTAGGCATTTTAGCGTGATGGTGTATCTAGGGACGTCTTTCCAGTGTTCCTATTCAACATTTACATGTTTAGATCTTATAATATAAAACATAACTTGATGTAAGATCTGTAATATGGGGTATTATCTCTCTCTCTCTCTCTCACACACACACGTATAATTTAATTCAAGAAACAATGATGATCAAAGTACAAAATGGTTTATGTTTAATTTTTACATACATGCATATGTTAAACACACTACAGTTAAGGTACATAGTCATGCGCAATAATATGTATTAATTCACATGCACTATTTGTTCATTTTGGCTTAATTTAAACATTTCCCAGGAAAACATCCCTGCATATGGACTTGCACTCTCCAATTCACCTGTTTTGCACATTGCTATCCTTCTGTGCAGTGATGTAGTCGAGTCCAATCCATCAAAGTCTGAGTCCTGAAGCCACTAATCTGATTCCAAGTCATCTGGAACCCGTGTCCATTTCTGAGTCTGAATCCAACAAAATTTTCTTTTTAAAAAATAAATGACAATGGAACATTGAGATTATAAAAGTATTTCTATGTTAGTTTACACATGCCTTTTACACGACGGTTTAATAAAATTTAGTTCCTAAATACAGACATACAGCTTGGTAAATGGTCTTTTTTGTAATATTCTGTTGGTTGTT
This sequence comes from Sipunculus nudus, assembly GCA_026874595.1. Lineage (NCBI taxonomy): Eukaryota > Metazoa > Annelida > Sipuncula > Golfingiida > Sipunculidae > Sipunculus > Sipunculus nudus. Next base: position 45,937,718 of record CM049321.1, read on the forward strand.
TACACACGTGTATAATATAATATGCTATGATATGTATCAGAGCTTTCCTTCTGCTGGACTCATTATAGACTCGGACTGAATTTTTTAGTCCTTACCTCCGAGTACAGTCAGAGTCCAAGTCCCTAAAATGGGGACTCAAGTAGGAACTAGAGTCCTGACTTGGACTCAAGTCTTCCATCACTGGTTCTGCGTGTTAGTAAACACAGTCCATATTTACCTGTTTACCACAACAACACTGAGCAACCAGAGGTGAGATCTTGTGCATGCGCAACAACTCTCAAGAAAAGAGAAGAAACATGAAAAAAGAAACACTTTTTAGAAGCTTGAACATCTTTAGGTGGTATGCGAGGTATGTTGATGTTTTGAACCACTGATCGTGACTGATGCAAGCTTATCTAAACTCCTGTACAGGTGTAAGCAAACTGTTTGTAGAGGAAACTTTGAAATATACCATAATATTGTGAGGAAGAAACCATATATTTCAAGAACATTGAACATGTCTGGTATGTGAATAGGTCCCTTTAAGAAACACTAAACTATCACCATATATACCATTACCACTTAAATAAAGCATTGACTGGAACACTTCCATTTGAACTGGCAGTATCAGAGGTGTAGGAACAAATTCATGATTGGTAGTTTGATAATATGTTCCATCAGAGAAGTAAACACCGAGGGTTTTAGCCCAGTTTCAGTTTCAGTTGTGACATGGTTGGGAGAAAGAGAAGAACAACCTTATGTTTTGATCAAATTATATTAATGACTAGGATGATATAAAATTGTATTTATTTGGTGTTTTCCCAAAACCTTTATTAAGACTAGATTTAATTATTTTTAATGCTCGGCCGCCACAGTCTCCCTTTTCACAGATATAATGATCCCACAGTCAGGATAATTTGTTTGTTCAATATAATGCCATCAGGGCAGAATAATAAATATTGGAGAGGCGGTTGCCCTTACACTACTAATATCACTTTGCATTCAACATGATTCCTGTGTATACTCCAGGCCCTTAGGGCTTCAAAGCCGGCACCCCCTCTGATGTCGTACAAAGAGAGAGTGTCAAGAGAGGTCTCTTTAAGGCACAGTTCAAGAGGTCTTTTTAAAGCACACTTCTGGAGAGATCTCTTTAAGGCACAGGTTACAGCAGATGATGAATTCACAGATTGTATGTTCCAACTCATATCAAAATGTACCTTTTCCTTTCAATATATTTGAGAGAAAATAGGGTTCCTTCATATTTTAATATACACTTGCTCCGACAGTTTTTAAAGTACAGGTTACAATTGAGTGTGCACTGTTCATGCTTAAATATTATATTTACTTTAACGTATCATAATATGCCACTTGATGTAACACTGACTAGAAAATTTCTTTCCATATCAGACGAAGCTGATCATTTTTCACCAGCATGTGTCTTTTTGTGGATGTTAAGGTTACCCTTTTGTGTAAAACATTTATTACAATACTGGCATTTATATGGTTTCTCTCCAGCATGAATCCTCATGTGCATCTCCAGGTGACTTTTTTGCTTGAAATATTTACTGCAGTGCTCACATCTATATGGTTTCTCTCCTGTATGCTCCATCTTGTGGAGGTTTAGGTGAGACTTTCTTGAGAATGACTTACCGCAATATTCGCATATGTAAGGTTTTTCACCTGTATGTATCCTCATGTGTATGTCAAGGTAATCCTTTCTTGTGTACGCCTTTGTACAATGAACACATTTATATGCTTTTTCCGCAGCATGTGTCCGCACATGTCTATTCAAGTCACACCGCTGTGAGAAGGACTTTATGCACAGCTCACAACTGTATGGGGTTTCTCCAGTATGCTTCAACAAGTGGTATTTCAGGGATCCCTTTGACGTAAAATGTCTGTCACAGTATTTACATTTATATGGTTTTTCTCCGGTATGCATCCTCATGTGTAGATTCAGAATATTCTGTTGAATAAAACACTTTTTGCAGTATTCACACTTGTATGGTTTTTCTCCTGTGTGCACTCTCTTGTGCATGTTCAGATTGTTCTTTAGTGTGAAGCACATACTGCAGTACTCACACATAAATGGTTTTTCTCCAGTGTGAATTTTCGTGTGTATTTCAATTTCATTATTCCTTGAGAAGCACTTTTTGCAGTGTCCACATCTACATATTTTTTCTCCAGTATGCGTCTCCTTGTGTTTTTCAAAATTGTTCTTTCGTGAAAAGCACTTACTGCAATGGTCACATTTATATGGGTTTTTTTCCTGTATGAACAGTCATGTGTTTGTCAAAATTACCCTTGCGTGCAAAGGACTTGCTACATTGCGTACATGTATATGTTTTTTTCCCTGCATGCAACCTCATGTGTCTACTCATACTGTACTTTCTTGAGAATGACTTTTGGCAATATTCACATCTAAATGGTTTTCCAGGTGTTTGTACTATTGCGTGTTTTTCCATACTGTCCTATGTACAAAAGACTTGCTACAATCTTCACATTTGTATCAATTCCATCCTATATGTTAACTCATGTGTTTGTCAAGTTGACTTTTATTTGGGTAGCACTTATTGCAATAATTGCATGTACTGGATTTTCCAACAGCCCTTTTACTTCCAACACTGAAGACTTTGTTTACAGTGTTACCCTTGTTTTCTTCATATTTTTTATGTTGCTTTCTTTTCCCGATTATTTTTAATCTTCTAACATGTCAGATACACCTTTGTCATTTAAACTTTTGATATCATATCTATTAGTGTCTTTCATATAACGTGGCTTTTCCTTTCAAGGGTCAGTCATTAAACTTGCCAGACATGTTACATCATGCTGGCTGTTTAATAATGCATTTCCAGTTTCAGTGTAGATATTGTCTTGTTTAGTTTTCATACAGCACCACTTGTTCAGCAAAGTTTTGACAATTAATCCACTCCTTATGTTACCATGTATATTTTCTTCATCTGACCTGAAGCCAAATTCCACAAAATTTTAATCCCTTTGAGAGCCATCTAAGCCACACTCCTTCTCATAGTAGACCTCTATGTCATGTGGTGCTGGTTTCCTGGAACCCATACCTGGTAAAAATACATGGATTTGATTATCATCATTTCGCAAATATTCTTCTTTATATGCATAATAATACATACAAATGGATGAACAGTATAACAGTATATGTACTATTTATTATGTTAGGTATACTCATAATCAACCAAATTTAATATTAAGGGTACCAGTATATTGAAGAGCCCTGTTTGCTACAAATATGTTCTCACAATTAATAGGTGCTCATTCCAAAAAAACTTCTAACAGCTCAGTATCAGGTCATATTTTGCAATGTAGCCATAGAATTATTGCCAATACCTGGGCCCATCTGTCTTGGTTAAGTTTTCATAGAAATGTAAAAATATGCATTTGGCATGTCACCATCAGATCTTGCTTTTCTGAAAGTGAAAACTGTTATTCTGGTTTCTAGCCACACTTGCCAATCATTGAACCAGGTTCATGAACTGGAGCCTGTTTGGGGATGAGAACTTACCTGTACCATGAATATATCATATAGGAGAAGAGTGTACTGAATTAAAAGGCAGTGTGTAAAACCCAGACCATATGGAGTTTCATATGGGAGTCGAGAATCGGGAGGGTATAATTCACTGATCAGCGCGCTGATCAGCGGTCTGCAGTATAAAACACTGATCAGCGTGCTGATCAGCCACCTTTCAATTAAAGCATTAATTTGAGGCAAATTATCTCCCATACAGCAACCTCCGCCTATTTTGTGTTTAAATATGATTAAAAGACACCTTTTCTATCAGTATTACGTATTAACAAACATATGCATTTATCTTTATTGTGTTCATTATTATATATGAAACGCATGTTACATGCCAGTGACTATTTCGCTGATCAGCGGCGCTGATTATATAAACCTTTCAATCCAAGCATTTATTTTAGACAAATGAGCCCCCATATAACAACCTCCGACTATTGTGTGATTAAATATGATTTAAAGATATATATTCTATCAATGTGTCATATTCACAAACAATGAAATCTCTTTTAATGTGTTACTTATTATACATGAAACCTTTCTACCACCTATTTCACTGATCAGCAAACTGCGCAATCGCTTGACGCTGATAAAGTGCTCATCGGCAATGACTTACGTATTTCATGACTATGATACTTGTCATCTGTGATTCTCTATAATGGTAACATAGAAACCTCTCAGTTGTTTACTTAATTATTTCCTGTGAAACCCGAATGACTGCCAAAACATCGTACCACATACAATTTACAAAAATCAGTTCCCCACAGGAGATATTAGCTGACAGTAGGGGGCGCTGAGTAATTTGTTGGTAGATTTTCACGGGCCAGGTGATGGAAATAGCTGAGATTAAAACTTATGCCCTAAGTGTATCATCAATTTCAACACTGTTACAGACTTGCGCGGTCCCGCATAATTTATTTAGAAAAAAATATGGAAGGTTCACTTGTAGGATGTATTGTATTATAAAAATATATTCTAACCTTGTAAATTGCATATTTTTAATTTTAATGTGTTCCGATTATATCCTGAAAAAAAAATAAAACTGCATCCCACAGAAGGTATAATGCAATAAATAGAAGGGAAATTTATTGCAATCTTCCTCGGTAAATAAAAATGTGGGCGATAAATTCATTTTCTAATATATTTCTAAGGCCAAAAAAAATTAAAGGTATGGTTCTCAGGCACCGCCCGCGTCAATTTTAAACCCCCGCATCAAAAATTTTTATTTTGATTTTTATCTTTCAAGAAAATAAATAATACAATTTATGTAGTATTTAGCAAAATATTTGTAATTTTCATGGTTTTTCCTGATTATATGACATTTTGATCGAAACATCCAAAAAAAGGTCAAAAATAAAATACCGCCCGCCCGCACTGATTTCTGAAAAAAAGTGCCTGAGAACCATACCTTATTTTTTTTTTGGCCTAAGTCATTTTATATATTTCTTGAAATGATGTCTATTTAAACATATAACTGTGCTGAAGAAGGAGAACGGTGTTGAATTAAAATAAATGAAATCATTGGCAAATTATTACTTGAAGCATGCAGACTTCTTTTATAATAAAATTTTAAGAGTTTAATATTTTATAATACCTAACACATTGATCCCTATAATAACGCTAAAGTTCTGAATAACAATGCCATTGTAGAATTTAGATGTTACATCCATCCTTTTACCTTATTGTTTCAACACCGTTCATCGACATTCACTACCGTTAAAAAAAGGTGATGATTTATTACAGTGTTGTAATTAAAAGTAATTACTCCTTCAACCTTTCTAGTACTGATTATATTTATGCTGCTAGTGTATGCTGTTTTCCAAAACTATGAAAAACATTCCTATTCCAATCATTTTTTAGAGAAATGTAGAAGTAACGATGTTAAAGCAATAGATATGCGGATATTTTTACACAATTATGGAAATGTCCTGTTGTAAAATGAAAAAAAATATAAATACCGATAATGATGTTTTTGTGGAGTTATTCTTTGACGTTACTTCATTTATATATATATATATATATATGTATATATATATATATATATATATATATATATATATAAGTGGGATTAAATCTATCAACATTGTGTTAAAATCGATTAATTATCTATACAACAGTGTTGAAAAAGATTCTGGCGACCCACTTTTTAAATGCAAAAAAAGGAAATATAAGAGGGATGTAAAGAAACTTGTGAAAGTTTTTAAGGAACAATTATATTATAAATGAAGAGTGAAAGAATCCTTAGGCTATACGTACAGTTCTTAATAAGAAATAAGAGGATAATCAGTCTTTTATTATGGCTATATACATTTAACATATTTATTTTTGATAAATTCAAATTTTATATACATTCATACTAAGTGCATATCTCAGCTATTTATTTCATCTGGCCGGTGAACACCTGACAAATTATTGCAGCGCCCCTTACTGTTAGCTAATATCTCCAAGTGGTCGGTGGGGCACTGATATTTTAAAGTTGTATGAAGTAGCCTGGTATGGGCGATGTATTGGCAATCACTCGGTTTCACAGGATATAGGTAAAACAACTGAGAGCCTTCAATATAACCATTATAGAGAATCACTCGTGACAGGTATCTTAGTCAAGAAGTACGTAAATCATTGCCGATCAGCGATTGCGCAGTTTGCTGATCAGCGAAATAGTAGGTGGTAGAAAGGTTTCATGTATAATAAACTTGTAACACATTAAAAGTGTTTTCGTTTGTTTGTAAATATGAAACACTTATAGAATATGTATCTTTAATCACATTTAATCATATAATAGTCGGAGGTTGTTATATGGGGCTAATTTGTCTAAAAATAAATGCTTGAATTGAAAGGTTCCTGATCAGCGCCGCTGATCAGCGAAATAGTCACTGGCAGGTAACTTGCGTTTCATGTATAATTATGAACTCAATAAAAATAAATGCATATGTTTGTAAATACGTAATACTGATAGGAAAGGTGTCTTTTTACCATATTCAATCACAAAATAGGCGGAGGTTGCTATATGGGAGATAATTTGCCTGAAATCAATGCTGTCATTTAAAGGTGGCTGATCAGCGCACTGATCAGCGTTTTATACTGCAGACCGCTGATCAGCGCGCTGATCAGCGAATTATACCCTCCCTCCAGAATCAGAGGTCCAGATTTCACACCGACTGCTTTACACACTGCCGAATTCAAATCTTGCCCGTTAAACCGAGATAATCCATTGTATTAACCAGGCTCTGGATAAAACTACCAACCCTTAGAACTATGGGGAGAAGGTCGGCCTGTACACTCAGTACAGTCTTGTTTTGGCTTCATACAACTGATACAAGCTGTTTGATTCCTGCTGAAATGAGTATGGAGCCCGGGTTCTACAGTGTGTATTTTCAGCCATGCACCAAGGCAAAGTACTGTCTTACAGAATTAACAAATTTCATTGCTTAGTGCAAAAACCTGTGTATCTTACTTACTGCTTACCTGACCATATGCACATCACTGTAAGTTTGTAGAAGAAGATTAAGCAAATATATTCTAATTGGAATCTTGTGACTCGTGTCCCCTTAAATGAACGATAATAGGGGATTATATACGGAAATATGGAAAATATCACGAAATCTTAGGAGAAAAATTACCGACCACTAAAACGCAGAAATACCATGTAAATGCTAGCATATAAGAAGCTTTCGCCTTTATATATATCTGTGTTCCATGTTTTAGGTTGGCCTATTTTATAGACAATTATCGCAGGGGTTTGATCATCTGTTAAATAAAATGAATCAAGGGGTTTTAAAAGGAATCAAAATATCAGAAAAAGTTAACATATAATAATAATAATAATAATTATTATTATTATTATTATTAATTATGTAGGCCTATATACATAACGTTCACGAATCATGGATTTAATTTTCTTTCGTTTATTGTGGTTAATGCTGAAGTAATTATAGCAATTCGTGGTTATACGGCACAGAAACAGCAGATGAAATATCGAAAGTTCACTCGCGAACATTTTCCATGTTTATGTTTATTTTCCATGTTGATTTTTACGTACGGTTTGTGCCCTTATAACGGACGGAACAAGGACCGGGCGGTAAGAGGGAGGTCGAAAAGGGTTGTCCCTTTGACCTTTGGTAAGCAGAGCAGAAATGAAAATCTAGAAAATATGTTTGTACTTCAATGTTGTAATTACTGAGTGGCCAAGAAATATCTATAAAGATGTAGGTTAACTATAAATTTTTTAAAGTAAATTTATACGTTCATGTATGAAAACTTGTTACAATGACAGCAATGTGTTAAAGTAGGCCTAAGTAAGAAAAGCGGAAATGTAATAATCACACACAATGAGTGAACTTCCGAAGACTTTATCACATATTTCTATTTCTATGATTTATGTTTATGTTTATGGTCCTACATATATGCACTGGATCTAGCCCCATCTGCATGTGCATGCATACCTAACGGACCCCCCCCCCCCCCCCCATGAATTTAAGACCGAGAGAACTCAATGATTGGACTAGGCCAAATCAATACAAAGGCAATTTTGAAGAAATTAAAACCATTTAATTAGTGACAAGAAGCTATCATGATTAAAATGGACCAAGCATAACACCTGGTCACCATACAGGTGGAAATTTGAGGGTTGATACAGCACTAGTCTAAACAACCTTCCAAGTCACATATCAACCAAGAAGTTTCATAAGGAAATGGTATACTAGCTTGGCCTAAATTTGGTATGATGACAGGGAGGGATGTTATGATGAAGCTCATGGAAATTAGTGACCCTTGCAGGCCTTCCGAATCGCTCTATTTAAACGAGTCAGTCTCTCTGGGGGATTTACTGAAAATGACTCTAATTACTCTTTTTAAACAATTTTTAAACTTTATCAGGTAATATTTATTGCAATCGTTCATTTATGAAAAACAAATGTTTGAATAATTAATTAGGACACCACTTGACAAGCGCTGCCCTATAGTAATTACCGTGTCAGTCCGTCCTTCCGTCAGTGACACTTTCTTTCGCGCGCAATAACTCAACAACAACATACTTCAGCTTTCCCATTTTCACAGGGATGATTGGTACCTATGACGGTTCCAGACCTTTGAATTACAGACATGTCGGAATTCCAATATGGCCGCCAAAGCCAACTCGCTGATATTCTTTGCGCACGCAATAACTCAACAACAACAAACTTCAGCTTTTCCAAACTCACAGAGACGGTTCATACCTATAACGGCTCCAGACCTATCGAAATACAGACTTGTCTGAATTCCAATATAGCCGCCACAGCCTGATTTTCTTTCGCGCACGATAACTCAACAACAACCTTCTTCAGCTTTCCCAAAATCACAGGGATGATTGGTACCTATAAGAGCTCCAGACCTATTGAATTACAGACTTGTTGGAATTTAAATATGGCAACCGCAGCCTAATCGCTGATTTTGTTTTGCACGCGATATCTCGATCAACAACAACGTACTGCAGCTTTCCCAATTTCACAGGGATCATTGGTGCCTATGAGGGGTCCTTACCTATTGAATTACAGACTTGCTCAAAATCAAATATGGCTAACAGACTACATTCAGTGATTTTCTATTATTTCGGTATATCTTCTTGAATATCATTTCATCCAATAGGATTTTTTTTTTCAAATTTAACCTAATGTTTCACCTATATGTAAACTAGTCCATCACAAGCAGAAAGGTGGGGCCCTTCGAGGACCACATTTAGTTTCAATTACAATAATTTCAATAGCTTCTTTATATATTTCCATCAAACTTACATATATAATGAAACACACCAGTCTATTAACCACTTTCCCATGGTTGTTAGCACTGAAATACTCGCTAACTTCAAAGTGACATACAAATTTGAGTTCTTGTTTATTATCTCCATATGAAGTTTTCCCTACAAAACAATCCCATCACATGGGCTTACTTTGTCTAATTCACCTGTTTTATATGATGTTATGGTTCTGTGTGAGTATACAAAGTTCACGTGTCTGTTTATTATACTACAGGACTGACCAACCAGTGGTCCAATCTTGCGCATGCGTGACAATTCCCAAGTAAGTAGAAGAAACATGAAAGAAAAATGTATAAGAAACACCGGTTGGAAGATTCTTGACTTGTGAAATTGCCTGGTACAGCCACCATGGCTACACTGCATGGTTATAAGCACAAGTATCATCGAACAGGAGCCTCCTTATTTCTAGGGGACACACGTGATGCAACCATTGAATTCGAATTGTGACACACATTTCTCTCGGCATGGATTAATATAATTCCAGCACCTACGAACCAAATTTCCTTATTTGATCAGGATCTGGTTATGCAGAATGTTAATGGATTTTTGTATGCAGTCTAGGAGAGCTTTCCAGCTAAATTCACATAATGAAAACTGAATAATTTATTTTATTATATTCATTTAATGATTGTTGCGACTGTCACAAAAAAATAAGAGCTCCAACCAATAACTAACCCAGTTACTGTTATTCTCACAATGTAAATAACTTTTAAGAAAAAAAAAGTAATTGAAAAAGTATTTGCAGTTACTTTAAATAGTTATTGTAATTGTAATCGATTACATTTCTGAAAGCACAAAAGTGATTGTAGTTGTAATCGATTATTTTAAAAAGTAATTGCACTTGTACTCGATTACTATAAGTATCTGGGCCCAACTCTGCTGACAACAAATGAACAGTTCTCGCCTGATGTGTACAGTTTTCCACTACAGTGATAATTTCTTACAGGTTTATCGTTTTATAACCTCTTCTTCTTTATCATGTGTTACCAAAGGTTTTCTAAGACTTTCTCTCCAGCGCGTTATACAATGACGTTTTCTTTAGACTTAGTCTCCGGCTTGTGTTACCATGGGGTTTTCTTTAGACTTATTTTCTTTAGAATTTCTCTCCAACATGTGTTACTTTGGGGTTTTCCATAGACTTATACTCTCCAACATGAGTTACCAATGGGTTTTCTTTAGACTTACTTTCAAGCGTGTGTTGCCATGGGATTTTCTTTACACTTACCCTCCACCGTGTGTTACCATGGGGATTTCTCATGTGTCACCATAGATATATTCTTCGACTTAGTCACTAGCATGTGTTATCATTGGATTTTCTTTAGCCTCAATCACCGGCATATGTTACCATATTTTTCTCAGACTTATTCACCAGTATCTGTTACCATGGGATTTTTCTTTAGACTTAATCACCAGCATGTGTTATTATGGGATTTTCCTTAGACTTACTCTCCACCTTGTGTTACCATGGGGATTCCTTATGTGTCACCATAGATCTTCTTTAGATTTGATCATTTTCTCTAGATATATGCTCCAACATGTGTAAAAATGTTGTAACGGCTCCAATTCGTATACTTCATTGTGGCCATGTGCATCTGAATGGGTGCAAAAGGACAAGCAACTTTGGGGAAATAGTGCACGGTCTTGAATGGACTCGTTCGGCAAATACACATATGTTTTAGCTTTCATTGAATAAGAACAGCTTACGTTTGCCCGCCTTTACGGAATTAATACATAGGGGTGCGACACGAGTTCACACCCAGAGAGAAAAAATCGTTACGTATGGCCTGAGCCACGATATTAATAACTACCTTCTGATTCACTTCACTTCTGTTTACATCGTGCCTTAAGCCCTGAAACATTTATATCTCAAGCCAAACTATGTATTCTTAAGTGCCATAATGGCAAACTATGTAATGTTTGTTTAAAAAAAGTATATCGTGAAGCGGCTCTAAGTCAGGTCTCAACATACTCTCGATCACGTAGTCTCAACCATGTCTTTAGACAGCATATCTTTCCAGGAGTTTAGACATACTCTCCAACACGCATTACCATGCGTTTTACCGTGTGTTTTTCCTTAAGTCTTACTCCAAAACATGTGTTACCCTGTGTTTTTCCTTTAGAATTTCTTTCCAACATGTGTTACCATGTTTATCCTTTAAACGTATTCTAGCGCACGGGTTACCATGTGTCTTACCGTTGTACTCTCTTCGGAGAAATATTTACAACGGTGTTCACGCAATTTTTTTCTCCTATATTATATATATATATCCTAGGGTAATACTAGTATTCAAAATTTCGTTTTAGTAGCGCAGGCGCTGACATGTAAATGTATATGCTTTTCTCACGTATATACTCTCAGGCGTATTTAATAAATCACTTTAAGAGAATCAGTTGGGCAACATGTATTTGGTATCAGTCTCATAATATGTATGATGCTGATCATATCCACAATACGCTTATGTCTTAAAGATCTGCTGCAGTGCTTACGTGGATATGGTTTTTCTTCGAGCTTATCATCGTCTGCTCACATTTATATGGTTTCTATCCAATTTGTATCCCAGGATGTGCTCACATTAATAAAGATTGTATCCAGTTTGTATCCTTGAGTGCTAACATTAATATTTTTATCCAGTGTGTATCCCCATGTGCTCACATTTATATGTGTTTTTTTTATCCATTTTTAGCTCACATGGATATGGCTTTACTCCTGGTTTATCCTTTCGAGAGAGGGACATGTTGCAACTCTTGCATTAAACATAATCTCTCTTTTTCATGTACTTTGTTATGGTGTATATTGCACTTATTTTAAATACACGTGTTACAACTGAAGTGCCCATATTTTTCAGTCTTTTCGATATAACGATATGTTTGTGTCAATCTTAAATTTGTGAGATAAAGACTTCGTGCAGTGTTTACTTGAGGTTTCATGTGTATGTGCACTTATGTGGTTTTCAAGGGATACCTTAAGTTAATATGACCTAGTGCAGTGCATACACTTTAAATTTATCCCTCGGTATGTGTCTTCATGTTTATTTTTATGTCATATTTTAAAGAGAAAGACTTGCCGCAGTATACACATACAAAGGGCTTCTGCCCGGTATGAAACTTCATGTGCCCTGTTAGACTACATTTCCGTGAAAATATCTTGCTGCACATCATATTTATGAAGTTATGAAACCAGTATGAAACCAGTTATGCCCATCCAGTTGAAACCTCTCGGTGAAGGATTTTCCACAGTGTTCACACTTAAACGGTTTTTCTCCAGTGTGTATTCATATATGTCACAGTATACACATACATAAGGTTTCTCCCCTGTGTGTATCCTCTTGTGTCTACCCTTTCGTGTTAAAGACTTGTTGCAGTGCTCACATTCATTTGTTTTTCCTGCACATTTGTAATAACAATCTCATGTTCATGAAACTGTGGTTTCATATCAGATCCATCTGAATCATGTAATAATTCAGATGCATCATTGTCATTTAGATCTTCTGCCCTGTGGTTCCAATCAGACACAAGAGTGGACACATGGACTGTTATTTCGTTATTGGGCTCTACCTCTCTTGGTCTTTCGTCACAAGTATACTTAATATCATAAAGGTTTTGTGACGTATGTGTGGCGTCAGTGAGAGGGCTGTCTTTGTAGTTTTTTAAATATACATGATCACTTTTTTGTGTGGTTGCTCCCAAACAGTTCTCTCTTTGTGTTTTCAAACGAGTTTTCCTCATGGAGCCCAGTGGTGAATGTCAGAATTTGAATAATTGTTGGTGAAATATGAGTCAGATTCCTTCTTAATGAAGATATCAATGTCCTCCTTTGGAACTGGTTTGCTCATAATCATACCTGATCAAATATGAAATAAATCATAAATATGGTATCCAAAATGATGAAAAAAACTATATCATAAAACAATTTATAAAGCATGCATCTAGTTTTTTTCGCTATTAAATAGTATTTGTAATGAAGCTTTGTATAGTTTTAGTAACGATGATTACTGGTTTCCGCTTTTGATTGATGTGTTACTGCTAAAATATAAACTGAGCCATTCATACATTATAGGGCGATACTACAGGTAGAGATAAATAGATAGTTAAGTGTAAAAACTTATTATTATTGTATTAGTTTCTTGTATAAATGTAGGCCCAATACTTGCGAGACTTTATTTTGAATTAGGTAGTAATCTGACTCTAAGCATTGTATATAAAATAACGCATGGTCAGAGATATAAGACTCAATGTTAGCAGCCGTAAAGCGATCTGTGGAGACCTCAATCGACCCCCAGAACTGAGCAATAATTTAAATGGGCTAAGAGGGCACACCTTGAAATTAAGCTCTATCAGGTGCAAGCCAGTCACCTATAACTATTACTCTGACCAACATTCACGTAAATCAGGTAATTTTTACTCTTTGGGGTTTATGAATGTCCTGCTCAGTCTACAGCCATAACCTCCCCCCCCCCCCCCCCCCCGCCCCCATAAAAATTTTGCCCTATATAAATATTTCTCTGTAAGTCAATGTCATATTTCACTGTTAATATTTTTCATTCACCAAAAGACGAACTAAAACCTGTATTAGGTGGGTTTATAACCAGGTGGAAATGTGTTATTCTACTTTTACTGGTGGAACCAACATTTCTGAATGGCAGAAACCCGGTGGAAATCACAGAAATCTACGTCAGTCAAATGAAAGCAAATTTTATTTTTAGAAATTGTTACCCAAGTGTAAAAATATACCCATTTTATCGACAGATAAGGATGTTGGTTAGTTTTTTTTCATTTAGTTGCCATATTAAGTGGCCGAAAATGTGAAAACCTATAATTACAGTATAAATAATGGTGACAATAAGCATATTCTTTATTGTATATTTGACAAATAAAATTGCGTTTACATTCATTTTTTCAATTTTTTTCTGCTTAAAGGGGAAATTAGATCTGGATAAAGTCATACGACTACCTTATACCTCTGTCAGAACCTGTATAATGTCACGCTTCGGTAACACGGGTTTAGGAGATTAACTTAACCAATTATTTATGGCTATAATAGGTTTCCATGGTGCGGTCTCTCCATTTAAAAAGGCTTATCTTTGTGTCACAATGGTCCATAATACTTGGAATTAAAATATATTTTAAGAAATTATGGGTTGTTCTCTGAGCGTTAACACCCAACCCCCTTACACATGTGAACACAATTTCCTCAAAATACCTAAGACACCTTTCTAGCGGAAGTAATCAAAATAACCAATGATGGACACATTCGGTCAGTTTGCAAATGTATGACTAAATGTTTTCAATCCCTAAAATTCAGTAAGTGAAGCCTACGCCAAATTTACTTGTGGCGCATATATAGCAGATACATTGGTTTTTGAATCCCTTATATCTAGTAAGTAGAGCCTGCGTCAAATGCATATATATATATATATACTCTGATATCTGAAAAATAAAACCAATAATGATTTTTGTATGGAATTTGACTTAGCTCTCCTTAATAGGACACATACTGAATCAGTCGGTCCTTTTTTTTTTTGTTTTTGTTTTTCTTATTGTGAAAATATATTTAAATTGACAATGACAATAGTTCTTTAAATGCGTGAAGATGTCTTTAATAAGTGGTTTGGTTGTTCTATAATAAACATGCAGTTACAACGTTTAGTTGAAAATATATGTTTAAATGTAGTTAAACCATCACTTTTAACACACATTTTCATTAGTTATTTTTATAGGCTTGTTCAATGACTATTATTATTTCCTCTTTCTGGATAAGCCTAATGTCATGTGGGAAATGAAGCCCACTGAATTATATTTGGACTTTTTACTAGGCAGATTTAACCGTATGCTAAAGCTATGTTACACTCACATTATAGATATATAAAGTAACAAATTGTGTAAGGGAAAAGTTAGAGTGATGCTTTTAAATAAACTAATTTAATTATTCTCACACGAGATTTCGAAGCGTGCTGCCTTGACCAGCTGACCGCCTTTGCGTTTCGGAAGCTTGTGTGATAATACTTTACCGATACGTATCACAATAACACGGCTACACATATACATATACACACACACATATATATATATATATATATATATATATATATATATATATATATATATATGCACCAATGCACTGAGGCCCAAAAAAGTTAATATGAAGTGAGCGGCCGAAATGAACTTCTACAAATTTGATGTAGTTACACTTGTCTCATACATTATTAAGAGTATTACTGTACTTTTATTACATTCATACTGGTAAATTATTAATTACTGGATCAAGAATGGCCTTACTACATCACCGGCCAATCTTACTGTTTTGTTAAAAATAAAATTAAATAAATCTCCGTATTCTTTCACCCACGTAAATCTGTTTTAAATTTATATCCACAACCCACACATTCCTGCTGATACTTTAATGCGCCGTAACAATCAGTCTGATCCAGTTCTGAACGAGATTAAGGATAAATACTCATTAACAAATTTAAAAAATACATTTTCGTTATGTAATCTAAGTGCATCGGGATACATTTTTATCAACTATTATATGTGTGTAAGTTTAGATTTTCATATAATAAAAATAACAAACGTTTGAAAATATTCAAATATTATTTTGCCAATATTCAAAATATACTTACACATATATAACTTTTATTACAAATGTATCACGATGCTTTATCACTTGGCATTTTTGTTGATTCTTGTAATGAAATTCATGTTTGGTGTTGTTTTTTAATGTATACATAGCAGATCACAACTCATACTATGCTCTATGTCATGTGTTGGTAACTCAGCATAGGGCTATGCCTGTCAATTAAGAATCCAAAGATAATTCGGCGGGCTTCATTTCATCTAATCTGATACAGTAATTTTGTTTTGTGTTAGCATAATGAACAGTCATCTCTCATTTCCTGTATTCTATGTTTTTGTATAGTGTATTGGACAATGCTTTGAACAGAATTCTTATTCACCGGCGTTGATTTGTGGAACAGCATGGAATACGGGTATAACCTTCAGTTAATAAAGCAGTACTCATATATTCTCAGTTCTGATATGTATAATACGCTTTTCTCCCTTGTACACTGTCACGCTTCTTTTCAGTTAACCCTTTTCGGAAATTCCGTTGAAGATTCACAAAGTTTTGATCCAATGTATGTCATTCTGTTTATATCAAAGTTTTGATCCCATGTATGTCATTCTGTTCATATTCAGACTACGCTTTGTCAAAAGGATTTGCTGCAATGCTGACATATATTGTTTCCAGAATGTATCCACGTATCTTTCCATATCATCGGTTTGAGAGAAGGACCTATTATAGGGCTCATACTCGTATAACTTCTGTTCCTTATACATCGCAATTTGTATATCATACGTATCTTGGAATAATGTACAGCAGTGCTCACATTTAATTTTGGTTTCTCCGGTTTGTACCCTTCACAGTACTCGTATTTATGAACATTCAGTGTGGAACATTCTAGATGTAGAAGGTGGGCAAAAACAAAATTCATATTTATATGGAGTTCTTCTTAACATATCCTCTTGTGCATATTCGGAAATGGCAGTTGTGTAATGAATTCGCTTAAGTGACTAGACTTTAACGTTTTTGTTCAGTAAGTAACTTAAGCTTGTATGTAGGTGACTTGTTTCAGTGAATTCAATTTGAATTTAGAATCGTAGGAAAAACATATATCTTAATCAGCGTGGTACAATGAAACGACAAGATCTGTTATAACTCCACAGCCGCTGTTTAGGCCGAAACGCTATCTCCAGTTAAAAAATAATCAGCTGTTACGCAGTGGGAGGAAGTCCAATGACACGATTGTATAAAAATGTCGCTATAGGTAAATATGTGAATGTTCATGGGAAATCTAGAATATTGATTTTCCTATTTTCCTACCAAATATTTGCTGTATCAAGATATGGCTGCAAAATGGAAACCCTCTTGACAGGTCAGATAATAACGAAGAATTATTGCATTACAACATATATTTGCCACAAGAAATGTTTAAGTCTGTAACAGATATTAGTCAAATATGGACCACATAGCATTTTGGGATTATAGGTCGGGTAATATAAACATAGACCTTTACAAATATTCGTGTCGCTTTAATACCGATCGTCTAATATGCGTTTATAATATTGTTCACACATACGTCTATTGTAAAAATATCAGATTTTAAGCAAGTGGATATATCAAACACCGAAACTTAACTACAGAATCTTCGAGCCATTACTTATTTCATTGCAGGTAAACATTTTGAGGAAACAGACTACAACAATATAACAATAGTTATAACAATATCCTTGCAACAACATATAATGTTGATGTCTTTTATAATCATACTGGCTACCGCTACCGCAAATCAAGCAAAGACAGTTAGTGGAAATGCAACAATTGTTGGTGTTTATGTGCTATATTATGAAAGGTAAATATCTGAAAAAAAGAGTATTTAAATTAAACTATACAGAGCGATGTCCAGACATCAGGGAGAATAATTACATTTTTTATCTACAACACACACAAATTTTATCTGTTGCGAATGCGGAAGAGACAATTAAAAATTAAATTGCACAATAATCTGGTAATCTGCTATTCCTTTCACAATATCATAACGTATGAATTTCGAACTTTTCTATGATAAGCTAACAGTGAATATTATAAAATCTATACTTGCTGCATGTTAGGCATGATAACAGCAGTCTCTTATCGAATGCACAAGAAAGATATCCAGTTGGATATTTGGTTTTGGTTTTAATTCATGTAATATGACTACAGTAACATTTTGCAAGTCTGTCTGGTACATTATATTTAGACTGGCTCTTAAATAGTTTCAGATATTAAGGTTTACATGTTTTCATCGTACTCATTCAGGCCCCATACTAAAACAGATAAAAGTAAAAATGCGTCATTCTTTTGAAAGTATTATAAAGATTGCATGAATGTTGTTAAATGATTTCAAATTGGGTGATTTGTAACGGGGACACCTTACTTATGATCCAAGACTAGTGCCGGGGTTTCGCATATCAAACTTTGTCCTCTTGAACATGACGTTGGTACCCAATGGTGCATCGTAGCAGCCATAATAATGGCACAGTTGAACATACCCAATCTAGTTTTTCCAGGTATCCAATTGGCATATTTTATATGTCTGCGGGAAGTTGCCCAGATCCAAGCTTTCATTCTTCTATCGAAAATAGCAGAAATCCAGTACGCCAGAACCACGTCTTTACCTGAATTATCTACAATAAATAATCTTGAGAAACATCATCTCAATAATACATTTCTATGTTATTCCACAGCACCATGTTTGGCTGTGATATTCAGAGTGGTCAATTATTGAGAAGCTGAGCCAATGCGACAATGAAGTACAACAAAACAAAATCGGGATTATTCAATGGCACAGAGGTATTTCCTTTATCCTAATATTTACGGACATATTTCTTACATTATATCTCGGTTATTTATTAGGAAACTCAAAGACATATCTATGCTGAAAAAAGTGAGCCTCAAATCACAATATTAACACATACAGGTTTGAATAATGTCGTGAAATAAATTCAAAAACTCACTAATATTTCCTACATTTCTACTTGGTAAAAATGTATCATTGATAAAGACAAATATTGCAAATGGATGGGTGTTCAAACTAAGTCTGGATAAAAGTACTAAATGAAAGTACTCGTTCAACTCCTTATTTATCTTGTACAAAACATAAGAAGGATGTCGGCAGATTCAGCATACCTATTATCTCCCCCACGTGCTCCTGTTCATGCTGCGATTCAAGTGCTAGGAGGGAAGCACGAGTGCGCTTACAAAGTGCTTCAGCTTCCTCATTATTAATAGCTGCCTGAAACACATTAAATGAGTTTGTTAATGATATTTAACGTTATCATTTCATTTTAAGGAGACATCAGTTGAACGGTGCAGTACAGCGAACGTAGCACTAGGTCAGTTTGTTGCGTGAAGTTGAGATTTCTCCTCTCTCTCTCTCTCTCTCTCTCCCATACCTTCTTAATATGAGGTAATTCATATGTCATATTTCTTGCTGCTGTTGTTATTTTCAGTCTTTCACAAGATGGCCCAAAGTGTGAAGAATTAAAATCCAATAGACCAGGGTATAATTTGTTTTAATCAGACATATGCTTACTTATGCTTTACAATTCCAATGCATTACAAATAATGTGACAGTACTTGAAGCGAAATATTTTATAAATGGGGGGCGTCCGATTTGCCAATAGAAAATTCATCATCATGTTTAAATCATTTGCATAAAGTGCGAAGTTAGATAACACCCCTTTCTTTAGACAACACTTTGCAGGATTTCTCCTACAACTAACCAGTATGAGTTTGTAGCAGGATGCGAATGATGTGGCACGGTCAGATGTATCTCCTCGAAAAAGGTCACTGAAGTCTGCAGGACAACCTAAAAAATGAATGCATGATGAATGTGTCATGTTTAATAAATATATTTTATGAACTGTTCGTTACTTTAAGCCTATTTTCTTCCTACCTGTCATCAGCCTTGTCAATTTTAATTTTTTTTTTATTTTGACAAATATTAGAAATGCGTCATACATTTACTCCAATAGCTTAACATTATTCGAAGAGAAAGTTCATAAAACATTAAGTATAAAAAAGGATGTATTGCAGTGAAAGTGAAAACAAAAACTTGAAATGCAAAACAAGGTACTCTTGTATGTAATATATAAATAATAGGACGCTGTGCTTGACATATTTATGTACTCACGTATGTACTCACGTAAGCTGTTATGTCGTTCTGTATCTTCCTTTAACCTTGATAGAGAATTAAGAACTGTTTGATTTATCCTCACGGGTTGACGCATGTTCTTTTGAGATCCTTGCTCAACCGCCGGATGTAAGCTCTCCGTCATCTGAGCTTGCCCTGTATTTTGGGCACTCACTAGAAATTAATATTTCATGCACATGATATACTTTGATTTTTTTTGTTTTGAATGTTTCGCGATGGTTTTATTTTCGCGAATGCACTAGAACCTATTACATCTAAATCAGCTGTATTTGCATTTATTATAAAATAAGAACAAAATCCACAACATCCCACTCTATTATGACCTGTCACACAGTCAATATATCCCCGATATAACCGCATAATAAATATAATTAATTCGTGTTTGCATATGCCAGTTTCGATACTATCACAGATAAGGTATACTGATTAACGAACCATGTTTCTAGATGTGTGATAGCTTATACGATTGTACAGATGCACAAGCCCCATTTGTGCATCATGGTTGGTGGACATCATACTCCCTAGGGTTTAATATTCGCGATTACATCCCATTCGGGAAGATCGCGAAAATAAAAACCCTCGCGATTACAAAGGCAACCACAGTTCTTAAAACCTTCACAGAGGCATATCTTTATTTGGTTGTTTTGACAAAAATTGAATCATGAACATGAATGGCATCCGAAGAAGTATGTGTATTCTTTAACTTGTTACTAAAGAATAAAGAATAAAGTGGTTGTTTAATTTCCATATTATGGTTGGAACAGTTTCACATATAGCGATTTGAGCAAAGGTGCAATATCTGGGCTAAGGTGCAAAGGTGTGAAAAAAAAATCTTAATGTAATCTTTAAGCATACATTAAAGTCGATACCTTTGAAGAGTTGATACGTGTTCGCCCCTTTCATGGATTCTTGTGTCCAGATTTCGGAGAGCGTCTTCACACATACCCCCTCGTATAGTGACAGAACGGAACAGCAGGAGGAGGCACTGCAGCTCTCTAAGCATTGAAGGGTCCCAATCATCGGCTGATCTGACACATAAAACTGTTTTGTTCGGTTTGTTATGACAACCTGATCGTCTACCTCTTGGAACCAGATAATATTTGGTGATGATAATCCAGCAGTGACAGCTGAAGAACAGATCGCGTTCAACATTCACTTCATAATACTGTAAAAATACTAATAATTGTTTTGTGGGGTTTCTTTGTATGCACACTATGATACTCCTGATATTTGTTTTGCATTTCGGAAAAATAGTTTTAATTTGTTTAATATTACCTAAACTAAACGTACCAACCTTGTATAATATGCCTTATGACACCATTACCCTTCCGATTGTATTTGCGAATATGTCCCTGCTATTTAAGTTTTATCACTCGTTTTGTTTTGATTTTTACCTGTGAAAAATTCAAACCAAATTTATGCACCGAAATCCTTTGTATATGTTCCTCCTATTTCAGTTTATTTGTTCTGACTTTTACCTGTAAGCAGTCCTATCCAAATATATGCACGGGAATCCATTGCTTTCTCTCTTTGTCTCGCGCGCGCGCGTGCAATGGAATGCGCAAATTAAATTGCCGTGAACGTTAGCCTTTGTTCAAAGGTAAACCCTGAACAGATGACATTAAATATTTAACTAAACGTAGCTTTCCAATTGACACCTTTGCAGGAGCTTGGCAGTTCTGTTTTAGTGCGATACACTCCAATTAAATTCATTTACTTAAGCATCGATAAAATCAAGTTTTAAAATGAATTTACTCATTTCCAGAGCGGTGTGTTTACATGTCAACAGAAAATTTGACAGGGTTTGATTGATTGGCATTCAATAAGTTCTCTCTACAATATATCTCTGGTTATAACTGTTTTAATCATTTTATTGTGAATTTCAAATGGCAATAGAAACGATATTTATTATAGTGACAAGCTTTCTTTATTAGCCAATTTAAAAATATGTGGAAAAATATAGAAATGTATTTCAAGTCTGTTATATTATGATTTTTTCACAGTATAATCAGTTCAAAGCAAGCGAGCAAAATATCCACAGACAGTCTACATATTAACGAGATTATTAATTACACATCAATAAGGAACACGTGAAGGTTTTAACAACAAGAAAATCTGATCAGCAGACTTCAGTTAATAAACTATTTATAGGATTTGACCATGTGAATATTAGGATCAATGCGTGCAATTAAATTTATATTTCTTTGTCCGCATCGTTACCTTTTCATATTAGTCTCTTGTTTAGCTTTGTCAGATATTTCAGTAACTTCAGGTACTGCTAAAGATTAAGGACAAGAATTAATGCAAAAAAAAACTAGCACTGAAAACAAGTTACAGCAACACGGAAGGAGACTGCACTATAGGAGTTCTACTCCCTTTTTTTGGCAATAAACAACTCTTCCTTCCTTTTGAAACACCGATAACCGATGATATGCCAATGGAAAGTTACATTCCTTTATCCTGTGCGAATTTAACTATTTTAAATCCGATTGATATTTTTCTGAGGTGTATATCTAAGTTTGCTTTGGCAAATCCAGAACACTTGTTTTTTAACCTTACCCAAATGAAAAGCTCAAATTATTATTTCTTAATTTGTAACGTATATGAAACATTATTGTGACATCGCAAATAATACAGCTAAATGATAAGGATGACTTTTTATCCTGATCTCGAATTTTGATTTTGCTGTGGTTAATACGGTTTTCTCAGGCATTAAGCATCTTTTGTAATGCAAGGCCCTCAACCAGAGGAGGCAAATAATACCGGCTAAATCAATGAAAACCTGAATAATAACTAATTGCAATCATCGTTTAAAGTCTGGTTATGCTGGTTTCTTCTTTCTAAATTTGCTGTTCTTAATACAATCTTAAGTCACAGTACTTTTTACAGTTTTTCATAAGAGTTCACTTACTAAGCATTGGATCCATAATTCTGTTTTTTTTTTCTTTATTGTACATTTTGAATAAACACGTATATATTTTGTTGCCTTTTTCCTGATCTTTTGCGACATTCACTTGGGGTTAATACGTTTATTTCTACCTATTCGTGTTCTCTATATACCAACCTGTGTCATAAAAACTTTCGTGTATATTTCCGTTTTCATTCAAAACAATATTATATTACCTTTCTATGAGTATATTTTACAGGTGCGATTTTGGGCTAATAATTTTGCGCATTTGCTTCTATTTAAATGTTAACCCTATTAGAATTTCATCCCCTGTCACCGTTCCAAAAGATTGATAAGAGGTTCGTATGATAATGTGTTTTTTTATAAAGTCAAGTTAATGCTTCAACAGCAAAATTATAGCAAATTTATCCATGTTTAAAAAATGGATTGTGTAACTTTTCATAATGAAAATATTATGTAGATAATCGAATGGAATATGAAATAAGCTTTGCAACTTAGTTGAACATTTTTAACAACCCAACAAGCCTGTGTATAGACTCGTCAATCACCCTTGTAAATATCGGGGAAATACATATCGTATCGCCCCCGGGCTGTACAATCGTGGGTAAAAAAAGGCCAATTTCACTCATAGAATGATTCAGTGCGACAAAACACATCGAAGCAATCAGAATTTTAACAGTGAAGTAGGAATTTTCAGTTTAAAATAGGCGAAGTTTCTATTAACAGTGTTAGAATGAAGCGGTAAATATGATACATTACAGAGATTAAATTTTCGCAAATACAATGTCTGTAATACATTAATAAAAATATAAGGTTTCAATTTACTATATACCTATAATACTAGTTCGCCATTCAATGTGTTGAGCATATGGTTCCCTTTTGAAGAAATATGCATCTCTGCCAAACTAATGCTTATAATAGGTGGCCGCCACCTACCTTTCTTACATAACGAATTGAACCTACTTGTCAATTGTTGGAAATTATGTGATTATGCTTGGCTGTTCGCTATGATTATATAATCAACGAAAAATGTGTTTACGCAGCAGTTGTTTATCGTATGATGCTATAATGCCTTCCGTGCGGTCAAAACCGTTTAAGTTATAAATTAATCTATACTACCGGAAATGACAGGAAATTAACACAGATAAACTTTCAGTATGACTGAAGGTTCTTCTTATCTGAGGTTGCATGGTCTCTTGAATTTTGAAGCGAGAATAACTCTTAAGTCAAAAGTCAAGGAGAACAGATTATATGAATTTTTCTCTTGGAAAGGGTGTTTTCAAACTACCAAGAGCCAATTAAACTCTGAATTAAATCTGAGACCCTGACACCCTAGATGATTTGTCGAGAGAGGCGGACTAGTAGGCCTATAGCGCAGAGTACCTTGCTGCCCTGTTGCTGCGAAATTCAATGGGCCCCTAAAAAACTTCTTAGCAGGAAAAAGCTGTATCACAACCCTCTGTGAACTCACCTGTGTTTGTTAAGCATATTTCCCTTATCACAAAAATGTTCACATTGTATCGCTAGCATTCATGCTGGATGACTGTTGGTTGATGTGCTGCGTGCTGCTAATATAAAAAGACAGCTTCCTAAAATATAATTGGAACTGGAATAAAAAAATAGAATATAATGGTATCGACTGTTATATTCTACAACAAATTTTCAAGTAACACAATAATCAAACCTCCACAATTATTGTACCAACAAGTTAATAAGTGAAAAATGAAACAAAATAAAATGGGTGGTGAAACTTTGGACAAGGTTTTCTTTTTAACCAAAAAACATTTTAAAGCTTAGACCAGTTGCTGTTAAGAAAAGGTGAAGCAATCCCAAACAGAAGGTGCATATGAAAAGTCATGATAAAATTCTGGATTTACGTATATTGTCTAATGTTGAAGTTAAATAAAATGGGGCAATAAATCAAGAATAAATGTGTTGTCACATGAGGTCAAGGCCTCTAAAACAGTTGAATGTTTCAACGAAGAATTGTATTTTTAACAATTAATGGTTTCTTGGGGAATAGATTTTCCTTTATCAAAGCATTGATATATATATATATATATATATATATATATTAAAAGACACATTTTAATTTCAGAGTTGGCCGGCAGCCTCTGATCTCTTTGAGAGAGAGAGAGAGAGAGAGAGAGAGATTTTGGAATAGCATCCGACCGGAAATCAGAATTCCCACCTTCAGTAAACCGACTTTTCTGTGTATGCCATTTCCATCTCTCTCTCTCTCTCTCTCTATATATATATATATATATATATATATATATATATATATAAAATATTTTAACATATATATATATATGCGTGTTTTTATAATTCTCCATTAACATGTGCTTTTAGCTGCTTTCTAAAGCCGATCTGTAGTTGAGGTGCTTTAAAAAAAAAAATGTTCAAGAATTGAAAACATTTGCACAGTTGATATATTCTACAGGCCGGTGGAATTAAAATGTTACCAGAACCTCCCTTCAAATAACATATTGTCTATGCTATGTTTATTCAACCTTGTAAATGTAAATGAAGCCTCTATGAAAAGCAAAGCTGTCGGGAGACGCATATTGACCGATACTAAATACATCGCCATGGAGCCGGGTATTTTGTAGTTGCATTTAACGCGTTGACGTTATCAATTTGTTCTTCAAAAAAGACATTGAATTTTTTTATAGTCAACTTTATTGATGGCGTGGATTCCGGTATTGTCAAAAAAGGTTGGCACAGTGCCAAGGAACTCTGCCTGCGTGGTTATTTGTTGATATACCTAGTCTATGCAAGAAGACGGTTCTGAGCCGAAGCAGTCTGTGACCAGGGCAACATTTATTGGACAATTCTTGTAACATAAATAAAACAATGGATTCATGTGGATCCGTTGGTTTTGCGTTAATTACAGGTATTTTGTTCTTTTTTTTAACTGGAAACTGTCTTGTTTATCTAGTGAATCATAACGATCATAAGGGAGATAAAATTGTTAAACTATAAATTTATGGTCATGAGTATTTTTTAGTCACTAGATTCTCAATTATCAGCTTTTTTCTATCAAAGCTGGTATTTATAAACAATAACAAAGTGTATATTAATTAACATGGCATCACATTCTCATCGAAATCCTGCGCTTTTCAGTCATGAGATATTTTCAGGTATCCAATAATCCCTTAATCAGGTCATTTTAATGACAAAAGCTGGGGAGCTCATTTCTGATTTTTGTCTATTAGTTACCAACGTTAACTATAAACCTATAAAACATATTATGATTGGTAGAGCTATTGAATCTGAATCATGAAAGATAGTTTGTAAGGTGTTTTACGATTATACAATCAATTTTGAATAGTAATTGTAATAACTATAAGTCATGCATGATATATTGATGATGGTATCTTCTGTAGTTATTAAAGTTTTCCCAATATAATCGAAAAACTAGTGACTTCGATTCCCTTTCAGCTGTCGCCGGCATATCGTTACCAAGTGTTATATGGTACGAACAGAAATACGATAAAGCTGTAATAGCAAGTCGAGCAAAATGGATGCCGGTGTCCCCTGTGCCACTGAAAGGTACTATACAGTGCCTTGGGCGCTGCAGCGCAACTAAAAGGTGCACTGTCGTAACATTACACGAAGGTTTTTGTGCGATGGAACCCCCGGGTCCCTTGAGGATGAAATTCATGAAAGGAGTCAGCGTGTTCCAGGTTTTCACAGGTAAGATTAGAAAACTTCCAGAGAAATATATATATATATATATATATATATATAGAGAGAGAGAGAGAGAGAGAGAGAGAGAGAGAGAGGGAGAGAGAGAGAGAGAGAGATTGTGACTAGTTTCTCCAGTTCCTGAAGACGGAAGGCGCCACCTGTATTTTTTCTATATTTTACGAGTTTTTTTCCTTTATTTATTTACAACCAAATTATAATAGTAATATTAGATTTGCAACTGTGGTTTCATCTAGTGTCCTGTAACCTTGTGTGTTATTAGGGCTCCACTTTAGTAAGAGGATGCCCTATGTTAATCACCCTGTCTGTCCGTCTGTCCTTCTGTTTGTCTTTCTGCATTTCCGTCATATTTGTTTCCCGATGATAATTCCAGTTTGGATTTCAAACTTGACTTACAACCATTAACGCAAGAACTCTTCCGATTTTGGGGTCAAGAGGTCAAAGGTCAAGGTCACCCAACCCACTTATTTAGAAAAATGGTGGATGCATCTAACCAAACATTTCATCCTAATTCTTCCATCTTGCAAATTTACATTCTATTTTAATACATTTTCATTATTAACACCCGGTGAAACAGTACAATTTAACATATAAGACCCACCTACTAAGTTATATTGATGTTGTGTGTCCCAGGGTGCTGTGTTTCCATCAATATCGGATTACCTGGAGAAAAAAAGGCCATATGAATATGTCTCAGAATGTCCACATTTAAATACCTGTTATCAATTATTTTGTAGCAAATGCGGAAAATTCCAAACAAACGGACCAGTCGAGGAAAACCAAGACTAAAAATAAACGAGTCAGGCAATTACGTGAGTGCAAATATGTTTAAGATAGAACATTTTATCATGAATGAAATAACTTTGTGTTAAGCAACATTATTTTTTACTATATAATCATCTTCAAATCGTGTCTGACATGCTTGCTCTAGATATTCGAAGATGCTTTGATGAATGAAAGATGAGCAGTTTATCGTTGTTTGCAATAGTTACAGCAATGTTATTTCTAATATTACTACCGTCATAATGGAACATATCGATGCTAATTTTGTGCATCCATATATATTTAAAAAAATCATGTAAATGATGAGAATTGGGAAAGCAGGGATGATTATCAAACGATGGACCGGATATATGAGAGCATTAGGTTCATATATCCAATAGTAAATTGATATTTTATATTTTATTAGTTTGAGAGTATCACTCTTACCCTATCCCGTAGGGTGTCGTGGAGGCTTCAGCAATCCATTTAAAGGATATACACCTGGCAGTACAACACCAGTCACCTCCTGTTACAGAATACAGATGGTAAGTAAAAATCAAATTTTTATCAAACCTTAACATTTACAGTTTGAAAATGTTGGTAATTGGCAAATGATTAATTACCTATTCAGACACATCAAAAGTTTCAAATTCAAAATTATAAAATAAATTAAGAGGTACATAAGAGGGAATGAAGAGTGAATTCTTCATGATATTTTCACTATATCTAAGACAGCTGTATACGAAGGGTAGACAAAGTTATTTCATTGTGAAAGGTCAAGGCAATTTGTGCATATAATCTGATATCAGTTAAGATGTCAGTCGTTTCCTGCCTATGCCCATTCTTGTGCACAGTCACAGTCTTGTTTCTCCGGCGGACACTCAGTATATCTTCAGCTTTTAGACCAAGTCAGGTAGACTGAGGGCATATAACAGCAGTAAGGATATGTAGATTCTAAAGAAGGGAACAGCTTGGTTTCCTCGATTACAAATATGAACAATGCTTAACTTTTCCTTCCATTTCATTCTTGAAGATGCAGTAATTATATTCGATAAACAGCTTGTTCTATTATTTCTTTTCACCAGGGGACTTTTACCTATACGCGAGCTGAAGGATTTTGTAAGCGCCTAGGTTCCCATCTCCTCACTCTAGAATCTCAGCAGGAACAGGACCACGTGGGTAGGATGATAGGTATGTTGAAACTGCAGTTACTCAAATTATATACAAATAAAGGCTTGGGATATGTATTTCTATTTGTAACATTTGCATGTGTCATAGATACGACCTTAAACCATATATTGAGAACGGGTTTAACAACGTTGTCTTTTTTTCATTTATTTTACCACATAACAGTAATCCTTTTATTACTAATTGACATTATTTTAATTTTGACATATAATTAAGCAAACCTATGTTGTCTGATAAACGATACTCAACAAAGTTGTTTCCCGCCTTTAAATAAAGTGTAATTTTTATTTTGCTTAGGAATTCATATGTGTCTTTGAATAATAAAAACGTTTATCAAATTATGTTTGTAACTGACAGTACTTGGCAAGCTTGTCGTCACATTCTCTTTTCCTGTCAGATGAGGACTCATATCCTTACCTTGACAAAGTCGTATTAATGAAATATATATTGTTACAATAGTACAGTACTATTGTGATGTTGATTTTCTGTGTTGTACTTGTAGATAAAAAGGGCAGGCTCGACATTTTGGCGTACTGGACCTCTGCCATTTTCGACAGGAAAAAGAATGCATGGATCTGGGCAACGTCCCGCAGACAGATTTCGTATGACAACTGGATACCTGGAAAAACTAGAATGGAAATGTTCAAATGTGCCGTGATGATGTCTGCAAGAATGCACCACTGGTTACCAACCATATGTTCAAGCGGACGAAGTGCAATATGTGAAGTCGTATTTCTGCATGAATAAATAACCACTTCCGCTTACAATGATATGTTATACTTGTATAATGTGGTTGGCTTTCTATTTGCGAGGGTTTCAAGTTCACAATATTCATGTACCGGAAATTATCGCGAAAATTAAACCTACGTGAAGCCTGATCTACACAGGTGAACTGTCATTTATAGTATATAGCCCCATTGGCATTTAATAAAGGCTTTGTGTCACCTGTAGTACTTACCTTATAACTCGCACAAGAATATTGTACATTGATTAGCGGGCTTTCCGGCTATGGTAGAAATAATCAGCTCACGCTTTGTAAACTTATTTCTAACCATGCAGAATGTTGCAAATGGCTTTTTCAATACAGCTCATCATACAGCATTTGGTGTTCTAAGAGGCAATGTACGATATCTGGGAAGTCAGATGCACGATCAAGGTGTAAAGCGCGAGAAAAGGAATATTAATATCCTAAAGAGACATCTGATGATGGTAAAAACATCCATAAATACAGATTTACTTTCAGAGCTGATTAAATGCAAAGATGGAATATGTACCTCATATTTGAACTATGATGAGGTTGAAATTCTTACTGATTTATTATCTACTGACTGAACTTCTTTTTTCCCTACCTTCATTCATTTCATAATATATATATATATATATATATATATATGTGTGTGTGTGTGTGTGTGTGTGTATATATGTGTTTAAAAAGCAAAAGACAACAAATTATATATAAATTATATATATATATATAGATATTTATATATATATGTATAATAATAACATTTAATAGTTTCCTGCAAATAAAAAAAGACATTATATAAATAAAGTCAGTTCTTTTATATTAATCCAAGGGCAAAAATTTCTACTCATTTTTGTGGGTTCTTTTCAAATTGTTAGGATTTAGGCATATTAATTAATATGATAGTGGATATATTATGTATAGGTTACTGATCGCGAAAATGGATCCCTCCAAACAATGAAAAGGAAAACCGCGAAAAAATTAGCCATGCATATCTGAAGCCAACCACAGCATTCGGATGCACTTACATTCTAATTCCCTTTATTAGAGAATTTTATGGCAGTGTTAATTTACTGCGGGTTCTGAATTATAACAATAAAAAGGACCAAACAAATAATTTAGAAATGCTTTAAAATGTGTCTTCTGTCCTATTGGTCTAAATATATATGTATATATTTTATGAAGTACTTTAACAGATCACTGTAGTATTAAATGTAATACAGCTAAAATCAGACATGCTTTTCACGTCTTATATAAACCCTTTATTTTGTATACAACCCCTGCTGTGGATAATGTGTACGGCATAGAGGATGAAAGACCCTGAGCTCTTTAGTTCGATTTTCACAGTAGGCATTATCGAGCGTGAACGCTCTGCGAGCTTAACGGGAACACTTTGTCCCACGGTCGTTGCCGGGGGAGGGGGAGGGGGGTTCCTGGTCATATAAAAAAAAAACAAGAGGGATGATTACACACCTAGTACCCGCATTTGCGGTACACCAAGACTGGTTGACTCCGGGATAATAGTGTGATACATTCAACTATAATTGTATAAAAACTTTAAAGGTGAATTAAAAATAGGAATGTCCCAGCTAATAATTTATATCTATATGGATGTGAATCAGTTTTTTTAAATGATGCATTGTTAGTACGATTCTGACAGAAAAAAAAACAAGCTAAAATTGGCTTGCTGTACTCATTTGTATATTAGAATAATAGTCATGATTTAAAAACATACATACTTACCACTATAACTATGCGTACAATACTTATAAATGTACATAAGGAACTTTTCGTAAATGAAACGCGGGCGTGTTCAATGAACACATTGCATTTATGGTGTTTATCGTAAAATATATGAACCTACCGTATACGAAATACTATTAACATGGCAACCGTGAACCATGTAGAGTTTGTACTATGCTTGAAAGTGAGATAAGGAACACTATTACAATGTTGTACAAAATATATGGTGATCCATACATTATACCTTAAGAATATATCAGTTAATAGTAAATTATTATAGATGAATATTACATAGTTTCGTTTATATAGTAAATAAAAAGAATCATCAGAATAGGACTGCACACCACTGTAAGACTGCAAACAACCTTTGTCACAAAAAACTGTACTTTACACAAAATATTTTAAATCATAGGTAATGTTAAAATGAACAAATCTTAGGTTGTTATTTATTAAATACTATACAATATTTAACCTCTTTGTAATTTCCAATTTTCTCAATGCAATAGTCTTAGCATTTACCCTGCAAATTTTTTAACAGACGTGATCGACATGTGTTTGTGTGAATTTAGCGATATTGGCGTATTGTAATTCGTTTTGTTGTTTCATTGTGACAATGGTACCTCATGTTTATCTGTAATTACGTATTTAACCTAATAAATGCTGTGTTATTATTAACTTCATTTTCTTCTCATGGATTTGAAGACACAATCTAACCGCTATATTTCTTCACTTACTTTTAATGTACATTTGATTTAAACATGTCAAGTGACTTACTGGAATAGCAGGTTTAAAACACAAGTCGTGTCAAATGAACTTTGTCATTAAAAAGTACTTTTCAATATGTGTATTTTTTTCAAATCGTATATATATATATATATAGGATTTGTAGTAGGTAGTCCCAATCCTATCAGAATATATAAGATTGTATTGATCACGTCAACAGCACCTCTTCGGTATTCCACCTCAATTCATCTGACGAACAAATCAGTCTTTCGCCCACTTGTCAACATATAAAGCCCGCAACCCGTATACCTTGGTATTTTACTTAACGTAATATTTAAAACATTTTGGTAACACTTGCGATTTTTAGATATACCCAGTGCTGCGAGTTAAGGAACAGCTATTTTTGTTTAATTTCCACCTACACAATGTCGGGTCTGAAAAGTACACTTATGCGAAGTCGATATTATTTTCCTTATGTTATTAAAATATAACACTGATTTTTTGCATGCATCACTGAGTTTTTTTCGTATAAAAAGACGTAATACAAATAAATTATGTAATGACAATTTTAGTTGGTCCTTCTGGAGTAACCGTTCCGCTATTGCGGCCATTATAGGCCATTGAACTGGATATAGTGTAACCTCATGGGACGGAAAATGGGGAACCATAATAAACGAGTCTGTCAGTAGAAAATGGATTTTCTGGAATATTGTAACAGGGCATAATGAGATCACGTCGAGAAGTACACAACAGAAGATGGACCATTCGGGGCGCTCGGGAAGATGTACGTCATATCAGAGACTTCAGTGATGCAAGATATTTAAAACAATAGTTTCACTACTTTTTAATCCATTTCTCAGTCTTTGTCTGATGTTCATGACGTATTCTATATATACAGATGCACTATCACACATTTATTACGTTTGACCAATTGGTTATGTTGATCATTGAATATGTGTCATTTTTCCATTTCAGATGCCTAACAGAACATTTCAGAGCCTTTGTACTGCTAGCGCTTTATAGTAATCATGAAAAACCATCAAACATCAATCAGAATATTAACCCTACATTTTAAATATTGTTAATGTAGTTAACTAAGAATAAGTCAGGAGTTGAGATGTTTATCAGGGACAAAATGCTAAACGACATGTAGCAGCATACTATGGTTGCCGTTTTGTTCGTGAGGGATTCAAATTCGCGATATTCGTGAAGGAAGCGTCCGCGAAATTAAATTCATCATGTATTATAATAGAGATTTCACGTTGCCTGTATATCAAAGATTGCCCTTATAAATGATATCAGCTCTTTCAAATTATCTACCAGTAATGCACAACAGGTGCTACTTGTTCAATGTTTATACGGTCCCCATCCAGTTCATAGTATTATTATGATTCGTTCAATAAAATAAATTTACATTAGATGGATTAAATAGATATTCATATATGGTTATTTTACGGCGAGAATGCGAAAATATGGATAAAGGAAATTTGAAAATCGTGAAATTTAAACCTTACGAATATGAAGGCGGCCCCAGTATTTTGATACTGCGTCTAGTATGAGGCTGAAAGAATAAAGAAAAAATGTTCCAGTTTCTGATACGTTGAACGAATGACGTTTTCATTGGACGGACTACAATGGTTTAAGCAAAGATGAGTTATAATTAAAGGTATGAGCAACATCCCGGTCGACTAACCAGCTCGTGTCCATTATTATTTCACCAGGTATGGTTCTCAGGCACCGCCCGCGTCAATTTTTATCACATTGCATCAATTTTTATTGGTTTTTTTCAAAGTTTCCTTTGTTATGTAGTGTTTTTACCTGTTTAGAAAAAAAATTATGTCGTTATCATGCTCTTCCCTAAACATTTTTATTACATTTTCATCGAAACTTACAAGAGAAGGTAAAAAAAAAAAAAACACCCGCCCGCATGGATTTCTGAAAAAGGGCCTGATAACCATCTTTCTTTTTTTTTGGCCTAATTATTGTATCCTTGTAAAGATAAATATATAGTTACATAATGTGACATTTAGCATGCTAGTCGTAACTAGAAATATGCTTCTGGGGAATGCATGCCTCCGCCGTGAAGGAGGTTCTTACTGTGGTGTACTCCACAACACGTTCTGATTCACTTATTGACCCCATATTCCCAGGTTAATTTGTGCACAAGTTCCCAAACAAGTGTTTGCATTCACTTATTCGCCCATCTTCCCACGTTCAATCGTGCATTTGTGACTGCACATTTTGTAAATATACGTGAAAATCCTTCAACATACAGAATGCACGAAACACAAAGAGATCATCATATTGCATTGTACCACGGTTTATTATTCATGTTTATACATCTCCCAGTATGTATGTATGTATATATATATATATATATATATATATATATATATATATATATATATTAAGACACTGTGACAGGTTGGTTCTGTAAGCATTCATTGTATATTTATTAATGCAAACATGGAAACCATTTTCTAAGATGTTTACTTTCTTTGATGGCAGAAAGTTCCCATTGTATTTAT
Source organism: Sipunculus nudus (assembly GCA_026874595.1). Classification (NCBI taxonomy): domain Eukaryota; kingdom Metazoa; phylum Annelida; class Sipuncula; order Golfingiida; family Sipunculidae; genus Sipunculus; species Sipunculus nudus. Next base: position 45,972,094 of record CM049321.1, read on the forward strand.
ACCATAATACTTACACAGACCGTTTTATAAAATATGATATTTGGGAATATATTATCATTTTTGTGATCACCTGTTAGAAGCATCTGATGCCAACTTGAACAGACAATGCATTAGTACTTTTCCTCTCTCACAGTGGAGAGGAACAGTATGGAAAATAAACAAAGTATTATGCCACCTAAGATTATATAAACATTGGGACTACCATCAGTTTAAAATTGATGGTGTTGCTGCTCATTTTTTGCCCTGTAGCTCGTCTGTAACTCACGCCTCAGAAATGTTCATTTTCGGTTTTGAACTATCAGGAAACATCCAAAGTGTATATTAAGGACCTCATTTCCCATATTATGCCCTAAATACAAGAACAGGAAATATGTTATTTTCCTATATATATAACATATATGCGTAAGACCAACAATCAAGGTTCACATACATCTTTTAATTTCATTTCAAGGTCAAGTATTTTCCCTAAGGACAAATTTACATTTCCAAAGTAAAATTTTCCACAATTGATTTTACTACCACTTTCGTAGTTTTTTTTATTCACCATTTTTCTTAATTAATAAGTATAACGAAGAAATACAGAGATCTCTTTTAACTGGCTAAAGCACACCTTGGTACTCTTTATCTGTCAGAGCAAGCTATTGGTGTGAAATTCTGGTGTTTTCGATGGATTTTTCAAAATGAGTTTTATTCACCTCAGGCAAGTGTTTAACTGTTAATGTTGAACCCTGCGCATATGTTGTTTCAGATATTTGGACCTGGTGAAGCCCTTGCCACAGAGTTCACATTCATATGGTTTTTCTCCAGTATGTATCCTCATGTGCAGGTTCAGAGCATCCATATCATAGAAACATTTGGTACAGTGTTCACATTTACAGGATTTTTCGTCAGTATGTACCTTCGTATGTCTCTTCAATGCTAGTTGTCCGGCGAAGCTCTTGCCACAAAACTCACATACAAATGGTTTTTCTCCAGTATGATTCCACTTGTGTGATTTTAAAAGACAACTACTTGTAAAACCTTTGTTACAAATCTCACACTTAAATGGTTTTTCTCCAGTATGTGTCCGTTGATGCCTTTTTCGGACAGAGTAATCAGAAAATCCTCTTCCACATATCTCGCATTTCAATGGTTTTTCCCCTGTATGTTTCCATATGTGTCTGTTTCTTTGAATGATATGAGCAAATGTTTTCCCACAATGCTCACAGGAATAAGGTTTTTCTCCAGTATGTATGCGCATATGCGTTTTTAGATTACAGGACACAGAGAATGTTTTGTTGCAGTATTCACAGGTAAAGGGTTTTTCTCTATCATTCCCACCTGCTTGTAACTGAGATCCATTCAATGTATCTTGACCAACATTATCTCTCAAATTGTCAGCAATTGTAAAATGTGTTTTATTTATAATCTGATCACGTTCTTCAACACTTTCTTCTGATACCACAGTTGATACATAGACCGTTATTTCATTGGTATTCATCAAACAACCATCCGGTTGTCTGTCCATATCTCCAGTTGCCGGATTTTTAACATGGATGCATTGTTCTTCTTCCTCCTCCATTGAGGTCTCTTCATTCTTTATATATTTACTCAACCCTTCCTCATTACAGGAAGTCATAATTTCTCTAGAAACCGACTGGCTTTGCAAGCAATCAGCATCCTCTTCTATTTTCACAAACACCTCCATGTTAGGTGCTGAATAAAACAGGTCTTCTTTTATAAAGGCCCCCTGTAAATGAGCAGAAAATAAACTATACTAGGTAGTCTGAGACCTCATATACTAGAATTACATAACCACATCTGCACTTCATATTAGAAACATGCTAGCCAAAAGGAGTATGTCACAGTTCAAAAACTCCTGTCAGGAACACACTCACAGGTGAGCTCTGAAACAAAGGTGGTCCTGATACCACTGACCAGCTCTAGCCCTTGGCCAAGATATTTCTCTATTATTAGTTTCAGAATAAGCACTGGCACAATAGGATGTTTACATAATAATATGCAAATACTGGTATCAGTGTAATGCTTTTTAGTAGATTTTCTTGGAAATATTGATAGTTTTCATAAGTTTCAGTTCTACAGGTTAGAGAAACAACTAAGGCTTGAAGATCAATGGACATGCAGACAATCATTTAGGGGAACATTTAGGGCTGTCTGGGCATTTTCACCCTGGGAGTGCATAACTTAAAACAATTATGCAATACTGACATCATTTCTGGCATATGCATAGCAAATGTATAGAAAATATGTATATTATATATGATCAATGTCAGATCAGTGATTTTGATATTAGGCAGTCTTGTGTAACAATGGGGTTTTAACGGAAAAATGAAGTTTTTCATTGATATCTTGAAGGAATTAAGTCCTTGTGACCAAACTCTTGGCATTGTAGGGGATTTTGGAGACATCTAACTGTATACCAAATTTTAGGAACTGAGAGCTGAAGCTGTTGAGCTGAGCTCTAGCAAACTGCATAACACTAGCTTGATGTAAACAATATGTGATATGGTGCTTGAAAACTTGAATAAAATCTACAGTTTTTTATCAAATCATTTCAAATTTTTGGTTTTAACAGATGAAATGCTATCAAAAACATGCTGTGAAAATTAAATCCACAGCAATTACAGGAAAAAAAATGTGCCATGGTCAAAATTGGCAAAATTTAAGGTACAAATTTTTTTATTTTTGCTAATATCTTAAAAAAATTAAAAGATTTTTATCTAATTTTGGGTATACAATTTAATTTTGATTTATTAATGTTATATTACTGGAAAAAGGTCCTTTTTTCACGTTTTGTATTAAGTGATCAAATATCTTTCCTGATTTTTTACAAAATGCATTATGTTTGGGCCCATAACTTTTTAAAACTAGAATACGGGTAGTCGACAAGCGACTACGTGTATCTGCCTAAATCAGAGTGGAACGGGTGAAGTGAGGCATGGATTGAGTGGCAAGGCGAAATAGAGTGTTGCATATTAGCATGGATGTCTGCAGCCAAATTGTGTATGTAGGTTGCCCCCCCACCACAAAATCCAGAAAGCCGTCCAAGTTGTATACATATGCAAAATTTAAGGCAGATAAGTCAAACCACTACATGTATATGAGTGATTTTAGCCCGTTGCAGACAAACAGATAGAAGCGGAGCAAAAATGGTTGCAGGTGACGCAACCACCAGTTTTGCGTATGATAAAGAGCTATGTGAGAACTATACACATGCAAAACTTTGGCCCAATCGGTCAAACGGTTCCCAAGATATGAGCTTGGATGTCTGCTGCATAAACTAGAATGCAGGTGGCGCCACCTGTTATAAAATCAAGAGAGCTGTCGGGGATGTATAAACCTGCAAAATTTTAGGCAGATATGTCAAACCACTGCCGAGATATGAGTGATTTTATCCCATGGCAGACAAACAAACAGGAGCTGTGCAAAAATGGCTGCAGGTGGCGCCACCAGTTTTGCATATGATAAAGGGCTATGTGAGATCTATACACATGCACAATTTTGGCCCAATCAGTCAACGTTTCCCGAGATATGAGCTTGGATGTCTGCAGCGTAAATGTGAATGTAGGTGGGGCCACCTGTCATAAAATCAGAAAAGCTATCCAGGATGTATACGCATGCCGAATTTCAGGTGAATTAGTCAAGTCACTGCAGAGATATGAGTGATTTTAACCCAAGGCAGACAAACAGATGGACACTGTGCAAACATGGTTGCAGGTGGCGCCACCATTTTTTGTGTATGTTATAAAGCTCTCCAAGGGCTACATTTGTGCAAAAAAATGTTCCTGATCGGTCAAACGGTTCCCGAGATATGAGCTTGGATGTCTGCAGCATAAACGTGAATGTAGGTGGCGCCACCTGTCATAAAATCAGAAAAGCTATCCAGGATGTTTACGCATGCCGAATTTCAGGTGAATTAGTCTAGTCACCGCAGAGATATGAGTGATTTTAACCCAAGGCAGACGAACAGATGGACACTGTGCAAACATGGTTGCAGGTGGCGCCACCATTTTTGTGTATGTTATAAAGCTCTCCAAGGGCTACACTTGTGCAAAACATTTTCCTGATCGGTCAAACGGTTCCCGAGATATGTGGGTTTATGTGTGGAAACAGACGCACAAACGGACGCAGAGCGCAGAGGAAAGGTCAGAGGTCAAAACAAAATCGGGGCCCAGCAGTTCACATGTGACCCGAACGTAATCCCTGGTTTCGTAAAATTCCACCAAGCGGTTACGGAGGAGTTCTCCGGACACCTACGCGGCGGCGGCGTGCAGCTGAAAACATAGTATCCGCAAAACTCTGTTTTGGCGGATACAATTATACAATACAGACCTAATTTCTGGCATGTACATAAGAACTATATACAGAGGAATATTTATGATAAATATGAGGAAAAACAGACGAGTGGTTTTGATATTAGGCAGTCCTGAAGTGTGAAAGTAGGTTTCTAATTAAAAATTGAGGTTTTTCCTTAAATTCTCAAAGGAACAAAGTCACAGAGACCCAGTGTTCGGCTTGGTAGAAGATCTTGGGGACATCTAACATTATGCCGAATTTCAGATTTCTAGGTCTTACGGTTTCAAAAGATGCCAGTTTAACGGACGGACGGACGGACAGCCAACGGACAAAGGACCACGACTATAGCTCAGATGACTTATAGTCAGCTGAGCTAAAAATTGCATTATGTGCTATATTTCTTTTATCTTTCACTTCAATATATTCAAATAAAGGGTCTCTTGATAATTATTAACAATAAATATTAAGTATTTATATTAATATTTTATTTATAGAAGAATTTAAAAATACCTTTTTGGGACAGTTAAGCTGTACGTAAAATTAATGTATGCCATGCACTTATACATGTGACTGAAAACAGGGGTGGTTCTTAATAGGCCTATACTATGGTACTCGGTAAATTATATACTAGCTGAAATTACGCAATTTCCATATATATAATATCATAAAATACGTTTTTAATGAGTTATGTACCTAAATATGATTCAAACTAATCAATATCCATACAATTAATCTAATTATCCCGCTTATGTAGTTAAATGTTTACATCCTCTGACAGATTTTTTTTTCAACCAACAGAAATACTTGTTTCCTAAACTGCTTGGTCATACGTCATTATCATGCATATGCAAACAGCAAATGCTATTTCCATTCTTGTTTTATATGTGTATTTACATTCTTATATTACCAAACATAATGGTTAAACATATATATGTTTCGCATCTGTTACACCTATATATATATATATATATATATATATATATATATATATATATATAAATATATATATATATATATATATATATATATATATGTACATTTAACTGCATATAAGCCAATTTGTGTTACATTTACAATATTTTATTACTCCTTATTTTGTAAGAATGAATATGATAGGCTTGTTCTTACAAATTTATAACTGACATCCCATATATAAGGATTATTTTGAAGTATCAACGGGAATTAATACTTTTCATGGTGGATTTATTAGAAACAATTATACTATATAAATGAGGTAAGGTTTTAATATATGATAATATTAAAACTAAGACAAATATCCCCTGTTTTTACCTACATAAATAAGGTGTAAAATATGTAAACATGTTTTTAATGCTCTAAATTAACCTGACGATTTACACTATGTCATGAATTACATAATGGCTGAATTAACACAATTTTCCACTACTTTTGTCCAATTTGATGGTGCTTTGATTAAAAAATTGTATATATACAATAAATAACCCTAATTTTTGCTTATTTATAAATACATGTTAAATATAATAATAATATATTTCATTTAAAATATTGTCAAAAGGCTGTGAAATATGACTTAATTTACCAAAAAAAAAACCTTAAATTAACAATGCCAACATTATTCTGACTGGCTTATTCTGACAATATTATAATTGACATACCATAATATAATTAATTTTTTTAAGTATCACCAGACATTAATTTTTTTATAGTGGATTTATAAGAAACATTTAAACTAAATAAAATGAGGTAAGGTTTTAATATATGATAATATTAAAACTAAGAAAAATATCCCCTGTTTTTACCTACATAAATGAGGCATAATACGATGTACACAATGTCATGAATGACAATATGGCAGAATTTACACAATTTTCCACTAGATTTGTCCAATTTAATGGTGCTTTGATTAAAAAATTCTATGTATACAATAAATAATCCTGATTTTTGCTTATTTAAACAATTTAATTAAAATATATTTCATTTAAAATATTGTCAAAAGGCTGTGAAATACAGCTTAACAAAAAAACAAGACGACCATAGGTCGAACGCTTGCCTGAAATCGGAAGTGAAACACAGATGGACAGACAGAACATATTGTCGGTTTTCTATTTATGGAATGACTCTCAGGGACATTGCTGAGAATATGTGGCCCGTAGAATGACATATGAGACAAAAGAACAGGCAAGCAGACAAAGATGACAACAAAAGACGAACAGACAGACATAATGACTTTGTGAGACAAGATTGACACCGGATGACTTAACCTAGTTATGGAGAAGATTCAAAGGAAGAAAATGATTTATAATTTATGTAATTTAGATTTAGTTTTGGAGGTATGGCGAATTAATGATATACTTGGGAGGTTCGACTGTAGCGCCCTCTAGCAGACATATTACGAAGACGAAAAATGCGTTTCGTTTTATTAGTGTATGACATGAGATGTCCCAGTTTCAAAAGGATTCCGTCAAAGCTGTGGCCTGTAGAATGCTATATGTAAGGCGTAAGAACCAGCAAGCATGAGACTTTGAGGATAATGGACAAACAGATGGACACACTGACAAAGTGACAGAAGATTGAAACCAGATGCCTTAATCAGGTTATGGAGAAGACTCAAAGGAAGAAAATAAGCTACAGTTTATGTAACTGAGGCTTTGGGTGCAGAGATATGGCCAATACAATGGTATGTGTGTGAGGGTCGTGTGCAGCACCCACTAGTGGCCATATCCAGAAAATGAAAAATTTATTTCAAGATATTAGTGTAAGACATAAGATGTAATAGTTTTAAAAGGATTCCGTCAAAACTGTGGCCTATAGAATGCTATATGTGAGACACAAGAACCAGCAAGCAGGCAAATTTGAGGACAATTGACAAACAGACAGACACACTAACTCAAGATTGAGTCCAGATGACTACTTCAGGTCATGGAGAAGACTCAAAGGAAGAAAAAAGCTACAGTTTATGTAACTGAGGTTTATAGTTTTGGAGATATTGCCAAAGCATGATATGTTGGGAGAGGTTCATGTTCAGCGCCCCCTAGCGGCCATATCCGGAAAATGAAAAATTAGTTTCGAGATATTAGTTTGAGACTTAAGATGTAATAGTTTCAAAAGGATTCTTTCAAAACTGTGGCCTGTAGAATCCTATATGTGAGACGCAAGAGCAAGCAGGCGAATTTGAGGACAAATGACAAACAGGCAGACACACTGACAAAGTGACACAAAATTGTGACCAGATGACTACACCAGTTTATGGAGAAGACCCAGAGAAAGAAAATAAGCTACAGTTTATGTAATTGAGGCTTATAATTTTGGAGATATGGCCAAAATATGACATGTTCGGGAGGTTCGCATCCAGCGCCCCCTAGCGGCCCTATTCAAAAAATGAAAAAACAATTTCGAGATACTAGTTTAGGACTTATAATATGTCAGTTTCAAAAAGATTCCTGCAATAATGTGGCCTTTGGCGCAAGATGAATGAAATCTGGAAATATCTCTATTCACGAGATATTTTACGAGATACTGCAAGACTTATAATAAAATCTTGTAGTACTAGTTGAATGCTACTTGATGCAAAAAACTAGATCACTCTAGCTTTAAAACTGACAAAGTTAGAAAAATAAGACCCCTTATTTTCGAATATCATGACTTTTCCCCCAAAATTTGTAACCATGGTTACGGCAAATTTGAGTCAGCTACACACCAGATGACAGGTCTTGGAATGACGATTAAAATGAGTTATCGTTGAAGTAGATACGACTAATAGTCACAAAGATATGAAGAAAAAACCGTTTTGAGAAGTTTTGATGACCTTGACCTTTGTCCTATTTTGACCAAAAACATTAGGGCACCTAGAAATTTAATTCTCCATCATCTCTGAAAGTTTCAAGGTGATTGTGGCGAAATTGTGGCCAGGATAGTGCAGACAAACAAACAGACAAACAGACATACGCAACTGACCAATATGCTTGCCTAAATCTTTGATTCCGGCAAGCAAAAAACTAAAATAAACAATTACCGCATTTTATGACTTACTCCCCCCCCCCCCCCCCCCCGCCCACACACACACACACACACACATTTCCTCCGAATCTCTGACCTCAGAATAAGGTAAATCAATTTCCCTTCGATGACTTAATACAGAGGGTTTCGTTGACTTGGTATACACGGGGTATACCAAGACAACAAGAATTTTAACATTGTTACCTTCTCCTGTAAAGACACCGATGCATCTGATCAGCCGCTGTGTTGTCACGTCAACAGGTCAAGTCTGTTATTGACACGTCAAACATGAGAGATTGTTTGCGTCCAGGAAAAGGGCGATAATATGTATTAACTAAAATCCAGAGATATCGGGTCCGAAGTCGGAGTTCATTGTAAAACATATGATCATCATTTCCAACACCGTTGAAATGATTTTTACATATTAAGGCCATTAAAGTGAAAAACGCAAAAAAAATAAGAATAAAAAATTATCAAAAATTCTAACAAATATTACAAAATCAGTAATATTGTATAGAATGTACATACATATAGAATGTATTCATAAAATATCAATAATAAACAATTGTATTATTATTATTGTATAGAATGTACATACATTTAGAATGTATTCATAAAATATCAATAATAAACAATTGTAATATTATTAATTATAATCATTTATTCATATACAGGTAAATTATTAGGGGGTACGAAAAAACTGAGCCTGTTGATATTTAAGAGAAATATGGCTCATTAACATAAATGAACCTCGATCTCTCCAAATAGGTAAATACAGTTTAATATTATTCGCTTAAGCTTTACTATTAAACACCTGACGCACATATAATTATGTTAAAACATTATTCTAGGCATTCAATATGCCAGAATTATATTTTATTAAAAAGACCTTATCAGGAGCAATATTATGCTCGTTCTTTCACACTATCAGTTCACTTTTGCTTTATACAAAAGTTTCCAGGAAAACCATCCCAGCATACGGTCCCAGTACCTCCCAAACAGCTGTTTAACATCTTGTTATGGTTCTGACTATTAGTAGAAACAGTCGGACACGTGTGTCTGTTTACCATTACAAGGCCGCGTGACCTGACCCAAGGTCCAGGTTGCGCATGAGCGACATATCCCAAACAAAGAGTAGTCCAAACTAGTCCATATATGGATTATCATTTCCTCTGATATATCTCTGCCGGACGGTCCTTAGGCCGATTGTGAATTCGTTGTAGAACCTGTCGCACCAGATTTCTACGATAGGTCCAGGTGCCTCAGCTGAGATGACACGCGTAGCACAACAGTGTGTGCGCGTGCTTCGGGCCCCTGAGCGATGTTTCAGCCAGCGGGAACATGTAGAACACTGGGGGGGGGGGGGGGGGGGGGGGAAGAGTCAGTCAGGGCATCTTGTGTTTGACAGGTACGTGTGTTGGCCTTGGCGATGCATGCGATGATTGCGCCCGGTCGACTATTTTTAACACTTGTGTACAGGAGTAAGCCAATGGTTTCAGGGCAATATTTTGGCAGGTACCAAATTATTTCAAAGAGGAGACGGTATTTTTCGCGTTAATTCTTGTTAATTCAACAAGTTTTGTGGGGGGGGGGGGGGGGGGGAGTCAGTCAGGGCATCTTGTGTTTGACATGTACGTGTGTTGACCTTGGCGATGCATGCAATCCCAAGCGCTGAGTTTATATTAACGCCCGTGATTGCGCCCGGTCCACTATTTTTAACACTCGTGTACAGGAGTAAGCCAACGGTTTCAGGGCAATATTTTGGCAGGTACCAAATTATTTAAAAGAGAAAGAGGAGACGCTATTTTTCGCGTTAATTCTTGTTAATTCAACAAGTTTTATAGGTAATTAGGTCTCTTTATTTGTTTCCTGGATTAGGAATGCTAGCAAGAAGCATAACAAATACTTTGGAAGCATATAGAGACGACGTGAATAACAAAAACAGATAACCCAGTTTACTAAAAAAAAAATCATTACCTGGGTATACACGGATTATAAGGCAGAACAGTCCATTATAGTAAAGTAGATTTACGTAGATTTCTCGTTTTCTGTCTGTGTAGTAAAATATAGACCGAGTTGGAAAATTGATCGCACTCCTCATATTGAATTGTTTTATAAAATGATGTATCATGCACGCCGAGTCTTTTGGCAATAAATAAAACTCGGAAGTCGGAAGTCGGAAGCCCTCGGAAGTCGGAAGCCGTTTTATATTTTAGTATAATTTTAAAAATAACGAACAAATCGACAAGTTTTTGTGTTAAAACGGAAGATATAGACACCCTTTTTCATACGAGAAAGTTTCAAAGATATATATTGATATATATGAAAACTTAAGCAAAATTAATGCGTCGGAAGCCTCTCGGAAGTCATCCTGAAGTGACAGATGATGCTCAAAATGCATAAAACCCGGAAGTCAAGCCACAGTATACCAACCGACAACGACACAAAAAGGGTCTTGCATCAACCCAAATATTAATTTAGGTAATGTTTATGTATTTGAATAAAATCATAATGTATATAACTAACAAAATAATATATGCATTAACCCAAAAATTAATTTAAGTGATATTAATGTATTTGAATAAAATCATAATGTATATAACTAACAACATAATATATAAATTCATATTAAAATATAAAACATGAATATAAAATACTATAATTATAAATAAAAAAAAGTATAATACAATACAGATTTGTTTTGGTATTCTCTATTTTTTTCATTGAACAAATACATATATGATGCAAAATATAATTACATAATACAAGTATAATAAAATGTATACATAATGTGTTAAATAACACAGATGACTATATAATTATATATTCATTCAACATCGATATAATTTTATATTAAATTATATTATATGATAAAATAAATATTAAAAAAGTATGTATTTATCAAATATTTGAATATTATTATGTAAAAATATTATAATACAAATTAATTTAGAATACTTAACTTTTTTATATGATAAAATATTCTTATCTATTTTGTTATATAAGGAAAAAAAATTATCACACCTTTTTGATAAAATTACGAAATTTTAAATGCTTTTATATTATATTTATTAGAAATAACATTCCATATTAAAATATTACGTCGCGATATGATATATAATGTATTACATTTGAATGCATATTTCAACATTTATTTTTTCTATTTTATATATTATTATGTTTAATTAGTAATATACGTTATGGTTTCATTCAAATACATAAATATAACTTAAATTAAAATTTGGAATTATGCCAGACTTTTTCTGTGTCATTTTTGGTTGGTGCTATATGGTCTTGACTTCCGAGTTTTATGCATTTTGAACATCATCTGTCACCTCAGGATGACTTCCGAGAGGCTTCCGACGCATTAAAAATGCTTTGATTTTCATATATGGGAATATACGTTTGTGCGACTTTCTGGTTTTGCAAAGGGGGTCTATATCTTCCATTTTAACACGAAAAAGTGTTGGTATGATCGTTATTTTTAACATTATATAAAAAATTATAACGGCTTCCGACTTCCGAGGGCTTCCGACTTCCGCCTTCCGAGTTTTATTTATTGCCGCACGCCGAGTGTTTACTCTGGTATAATTTTTGCGAAATATTTGACACAGTGATCATAATGAATAGGGTCGCTCCATAATGGTTTGTTTTGTGGTTGTTAAAGTTACCCATGCAGTTGACCGAACGCCTTTCCGCATAATTCGCATACACATGGTTTCTCTCTCGTATAATGTTTGTAAATGCCCCTTAACGTTACACACCAGTAGGGGATCCAGAAATGGGGGGGGGGGGGGTTTCCAGCCCCCCCCCCCCCCCCCCATCCGCCGCAACCTTTTTTTAAGGGTTTCAGACAAATTTTCCAGCCTGGACCCCCTTTTCTGGACCTCTGGAAAGAGTCGGATTGTCCCTCCGGGCTGCCTTATATAATTCATGCTTCTTGAACTTGAAGTTACCCAAAAAAGCAACCATACAAGCACTACATTTAATTGTAATTTTATTAAAATTATCCACATCATAACAAAATATAAAGATATACTTGTATATTTGAATCCAAATGCCAAGCTTAAAACATATTTTTCTCTTCCAAGTTGCCAAAGTTGTTCCCCAATACATTGTATATACGATTCTTGTTTCTGACTTGCTAGTAATGTGATGTTACCATGCAGGTGAATAGGTTGAGAATAGGTAAGATTATACCCGAGAGAGACAGAGACACAGAGAGAGGGAGAGAGAGAGGTAAGGGGTGGATGAGAAACAGAAAACAGAGAGACACTGAGGTTGACAGAGTAAGGTCAGAAGGCCTGCGAAACAGAGCTTAACAACAAAAATGGACAGAACCTACCTGCCTAATGATATCCATGTGCTATGTGCTTTCACGTATACCGTAATCTACATAAAAGGCCATAAAAGATCATTTTCCTTTCCTCATCTACAAATGTCTTGGACAAACTAGGTCTTCTTGAATGACAGGACAGAGCCAATGGTTATTCTGATAAGCTTTCCATATGTTCAGTCTGGAAATCTGGTGTCTAGTCTCTATATTCATTACAAGGGAGAAATATCGACTTTAGTGCCAACTTGACAAACAGAATGATCATGGGCGGACTTAGGGTTCATGGGCATGATCTTTTCAGCCTAATAACCTAAGAAACTGAAAAATGTAAACTTAATATCGAAAATTTACATTGGAATTGCAGTTGGCACCATGTTTAACTACGGAAGTATCCATCATTACAGCCTTAAATTTTAAAGTTTTTACTTGTGTAGACCACGTTGCTATCTGAACACCCCCCCCCCCCCCACCCCCAATCTTAAATCCATATCCGCCCCTGATTATATGCCAGTTGCACAGTGCATGATCATACGCACAGAGCATGTCTTGGGGAAGGAATCATCAGGAGTGACTTTCACACCTGAACTAGGACTTTGTGCACAATTTTCCACAGGAAACCAGTGAGGTCTCTCAAGCACTGGAGTTATATGTGCCAAGCAAGTTTATTTTTAGAAAATATTCTAGGAAATATGTATAATACATAAAACATATACAACAAAACCCTAATGTAAATCAAATAATAAATTAACAACACCAGCAGATAAAAACAATTTTCATACTCCTCAGTTTCCATAGTTTCACATATTTATAAATTATATTTCATGCATATTTACAACAGATTATCAACTGCAGATTTTTCCTTCCTTCATAGTTAGATTAAAAACATACTGTAAAAGCATTTGAATCTTCTACTATGTCACTTATAAGGTTAATCTAGCATTAGAAAAAACATACCATAACAATGACATTTAACTTGTTGTTTTTATCCAGGGTGTTCCAATGTGTGTACTGTGTATTCAGCTTGACTACATGGGAAATAGATTCTCCATACCATTCGTAATAAAATGGTTTATCAAGAGATTGGACAAACATGTTACTATGGAGTAGAGTCTGTTGAAAGATCTGCTTCAGAGCTTGCACGAAAATGACCTTGTGTCTTTATGTGTTTGTTCAGTGCAATCCTAAGATTGAAACATTTGCCACACTGCTCACATTTAAATGGCTTATCCCCGTGGTGTTTTCTCTTGTGGGTGTTCAGATTTTGTCTCTGATTAAATGCTTTGTCACAGTACTCACATACATATGGTTTCTCACCTGTATGTGTTAGCCGATGTCTGTTTAAGTTACCTTGGTGAGAAAAACATTTCCCGCAAAACTCACAAGTTAATGCCTTCTTACCAGAGTATTTTCTGATGTGCTGTTCTAGAGACCCCTTTGATGAAAATAATTTTCCACAGTAATCACACTTAAATTTTTTTATTACAGGTGGAGTAGGGGTCAAGATGTACGGATCTTCTAAATCGTCTTGAACTTTCTTTTCCCTGGTTTCAGTCACTGGGTATTTACTTTTAGCGGCAGTCAGATTTTGTCCTCTACTTGTTTTGTCAGATACCATTGTTGATACGTGTACCCTTATTTTGTCGATGCTCTGTGGTTCACTTGCTATAAATAAACCATCTTTAGATTTTTGTGAGGTGTTAATTTTATTGTTTTTTAATTCACCACCTGCAGTTTGAGGATTTTCATGCAAATCCCCTGGGTCTCCTTCTGTGACAGTTTCTTCATGATCTGTTTTCTCGAAATAACCAGGATCATTATCAGTATCAAAGTAGTCGTCTTCTTTCTCTTTTTTGATGAAACCTTCCATTTCAAACACTGATGATGAGGTGGAATCCAGCGCATTTTGAACATCAACCTACCAAAGAAGAAATTGTGGATAAAATATATAATACCATATAAATTTTGTTGAAAGACAATTTAAAAAAAAATGGGAGTTGTCTCAATATGAGAAGAGAGAAATATGCAACTTAACCAACTAATTGCTTTATATGTATTCAAAATTAATCATTATCAAACAAACATCACAGTGAAATATGAAGCAAAACTGATTGGATAGGGTATTTTTGTTATGATAAACACATAAACACAGGGCCAATATTTAAATTGCAGAAAGGAAGGTGTAGTTGATATGTGATAGTGATGAGCTACAAAAATAAATTTTAATTGTTTAACATAAGGTACAATGTCAGAATTGCTGTATTTGCAAATTTGTGGGTGCTTTAATGAAAGCCTTGTATCCTGAAACAAACTAAATCAGGCAAATATCTATATTAAGGTGAAGATATCAGGCATAAAACTCAGGCACTGTTTTATGTAATTTAGTCGTTTTTCAAACTGCCTTATTGATTACTGAAAGAATCTTATCAAGATGAAATATGAGTTTCTGGAATCCACTGCAAAGTTTCATGTTAAAATTAATCCACATAATAATCTACATCTTTTCCAAGATTTCAAGTTCTTGTTCTTTAAACAACATATCTTTAAACAACAACACTAAAGCTTTTGACAGTATATAGATGGGGAACATGGCTGGTCAATAAGTACAAATGTAAATCCTTGTATTACTAGTGGTGTCCAGATTAATTGGTTAAATCGATGACTGGTCTATTTCTTTCAAAACCGATTAAATTCATTACATTTTTTGTATAATCTATTACAAACTAATATGTATGCACATGCAAAGAACCTAATCCTGTCAGATATTTACAAAAAAAAGTAACAGACCGCATCAAAACGGATTCTTGCGCAGCCAACAATCGTCTGAAGACAAGTCAACCTTGGATGTGGGTGGATTGTTGATTCCATTATGAATACCAACGTGCAAACATGTCAGACTTTATACTGGGGTCAATACTTTAGGGAACTAGTATGCAGCAGGTTTCAAGGTAATATAGAATGTAAATAAAATAATCAATTAATAATCGATAATAACCAGTACCTACCACTAGTGTTTACTGGCATGGGAAATACAGTTCAAATACCCCATCAGACAAATATCTGGACAGTATGGAACTATAATAATAATAACTACTGACATGTCTACATGCTGACATAGAGGACTTTCATCATTATAATTTACCTCATTTCCAGCTTCATAGTTTGCCTGCACTTCTTCCTCATCGGCACTCCATGGGAAGATTGATGGGATGGCACCTCTCTTCAATATTTTATGGGCCTTAAATGGAGTTACAATAAAATCTTGCCACCTGAAGTGACGTGAACATATCTTTGTGTGTTTGCTGATCAGGATGTTGTCACTTGGGTCTCTTTTGATTTTACTGAGCCACCTCTTAAGCAGGTTCGGGTCCTTAGGTACACAATGGAAAGTCACTTTTACGCCATCCTCAACTAGGTATCCGGGCTTGTTGCAGAGAGGTACACAACAGCTGCTCTTACTTTTATTGGCTTTTACAGGTTTTGGTTCAGGATCCATGAAACTGGGAATTGTGATCTGTTTGCACTTTTCTGAAAAATAAAAATTATACTAAATACAAGTAGATTCAAATTTTGGTTGGATATGGTCAATAACCATTGCAGGAGCTTTACGATTAACAAGTATCCCTCCATAGAAAATGATCTGGGCACTGAATTAAATCATTTTTGTCAAGGAATGTTCAATAATACACTTCAGGTTAATTTATATAATTAATTTATAAAAGTATTCAAACAAAAACTAATAATAATAGCACCATAATACAATAACACTTGGAAAGATATAACTGAAAAAAGGAAGAGTAAGTAGTTCAAATATTTTGATCAAATGTGTACAGCCCTCAGATTATGAATAGAGTTGAATAAGTATATATGAATAAATTTTATTCATTTGTTTATTTAATTATTTCCTTTGTGTGTATAGTCCGTCCCAGTACCCGTGTCCGCATGTTTTTCCTGGATAATTTTTTATACAAGTAAAGCAGTGTAAACCTTTCTTGTCCAAAGATTGCAGGAGCTATTCTGCCGACTACCTGCGTAAAAAGTAATGCCTTACCTTGCTTTAATTTTGTATGAGACGAATAATCCAAAATATGACAAAACATGATACAGCGTTTACGACTTATTCCTTGCCTGAGAACTGATAATAAACAAGCCAGTCAAACTTATGACGTCAGTCAATTGAAGGTGATGCGCGACCAACCACTGTTGTCTAACAATCACCAAACGCAGCCATAGACATGGAAAGTGCAATATGGAGGAATGTACTGTCCAGCAGTGCCGGGAAAACGCCATTCACGGTATTTCAGCATAAATAACACAAAAGAGTCGCAAAGTAAATACATTTTACATGATATATAACTTCTTTACACAAAATCGGCGGAATATCCGTTTATCTACTTCAGGCAAAAGGGCATTTTTAAAGAATATTTTAAAAATAATTATCGCGAAAAAACATGCGGACACGGGTTTTGGGACGGACTATAGTTGCTGGTTGATTGACAGAACAGGAAGACTAGAAGTATTGTGGAGAAGCCCACAACCCTGTTCTCCAGTTGCAACAATTCACACTCAAAATCCTGACATTTATGAAAATAAAGAAAATTTATAAATTAATTGAGTTAATGGGACAAAGTGATTTATACATTTAAAACAGTAAAAATAACCTTAATTTCATATTGACAAAACATTTTACTTTGCACTGGTGAGAGGATTTAGAATTTGACTTCGAGACTGAATAAAAATTATGATACACAAATGAATAATGACGAAAAAAAAATAAATAAAATATGCAAGGTGATGCCAGTCTCAGTATATGCTGAATTGTAAAACGAATTTCGACGGACGTTTTCTGTATTTTACACAATGCCAGGTAGTCGGCTCAGACGTACGATCTGTCATTTTTGTCCATTTATTGTTTCCGTTACACATCCTGTATTTTAAAAGAGACCGTGCATTTTTGAAGCTTGCAAAATAAATATTTAACCCGTTACACCGAGGATATATCAAATGATGTCTAGCATACTTTGTTGCAAACCAAACATTATGATCATCAATTACAGACATGAAAGAAAAGTAAAAATGTTAATTTTTAATTTGCTGATTACCTTTCTTTCTATGACCAGAACTACGTTGGCCTGCAGCTCCTAAAAAACGAGATATTCTATTCCCAAGATAAAAAACCAGGTGTCCAATCCATTGGTGTTCAGGGCTTGAATTCTGTCAGCTAAAAATATAAACAAGTTCACCTGAAATCCCTGATGCGAACGATATTATGTGGTTTATACGAAAACATGAAAAATGTCAGGATTTCACGGGAGGCGAGATATGGTATTAAAACCTGGAGGGTCTGTGAAATACTTGGAGTCGTTTGTCAGGCCTCTGAAATATTCGATTTTAAAAACAATAAAAATACAAAAACATTCGTGAATGAGTTAAAAAAGTAAAAAAAAATTAAAAATCATATGTCTGACTAGTTTTGGAAATATGTTTGATGTAAAAACTGATGATTCTTATTGGCATATATATATATATATATATATATATATATATATATATATATATATATATATATATATGCGCAGGTAAGTGAACTTTTAAAAGACAACTGATATGTGTATATACATACCTGATTGTTATTCTATAATGAAATTACAAGTTTGCCTGTTATATCACATACTAGGCTCAAGCCAACCAAAAAAGGCATGGGAAAACATTCAGATGGTTATATTTTACCTATATAAATACATTTTTCGTGTGATAGAAAAAGGTATTATTCAAGCTTGCTCAAAATTTGGAGTGCGCAACCAGCATTTTTATTTAATGTGCGTGTCGAGAGAGGAGAGAGAAGGGGGGGGGGGGTATTTATCTAAAAAAATGACAAATCTGCGAACAAGAAGCGAAGGAAAAAATTACGTATTTCACTTGAATCTACTACTTAACAGCATTTGCGAAAGTTCACATCATATAAATTAATTTTCCGTGAATTATTCATTACAAACTGAATTATTTCATATGTATTATGACATAATACATGTATATTATAATTATTATCCAACATCAATTTAATAACATAGTCTTTGCGATGAATAAAAAAATGTATATCCGTGGTGAATATATGTATGTATCAATATTGAAATATTTTTATTTTTTAGATTCTCACCCCAAACATGGTTAAATGTAACCATGGTTAATACCAACAGATTGGTAACTCATCAGCCAAATCGTTTTTAAGTCTTTGTATGAGGCCTATATACAGCTTGGTATATGACTGAAGTACAATATTCCACTTTTTATGACTGCAAAATATATTGTCGCGTACAGCTTAATATGTAACATTGAACCACTTTTTTTTAGAATCTGGTTTTGCCACATAACTACAAGAGTATATATATATATAGGGCTGAGGCACCAATGTCTTGTTTTAATGTAAATTTCACCCAAAAAAGTTATTGAAGCGATTTTTATTTGTACTACGTTAATGACCACACACACCAAGCATGCAACGGCCGTAGAAATAAGTTATGGATGGACAGGTACCCCCCCTACCCAGCTCCATTTTAAGTCACAGTAACTGATACTTCCCAACAATCGCTTCTGCCATATGGATTCAATGCATTAAAACCTAAACATATGAAATAAAAATCGTGCACATTCGTAGGTCTATCGGATATACGTAAGATCATCTTTTGCATGAGTTTGTAAGAAATCGAAACACAACTATATATTATGGAATTCTACTGAAATCCCCCCCCCCCCCCCCTTATATCTCACACCTATACTCGCCTATCTCAGATCTATCCATCGAGAAACAATTGTGATAACGTAAAAACCAGCCTGGCTATAGACGCCAAACTTTTTTTTCAGCCGATGATGGGTATTACATTTTGTTTTTATTGTATATCTTAGATAAAATAAACACTTTCGTGTACATATTCCTTATTTAGCCATCATGTTTTTACACACACATGTATATGCAAAATATCGTAAATCTCTGACGGATGGACTTTACGGTCCATGGGCTGAATGTAAATTCATTGCAGAATCTGTCGCAACAGATCTGTACGATAGGATCTCAGCTGAAATGACACGAACCGTTTAAACCGTGCACTACAAAACGGGACCTTTCAACCATGTTATGCATTTTATGGGCATAGTTAGTTAGGGCATCTCCTGATTAACTGATGTTGCCCGGGCGAGTACGTCCCACGCCCTGCGTTAATGTTGACGCCTGTGATCGCTCCCGGTCCACTCGTTCTACCACTCGTGTGCAGGAGTCAGCCAACGATTTCAGAGTAATATTTTGGTAAGTATCAATATATTTAACAGAGGAGACGCCATTTTCGTGAAAATACAACATGCTTTATATGTGATTTGGCCCCTTTGATGTATTTTTCGGCCCTAACATTTTTATCCATTCTCAGAGAAACAACTATGTAACTGTTCACATTTTCTTCCACATGTACTCTAATTTAATGATTAAACTGGGGCTTTTGTGAAAAATACATTCATGTGCTATCTCATCCATGTGGATCCTACTGTGTTTGTCTCCTGTGTAGTTTTTCTCCAGTATATGTCCTGGTATGTCTTTTCACAATACTCACACCAGTAAGTGTCCTCATTTCTTATCTGTGAAACTTCACACTTGTAAGGTCTTTCTCCAGTGTGTGCCCTATGATGTGTTTGAAAAGCACCCTTCGATGAGAAAAATTTTCTCCATTGTTCTTATTTATTCTGCAAGATGACTTTTACTGCAGTTACCGCATTCCAGTATGTGTCCCCATGGATGTGAAACTTTAAATGAAAAATTTGTCACAGTTCTCATATTTGTATGGCTTTATTGCAGTTTTATGCTCTTTATACAGCGCTTGACTTATAGGCTCATAGCTTAAATTATTTAGAAGCGTTTGATTCTCCACTGCCTCGGGTGCGTACAGCAGTTTGGGTCCTTACATGGTTTATTAGCTGACCCTTAGCGGTGAAACTTTCTTATGAAACTTCAGATTTATAAGGTCTTTCTCAAGTGTGTGTTCTATGGTGCATTTTTAAGCACTCTTCTAAGGGAAATGTTTTCCACAATCTTCACATTTGTTCATTCTTATTTTTATATGTCCCATATGCATCCTATTTAAATGTTATGTATGGGTAAACATAAGCAGGTGTAAGTAAAAAGGTTTGGCACAGGGTTGTGTCTCTGGCCAATGGGCCATAGCCAGCAAAGTTGTATGGGCCTAACATATTACATAACGAATGAAGCAATTACTGAGATTAATTTTGGATGCCTTTGGCAAGAAATGCACCAACACAATACCGGACATGGTCCGTCACAGTGAAGGTACTGGCTTAAAGTAGTATAAGCTTCTTCCCAAGACCTAACAAAACTAGAAATATGCATTCTCAGGAATGCAGGCCTCCGCACTGTGGGAGCTCCTTAATGTGGGGTAATCGGCAACCCGTGTTTTCTATCACCTATTTACCGACATTCCCGGGCTAATTGGTACATAAGTTCGCCCTAGACTTGTTTGCATTCATTTATTCGGCTTCAAACGTGCATATGTGACTGCACATTTGTGAATAAACCTGGAAGTCCTTGGATCAGGATCACGAGACAGTCCCACACCAAAATGTAATTGATTCTTTATCGACCATTTACCGAGGTGCCCTGAGAATTTTTTACAGGATTCTGTTTATGATTCCCGAAGTTATGTTGTTTACAAACACACACAAACACACATGAAAGTGAATGAGCGCACTCCTACCTTCCAGAGTCATTAATTAAAAAAAAACTCAGGTATGGAAAAAAAACATGGTGTTCGAGGTTGGTGCCTTGAAAGGTAAATTAAACCTGTGGCACTATTGATTTATAATTAAAAAATTATATTAAAAAACACCCCAGGGCAAAGTGGTATTGATTTCCTCAACTGGAAACTCCCCGAACATTAATCATGGTCTCCCATGCTGTATGTGGATTTACGTACGCCCTTCAGGGGAATGGTGCAAAGAGTGACGTTGTCCTCAGTGACTTCACGAATCGCACTCCAAAGATGGCCATATATGGTCACATCCTATAGTATGTAAAAAGATATGCAGTAAAATCCCATAAAGCGCTCATCCAAAGTTTATTAACAGATGAATTTTACTAATCATTTGGAGACACACACAAGCAGAATCAATAGGAGCAATCCTAGCTTTGCGCTTGGTTAAACATCTAGCATGAATGCACCGAAATACAGAACTTTGTATATATACATGCGTACACACAAGCGTTCAAACCCAGTTAACAACAGAGCAATACCATAGATATAATTATTATATCATTCATATGTGTAAATATATTTATAAACAAAAAAATATCCTTTCCCCATTCAGACGAAAACGAGTACTTTTATTAGTGGTGGGAGTCGGTTCCTTTTTAATAATCGATCATCAGTTTGAGCAAACCGACTGATGATCGATTATTAATCGGTTCAGACAAATATAAAGAAATATACAATTATTTCTGAACTGTACTTTCTTGACACTGCCCGCATGTCCTAGAAATTCAACCTTAAGGAAAGATGTTTTTGCCTTGTTTTTTTCAAAGTTTCATTTTAATTAATTATAATAATCAAGAATTAAACCACAATTCAGGACATCTACTTGCTGGTCCTCGATGAATACTCCCGCGTCTTATTTTAACTTCACCACCCGAAAGGACTTTCATTTCATTATGAAGACTGCCAACATGCATACTGGTTTCACAAGCCCGCAAGAAAATTACAGGCCCATATTTTTTTTTTGTAAAAATTTTAAAAAGTAATTGAAAGCTAAAAATTTAAATAATTATGTATGATCCATTATAGAACGTTAACTGCCCAAATGCTTGGGGTGATTTTTCTATATGTTTTTGGTTTGAAAAACTAAGTCACCTCCGTTTGATTTTCAGTGCCATTTATCAGCTGGATCATATTAAAAAGATGTCACAGACATCGACATTTTGCATCCGACGGGTCATACTCTGATATATATACCAGCAGTTGTGTGTAATTTAAGACCATACTAACGATACAATGTGAGGTTGGGGATGTCCCCACCTTGTATCACAAGCAGTAGCTGATTGCGTGGCTGACAATGTTCTAAGACCAGTTTGATATTAGATGTCTTTATTCAACAGCAAACGATCTGGGAGTCTCTCTCGCTCTCTCTCTCTCTCTCTCTCTCTCTTTCTCTCTGAGAGAGAGAGAGAGAGAGAGAGAGAGCCGCCCAGTCTCTCCTCAAAGCGCCCACTACAGATAGTTTTGTTAAATTGGCATAGACCTGGAGAATTTATTGAGCATTTAACGCCATACCGCCCATATTTTTCAATGTACATATCGTTTGAATTCTGCAGCTCCCTACCAGTTTACAGAAGTTTATTAAGTCCTCAGTTCTCGCATCTACCGAGTCATACTCAGTTACATACGGAAGTAATTTCGGAACTCTAACTCATTATATGAAAGGCGGAATGTTGTAAAAAATAGAAGAATAATTTTTGCCTATAACATAACGGCAAACCAAAAAGAAATCATGGTTATGATGTAATCGAAAGCTGTCTTTGGTAATTGAGCGCTTGAAAGTGGCAGCAAACCGACTGACTTTCGATAAAACTCGATGATCGGCCCACCACTAATTTTTATAAGCTTGTGTTTATATTACGTTTCTTCTGGAGTTTCCTGGTGTACAGTGAAAGATACACCAAAAATATGACCAACCTGTCCTCATTTGAGCGACTGAACAAAGCTACGGATCCCTATGATGATGTTTGTTCATATAATTAAATATAGCATAATAGGACATTTTATTTATCCAGGCATGATAAAGAGCTATTCTTGAGTCCATTATAATCCCCGACCCTGAATTTGCCATTAAAAAATGGGTTGCAATGCATGGCCCGTCCAACGTCGGTGGTTTCCTCCGGATCCTCCGGTTTCCTCCAACTCTACAGACCACCGAATGCCACCTTCGGAGCCATGGAGGGTGCCTCGTATTAGTTATTAAAGCTTGTTATACGATAAAGATTATGTATTTACCGGAGTGACTTTGAAACTTAAACATCTTCTTGTGAACTGGCAGTCAAGTCATTTCTCTTCAGTGTGTTTCGTTATGTGTTTCTTTAGGGAACATTTCTTAAAGAAACATTTGCCACACTGAGGACATTTGAATGGTTTTTCCCCAGTATGTCTGAGCATGTGTCCTTTCAGACCGTAATTTCCAGTGTAACATTTGCCACACAATTCACATTGGTATGGTTTCTCCCCAGTGTGTGTTCTAAGGTGTTCTGTGCACCTTGAGCGAGAAGTGAAACGTTTGTCACAGTATTCGCATTTGTATGGTTTGTCATTTGTATGGTTTCTCCTGATGTGTATATTCAGAAGTTTTTGGCTAGAGAAGCATTTGCCACATTCAGGACATTTGAATGGTTTCTCTCCTTTGTGCATTCTTATGTGGTCATCCAGCCACAATTGTTGACCGAAACATTTGCCACAAAATTCACAGCAAAACGGTTTCTCCCCACCAGTATGTTTTCTCATATGTTTTTTATATTCTGATAAAAAATTGAAACATTTATCACAACGTTTACATTTGAACCGATTCTCTTCAGTATGTGTGCGAATGTGTTCATTCAGACTAGATTTCCATATGTAAACTTTGCCACAAACGTTGCATCTGTGCGGTTTCTTCTCTGAATGTGTTTTGATGTGTACTGTGCGGCCAGATGTACTAGCTAACCATTTGTCACAGTATTCACAACTGACTGGTTTCTCCCCAGTATGTCTCCTGTCTTGTACAATCAGAACACGTCCGTTATGGTAACATTTGCCACAATGAGCACAGATGAATAGTTTCTCTCCAGACTGCATGCCAATTAATGGTTTTTCACCAGACTGTGTGTCCAAGAATGGTTCCTCCGCAGAATATGTGTTAATGAATGTAATCTCCGCAGACTTTGTGTCAGTGACTGGTTTTTCCCCCGACTTTATGTCAATGTAATTTTTCAGATTACCATGGTATTCTTGATCAATAGGAACCACAGTGGCTACATGGACTGTAATCTTGTCTTTCATTTCTTGCTCAGCTGAAAAAGATATATTACTACCTAACTGGGAATCAGAATGCTTTCCGCAGTAACTGCTTGGTGTAATAGAACTTGAAATATACTGGGAATGCCCTTGCTGATCTTCAATATCAAACATAATAGGTGACTCAAGCATGTTTTCATCAGTATGTTCCGCTTTGATTTCAGATTCATATGTTTTGTGGAAGGATTCAAATTCTGGATTAATGGACGGTTCCTGGTCTGTTTCCTTTTTAATATGTCTCTGCATACCAACTGGTGTAGCGTTGCTGTCATCAAAATATTCCTCTGCGGTGAGATAACCGAATTCCTCATGACATGTGATGCTAAATATCTCAGATTCTGGATTATGCATGGAAGACTCCAGGTCAGGTTCCAGTTTCATTGTCATCTGCATGTCAGGTGGTGTAGGTCTATCAAAATTCATCTCCCAACTGCAAATAGGAATAACAACATTCAATTTATTGCACATTATTGCAGGTATTATTGACTATTGTTGAAATGTACCACACGGTACCAAGGGTACTTAATACACATATTAGACTTTCAAGGGTCTATTATAGTCGGGATATATTATACTGTAGGGGCTACTACAATATAAGACTTTAAGGGGTCCACAATTCTGATTAAACTGTTCCTATCAACAATATAAATGTTGCAAGTTCCACTTGATCAGTCCTGAAGAGTGCCATAAGTTTTTCTATAACAAAAAAAAATGTTCAATGTTATATTTGATATAAAAGAATCATTAATATTCAAAGTTGGAAAATAAATCCTCTTT
This sequence comes from Sipunculus nudus, assembly GCA_026874595.1. Lineage (NCBI taxonomy): Eukaryota > Metazoa > Annelida > Sipuncula > Golfingiida > Sipunculidae > Sipunculus > Sipunculus nudus. The sequence continues at coordinate 45,997,567 of CM049321.1, forward strand.
TCAAATCAGTTTTACACTACATGATTTGAAAGGGGAAAAGAAAAACAATGATACAATATTTCTCAAATGTTATTTGATTACTTAAACTTTTAATTAAATTCTCACACCTTAAAAAGAACAAATTTGTTGAAAACTTTCTCTAGTTGGAAATTCTCATCAATCCTTACAGGAAAAACAAGGGACCCATGGGTCACTGTGCTCAGCTGAAGTTGACCTTGAAGGTAAAAAATCTAAAATAATTTCAAAATGAAATAAAGACTGAGAGGAAAAGGTATAATAGGCCATGGTTGGAAGATGTGATTGAAGAAATTGTTGCAAATAATTATTTGTGATCTGACCATATGCTTCCTAATGTTGAAACTGAAGTAATTAAACAGTTTGTGAATATAAGATCTATACTATTATCATGATCATTGGTTGACTTTTTGAACAGCTGCTTACAGTTCAGCTCAGGAGTTTACACTTTTGTTCAATTAGATCCTATTTTTTTATTAAATCATTGTTTTATCAATTTTGCTAAATGTATAAAGTTATACAGTTGTTTTAACTTCCCAAGTCCACAGGTGGAAGGACCTGGTGGTGGGGCTTGGTGGTGTGTGGGGGGGGGGGGGTAAAAGTAACAACACTTCTGAACATCTGTATATACATACAGGATTGAAGCTTAATTCACCAGTGCTTACACAGAGGAAATTAGTTGATTCACAATTGCTGAATATTTAAAAAAGGACAGACAGACTAGTAACAAACAAAGCTGATCAGTTTATCTTATATTCTGCTGAGGCAGGAAAATATGAAACAAAGTTTGCCCTTAGATCCTCTCTTTTTTATTGCATAATTTTTTCCCCAAGTTTATAAATTTTATACATTTGCAGTATAACATATATATCTGAATATATAAATTAAGTTGATTTACAATTCTCAATTGTATCAACATTTGGGCCTCTAGCTAATTTGGTCAAGTAAAATCTCATTATGATTATGTCCTCTGATGTATTAATTTTTTATAAAATATATATACATGTATTTTATAAATTTGCAAAACAATAAATATATGAAAATTACACTTGATTTAGAATTCATAATTCTAAATTGTTGTAGCTGGGAAACCTCGATATGCTAAACATAAAAATAGTTCATAATTGTTCTGTTTTATAATAAAGATACAGACAAATAGTAAAATTTAAGTTTCTTAGATCCAACGGTTTCAAAACGCGCCTTGAGAACGAAAGGGTGGGTGGAGAACTGATAAAGGAGAAATCTCAAAAGCTCAGCAGCAACTGCCCCCCCCCCCCCCCCCCCCCCCCCCCCCCGTTCGAACGTTGCATCGTCGGACCGCACGTTAGCCCTTGATCACAGATTATCCCGTGTTAATTTTGACAATTTAGTTGTGTTCCTGTTTATTGAATCATACCTGTAAATTAATACAACGATTTCCCAATGAAAACTGTGGTGTAAGGCCTATATAACTGCTGTGGATGTCTTGACAGCTTGTTGGCTTGCTAAATGGTGTTGCATCGACAAAAACCAGGATGTCGGAAATCGGATGACGGATGGTAAACGGGTGGCAGCACTGTAAACACTGGTAAAGGTGGTTAACTTTGTATAAGGAAGTGCACCCCCCCTTCTTTTACATGCATAATATATATATATATATATATATATATATATATATATATATATATATATATATATATATATATTTATTTATTTATTTATTTATTTATTTGTCAATATACAATATACGATTTATACAGGAAATAATTACATATTCATCATGCAGTCAGTAATTTAATTGCACCACATGTATATTGTCTTATGACGGGATGCAGTTAACCTTAGTACCTGCACAATAAAAACTTTGGAAGTGGTATTATTCCGACATTCCAAGTACAAGTTTCTCTTGAATTTCGCCTAAGGTGCTTATATATATATTATTCCAACCATCATATATACTGAACACTATACTAAATCCCGTTTAACTGCTGAGTTAAAAAGTAGGATATCATTCTCATGACCTAGGTTTTAGAATCATGAACATCGTCTGAAGTAATATGAATAGACTGACGGATCAGAATTACGAAGAGTCGACTTTACCCTCAATGAGTGCGAGTCTCAAAGGCCGTATCCGCACTTGGTTCGCATCTAAACCGGATTATACTAAACTGGTTTATTTTAGTCTCGAAGTAGTCCGCTTTGCGTCAGCACTGTAGTTCGCTTTACAAAAGCCTAAACCGGTTTGCTATATATATCCGCGCCTTGTTCGACGTAATCTGATTCAGGCCTGCAACAGAGCTCTCCCTAGCGCAACGCTTGCTATTGGGCAACATCACGGGTGGCGGTCAAGGCCGTATTCTGAAACTGGACTCATTCCGACCAGAAGCGGATTTGCCTGTACGCACTAGAAACCGTTTTACTGTAAACCGGACTAAAGTAAACCGGACTACTGTACACCACCTTTCACGCGGCTGGACTACAGTAAACCGAACTGATGCGGATTTGTGGCCTAGTACGGACACAGTAAACCGATTCGCGATCCGGATTATTTACTAGTCCGGACACGGCCATAGAGTCAGACATTGCAAAATGTTCAGCATCAACAAACGCGATTTGTTTCTAATGGGCAGGTTTTGAAGTAAATTTGCCTTATCTACGGCCTTTTGATTTACAAATTATCTTTAGGCGTGATAGTCAATCCGAGAGCCTGTGGCAAAAAATATTCTCCTGGGATGAAACTAAACTGGTCATCTTGTGCAAAATAATGAACGGGTAGGATAAGTTAGTTGTGGTAATTCATTAGCAGGAAAAACCCGGCGAAGGAATATATATGTGGTCTCAGACTGCGTGTTTATTCTGGAAGTGCATTGATTTTTACAATGACTCAGAAAAATAAGGTCGACTACATGTAGTATATAAATAAAAAAAAGGCAACATATTGGAAAGAAAACGTGAATATAGGATAAACAATTTTGATCACCCCCCCCCCCACACACACACACACACCCACACACACCATCACACACCACCCCCACCAAACATTTTCACCCCGTCCCAACACAATTACATTAACATTTTGAGAGCTGCGTGTTAATAAGTGTATTTAATATCAGTTTTATCTTTTAAAGCCTAGAAACATATAATAGTTAATTTATAATCATTGTTATAATTATGTTACGAGGGATCATTATGTAATCGATTTAATGAAAAACGAAATGTATATAATCGCAATGCGTCTTGCCAATAAACCATTTAGTCAATAAACGTAACGTCTGTAAGAGTTTGCCTCAATAAAAAAAACTGAAAGTTTAAAAGCAAATTTATTTTCGTTCACTTGTACATGAGTATACTTTTTTTAAGATTAAATAGATCTGCATTTTAAAGATTACTTGGCATATTTATAAAACGGACGAATAAAAGTTTTTCATAAATATTTAACAAATAAAATTTGTTTATAAATACTGCACGTACATTTATTATACAGATATTATACAAATAGCAAACTTGTTAAACTACATCATAATTTATCTTTTTTTAATATTAATAACAGATATAAAAAATTAAATGAAAACAAATATGGCGTCCGGTAAAATTATTGGAGGTTCGGTAAATTTTCTGCCCTGCGGGTCCCGTAGGACGTTAGACATTTTCTTTAATTTCGAGTCGCGATTTTTCTTCCTGTTTCAAATGAAATTGGAAAATATGAATTTAACATTATACCTTTATTAGAATCCAGCAGCATTTTATTAGTTATCGTTTTGATAATGAATATGAACTACTTGAAGCTCGGTCTCAGCAAATAATCTGCAAGAGATGCAATGTCTACTTTTTTATTTAATTATAACTTGTAAGAATAACCGAACAACATTTCATACATGAAAAACAATAACAAGTATTTTGAAGCCATAAACATGTATCAAAAGAACATGAAAATAACGTATATATGTATGTAATTGAGCTGAGTGGTGGTAGAGCCCAGGGAAATGTCCATAGACAGATATCCGTTTATAAATTAATAGAACTTCTTCCCTTATGTCAATGAATTTTACCGAAATAAATTTAAGAATGTCTTGCAATGTCTATCGCTGGGCTATCGTTAAATTATTAACGATGCATTTGAGCTGGCTATCGTGACGTCATAATCGTTCCATTTAAGTTTGGGCTATAATGATGTCCCAAACTATCAAAACAGCAAGTGAACTGTTGGTCTCAAAAAATAAGCTCACGGTAATGCAGCTACATCCCGAAAGCTTTTCATAAAGATCTTAAGTATGCAACACATACTAAATGTTATAATACAAATACTGTTTATATATAGCAGTTAAAACTGCATGTTAACATTTACCATAAAGAAAGCAATATATCAATAAAACATATTCATACCTAAGTGTTGGTATACTTGACATAAATACAAAGCATTTATTAACTCCATATAAACACTACTGGGTTGTTAGAATGAAGTTATTGAAGAAAGCAAAATGTATTGAAATACCGAATCACTTCTTTAGAAGTATAGGAGGAGTGCCAAATATATCAGTTAATTTTGACATTAGTTGTATAAAAAGAACTGTATCAAAGTTCTATCAGCACTGCTTACTGGCATGGTCAAATTTTACCTCTTTAGAACCTATTAATTCTGAGACCATATTAAAACAACAGTTGTGGAATAATAAATATATATTGCTAGGAGGAAGATCGGTATATATTAAATATTTAGATGATATAGGCATCTGATTTATATACCAAATATTACATGATGATGGTCGGAAAAAAGAAATTTCACAAGTGATTCCCGTTAATACTGTTTATTCTTCTTACTTTATTCACTGGAGAGGGTTACAGGAGGCGGTTCCACCGAATTGGAGAGAAAGTATTAAAACAGGCTTGTCTAATGATGATATGTTATCTGACGAAATAATACCTATGGGGGATATATTTATTAATCTAGAGAAACTAAATTTTAAGCAAGTGTATAATCGATCGATCCTAAAAAAATAGAAGAACCAGTGAACAAAGTAAATCTCCAACTAGATTTAACCAACGATTTCTGTTGGAAGAAAGCTGTTAAGCATATATATGAAACAACAAAGGACATGTATTTGAGGCAATTCCAATTTAAAATTCTACTTAATATTTTGACTGTTAACGAGAAGTTATATATATGGAGATTAACAGATACCAATAGATGCTCATATTGTTTCATGGATACGGAATCTGTTTGTCATCTTTTTTGTGAATGTTTTTTTTTACCAAAGCTCTTTATTTCAATATTACAAGTTGGGCCAGTCGAGCAAGGATTTATATGCCAGCATTAACGAGAGAAATAATATATTCAGGGTGTTCAAGTGATGTTCCATACAAAAAGCTAATTGATATATTTATATTGACATATAAGTTCGTTATTTTTAAATATCGTAAGCAAGGAAGGGTCCCTTCGCTCTTAATATTTATCAAGTATATAAAAGATAAAGAATTAATCGAGCGTAAGGTAGCAGAAAAAGAAAGAGAAGTACATAAATATGTGGAAAAATGGGGAAAAATACTCTCCATTTTAAATACCAGATGTTAAATCTGAGGATTTTCGTTTGAATTGTCTTCGTGTTAAATGATTTTGTATATAATTATGTTATTTTGTATTGAACCATATTTAGTTCACTTTGAGCTCGATTTAATGATGGGATGTCGATGATGAAAGAGAATAAAATATATGAAATATAAAAAAATGAAATATTCTGAGGCATTCCAAAAGAAAAGAAAAAAAAATAAAAAAAAATAAATAAATAAACACTACTGGATTATATATTCTGTGAGAGAACCAGGCCAACATTCTTTATTATGATAAATATAAAACAAATGAAAGTCTGGTTTTATATATCACGAGGGATTTATTTACCAGAGACATGAGTCACAGAGTCACATAATATAGTTAACTTTGTAAGTTGAAGGTCCCTGTCTACAGTATTTGACATTTCCTTGAAGTATACGTAACCTTTACTGGGAGTTTACAAACTTGAATATATACTAGGGAGACTATTGACAGAAAGAAAACTAATCAGTGAATGATTTTGGTTGTTTAATCGTGGCAAACAAGTTAGGTACTCTACCTTCTGCCACCAATGGATGATGTAAAACGTCAAAACTATAGATTCTTCAATTTGATAACGGCACGATCATATGAAAATATGATCAGTGAATAAGCAGTATTATCCAGTGAGCAATAATCCAGTCTTCTACGATAACAGATTCTGTATTTTGTATATATATATCGTATAGATATAATATTTGTATATGATTTGTGTATAATCGTGAATAGAATAAACAATTACAATATCGATATATGCATTGGTGTTTTTTTTATTAACGTTACAATTAAAACTTTGGTGTCTCAAGAACTTCTCTTGACTTATTTAATAAAATTCTCACTTTTGCTATAATCATAAATGGCGACATCGTCTTCTAGATATCTTCATTCGGTCTCTGAGTGTCAGGCAAAATGTTGACACCTGGTCTGGTACGTCCCAGGCAGAATAATTAGTATTGTTTACCTGTAGTATGCGCGTCCCTATTCGGGTTTTATTCAATACAAACGGTAATCTTGCAGACAGGCGTTTAGTCAATGTGAAACTAAAAACGTGGCCAGGGGAAAACTAGGAGGAATGAATCATTCAGCGTTTGATAAGGACAGAAAATGGTGGCACCAAACTACTCAGAGGACAGTGCCAAGGAGTTTCTGTGTTAGTAATAAGGAGTTTGCTGAGATTTTACCTCTAGCGACAGAGAGGCGGATAGAATAACGCGGCTGCATAGAAGGTAAATCACACTAGGATTCCCTATAGAGTCCATTCCAGGTTCGGATTATTTTACATACAACCAACTGTAATCATATTATTGAATGAACTGTTTAAATGCTTACCCACACTGACGGCACAACAGTTTATATAAAGCAACTTAAAGTTTGCTCCATTGAACATTGCATAAAATATGCACCATGTGATTTTTATTCTGGAATAATACATAATGTACTTAGCTACCGGGAACTCTCCCAGTTGGGAAGGTCCAGCATTTAAATTCTTCTTGAGGGTTAACCGACGATTTCGAATGTCCTCGATGTCACGGCGGATTAAATGTTGGATGTTTTGGTTTAAGCTGTTTCGCTTCTGGTTGTTGCTGTTGTATCACTTGGGGTATCTACTCGCCCGCAGCAGATGAAGGCCGTCCAGGCCGCCCGGATCTGCTTCACACGGACGATGTAGAAGATGAAGATGAGGAAACCTTGGATCGAGTTGAAGATACAGAATAGATACAGGAAAGGCTCCCGGGCGTCATCGATGGCGAAAAATCCAAACACCCAAGTCAGACCTAACATTAATGAGAAACAGTACTAGAATCGTCCAAACACCCAAGTCAGACCTAACATTAATGAGAAACAGTACCAGAATCGTCATCTAAAAGTAACATTCATTCATATGCAAAAATTGTACCGGTTAATTATTGAAAAAAATATCTCAATAATATTCTAATTTAATTGTTAGTAAACTCATACCTGTAATATCTTTGTCCAGTATCATATGTTTTCTACATACTTGCGCGGATGTCTTTATGGAAGTAGTCTTATAATCCATTTATATTGCAACATACTTGGTGTTTATAAAGTGTTTATTCCAGACCCTCACAAAGGTCTTTGTTCTACCCCTTCCCGAATAAAAAATGTTTGGTTCTACTGTGAGAAATTCGTCATTTATCACTTTAAGATCGCTAATTTACATCGAAATGCTGCTCCGATAAGAGCTAAGGCTCACCAATAACGAGAAAGCAAGCTACAGCCACGATGATTTGACGGGACGTGTCATCACGGCTACCTCCTTTGTCCTTATGTCCTCTGTCACAGAAGAATTCTCGAAGGACCATAGAGAAGAGAACAGTGTTGATGATGAGGACTAGACCAACAGGCAGCATGAAGGCGTAGTACAGCGCGGCCTGGTTTATCCAACAGCTGAAAACATAACAATATCGACGACTGATGTCCATAATTTATTGGCCTGTGTGGTGAACTGATAAGAAGACAGTCCTACATCTCATGTAAGGTTTTAAAGAGTTCAAATTTGTTCGTCCTATATGTTTGTGAAAAGTGTCTATATACAGAATTGTTACAACGCATGTAGTTCTTTTACATATTCCGCATTGCGTAGACCCTATCCCCATGCCATCTTTTTACAATATGCATACTAGCAAGTTCCCTTTAATGGACATGTTCTGTGTTTAAGTTTATTTACCACCCCCTTTTTATTATGCAAAATATATGTTTAAACGTTTAAAATGTAAACATCATAATCTTGTATAAAAGTAATCATTAAGTAAACTCGTTTTTCGTGAAAACATATATTATTATCTATAGTTTAATTGAGCGTGTCTTGTTGATATAAAATTTTCAATGAATAAACGTTTATTATCGACGCAAAAAGGAAAGTCTTTTATGATCAAGCTCCTGTCAGCATAGGGTAGCGACTACACACACATACTTATCGAAAATGAAGACACATATGGACGACGTTTATAAGACAGCTGTACGGTCTGTCCCGATCTGATGTACCAGAGAACGTTCAATTTTTAAATGATTATTCCTTCGACCGTTTTTACATTTTTACATGATTTCTACATTTATGAACATGAAGAAATGGCTCTCCTTCCGCTTTCCACATCTCACTTTTTTTTATTATCTCCTGTCTGACATGTTATCAAGCGCTCTGTATTGTATCTGCCGCGTCCTAACACGTTCACAGTTACATAATCATTTTTTTCTGTGTTAAATTATTTTCTTTTACAATATAAATATGCATTTATGCTTTTACCCTGAGAATATTTCCCGAAGAATTCTTCTAAAAAGACATTATATAATGAGATTTGTTGCCATAAAATAAGTTATATCTTTAAAATGTACAAATCGTACACTACTTACTAATTCTCAGGTCCACGGAACATCTTGTAATCCACGGCCGCCACCACGCCAACAACCATTGCTGGGATACCTTTTTAACATACTAATTTCGATAAGCCTCTTAATCGTGGAAGATTACATTACAAAAGGAACAATTAAGCAGAGCATCTTGTAACACCTGGTAAACTTAAGACAGGTAAACGCAACAGGTAAATGAAAGAAACACCTGTCACGGGTAGCTGCAGGACATGAAAGTTCAGTGATAGCTGCAAAACAGGAAGGCAGCTATTACGAAAGGTCCACTTGGGTCAAAGAGAAAGACAGGACAGTTCACAGATAACTACAGGACAAGCATGTCACAGATAACCACACATCTGGCAGGTCACTGATAACCACAATGGACGCCTGTAACAGATAACTTTAAGACATACAGGTAATGGATGCCGCGTGAGACGAGCGCACAACTGCATACTAGACAAGCTGGATATAAACGACTAGAAAGCATGCATCAAACGGGTAATGGCAAGGGCAGACTTGAAAATTTGCAACAAGTCACAGGGAACATGTGGCTAAAATACATCACAGTTACAGGTAGCATTAAGACAAACACTGTTAGCAGGTTGATAGAAAAATTACGCAGATAACAGGTAGCTAGAAGGAACACATATAACTACACACACATGGGTAACAGGTAGCTACAATACATAAAATGCAACGCCTAGACAAAAGGTAAACTTAGGACGCACAAGACACGCATAACATCATATCCGAGGAATTATAAAAGTTTTAGGATATGGAGTTTTTTTAATTTTTATTGTCCTGATTAGTATTTTATTTGCATGTCATTTCACCTTAAAAATAAATTAAAGTATAATTACACATAATAACAATTACATATAATTACACATTGCCATAATTAGTATTAGTATTTCATTCATACATCATTTCACATTTTAAATTTTCCCACAGTCTTGCGGATATTTAACAATGATAATTTAACACATACCCCACGCTAACAAAGCGGCCTTCAACATGAATCCGGAGACGTCCGATCCATAGACCTTAACGAACAGGAGATACTGATGGACTGCTTCCACGACCATCCAGCAAAACGCAGCCAGAAGAAAGTACAGAAGTAGAGCTGCTACAGCACTGCACACAGCCAGGAGTTCGGTCTTTTCCAGACCTGCCAGCATCAGTGCGTCAGTACAAAACAAAGATACAGCCAGCTGGAAGAGGATTCGGAAACCACGCCCCTTGCGAAACTGCCTGCAAAAGAAAGCAATTATGACACATCCGTTATCACGTTTTAGAATGCTGTTTATTGGTAATAAAATTACAGCGTTTACAGCACTGACATATAACTCTTGTTAGCTTTGAATATTATTTTGCCAGAAAATATCAAATCTAATAATAGCTTAGGATGAATATAAACTTTAACTGGAACAGCAAGGAATGCCTACTTGAATATAAGAAATGTTAAGATGGTCATCACTAGTCCGAGCAGAGAGAGTGAAAGTCCAACAATCGACAGGAAATGAAGCACTGTCGAAGTGGTTTTCTTCGGATTTCGATCAAATAAAATGGCGAAGTTGGTTAGGTGGTCACACCGGCAGATAATGCTCCCCTGCTTGCGTTTATGGAAGTGGCATCCCTTGTCCGACCATCCACCGTAGCCGTCCTTCATGGTAAAATCCCAGAAGACGCATCTATAACCACCCGCGTTGTCGAAGGGGCGAAAGATAATAGACACTGGTTCACTCAGATTATACACCGGAATTCCACCTATACTTCCGCCGATCACACAACCAGCCAGCGTCCCCTGCTCTGGTACATCAACGCTGATGTTATCACCGACCATTGACATAAAGAGATTTTTATTGCTGTATACCATATACGAGACTCTGATGGATTCATCCGGTGAGGCCATTCCCTCTTTTATCAGTTGAGTTTGAATGCTGTTGATTGGCAACAACATAACAGTATCTACAACTGTGAGATCTACCTTCGAATAATTTTGGTAGCTATTGATATTATCGTGTTGGAAACTTTCATTGACATTACTGGTTCCAAAGCCAGAAAATGACGTAGAGTGGGCGAGCTTCCGAGTCTCGACAGCAATAAGTGGTCGTACCACACTCCATGATTCTTCCTGCGCGAGGTCCACATGGTTAATAATAGTCTCCGTTGCATTCAGGATACGGCTAGTTGCTCGGTTGGTTTTCTGGGCATCTAGGAGCGTTTGTCGGTCTACCCGGATTAGGTTATCCACGGTGCGTATGATAGCAATTCCAGCAGCTTTATCAATTTGTGAAATGTTTGCTATGTTTTTCAATATTCTAGATGTCAATATAACATCCGTGCTGTTCAGTGACTCCGCTGCTCTGGTTATCTTTTCTACAGTTCTGGCTACTTGTGCTGCATTTATTTCTGTAACCTGTGTTTCCGCGACAGCCTTCAGTTCTGTTTTTGGACAGTCAGATATCCATTTTACAGGTCCCCAACATGCACCTTTGTTGCCATTAGCGACACAAGCGGCAGAGCCAAACGGCATGCCCGTGCTTAGGCAGTTAAGTAGAGTTTTCCCCACCAGTCCAGCAGGTGTCGTGGGAAATTTAAGCGCGCCATACTTTTCAGTTTTGATCGATCTTTCGAAGCAGAATTCTGCAATAGGGTACGATACAAAACCTATCAGTTTACACGCATAAGGATATTTTAGAGCTAAAACACACACACTTACATTTATATATATATATATATGTATATATATATATATTGCTAACTTTTAATATTATGAATCCATATTAACTGATGGCTCGTTTCAAGACAATATTGAATACTTTCGCTGATAATGTGTGTTTTTGAAGTATCGATGAGGTTTACTAAACGTTTTCTAAAACTATATTTTCTTATATGCCGAGGTCTGCCAAATAAGGCCAGATCGGCTATCATAAACAGTGATCTTGCGCCTAAATTCAAAGAGCAGTCCGTATACACCCTAAATCGTATATCAAATGACGATTTTAACATTACGTCAAATAGGAAAGTTGTCGTCAATAATTTGAGTAAGCTGCATGCTGAAATACGTGCTTTAATTTTGTGTAAATATTGGACGTTTTTAGATCTTACCATTATTGTACAATTCCAGATCGTCCGCTTGCATTTTGTGCCGTTTGAACAGTTTATTCCCAGAGCAAGTTGATTCCATATTTTTCACCAGCAAAGAGTGTAATAGCACCTTTTGAGAATACATATCTGCGAGGAGACTAGTGTTCGCCATGTTTGTTCTCACTTCAGACAGTTTCTGTCTGAAGATCTGTTTTTTATTGAGGTTATAACGTAACACCGTTATGATGTCGCTCTCCAGATAATTCACGGTGAATTCTACAACCACGACCTGCCACCTTAAATAGAAAACGACGCTCCATTAGATATTTAGTGATACTGTGTGTCCCGCCCTCTCCTACTTACCCGAACCTTCACAGGACATAGCACATTTAAGTGTTCAATATTCAGAACTATATTCTTATAAATCACGGAGCTTATTTCTGTCCGGTCAGCAAAAAGTGCCGAATGCCTTTAATAAACCGTAAACCTTGTTTTCTACATAACTTTCATGGCAAATATGATACGCATTTCCCAGTTCTGAGCAAACTTCCTATGTGTCTTTTGGCTAATTTGAAAGATATAAAATATCACTAAATGTCTCCGATAGAATCGTTTATTGCAGCGACTCCCTTTTACGGTGGTATTTTCTTTCTAACATGGTATTCTGCATTCTAAATATTGTATCTTGTTGTTTAATTATAGTTGTTTCTGTTTCGCTTCCGGTTCCGGGTTTCGGGCATGTTCCTCAACCTAAATTTTCCCATGCAATGAAACACGGTAACTTACGACGGGTGCCCCTCTACAGACCAGGTGATGTTATAAATATAAGCACCAAATGTGTTCCTTGGTGCTATCCCCACCAAGCTGTAAACCATTTGGTAAAATACTCCGGATGAACCCCGGCCCTGAAGAAGCCAAGCTCGTATGTAACGTTTCTTGTCGCTCGCTGTAATCTCGGGTAAGTGTAGACGTCCCCAAAGTGTAAACAAACCTGTATATGCATAATACACATTCTCATTTCAGAAAGCATTTCAATAGAACATCGAGATATAGTCGCTCATTTAGCCAGCAGGTGAATCAGATGCCTCATGATAAGAAGATCCCTTTCTACATGAAGTGTTTCTAACCAAGTTCAGATGCACAATCTTACATGAAATATGAAGGTGTACTCATGTATATATAATCATTACAATATCATTTGAAAGCCAATAAGGAAAATGTGGGATTTACGCAGTGAGGTTTATGGTTATAGGCAAGAAATTAAATAGAGTAGCATTCCAGTGTGACTTTATTCAAAGAATTTAAACAAATGAGTCAAAGTAATAATAAAGAGGAGAAGGAATGAACATTTCTTCGAGAGGAATACCAACACCTGCATACCTCTAATTCTGATACTGGTTGGATATGACGTCACTTCATCTAGTAAGTCGCGCCCTTTGACGGTGCAGTGATATGATCCCATTACAAAGCTGACATGTGAGTTGTTCTTTTTTACATTTGCCACGTTCAACCTGAAACCCACAGCACCCGGTTGCACCGATAAAGGAAGACCGTCTTTATACCAGATGACGGGCGTTTCTGGGTAGTAGTTTTTCGCTTCACACACCAACATGTGGTCTGAAATCCAAAGCACATTGTCGTTTGTGGATTGTTTTATATTATAAGGCGTTTGGCTTGTGTGTCAGGATTAGTGTATTTGTACTCTCTATGCAATAAGCGGTATTTTACCTTCGATATCGGTTTCGTCTAACTCCGTATAGTTTCTGGACTCATTTATCAGTCTGACAGGGTCTGCAAAATAGGAAAAAGCAGTCATGGAGTACAGAAATGAATTAACTACATACACAAAAACTTGGTGGATAATTAGAACGTTGATTGAAGGATTGAGAGAAATGTGGATACATCTTCCATGCCAACGTATCAGTAGTACATAAGAAAGTACCTCTAGAGACAACAAATTTATGACCATTGCTATAAAAAATAACAATGTAGATGGTATTAGCAGTCGATACAGGGTGAAGTCATTCCAAAAATTTTCTGGTTCGCTGATCTGCTTTTGATAAAATATTACTGGCTATTGAGAACAAATTTAAAACTTATTGGCCTGGTAAGCTGGCATTTTCACACTATTATGTAGAGAAATAAGGTGATGAAATTGAGCAAATCTGGTATTATCCGAATGTCAACAATCTTAACAAATGTTTAACCATTGTTCATTGGTTCTTTCCCCGCCTATCAAGTATATAATATCTGTGCACATTTTAGGGCTATTTGATATATCGTATGGACAGTAAATATACTTAAACGCTCACAAGCAAACCTCTTTAATCAAATAAGCCTTTTTCAAAACTTTTGGAAGTAATAAGTCCAAACATATAGAACTAGGTGGCATTTCATCTATTGTAGTGATACCTGGTATTTCCGCATCTTTTTCACATATGAACTTCCTGCTTGCATTGCAGTCTTCTCGATTCCAGCTATTGCGTTCTTCGTTGATGATCATGGTCACGCAGCTTCCCTTACCGTTGCTGGATGCGGTTGAGAAAAATGTCTGATTTACTTGTGCGTCGATGAGATTAAAGTAGTTGCCGGTTTTTTGTTTGAATCCAAGCCATACTGTAACGACATTATAATGACAAATCTTCTGATTCATAATAATATTTTCGTGATTACGATGATAGTTTATATGAGATATATGATCCTTAAGACAGAGTCAACTGATAAGGATAATTTATTCATTAGAATGATGACACACTTAAAGTGAGCCTTTATCATCCGTGCATGAAACAATAGATTTTTCCTATGTAGCCGAGATCAAATGAAAAATCACCAAGAAAATTGTTATGTGTTGCGATTGACATTTCAATAGTTACGTATGCAGTTGTTACTTCTCAGTTCTTTGTTGACAATTATTTTTTTATTTTTACCCAGATTCAAAAGCATAATAGAGATAAACAAGAAAAGGTGTCTCTTGAGCAGTATGTGTTGCATAAACAGAAACATTCTTCAAAATGACAAGATATATATATTTATGAATTCAAATACAGACATAACGTTTAACAGGAGGTTAAATTACAATGAAGCAATGTGTGTCAGGCATTCGCTCAGACATTCACCATTTCCATGGTGCAGATTGGGGAAACAAACAAAGAACACAATAATGGCACCAAAGTCTTATTTTCCCATTATTAATATATAACCTAAAGATTTACTAATCATAAAGCACGGTCATTACCTGCTTTGGAAATTGGAGCTGTCAGGTTATTTTGTACCTTTGGAGTGGATATGTATGGAGCTCAAGAAATTTAAAAAATCATATCATATTATATAATGTGAGATTCAAAGAAAATGCGTGCCAACATGTTTCAAATCTAACAAGAGCTGTTAGTGCAGGGTTTGTTGTAAGAGCAGTTAAAACTTCGATAAAAGCACCGAATAGGAAATGGATTTCCCTTTTAACATATCGCTTGCAAAAAAGTTAGAAAATTAGATGCCTGAATGTTGGTGAGGGTATTTATTTAATATTTTGGTGATTGAGAGAGACATTGAAACACGCAATATTATGCAAATTAGTTGAATTATTGAGCAAAAAAGTCATTTGTGTAATAAATAATATCGTGTTATGCAAGGTGTAATAGATATAAACAGGTCGAGAAGTCATGAAAAAAGTTGCGAGGTTTTATTGTCTATAATGTGTAAAAGCCACATACAAATGTTGTTTCACCCTGAAAAAAATGAAGTCATGCGCCATTCATAGAAAGCTTTATATCTCATTAAACATTCTGTAGGTAACTGTTCTTTTATAAGCATGGACCTTACAATTCAGATTCCCTTGATGGTTCCTGCTCACACACATTGCAACATTGCTGAAATTTTTAAAACTGAAACTGCTTTCTTAATACAGAAGTTGAGCGGCTTATTCCTATATTGATGTTTGTCTATTTCATAGAGGGATTTTTATAGGCTCCAATGTGCAAAACCACCTGTTCCTCGTTTTATTTTTGCTCCCATGTGTCAACTGCCTGACGGCTAACATTACAAATACTGACCCTTTATGAAAGCATGAGTAATAGGTGGCATGTTCAAATGTTTATTTTTTACTTTGAACCATTTTTAAGGTCATTCTTCACGTTGCCTGTTGCCTATTTTCTCTCACTTATGGGCGATGGCGGGTGGAGAGCTTCCCTCTGATCACTCACCCATGGGTTTTAATTGAAAATAACAAAAATTGAACCGCTCTCTGAACTTGACAAGGTTATTGGATCTGAAACAGTCTTAATTGGACTTTGTTGTAAAATTATGAGAAATTATCCTTAACCAGAGAAATAATTATGCAAAAATGTACACAATAACAGCCACCTTACCCGGTTCACCAGTTCGCAGATTCTGTCGAATAGCTACGTGTTTGATCACAGAGTTACTGAAGCTGCCGATTGGCATCGTTACCCTTCCTTCCAGAACATAACAGGCATGGACAGCCGTGTCAAACCTCCCGTTGATATCCGTTGGGTGGTGGTAACATTTCTTTAGCAGGTCATTTCCATGCCAACCCTTTGGGCAATAAGGTGCCCCTGAAATATCAAACCAAACCTATTAACTGTTTTATTTACTTTGTCAGCTGAAAGAATTTGAAAATAGAGTTTAATATATCCCTTTAGGGAGATCCTGCCGTGTAGAAATGGATCATGGGAAGGGCGGAATATCAGTTACGTCAGAATTTCTTTCTCGAATACACTCTCATAATTAACTGTGCACACCAAGACGGGGGGGGGGGAATTGGGTAACGAAGAGCAAGACGTGAAACAAGAGTCCCAAAAGAGCAAATACTAGAGATCAGTGTTACCAGCTGGAATAGACAGGCATAGCACGGCTAGACCGTACAAGCACAAGAGTGCTTTACTCAAAAGGTAGGATGATGCTGAAATTAATTGAAATGAAGATAACAGTTTGACTGGCAAGACTGGACTGGAACAGAAAGCTTGCAGCACTCCAAACAAGAACAGTACCAGGACAGCAGGCCTATCGGGGCTATAACAGCTATCAGCAGACCTAGTCGCTCGGAGTGTTAAATCCAGTCAGGTTCTTTGAAGGTATCTCCCCCTGAGATCGAGAACTCGATTTATATAATTTCACCCAGTGGTAGGTTTGATGTAGTGTTTTTTTACGTTTCTATGGTTCAGAGCAGGATCTGTCCAAATTAGTGCATTTAAAACATGAAATTATAACAAACTTACGTCATAAATTTACCTATTGATTTGAATAAGTAACGAAAAAGTATGTGTATGTCTATATCAAATGAGTAAAAACGGAAACAAAGCTCTAACTGGCATATCAGAATCACATCAGAAAAACACAAGGTCACCAAATAATATCCGATAAACGAACGACAAAGCAGCCCGGCTTTATAATAATAGTGCTCCCTATTCTCTATGCAAGCACATACGCACAAAGGCCCTTAAAATTGTAAAGCATTAATCACAATAGATGTATTATTATAATAGAGTTAGGACCTCTATGTCCTGTTATTCTACACCATCATATAAATATAAATCCCAATTACCTTTAGTTAGCTTCACTCGGACCGACTTCCTGTAACAGATGAAGGGCAGCCTCTCCTCACAGCTAGCCATCATCAGTTCGACGTGGGGCGATGTTCTGTTCTTCAGCATCCCCTTCACACAGTCCCCCCTCAGGGACGGGTGGCCGTCCCTCCATTTGATCAAACCGCCGCTATAACACCAGGGCAAAGGATACAGTGTCCTGTCATTTTAATACTACTTAATATTTAACACAACATTAATGTAGTATAGGAATATTTCAGTTCCAGTACGGTTGCACCAATGCATGAGCATACTGCGAAACTATCCCTTTTGTCCCGAAAAAATAAAGTCCTTGATAGTACACAGGGTGCAGTAAGAACGTTAAAAAGAACGGTAAAACCAGCGGTTTTAATAACTTCTGTTCATGTATGTGGACCAGTTGGTTTACACTGGTCCAGGGATTACGTAGCTTCGGTTAGGATAGGAAGTTAGTTCACAAGCGAGCGTTGGAAAGAGGGGGGGGGGGGGGGGGATTGTGCCTAAAAAGGTTTGAGGGGAACGGTTAGGAGACGAAGGCTCTTTAAAATAAGCTTAACCATTTAAGTGACCTCGACCATAAATTTGTTAATTCAGAGTGAACGTAACACAAATATGATAAGTCATGAAAGACAGGTGGGTAGATTGTTCCTATACCTTGTATGACTGAAACTGACTATTATCTTTGATTATTGTATCACGTACACTCTAAGAAAAAGGGGTTCCTGATGGTTCTTTTAAGAACCCAAAAGGTTCTAGATAGTACACAGGTTCTTTCTGGAACTCTTTCCCCTTTAATAGGTTCCAGATGGAACCTGGAGGCTCGTGGCATGATCATAAGTCAAAAATGAGGTTCTAGATGGAACCCGCGCCTTGACCGGATACCAAGATGATTAAGACGCGCATGCGCAGTTTTATTTGAACTAATGAAGTCAACGGTCGGGTTGTTTGGGTTGCTCGATATGTGAGAAGAGGAAACACAGTATATGAGGTAAGACTGATGTTTATGTATAATTTAATTTTATGTGAAGAACGTCAAAGTTATATGTCTAGAGATTAACTGTCCAGTGAATAAGTCTCTGTCTGCGAACGGAGTTACGTTCAATTAATCTAAACCTGGACAAAGTCCGATTATAAACATGCTATTGCGTGCAATCGTTGCAGCAAAGTAATAAATGTTCATAGTAACACCGGCCGAATTAGAAACAGTTCCAGCATTGTAAAGGAACAGTCACCAAACAAAAGTGAAAATCGGCTTGAGTGACTGAAACTGAACAGGCTGGATGATTATGCATGGAATTCATTCATAACATTAATAACCTGTATACAATGTTTACAAGTCTCTATCATTTATTATTTCTTTAGACTGTTCGACAAATCATTTATTGTACATTAGGCAAAAGAATACAAGCCTTGCTATTTTAAGTTTAGTCAGCAAATGGTAGAAATAAGAGCACTCTTTTGTAAACTGCTGGGGATTTTCAACACTTTGGCCTTGAACCCAAACGGACTCTCTCAATATAAAGTCACACCCAATTGCACATTGACTGAAGGTGTTCACTAATTAACTCGGTGTTGTATAGTGGGCTAATTATTACAAAGCGTAGACTTTACTTAAATAGCACATGCATTCCTCTTTGCGGTGACTAGATACATCTGCCTGGCTATTAAGAGAGCAAATGTAAAAGAATTTGACATGAATTTTCATATGAAAAGGTAAGTTTATATATTGTGTTTTGAAAGTTATTCCAGAGTTATACTTAAATTGTAACCTGTCAATTGGTACCAATACACATGGAATTGTGTATCACAAAACAAAAATCTAAGGTTTTTATGTCTGTATTTACATCTAATTGTCAGGAACATACAATACATTTTGAAGAATAAGACAAGGTTGCTTATTAATTATATTGATACACCGTTGTAATCCAATGCACACATATGCATTCTATTTTGTTATGTTTATATTTTGTTTTGGAGACCTAAGTATTGGGGTTTTCACTATATATGGACATGTGGGACATAACTGGGCCTCTCACTGTGTGGTTACGCTTAATTACACATTCGTTTAAGGCGTCCTCTAATTAACCTGGTGTTGCATTGATTAATTACGTGTATTACCAAGTACAGAATACACTGGTCACCCATCCATTCTTTCTCTTTGCAGGAACCAGATACATCTGCCTGGCTAGCAAGAATGAAATGAAAAAGAAAGAGGGCTGACGATTATAATGTGGTACGTTGTTCAGGAGTTATATCTAAATCATAAAAAATGCTTTAATAATGCACATGTGATTGTGTATCACAAAGCAAAAAAAGAGTTATTTTTGTCTCTGTTAAGCACCTATAACTATATAAGGAGACTACAAATAATTTGAAAGCAAGGTAATACGTATTACAAGGCAATTAAGAAAAAGTCAGAATAATTCTGCATTCTATGTTACAATACCTTTGTGAAAAGTACGTGTTTATAATAGTTATTGTATTCATCATCTGCAGTTCATATGACTTAACATTTTTCGTGTCAAAGATATTTCGGGACGCTTCCCAGAACATTATAATGTTAACAGCATCATCATTCAAAATGCAATCCCCACCCAGAGAGGGAGAGAGAGAGAGATGGAGCGAGTTCCTTCACAGACCAGAAACTTCGTATGTTTATTTATTCTCAACTGCTGCTAACATATTTCTCATCTCTTATTTTTTTAGATCGATTCTCCGTACCTTTCCTTGCCAAGTACGCATCACACAATTTAGGGATATGATGACACTGAATCAGAGATTAGTTCGACCGTCACAGTGTTTGGACTTTATCGCCGATCATACAGCTCATCGATTCTATGCAGACATTTTGTTTGAAGATTTGTATACATAGAAACAATACATTTGCCTATGGGGCTGGAATTAGATTGAATCGCTCACCAAGGCGTATCAGCTGTATATAGCGATACAAACATCGTGCAAGACACTTGTTGCATCACCTGTTGTGTATCGATTATATGTTGCTGCGACTTCATATATTTTATTTATAATGCAGATAAGTTTTAGTTTTATAATACAGAATTACTACAGAAGAGGACCTGGACTCGCAAGAGAACACACAAATAATTCATCAAAAATATTCTTGACGTTCACCGGATATCAAACCCACAAAAAAATCAGAACACTGCGCATCCTGGATGTTCTATTCTTATAGGGATGTTGGTGTGTGCAGATAAGAGAGACAGTGCGAAATATTCAGTTTCATTGTTAGTATATACCAAGAAAACTGAAATTCTTGATGGCAAAACACATTTGCCTGAATTTTAAAAACTCTACGCTGAACAATAACAAGGGAATTTATTTAAGTTTGAGAAAACGACTCGGAACTGTGCGAGGTGTTCACGAACTCTGTATAGCAAATGCCAGTTATATCAATTACGTGCATTTATTAGGTAATGCTTTTTGTAATTGCTCTTTTTCCACAGACTGGTCTTTACAACTTAATAAAAATGTGTTTCCTTAAAAACTGTTTTCATTTTGCCTCGAAGGTTTATCACATTTAAAGGATACAACTATATACATATGACCCTTGCAGGTACCCACCTTCTTTGAGAAATGCTTTTATATATTTTTGCATATCAATCAAAACTGTCAAATATGTATGGACATATGACGTAATTAATATATCCTAAACGTATAATAGGAAATCCTATCTATTTTCTTAAATAAAAATGAATTGAAGGTTCTATGAAGAACCCTACACATTGGTTACACGAAGAACCTTTTAAGGTTCCCCACTCAGTCTACCGTGAAAAATCTTAGAGGGTTCCCCACTCAGTCCACTCTGAAGAACCCTTTTGGGTTCTAGTTGGAACCCTTTTTTCTAAGAGTGTGTGTTAGACCTGTATTGGCCCATATAAAAATGTCTCCGTTTTGCGCATTCTACCTCCTTATAAATCCTACTTAACAACAGAGACAACACTAATATTCAAAACACTATTTAATATCTCTGTTCAGTTTTGCAAGGGCACAGACACGAATGCAGTCTACATTTTAATATAGCTTTTTGTAATGTTAAGAAATAATGCAGGAGTATAAAAAAGAACTTAATAATGTGTTTATACGTTCTTGAAATAAATCATCTCTATAAATCCTCTTTACTTGATTGTCACTCTGAAATGACTCACATTGTTCATGAAGAGCTTATTTTAAATCACATGCTTATATACATTTATGTACATGTGTCTATATAAACAACCTGAGTGATCGTCTTATAATTTAAGTTGTTTTGCAATAATATTTATTTTATTAAGTGAATTCTCGATCCTGTCTGTGCTCTTGTATAGCCATAGGTCGTGTAGGTTGATTAAGTTAAAATTTCCCGATTAGTTTATGTTTGAATTCGCGTATAAACATGCATACTGAAATCCATATATACCGACACACAGTCAGAAATTCCCGATTACCGCGGCCGGTAATAAGACATACAACACAAAGAGTACATACCTTCATCTACCCTGTAATCCTTTTAAAAATATGATCAGTTTCAAGACCAAGGACCGTCCATTCAAAATCATCTTTTTTTGAATATATTACACACCGAGAATGACATGCAAACGGACTAATAATGACCCAACATCAGCATATACACAGTAAACAAGCGAAAATAAAACCCACTTGCTGTTAGATGTTGCTAGTGACGGTGACATTCCGTCCCACACAAGCCGTCCTCCCTGTTTCTTCATACCGACCCAGACACTCCGTCCTGCAGATTATGCACTTCGTATCAGTAAGCAATCTTATGTAAATATATATATATATATATATATATATGTATATATATATATATATATATATATATGGAAAGGGTATACACAGAAAAGTGGTTCACTGGCAGTGAATCACTTTTCTGAGTATACCCTTTCCATATATAAAACAATGAACCAGCATGGCTATTCATACATCTATATGTATAATATATATATATATATATATATATATATATATATATATATATATATATATATTATACATATAATCTTATATATATATATATATATATATATATATATGATTTTATATATAAGCATATGCTGTTATTCTCCATCTCATATCGACGTTTATTACGGTGAGTATAGCGTTTTAAAGGACAGAAATTTCGGTGACTCCGGAGAACTCTGGAAAATCATATGTGGTAAAGGAGCATCCAAAACGAAAGGGATCAATGTCAAATTCAGTAGGACCTTGTTAAAATAGATGTATCATGTATTAGCATTTTACGTCATTATCATATATTATATTGTTATCTGATTGTTATGACATATACTGAAGCAGCAGAGAGAGTTTACTTAAGTGAATAGTTAACTTAAAGAAGTCGAAATAATCAGTCACTGGTGCACAAACCAGTTGAGGTTTTCTCTGTTAAAGTTATTCGCATGTGTGGTTGGTCAGGTCGAAAAAAAATTATTCCCAGGGTATAAGAAAGCCGCAAAAAAGTGCTCAATCGGCCTTAATTTGAAACTGGAAAAAGGTCGCTTTTGCACACGGCACAGATAAACGTTTCAAGTCTCTTTTGCCGAGTGCCAATACCTCAAACAGGTTGCGGGGTACATTGTTAAGTATTGTATGACCCGGATTACATTTGGCTGCAAAAAACTCGTTGTCCTTACGGCAGGTGAAAGAAAATAAGGCTGACTGTCAATTGAAAGATTTCATCCCTTTTGGTCATAACTTTGCTCAGCAAACATGACATCCACACACGTACAATGGTCATCTTTAAAGATGCTTTTATTTGACAGCAAACGAATGTGTATAAAAGAGAACTTAATGTATATCAGTATTCATCTACTGATAAAACATTAAGTGATCAATATATAAAACAAGAAAAATCCCTAATCCTATTGTAGAGAAACATCTGATTGTTGAAACTTAGCAGTCTCCACGATACAAGAAAAATGCGTAAAAATTGAAACAAATTATGATCTCTCAGGTCCATTGTATATAATAAAGCCACCCATGTCGACAGGCTAACCAAGTTAAGAACACTCCATTGACCCTACTGAAAAGCTACTGCCAAATGTGTATTTTGTAAATTTTTATAGAATATCAACAATACAAGTGACAACCATAATAATAGAAAATTACAGTCGGCACAGCCTCTTTTTTTCTGCTTAGCATATTCTTGATCAATCAGACTGCCAATCTTAAATATATTACATGAAAAACACATTGTGGAATTAACATGATTACTGTAATTTGGCTGTAAAAGACATGTATATTTGCCTGAAAAATGAGGGAACTATGTTTAACGAAACCCATGGGTTGTGAAATACGGATTAATAGGATGTTCCAGGACAAAAGCAATATTCGTTGTTTATCCTGGGTGGTCGTATTAGTGGAAGGTCACATTATATTTGTACTAACGTTTTATTATTATTTTTTTTTTTGCGGGGTGGGCTTATTAGCGTGTTGAGGTCGCCAAGCAGTATTGCACTGGATAGGCAAGGAGCCTGTTTTAAAGGAGAATTACATATGACCCCATGAGATATAAAGGTTTCTAGATCCAAAGTGAATGGTTTATGTCCTGCTAACGGACAAAAGACCAGGATGGAAAATGGACAAAGGGTGATTCCTAAAGCACAGCAGACTTTTAATCAAACGAACGAGAGTTTCGAAAATTTTCGACGGGGAAGAATGTTAAACTTCAAAGGTGTGTTTTTATTAATGAAAGATTAAGTTCCAAATGAAGACCCTCAATCTGATATTCGGGTTGAAATAATGCAGGCATTTGATCCTGAAACTGATCAACATCCTATAAAATACAGGCCTAAAAATACCACCTCATTTTTTAATAGGTACTCCATATATAGCACACAAATATAATTATATCATTTGCTAAACCGCTATCTTACCTTTCAATGTTGCCATCAAGTTGTCGAAATTTTTAGTTAGGCCTGATTTGACAGCAGGTGGTTTGAGGATGTCCAGTCGTATTAATTCCGCGTAGTCCTGATAACAGTGCTGCTCAGCGGCCGTTCTGTTCACCTCGTCTGTGTTCAGTTTGAAGCAGTATGTGTATGCTTCTTTACCGTTCTCGCCAAAGGTAAAGTTGTACCCATCAAGGCAAACCCGTTGCCCTATGTATATCACATAATCTTAATATCACTTAATCTTTCTTAATGTATAATAACTGAAGTTAAAAAAAATTAAACCTATAATTTATCTGTAGAAAGATCTGTTCAAGGTTACCCCTACTACATAATATAAATAGTTTCACCTCAATGAGCTCATTTGTAGTATTTTTATTTGTTTCGTCTGGCTTTTTTCTCTCTCTTATCGCGACCCGTCCTTATTTCGCTGGTATATCTCGATTTTAATAAATGTTAGTCATGTACAATTTTGGAAACATATTAATTGTAACTGGAGAGAGAGAGTTGGCCATGAACTTTGTTAAATGCTCAGTAAAAATGCAATGACAGTAGAGAATAACTGTTATTGTGTTTCACTTATGTATGCATATATTTGATGTATTTGACCCGTATTAGAGTCTCCTAATGAACCAATTGCTGAATGTGTATAAAACGTTTACAAAAAACTCCTTACCCCCAAGTGGCTTAACATCCTTGTTTGACTGTTCGGGCCTGGTCTGTCCAAATACGCGTGACGTCATCGTTAGAACCAACGTAATAACCAATAGAGTGTGAGCCATGTCTGCGTCTTCAAGCACCTGACTGATAAGAGTGTGACTCTGGTTCACTTTGTTAGGAGTATGAAACTTGTTGGTAATAATGCCTGAATTAACCTCGATTTGATTCCTCCACGTGTTATTTGCTCCATTAGCTGGAACCCATTTACCATTAGCTAGAGCTCATCTGCCATTCGCTAGAACTTATTTACAGTTATTGTTTTTGGTTCTGTTTCTATATTTACTTTTCTCTTATGTCAAAGATAACTCGGAAATGCTCGATGATGTGTGGGTTTATAAGCTCACATCCCCAAATGAATCCGTTAACAAAGGGAATTATTTTGTACGTAAACATCTGTGGATACATCAAGCAAATGATAAAAATTAACATGTGTATGTGTGTGTGTCATTGATACATAACAATGTAACTGTGTATACATATTCCCACTCTGTTCATTACTAATGGAAGGCAACATTACAGTAAAATCGATATAATTATATATATATATATATATATTTATATCTGTGTGTGTGTCTGTGTGTAACTGATTCAGATGAGATATCACAGACACGATTTCACCAGGAGTTATTCCAAGGAAGCTTGACGACTGTATATATGTGCTTGATGACTGGATGAGATTGTATATATATATATATATATATATATATATATATATATATATATATATATATATATATATTTCCACGTCTGGGGACTTATGTAACGAGTGTCTAGTTGACTTGAAATGTCGAGGTTAACATCATCAAAGAGTGTATGACCGGCTGTATTTGTAATCACAACATAAACAAAAGCATATGGCAATAATTCCACTTCATGGTTTTAAGGAATAATTTACAAAAGAAAAAAGAGCTCGACATTTTCAGTAAGCTGACGACAATGCCAACTACATGAGACCATATAGAAAGAATAAGGGTGGTTTTCAGAACTTAAAAAATAACATGCCCTATGCACAATATTTCCCACACTTATATGGACGAAAGATTAGAAACATTAACAAAACCTAACGTATTTCAAGTCTAACTCGACATGTGGCACGAGATTCTCTTTTATGAAAAATCATAATAAGAAATGTGTGGTCATAGATGTAACTAATTATGAAATTTGTTCTATAACATAAACCTATTTATTTTACATGGATTGCACAGATAGTTATTATAACTAATCGCGGCACTCCCCATGGCTCAGATGCTGCCGTTCGGAAGGAAGGGTAGAGGAAACCGGGAGAACCCGGACGGACAATCACAACCCACTCTCTATTTCTGGGCTCTTTATATCAGCACCGTATTATTGCATATATAAATTGTATTTTCGTTGCACAAACATTCTTCGCAAGATCAAGAAAATCTTGTTCAACCAAACAAGATCAACTTCGGAACTTTTGATTTTGATAAAACAAGGCGTTTGTATATATCGTTTTCGGTATTACTAGTACGGTTACTCGCTGTATAAGATTTTCGCCAAAAAAAATCCAGCACAATCCCCCAAAACTGGAATAAAATACCAATGCCCTCCAGTGTAAGTGTTGTTTAATCGCTGATGCACCTATGGTAATCAATATATGTACCCTAAATTATATAATATTTGAATTTTACCAGCTGTCCTGCATTTACTACGACTCCAGAGCTCACACAAAGAGTTTTAACTTAATCTTAACTGAAAAGATGTCACGCCTACCTACCTTTATTCTCAACTGACTATTAATGTTATCTTTAAGAAAAGCTGGTCTGGTCAGTCGCTGATTCCAAGCAACAAAACATTTTGGCTTAAAAGAGCACATTTCGGACTGTTAGAGACTGTATCAACAGCCAATATGAGAAAAGTTTTTTTTTTGTATTTTTTGTGAAGATAAACGTCTTCAATTTTTTTTCAATGCTGATTTATATTATTCTTAAGGCAAGTATTTACATCTGCTGACTTCCATTTCGGGTCTGGACTACGTGATAGGGCGGTAGCACTCGCTTCCTGACATTTTATTTTGTATCCTGGTGTCACCCAGGCCCGGTGTCTACCATACCCGCAGGTCCTAGCTGGTAATCATCCTCATTGCTGTGTCATAACACCGAGCCACCTTCCAAAGACGCACTCATTTGTGAGTGATACACAGCTTTGTGGTACAGCCTTCCCATTAAGCCTGCAGAGCGTTCACCCTTGGTTATGGCTGACGATGAAAATCTCACGGCTGAGATTTGAACTCAAGACCAGTGACCCGTCTTCTGTCAGCCACAGAAGCTGGTGTGTTATGTAAGTGTGTTATGCATTGTTTCCTTTGATTGTGAGGGTAGAACACCACTGAGTTGGTTAAATCCAACGTGTAAAACAAGTGTCATCTAGTTACAAGTACAATTTTGGTGTTAACGTTCAGTAAAGTAGTTTTTTAAACATATTTTTTCCCATAGTAAACCAAATGAACAAAGTGTCATGACACTTAAGTTGATTTGCATGAAATAATATCCTGACATACAGCAATCGATCACATTTTTAGAACTTGAAGTTTTAGAAATGTTTTACGATCGCTGCTTCCTTGTATAATGCAAACTCTGCCAAGGCCTGTAAACGACAAAAACGTGTCTATCATCTAAATGCTAGGTTACAGTAACATAATTTCGGTTTCCAAGGAGATTTCTTAGGACTTACCTGGTGCAAATGTATTTGATACCCTCTATTTCATATGGTTACGATTGATGCCCTGTTAACATAAGGACAACCGGTCCCTGTAGGAAAGCAATCTGCTATGGCTCAGCTGACTTTAAGCCACCTCAATTGACATATAGTAGATGCGAAAAAAAAACGAAAACTGTATGTAGCTCTATCAGTCTTGCGCGAATAAAGGCCATCCTGGTCGACATATCTACATCTATAACAGGATCGTTTAAGCGCAAGCTTAACGTTACACGGTAACTGAACTGAAGTTCTTCTCACAAGCTGAAAAATCCTGTGTAGCGGGACTGATCACAATCTGGCAATCATTTTTTTCAAATAATATGTGCCCTTCAACTGTGAATCAAAGGGTCATACTGTTCATATAAGCAAATACATCAGTGGATACCAATAAGTAATCCCACAGTGCACCACACTAGATGAAATGCCATGATATTAACATATATATTTATGTCGAGGGGCGATGGCAGCTGGAGACCTCTAGACCTTACCCATTTAAATCCCAATAATATTTACTAAAGGTGAAATGAAAGCTTTTATTACTCTATGTAAATGCCAAGCAGTCGATCAAACACATGAAGGAACACAATTTAATAAATTTAAAGCACACGCCAATGCTATGCAAAATAAAACGCAAAAAAATATCGCAAACTTTCGATATTTTTACGAATCTACTATAAATAGAAAGATTAAGAGGCATCCCTTTGGCTGAGCATGACTAAAGCTTAGCTGAGTTAAACAGGAAAAAACACTTTGTTCATAGTAAATGTCCGGTTTGTCCGGAATGTCTACGATAAATGAAACTCATGAAGAATATACTGTTAAGCAGATTATGCAAACGGACAATTATATAATATAATCCTGTCTTATTACCACATATATCACACGGGTAAACATGTATGAGCATAACAGAAGTGCAGTCAAATATTTTTATGACATTCCTGTGCCAACGCTTAGCTCATGTAACTATAATACAATAAGCTGCATCGGTTTCTGTGGATATAAGTTTTAATGATATGGTACAAATACCCACGGGTTTGAACATTCGAAGGAAAAATAAAGCCATTAAAATGTCAAGCTAATACGTAAACAAATGTTACTAAGATAAATAAAATTTGATAGAAACAAATTCCTAAAAAATATATTAACTATCAGCTGAAATATGAAGAAGCATTTGACTAATTTAAGCAAAAACATTATTGAATATACTTATAAATTTCACGGAAGACCGATACATGTGTATGTGTGCTGTGCTAAACTGTCAGAAACCTTAATTGTCGTGCGCTATAAAGTTTTCACAGCTAAATTACTATGGTACATTTTTATAGTTACTGCCTTACTGGACCCTTATGTATGTATTAGGAATAAGGTCATTCTGCAGCATTGGTTAACAAAATCACCTCTTTGGGTGCATAATTAAACTTTGTGACTGATACATGTTGCATAATGTTGATTTTTATGGGAACACATAGACGCTGTTTTCATTAGGTTACGGGCCCCCGGAAAAATTCCCGTCTTATAACCCAGTGTAAGCTGACCATTATGTGGCCTTAGTCAACACCCCACTATAAACAGCTAGTACGTGTTACAAATTAGTGCTTGACTGCATGTTACTGTTCAAATGGACCAAACAAAAAAAACTGATCATATAGAGATTTATCTAAAGTGTTAAATTTAAGAAGGGCTCAGTTTAATACAGTTGTTCTAAACCTAGAAACATATGGGTGTCTTCAATTGTATAACCATGTGTTATGTTGAAGGATAGTTTCCCGAGATATGTATGCTCATTGCATAATTAGTTAATTTTAGTTATCCTATGAGCATACAAATTGTATTTTCCTTACATTGTACAAAGTTTTTGCACTAGGTCTCAAAAACATACTGCAAAAGAGCCAGTGGTTTAACTCAAAACATATATGCTTCCATCTGGATGAATTCTTTCTGACTATTGTATGCTAAATAATAGCTTCCAGGAACAATACTGTACTGAATACACACATCCAAAGAGACAGTATTAAAACAATTTAAGTGACGAAATTAGAAGCAGAGAATGGCAAGGGAAATTAATGGCAACAGGTTTCCAGTCCTCCAAAACCTGCGTGTTTCATAGTAAACGGTTCATACGTCAGTCTTTGGTCTCTCCTGGTTAATACGTCAGTCTGTGGTGTCTTCTGGATAATAAGTCAGTTTGTCGTCTCTCCTGGTTAATACGTCAGTCTGTGGTGTCTCCTGGTTAATACGTCAGTCTGTTGTCTCTCCTGGTTTAAACGTCAATCTGTGATCTCTCCTGGTTGATAAGTCAGTCTGTGGTCTTTCCTGGTTAATACGTCAGTCTATGGTCTCCTGGTTAATACGTCAGTCTGTGGTCTCTCCTGGTTAATTTGTCAGTCTGTTGTCTCTCCTGGTTATAACGTCAGGCTATGGTCTCTCTTGGTTAATAAGTCAGTCTGTGGATTTCCTCGTTAATACATCAGGCTTTGGTCTCTCTTGGTTAATATGTCAGTCTATGGTCGCTCCTTGTTAATACGTCAGTCTGTAGTCTCTCCTGGTTGATAAGTCAGTCTGTGGTCTTTCCTGGTTAATACGTCAGGGTATGGTCTCTCCTGGTTAATACGTCAGTCTGTGGTCTCTCCTGGTTATTATGTCATTCTATGGTCTCTCCTGGCTAATACGTCAGTCTATGGTTTCTCCTGTTTATTAAGTCAGTCTGTGGTCTCTCCTGGTTAATAAGCCAGTATTTGGTCTTTCCTGGTTAATACGTTCTTTAGACAAAGACAAAATGCATACATTGACTGCAGCTGTGTTAGTCTTTCATTTATGCAAATAAGACGAAGACACCTTCATGTATACTGTGTAAATACATTTTACACGATCTTTCGAAGACTAGAGCTCTTACATCAGATGGCAGGTGGAAGTTGTATAAATAATGCGAAACAAGACTAATGTTTAGTCTGAGAATTAAAGGACATAGACAGTCAGTTAATTCGGAAGACACACATTTACATGCGCCTTAACTCAAAACCACACATCAGACTGCAAGGACGGAACGTCAGACTAAAATGTCATATAGCCTACACACAACAAAACTGAAACCATCTGAAATATATGACTGTTACGGAAGAGGACTAAATCGCGATGCCGTTTATGTGATGCAATGCAGACACTGAGGCGTATCGTAATATTAAAAGCACAGAAAGGTGCCACCATATCAGTTATGACTTGATCAATATCATTTCCCGCCCATACGTTCACACTCCCGCCACATACACTGTCGTGTTATGAGACCACCACACAAGCACATTAAAAGTAATATTTAGTGAGGTACATACACATGAACTTCTGCTAACCTCTGTCATGTATAAACTTATAATGGACTTGCATAACCATATTGGTACTTTCCTAATTGCCAAACATCTGTTCCGCCTATAACAACATTATGGATGACTTTCCCACCATCTATCAATGTACCAGAGGGCGCATAACGTCTGTGGATATATGATTGGAAATCTATAAACTGAAATTATGGATAACGTAACCATAACTCAATAACTATAACTGGTACAAGCTCAGAATATTAAGTCAAGAAACCAATACACTGTACCGCACATTATTATTATCATACGTTATTCATAAAACTATATGTGTGTGTGTAGCCACTTTTTATACAACGTTTACTTTCTACCTGTTAAGGGAGCTCAAAGTTAAAAGTAAGTCTCCACGAAAGCGTCTTTATCTTAATCTTTTCTTTATATATATATATATATATATATATATATATATATATATATATATATATATATATATATATATCGATTAGTTAGGATACAAAAAAAATCACCAAATGAGAAACATTGATCAAGGGCTGTTGCAAATGTAAAATATAAATTTATTATGTAATTACCTTAAGGCCTTTAGAGATAATGCTTGTCTCGTGATCCCCTTCTGATATACGCCCAAAGTACGAACACACGGGTGACGCGGAATATGTGTACAAGCTGATGTCTGTCAAACGCACTGTTTATGCTGTTCGAGGCGTCCACAAGGTCAAAGATTTAACTCCAGCTCGGGTAATATTTTTTTTTTCTTCGTACACCAGTCATGCTAACAAGACCACTGCCGAGCGTGTGATGATTATCAGCGGTTGACTTGTATCCACAAGCCTGACACTGGAAACCGATGGATTGCGGGTATATATGTTCTATGGCAAAGCTGTTTAAAAAACATCCTGGTTGAAAGGGTGCGGCACATTTACGAGCATGGCCATAAAAATGTCCCATTGCGAATAAACATGTAACATAATAATGATTTCATAACATATTCTGTATTATATGTATCATAGAAGATACATATTTCCTGTAAATTGAAAAATAAACGAAAAATACTTGTAGCAATACGCTACCGCAAATTGAAATGGATTGATATGCGGAAATTCACGGCTATACCCAGCCCTAGTAATGTGTACAAAACTGTGTATGTTGGTTCTGTCCATTGGGATTCCATTAGTTGTGAATTGTCATGGAAACAAAGATTTTGTAGTTGCAGAGTTCGGCCTGATCATATGCATGGTCACCCATTGTTCATGAACAAAATTCTAACATAACTGTAGGCTTAACAAGGAATTGGATCGCATTTAAACATCGTGGGGGGGGAGGAAACACCGAAAAATACAAATGGGTCATGTATCCCGTCAGATAATGTGCTGTAAATGCTTAGAAATTATAGGACTGAACAATGCGATCTCCAGTGAAAAGCTACTAGTTCGTCATATTACACTACCGACCGTCTCGGTAGCGGTGTTGTTGGTATTTTGTAATACGCTGAACCCAAGAATCAAACATCACTACAGAAGAAAGGAAAGTAATTAAATACCTGGGGAGGGACAATAGTATTAAGGTTTTATCAGCCGACAAAGGAAGCGTTATTATCCTTATAGACACGGGGATTATGACAAAAAAAAATCAATTAAATACCAAACAGCAGTAATGCATATGAAAAAAATTGTTGGTTTTTTTCTTCCTGATCAGCAGGTGTCAAATAAAAATTTAACATTCCATAATTTTCAGTTTTTTCCACACAAAATTCGGCAAATAGGATGATACATGCTACACAACTATTATTCTGTTATATGCGGATTATTATAATTATCCGGACAATATTAATTATGTTGCCATGTATTTATTTATTTTTCGGGTGATATTTGTGAGGATATGTGCAAACCGTTTACTCCATAGATCTTATTGAAATAGTATTGAAACATTTTGCTGGATCTTTTGTGATAAATTAAATATTACACTGGCATAAAGATGCAGCCTCTTACGCTTAATACTAAAGGAAACATAAGGCAGATAAGGATATATATATGTGTGTGTGTGTGTATACTTACTAACCTCTTCACGCAGCGGCTATGCACTGCAGGCGTCCCAGATCTCCTTGCTGTAACCGCTGCTTGTTATAGCCAGGTTCTCTTGGTCTAACCACCAGAGTTGACACAGAACAAAGAATTGTAATCAGACCAATGAGAGTGAGGCATCTCATTCTTTAACCATCCATCATTGGTCTGTTTTAACCGGTTCTGGCACAGGGCCAAGAATAAAACCAATGACAATCAGACCAACAACAGCGGTTAGCGCATGTTTGAAAAGCCAATGAACCTTGCTATACAAAGAAGCGGTTTTAGCCAGAGAGAGTATGCAGCCGTAGTGTACAGGCGCTGAAGTCTCCATGTGACGCCATGGCTTGTAGTCAGACCTATCAGACACACAACACCGGAGCAAATGTTTTAAACGCGATTTTGTAACACTTTCTTTTAAAATGCCTCACCTCTATATTCTAACTGAAGTGTGTCTGTGTGTGAGAATGTGTGACACATAAAGGCCTTACCAGCATGATACAATTCCAAGGCGTCCGCTTGAACATAAAACACTGTGAACAGTATTTTCCCAAAGCGGGTCGATTCCATATTATTCACCAGCCAAGAGTGAAATTAGCACTTTTGAGAAAACATTTCTGCGGAGTACCCTGTGTCCGCCATGATTGTTTTCCTCTCAGAAAGAGATATATATATACAGTACGAGCAAAAAAACGCACGATAAATCTTTCCGTGATCAACAATCATTCCACGTTTCAGGAAAGTACATGCATGCACATTGGAATCTGTACGGGTCGGGTTATATTCTAGATTGTGCGGGACGGGGCAGGTCGTAATAAAGTCTTTACGGGGCTAGGCGGGCTGAGCGTTGACAATCTTATCTGGCAGTTCAGAAGGACATTAACATCAAACTGTAAATCAATATCAAAATACACTGATGTATGGATATCAAAATGTTTTCAGGTGGTGTACTGATTTACATGTGGTTGGCCAGTACTGTTCTCAAGGGTAACTTTGCGCACATATAGCATGAAGAAATCTATATATTTAACAAGTTAAAGTAAAAGCATTCACAAGAAAACAAAAGGCCTGTTTATTTTCCCTGTTTAATTTGAAAACACCTTTCAGGTAGAATAAATAGCGATGTGTATAATAAATCAATGTTAGCAATCATTCATATCTTTTTGAATAGTGTATGGATTAAAATGAATTTTATTCCAATCATCAAACCTTTTATACAGTTTATGATAAATATGGCTGATCCTTGCTTGTGCTAAAAAAACTACTGCTGGTATGTAAACTTATGTGTAATGAAACTATGAAATCATGGTTTATTGGTTTGCGTGCTTGGTTGCTGATTTCAAACGTGAAACATGCGGGAAGGGGCGAGTGCTAGCTTTAAGAAATTTCGGCGGTGCGGGCTGATAAAAAAAATCATAGTAATTGTGATGCTGGGCGGGCCGATTTTTTTCTTTGACACTGCGTGATGCGGGCAGGGTGCAGGTTCATTTTTTTCCGTTCAGCGCAGTACCATAATGCATATATGAGAAATGTCCTGACTATGGGTGGACCTAGCAGCCTCATATTAACAAATGAAAATTAAAAAAGGCACATTTATCGCAAAAATCATGGCAATATGTTAATTAAATATCAAAATATTAGAGTTTTGCATGATACTTTACTCAAAATGGATACATCATAGCATAGGCGCGACAGACGAACAGTGCATGACAGACTTACAGTGCTGTGATCTAATCACCACAGATATACATTAAGTGATAGGCAAATATCAATTTGCAATACGAAGGAACTTAAACTGCACATTAAAAGCACAAAGCTGCCTAAACAGCATTACATTCGATTGATTGAGTTATTAGCGGCCACCGTTAAATAAAGTCATTAAACCAAAAAAGTCCTGATACAAAAGCCATGTATTTCCTAATTTCATTGTGAGGAATAATAGAATTTAAACTAAAAGGTATATATTATGAGGCGCTAATGGAATCACCATTCAGCATACTTAGTTCTTATTTATCACGGAGCAATTTACCCAGCTCCTTACACTATGGTGAAGAACCCCAGTCAGTTGGAATAATGATGGATCATGATGGCAGATGTGCGCCTGTTCCTCGCGCTCTGTCTGAAATTGCTAGCAGGTCAGTCGCATTAACATTATTTTTGTAACGTAAGATTAATATGCAAACAGCGCATTATATTAAACATGATGTTCATGCAAAACGTATGTTGAGTAACGTGAAATGTCATTTGATGGCCTTTATTCCGAAAACATTACAGCTTCCAAGTAAACGCACAATGAATGCCCGTGTTAGGTGCCCTTGTGGGATAATTGGCATGTCTTAGAGAATAAAGCTAAGATAACGTCGTCCTTTGGTCCTGAGGAGATTTACTGAGGAAGATTGGTTGATGGTTGGTCGCATGAAACGTTTTGCTGATAAGTACATTAAATGGTCTATTTTATATTGAACTGGGAGTCAGATGGAGAGCTCAAAATTCCGAGAATAAGAGCCATAAGGACAGGCTCAAATAAAAGTGGAGGTTTGCAATCGTACGTTGGCCAGGAGAAATACCTACTAGGTTTTAAAAGCTGTCTCTGTATAAAGCTTTGTACAACTGTTTCTTACGTTTCGTATATAATGATATAACATTTTTACTAAATACTCGTCCTCGAATGATGCAATGGCCACTCTGCATTATGTCATTCTGATTGGAATCCTTTATGGACTCTGATAGTTTCGTTTTCTTTCTAGAGAGGGCAAGATTTGTCTAACCCTTGCTTTCAGACTAAGACACTAAAAAATAATCTAGTCTTTAGTCCAAGCTACTGGTGTTTCGCTAGATATAAATCACATTTTAAGGTATAAGACAAGTCTTGAATCAGCACTTTTATGGGAACAAATTGTAAGTTTTAATAGCAATGTATGGCATTGCACTGCGTTATTTGGTTAAAGTAAACTCGGAATTATTTTCTTCCCTTCGTCTCATATTAGGAGATGGAATCAAGTTGGATAAGTTCATGGAAATCCCATTACGAATACTTTAATTATGTGCGAAGTATTTACATTATCACAAAAAACAAGACAAGTGAAAACCTGTACTACATACTAATAAATGCAAAGATAAATGTAATTAAACATCAATTATGAGGTCCTGACATAAATATACACAAAATAATTTCAGCTGTAATGTATCATGTTGAAAGTGTGTCTGTGCGCATACATACAACACATAATCATATGAAAATTCTTTGCCCTGTGATGAGGACATAAATCTCTATGATGATAACATGACATCTCTATGATGAGGACATGACATCTTGTTACATATGTCTGTTTTATTGTGAGCTGTTGACATGTCTCTTTTATTGTGCGCTGTTGTCATTCGGATTCGTGTTTGGCTGAAACCTTGGCGTTGCTATGAGACAGCGTTCCTTGTTCTAGCTGGCCGGGTGCGGCCTACGTGTAGACACAGCGGTCATGCTAGTCTGTGGCTTTCTTGCCTGATCGAGCCGGGCAGGCCCACGTGTGAACCCTGATATGTAGAAACACAGCATTTGTTGTTCTAGATGTTTCCCGTAACGTGTGTACTATTGGTTTCTTTGGATTGTTCGAGAAATGGAAAGTTCTCGGCTCGGGGTGAGAAGTTATTTAGTAGGGGCTGTATTTTAGAGCATGGAGATGAAGTGAGAGAATATTCCAACGGACACAGAAGAGTAGCCCTTTTCCGATAAATGCAGCATTTATAGATTTTATCCTAAATTTGTAAGGGATTTTATATAGTCTTCAGTTTGCCTTCCGGATCACTGCCACTGCCAGGATTTGACTTTTGTATTACAGTAGATTGATTTTGTAATTACATTAGACTGTTATTCTCTGATAAGATTTGTGTGAACTGTTCATCCGGCTTATACATTTTAAAGGATTTATCGCTGTGACAGTGGTGGTATTCGGGTACTATGCATTTTGTTTATTTAACTGTGTGATTGTATTGATTTGCTATTATACTGTTGTTATACTGTGAGATTGTATTGATTCAGTGAATCGTAATGTTAGGGTTGTTTTAAGAATAAATTATAGTTATTTGTTAACAAAAGACCACTGACCTATTTATTCATTCCCCTAGATATTTCATGCTGCCTGGTGTTACAGAATCTGATTTTTTTTATCTCCATAACAAAATTTAGGCTCGTCACGACTACGTGATCTGTTGATATTAGGTTCAGTAACAATCTCTATGATGAGGATATTACATTTATATTATGAGAAAAAGAGTCTCTATGATATGGACATGGAACTCTTTGATGGCAGCATGACATCTCTGCTCATACAATAAGAATTTTTGGCCCTCGGCTTCCGAAGATGACAGTACAGGGAAATGGACCTTCAGAGCGACTGGCAAGAAATGCATATGCATAATATAAATTACCAGTATTTTGACAAACCAAAAAAAAGAAAATTTCAGTCATTACATGAAAGGATGTGCATCTTTGCAAATAGCAAAAATGGCATGAACTTTTCGCTACGTTTAAGTGATCAACGTTACAAATATACAAGAGACTTGGTGACAACCTAACTCGTGCCCGTTTCCTTCGATCTCAGGAAGATAAGGATATAAGTAATTTATGTATAAAAGAGTCGATCCCCACAATTAAGATTACGATAAGGACTGACAATATTGGCCGTATTCGCCGTAACAGGCGATTTCCGTCCAGAAATAAGCATAGGTTATTATCATAGACCAATTCCTACAAATATCGCCCAGCCTTGCGAAATGTCTAAATAATTAGGGAAGTGTTGCCCTTGATGACTTGCGCCAAATTTGGTCACATTAACTGGGCTACACTTACGTTGGGACCATGAAATATGAACATAATTTGAATTCAGGGGTGGTGGCAATTCTGATTCTTTATTGAATTAACACTTAAAAATATTCGGCACAAAGAAGTCTGGTCGAAATTATGGGATGGTCGCAATTGTAGGGATGTCACAAAGCGTGGTTCTACTGTATATGTAAAATGTTATGTAAAGTACATTTGACCCTTTTTGCTATTGCTTATGGAATTTTCAATATTAATTTATATTTCTATTATATTATGTAAATTTCGTTTATGTATAACAAAAACAACCTTGAAATTTGTCACTTTGTCCGACTTTCTTTCGAAGAGCGTGCTTGCGGTGTTCTAGATTTTTAATCAATATTTGTTTGTGTCATATTCATAAAAGCAATCACGAATGACCTTTATATCAGCATTAGAAATGAACATAGACTATGGGACATACATTCACCCGTATGCGTCATGCTCTCACTGAATGAAGTTATCAGAGTGTAGCATTTCATCAGGTGCCGTAAATTTTTTTTCGTGTATAATTAATTGCAGATGTTTCTGATACTGAACATCAGGTATCAGAAATACATGATGAAACATACCCATTATAAACACTGCTAAACCCACTTCTCTATAGGGAACCAATATGAATCAGTACGAAATATTTCACATGTAAAAATTTAATAATATAGCAAGCATAATTTTACCCATATTAATTTTGCAGTCATTAGTATATATAAAATATTGCATATTTCAGCAAACATAATTAATACTCAAACCTGTACATTGTCAAGGGTTTCCTGTTTAGCATTCACTGAGGCAAATATGACAGCTATAAAGCAGTTGGATGTGTTAGGAACCAAGAACC
This sequence comes from Sipunculus nudus, assembly GCA_026874595.1. Classification (NCBI taxonomy): domain Eukaryota; kingdom Metazoa; phylum Annelida; class Sipuncula; order Golfingiida; family Sipunculidae; genus Sipunculus; species Sipunculus nudus. The sequence goes on from CM049321.1 coordinate 46,036,605, forward strand.
TCTGAGTTAGAGGTCTTTTAACTTTTAAGGTTGATCCATTATCAATTGATAACAAGTTTTAGGGGAAGAAGGGCTGCATCCTATCAGATGATCAGTGTCAATGAAACACGCACCAGTAATGTCCGTATGACATCTAAATGTATGCCACTGCACCATGCTGAATTCTACATTTCTTTGAACATCGGTTTATGCTTCTCAGATATTAAAGACTGGTAATTGTTTCGAGTAACTTATAATATGGCATGCATTACGCCTAGAGGATATTAAATTAAGTATTTAAAATACTTGCTAAGAAATGCGTGCAAAATTTCTATATATTTCTATATATATTTCTCCGAGAAAATATTATGCAGGATAGATAAAACAGCGTTTTCACAATAGCGAAAGAGAAAAACATAACCAAAAGCCCCAGCACCCAAGCATGAGACTTATTTAAACCCTGATCCATAAGTAGATCCCCTTGGTTAACTGAAGCTCTGGTCTCAAAATCTTAAATTTGTTTATGGCTTCACCAACGAATCTGCCTAATATATGAGATATGCCAAGAATAAGCGCCTTTGTACGGTCGTAAAAGGATGCCCAAGTATTTTATTTGAAGAATCGTTGCATAAATAGTCTCACGAACTTCTCGCACACACGGAGATGCTAAGGAGGAATGGATGGACCAGTGGATACAGTGGATACTTCTAAAGCAGACGGAAGGGTGCTCAACTGCATGGACTGCAATTTTACCGAACCAGGTGCATGGACCAATATGGATATTATATGTGCTCAATTAAACTGTCAGTGGAAATCTATATTCTAGCAATTGAAATATATCCTTTGCTTTGTTAATTAAATTTAGGTTCTACTTTCTAAATATGTCGAATCGTACAGGAAACCACATAGCATTTCAAATCATGGTCATCATAGAATCTTTGATGGATATACGTGTACGGATTAATTAAAGAATCATATAGCAGATTCAAATGGCCCTGGATTTAGACGGATAGGATCTGTATTTTAAGTTAATTACTGACAGGGTATTATTTCAGAAATGCGATAAGGTATTTGTGATGTATGCAGATAAAAGCAATACAGCGCTTTAAATTTAAGAGTTAAGGCGGAAAGCAGGAGTTAGCAACACAATATTACGCATTGAAGTCGCCGGTCGTAGCATTCATGGCGAGGCAGAGTTAGACATTTGTTCTGGTCGCTGAATTGCGCTTGGCAAGTCGCTTCTGTCTACTATTCACCAGAAGATGAACATCGTTTAAGACGGGTCCAAGTGATGTAATTTTAAGCATGTCCAGTGTCGGGATAAAGTGCAGTAATCAATCTAAATGTTACATGTGATAACAGCGAAATGTCATGTGCACAGACGAAGCGGTTGTTTGTCCAGTTGAGTCAACGACAGGAAGATTTTAGCGAAACATTTTATGAATATCCCATTTAATTGGATGGTAATTTTGTGCAGATAGAAAGTTCAGCATTCGTGCAGGGTTCAGGAAATATCAGAGTATCTGTTAAAAACATTTAGGTTGCAATATAATTTCAGTGTACCCATTATCGCTATTGGATTATGTTTCTTTTATGGATATAACTTTTTTATAAACTTAACTGTTATCATTCATTGTAAGTTCTGAAAATGGTTCTGTTTCGATGATATATTTACGTGAGGTACACCACCACATTTTTTATGATTTTATTAAGAACCTATACGTTGTGAGAATAATGTTATATAAGATTGTGCGTCAACGAGAAACTTTTGGTGAATATTGACAGTGTATTGTCAAATAGCGTTTTGACACCTCTTTTTTCAGAAACTTACTGCGTGTGGAATCACTGCCGGTCACTGTAGAAGCAACAAAACAAATCTGTTTAACTCAACTAGGAAAATACAACAGTTTAACAAAAATGCGGTTAAAATGACATAAAGCAATCATTAAAGGTGTTGAACGGAGGCTAGTGAGGTAAGAGCAGTTAAACTCGAGGTACAAGAATAAAGCATACAATCGGAAGATATTAATCGAAAACTCAGTAACATAACCATAAACAAAACCGATGAGTAAGTATATAGTAGAGTTATGTAGTGAACAGTGCGCAGCAGAGATGCTACATCCCAGAAACAGTTGAAACTGTAGAGTAAATGGGTACATAAAATTCTGGGAAAAAATGCAATTATATGCAGATGAAGCTTATTAATTACTATTAATTATATGTAAGATTGTATCACCATTATTAACTCTCCTTAAAATCTAAATCTCCCTTTTGGTTGTTCTAAGAAATCAGGGTTAACCAGGAATTTTTAAATACATTTTTATTATTTTAATAATTGTGTACTTTGTAGTGATTAACCCTTTACTGTTTACAAGCCACTAAAGAGCACTCAAAATGGGCAACTAGAATGCCATGATATGTATAGATTCTTTCAGGACAAAAATATTGCATATTATTTCTAAGTTTCAATGATTTTCAATAATCTTCAGCAAACCCTCTTAGTGGGAACTGTTGCAAATTTGATAAAGATACAAAAAAGGCTTGAAAAGATATGGCTGTTAGTGTAAATATAAATAGAGTCAGAATTTGTCGAAAATCTAAAATAAATGTAAACAGTAAAGGGTTAAATCAACGTTAGCTCTTTGTTTTGTAAATCACCTTCGATAACCCTTCTTAACAAATAAAACAATATAATTAATAAAATTATTAAAAAAAATAATAATTGGTATTATATGTAAGAAAATTAGAGCTTTTTAAAGATTGCCTATCAGTGTTTGCCTTTTTTATATTTACCGGAAGCTGGTTGACAGGACACTACTTAGATTAGCATAGGCGTGTACTGACAAACGACGTGTCTAACACTGATGCACATCCCGGAAAAAGTTAAATGCTTAATACGATGAGGAGGAGCGAGATCTTTGATACATTTTATGTTAATATTGATAAAAGGTACACATATCGTTGCCTTATATTCATGCAACCATTGTCAGAGATGCTATTGTCCTAGTGATCGTATATGAGATATTTTTGGCTGTTTAATCATGAAGCCGCTAAGTTGGAAAGCAATAAGGCAAGAGGGGAGCAAAAGTCCTAAAACAGTAAGCCTATAAAATATTCGGTTTAATATGGTTGGCGGTCAATTGCACAGCCTAAAAAGCAAGCATCCTCAACATTAACTACTGTACACTTAACTATACTCACTGGTCTAAAAATTACGAAATTAATTTGGAAATTCTCATAAGGAGGTTTTAGTTCAGAAATACCCAAGAAAGCCTCGTGATGCGTGAATCTCTGTGTGAGAATGTGTGCCACATTTAGGTCTTATTAGTATGATTCAATTCCAGAGCGTCCGCTAGAACATTATATTGTTCTTACCAGTATTGTCCCACAGCGGGTCAATTCCATATTTTTCATCAGACAAGAGTGTAATGAGACATTTTGAAAAAAAAGTTTCTACGGGGAGGCCTGTGTCCACCTCGATTATTCCTCACTCAGAAAGATTCTATCTGAAAGTCTGTAACTTAATAAGGTTATAAGTGATAACCTGATCTCATTAATTCAAGGTGAATTCAACGACAATTCTTAAACAGAAGAGAACAGTCCATTGGGTAATTAATAATCTGGATTCTGCCCTCTTTTTATTCTCCGAACTGAGACACAACGCACCCTTTTTATTGGTTCAAAATTCAGACCTATCTCACTCTATATAGAGAACTCCGAGCATATAAAATGACCGATCATGTAGCACAGGCCATATAGTTTTCTTCTTTTCCTTTATAAACTTGATACACGAATTACCTAAAGATCTTATACGTGTATATATAATGTGCAGGTGTATGTTTGCATACTGAGCATATTGAGTATATACGAGAACATAGGTAACATATTTCCATCTGATATTTATTGCTAATCTTGACTTAACACAATACATTTTTCGGCATTAGATACAACACTAAGATTCAAAACAAAAACTCTTCCAGTTCCGCACTGTTATTCAATGATTGTTATCAAAAATAGATATTTGATTTGATCTGGCAGGAGCATGCCAAAAAATATTTCCCTATGAACGAAACATTGTTCTGTAGTTTTGTTACACTTTACACCATACATGTAAAAACAGTTCAAACTTCCTCCGGCCGCTTGTATAACATTACTGATTAAGACCTAGCAATTAACATGCAGCACATGTGACCCATATTGAAGACAAACATGGAATGAACAATTTGCTGGTTGGGCTTCAATATTTAGATCTGTACTTATCATTTCTCAGTCTGCCCGGCCTTTTAAAGTAAGTCGTTTCTAACCAAGCTTCATTTATATCCCCACATGGGTCTAACAGTAATTCTCTAATTTTCAGCTACCTAATGGCAAGGAAATTACATGAGAAAAAGACTAAATTACACAAGGTGCAGCAGAAATTACTGCTTCAATTTACGAGAATCAATCAAATATCGTAACTGACGATATAAAAATAAATCTTATCTTCTATTCCAATTCACCTTGTCTCCCCTCCCAACATTCATTGTTAACCATAACCTTTTAGTTGGTTTCTATATGCCAAGGAGGTACTCTGGAGAAACATGAAATAAATTGAAATAAATGTTGGGAGACAATTTGAGGGAGATACTGCATTATTATCAGCATATTGTGCCCGTTTTAATTCACTTTATTTTTAGACCAAAACAGGCGTGACAGACTTACACCATAGTAAATGACAAAGGTTATGGTTTGATAATGGACCTGATTCTATATTTTAAAGGATGTCTTAACTAGCCACAGAGACATAGTAACTGAAATGTATGAATCATCAGTTTGAGACAATAAATAACTCAATCCATACATTAAAGGCATAAAACCCCCGAAATAGTAATACACTTTATCGATCGAGCTTATAGCTGCGACTGTAAAAGTCATTCAGCCAGCAAAAGACATCCTGATACAAATGCCATGCGTTTCCGAAGTTCGATGAAGGGTTTAATAGAATATTTTCTAAAAGGAAAACAAAGATAGGTTACCAATGGATTTACGAATTCGGTATAAGTAGCTCTAATTTATCACGGAGCAGTTTATTCGTATCCTCACCTGAGGAAACACTCTGGTGATGAGTCAGTTGGGCCCAATATGGCAGATGTGCGCATGCTCCTCGCGCTCTGCCTGAAATTTCTGGCAGGCCAGTTGCTTTTATATTATTTTTGTGACTAAAGTTTAATTTGAAAACGGTGCGTTGTTTTAAACAAAATACTTCTGCAACACGCATGTGAAACAAAGTGACGTGTCATTTGAGTCTTTATTCCAAAAACGGTACAGCCTTATAGTAAAACGGCATATTGCAATAATTGAAGGTTTATAGTGCAAATGTACCTATTGTACTCTCTAAAAGTAGCGTATGTTGAAAACCGTTCACGGATACTGATGTAATTAAGGGAATTACTTGACTGAATCAATTAAATGACACGTAGCATTGTAGAACCTCTGTGAATTGTGCGCATTATTCTACACCCTACAACTGATTCAGTATGTCAGACTTAAGCCGCCTGTCAAAAAGGTAACGTATTGTAGATGATACATCCGACAGAGAGGTTTTCTCATCTTTGAATTCTTGAAGATATTAATTAAACTGTGACATGAAAAAATCAATCTCATTAGACATTAATGAAAACCAGTTTTAATAAACAGTGGTGAAATTATTTTATGCTCATATGAGTTAAATAAATGTAATATTGTTTTAGCCAGTCTGAGCGACAAGATGTTTTTAAAGATAAATGAAAGGTTCAATCAGTTATTTTTTTTTCTGGTCAAACATTTATCCTGTCTTCGGGTGTCGTTCAGACATATAGATATATATATATATATATATATATATATATATATATAAACCTTGTGGCATTAACATAAGGCCATGCTGTCAAATCAAAGATGAAGTAAGCAGGTATGACCAAAACAAGTTGTGGAATATTGATTCACATAATGCATTTGAGGCGTTCTGTATTAAATAAAAGGTCCACAGTGCCATTTAGGTCCATTAAATGTCTATAATTGACGCAGCATGTGATCCTTTTATACACTTAATCTATGAAGGATATTTGAAACCTTATTCATATCAACCATGCCTAAATTATCGGTGACAACCAAGAATTAGCCAGAGGGCATTCAGGTACAGCACAAATTTCTTCAAAACCTATATAATTCATAGTTAACTCAGTAAAGCTAATTTGTAAATAAATGTATTTGAACGCTGTCTTCCCAATGCCCTATCATATTTTTTTTCCATAAACGGACACAAAGCAAAAGACATTGAAAGTTGCAATGGTATCGATCTACAGTGCTGTGTGGTGAAAATCTCCTTTTGGGATCATGAATGACACATACTTCCATGTCAAAATATGCAAAAGCTCTCCGCACACTAAGACACCATGAATCGTGGTTGTTCGATGTTCTCAGAAATATAATATTTTATACTTGGTCCGAATCCATTCAAAATGATAAAAAATCCAAATCTCCATGCCAATCAATAAATTAGAAATCTGATCAAACATTACCAAACTGATTCATTATTAACAATTTCCAGACAAGACGCTTCTATGGTCTAGGGGTTGAGTATAAGGCTCAACGTCGTAAGGGATGAATTCGAACCTCAACCGAATAGAGGTTCGATTTTTTTTAGCCTTTCCGGGATGTGAGTGCTGCACTGTCGCGATGTACTCGTAGGCGAATTTACCTTTTATTTAAAAAAAAGACCGATGTTTATGGATCCGGATGCACAAAATCTAATCACGCAATCAAAGCCGGGTCCAAAACAAGACAAAACTGATCATTTAGATACATCAGGTTAAAAAAAACACATATTAAGATCACGCATCCATCTCTCCACACAGCCATTAGTATATCTGATAAGGGGTAAGACTTTTCCTTATCAATATCAAAATGTTCCACGGTTGTCTCAGAATAGTCTGCTGCATGCAGTTGTGAGAAGTATCCTATTTTGTACCATTACTTTGCTAACCTTATGAAAAGAGCCACAGCATAATAGTTTAGAATTGTCTGAACAAAATGTCCAGCAAGCACATTGACGAGAGCAGGTATTTCGACGAATTAAATGAAAATTGGTAAAGCACCTGATGCCGAGGAATTCCCGTCGATATGTTCACGTTCAGCAGGAGTAGATTTGTCGCGGGACTAGGAAAACCCTTTGAACGAAATAGATGGCATACGTATCCACGATAATCCTTGTATATAGTGGGGACACTTCTTCCGATGATTGTCATTATGATAATTGCGATATGACTAAGACAAACGTGTCATTGAGAACTGAGGATTTATACTAATAAAGGTATCGTGGCCTTCCGATTAAAAATTTGTTTCGATGGCTTGTCGCGAGAAACGATTTGCTGATACGTACATTAAAAGGGTCTATTCTGTGATCTTGTACGGAGAGCTCAAATTACTAGATTAAGACGTACAAGGACAGGCTCACACAAGACTGAAAGTTCTACAATCTTCCCAGACATCCAGGCACATGGCAGACACAAGCCGTGGACGGGTTGGCCCGGAGAAGAAAAAAATGTCAGGTTGAGCACGGTCACGTAGGGCAAAAACATGTCAAGTGGAAAGGCATTCAAGCGATGCAAATCTACCAAGTGTTCTGACTGCTGGAGAAATGTTTTGGTAATACCAATAATTTCCGGATGCACCAGACCAGTCAAGAAATGTTTCTTCGCGAAATTTTACAATGTAATAACAGGATAATATAATTTTCGCTCAGGACGATTTTACAGTAATACCATTTTGTATTTATGGGCAGCTTTATGCCATGTACAGTTTTAAAATCAGGCTCTGTATAAAGGATTTGACGATTGTTTGTCACATTTCATATTTTAAAAGATACATTTTTTATTAATTACTTGCCGAATCTGATCGGAAGTATTATTATACTCTGGTCGTTTTGTCTTACCCTTGCTTTCAAACTGTGGCACAAAAGAAGTCCTGCCTGTTGTCCGAGCTACTGCTGTTTCGCTAAAATGTGTGTTCATGGGATAAGGCCTTGAAACATTTCTCCCATGGAAGTTGAGAGTAATAACGTTACAGTTTACTAACAATGTATGGCACTGCTCTAATGTTTTAAGTATGCTTTTTTAGTATTTTCTTTAAGTGATTAGGGTAAATCCGAGATTACATCCTCCTTCCGTCTTATTTTAGCAGTAGGAAGTATGTCGCAATCAGATGGCGAGAAGAAAGTCCAAACTGAACTGCAACGTGTCTACAAGGCCTGGATGACCGAGACTAAATGCCGTGCGTTGTGTAGCAGCCAGGAGCCTCCAGCTTGCATTAACAGCTACATATCAGAGAACCTTTGCATCTTGTACGTGGAAGCACCGCTAAGTGCACTTTTGTACCGGAAGTTTTCAACTTCTACTGAAGGTGGGATTTCTTTCATATAAATTCAGAGAATAGAGTGATAATAGTCGTCATGTCTCCAAACTGATATTGTATGTCCAACCTACACAATTCGAAATAGATTTAGATAAAAATAGGGGTGTGAACCTACTACCTGCAGCAAATAAGTCTATGCCCTAACCATTAAGAAATCACTCGGCCCACGGGAACACACATAGGTGTGTGTCAAGTGCATTTATATTTATAGTAGGACAAACAAACTGAAGTTAATGCTGCCACTCCAGATTCCTTGGTCTTGCTCCAGGCTTGAGATTACAGATAACAGATGTTCTTACAAATTTATAGTTTATGCTTTCCACGGTAAGGATATATTAACCTTAAAAGGGCACGTTTTTGTTACCATAAAATATCTTGCAACTATCTTCTTAAGCACGGTGAATTGAGAGTAATTTGTATTTAAGTCATTATGGAGAAAGCAGACACCAAGACAGTAAAAGACAGACAACACTTATGTTTCTAGCCATATAAAACGATCTGTAGAATTTTTTTATGTGAAAGTGTAATTTCAAAGACATCGGCCTTTCTCAAATAATAAGGTGTACTACCCCTTACACATTTGCCTGCATATGCGACAAAATTAAGCTACACTTTTTCTGGTGACTTTTTTCTGAGATTAAATGTAAATCCTACATGTTCTTGTAAATACCGAATGCATGCTTTCAGGGCATTTTATTAATTTTTTCCTCAGTTCGGCAATATTTTGTTACCATGGTCCAACTCGCGATTTCTTTGTTAGACATGGCGAATTGAGAATGTGATTTGTATTCAGTAATTCTGCAAGAGGCAGTGACAGAGCCGGAGGAGACAAGAATAAAGGATTTTAGTTCATATCAGGCCCTAGAAAGAAATAACTACAGTGCTTAGCCATATGTAGCCTTCTTTCAAATGTAAAAGTGAACTTTCCAAAAAATACACTCCAGACTTTGTGTCACAATATATTCTAAAGATAAGCATATATTTATTGATAATCTGCTTCTCTATATGGTAAAAAATTATATATCTTTATGGAATGGCTTTAATATGAGATGTTAACTAGGACACGTATTTTTTATGAAACTGCTAAATTATTTAAATCATTAAAAAACGCGTAAAGAGGTTAGACCTTGACATAGACCCACAGTCTTGAGTTCACACATGCAACGCTCTAAAAAATAGCTTAGCCATTTGTAGATTTCAAGAATTATTACATTGACATTAGGCTTGAGAAACTTTTTATAATCCAGTTTTCAGTAACTTTAAATTCCTTGTGATTAATTCATGATGTTTTTTTTAATTTCGGGTAAGGCATATGATTAATATGCATTGACTGCATAGGTTTTCCTTCTATTTGGCAGGAATTCAGTTACCACTGTCAATTTGTGTAATTCTCTATGTTTAACCCGTGTCCCACAACAGCGGATGTTAACTTCCAGGTTCTTTTCAGTCAATCAAAACAAAAGGCAGACCTGATGTCATACATACGCAATGTACTCTCCAAATGCAATATAAGACAGCTGTACATTAACAGAAACAAATATAATTACTAATAAACAAAGTCTTCCGATTAACTGGTTCACATCACGTGACTCTGCGCAGACAAGTGTAGGTTTGCACTATAGTTCACCTCTGGCGGCTGGCCTCCAGCGCACAACCCGCGTTGTCAGTCTGTAGATATAAATCCAGCGTTAATCCACAAATGTCCTGTTTTAGAGCCCTCTGTCAATGGCTCTCTCTCTCTCTCTCTCTCTCTCTCTCTCTCTCTCTCTCTCTCTCTCTCTTAGCTGCATTCAGCTATTACTCTCCGTCTGTTACCGAGTAACTTCTCTCTCGCGAAACTCAGCACCGTTGCAACACAGTCCTGTTATGACGAAGTCCTGTGTCTGTTACCGGGAGCCTGCTAGATTGATCAGAATCCGACTCCTCCCGACTGACTCTCCGAACATACTGACACTACTGCCTCACAAGGCTAACCGGAAAAAGTAGATCAGCCCGTCCGGCTGTCCGCAGCTACCAACAGGTATTTCTACACTCTTCCAATGCCGCTGCCAGCTTCCTTGTCGATTCTCTCTCGATTACTGCTCACTATCTAGTTTTGTACCGGTTCCTGACATCACAAGTCCCGACAGTTATCAGCTCGATTCACTTGCTCCGCTGTCACAAAAATAAAAAATTCAGGAGACACGCCCCTAGGAGTAATACGTAGGAAAAAACTACCCTGCCTGACACAGACTTGGTGGCGCCAGCTGAACACCGTTGCGAAGAGACAAGTTACAACTCGAAAAAGAAAAATACACAAAAGGCGCCAGCGTTCTACACATCAATTAAAACAATTAAAAAACCCAGTATTATCAGTATTATTTCATTTCAGCCCTGATGAAGGTAAGGCTTCACGACAAAGGTAAAATGACTGTTTCATTCGTTCACCTTTGGTCCTGCAAGAAATAACGGGAACCCGTCAACTTTTCCCTCAGAAAGCACCTCTTAGGTCACCAATATAATTATGGTTAGAACTGGGCTCTTTAAAAATTAAGTAATGTCTTTATTCGTATATTGTAAATAAACAAGGGTTCGTGATTTAACAAGAGATTATAACAAGATGTCGCCCCCAAACGTGAGGAGAGGCATAAGAGCTTTGCTAAATAAAGCAACACGTCGTTTCTTCAACGAAAGGTGATAAGAGATAAGACTTCGATTTGATTAAATTGAACATTTAAATCAAGGTCGTTCCTTTTTTTTCTTGACACACTTAATCTTTGCTCCGTTTCCTGCAGCAATACATCTTTATATCCCGAGCTCCTATTTTCCTTTAACTTAACTTTAGTTTCAGCTTTATTTAAAAAAGGATTGGAATCTGACCATATTACTCATCCATTTTCTAAATAAACTTTCTCAGTAGGCCTTGTTTTCCTTGGTTCAGTACCAAACAACAGTGTACTTATTCTTCAACTCGCTAGATGAGATATGATAGATATTTAATGAACTTTCTATTCAAATACACTTTCTTTTGATCATAACAGGTCAAAAAGAATTTTTAAAGTAAAACATATTCCAGAGGTTATTTCGAGTTTACCCTGTTTTAGTCTAACCCGTCATGTAAAAATATCTTGTAAGACTTGTTTCATAAATTACTTTTATTATAATTATTATTATTATAGATGTATATTCATGAAACATATTTTATTTTATCCAAAGATGAAAATGACCATTGCATCATAAGTAACATTATGACGGGAAAATACACATGTTACAAATTCCTCCTTAAACCTCTCACCTGGAAGGAATCTGAAGGAAACTGTTCCAATCTGGGCGCCTCGCTGGTCAGCATCGAAACTCTGAAGGAACAGGAGAATATCAGGAGTGCAATCAGGAAAATCAACGGACACGGTAATTCCCGGGTACCTCCGTCATTTTAATATGGTATTCAGACTATTTGCTACGTTATACTTCCTTATAACAGTACTTATGAAGACGTGTGTGAAGGTCCGAATGCCGCTTCTTAAATCACTGTGATACATACACGTATATATATATATATATATATATATATATATATATACATATATATATATATATATATATATATATATATATATATATATATATATGTAGTGGTGGAACTAGAACACACAGAAAAATCGGTTACTACCAATGGGTAACGAACCGGTGATCTTCCGATTTCTGGTCGGCTGCTTTAACCAATTTAACCACAGATCCCCAACCCATCTGTGTATTTGTACACTTCTATAGAATCCAGGAGTGTACTCAGGGTAGAGACGTCAGAGTACTACCCACTGCATTTGTTAGCACGGCGACTTTGCATCCAGCAGAGAAAACTGGTGGCTTTATATGGCGTGTGGCATATTTTTTTGTAGAGAATTGTATGAAACTACACTGCGATAGCTATGCATCCTATTGCAAGGATATCCTATTGACACCCTATTGCCATTGTATATAGCTGGAAATATTTACATTGGCTTACATATGAGGAATTAACAAAGAATAATACAGCAGACTTTATATTTAAAGTGTATGTCTCATGAAAAGGATTTCTTGCCTGTAAATCGTACTAATGCTCATTAAGCACATAACCTCAAATAGACCTGTCTGTGACTGCATGTCTGTAAGACATTTTACAAGATGCAGAAAGGTTGATCATAAATGCTGAATTGTAATTAATACTTTTTCCCCACAAGGTACATATCTTGTGACTTGTTTAATGATTCAGATATAATGAAAATATATTTCCACTTGGACCATATTTAGAGCTTCCATACTGTCTGTCAATTATATAGGAGAGATTAAAACTGGCGCTTTAACAGGAAATAGTCATGCCAGAACATAACTTGAGCGTATGAGCGAGAGACTTGTACCATTTGTTTTTACTCGAGATAAGGCAAGTCCTGAGTTGAGTCCACGATTTTGTTGTCTCGATCTTCTATTCGAGGGTTATGTAATCTGACTCAAAGGTCAGACCTAGCAGTATAGACCGACTTCATATCGGGCAAAGTGGAAATAAAACTGTATCTAAAACACATCATGAAGATTTAAATATGTGCGAATTAATGACATGTTATTAAAAAAAGGTAAATAGTCATAGCAGAACATAAATTGAGCATATGAACGAAAGCAATGTACCTTTTCTTTTTACTCGAGATGGGGAGGGTCCAAAGTTGAGTCCACGGTTTCGTTGTCTCGAACTTCTAATAGAGGGTTATGCAATAGGACTCTAAGGTCAGAACTAGCAATATAGACCGCCTTCATTCCGGACAAAGTGGACTAAAATTGTATGGCAAACGCATTAGGAAGATTTTAAATATGTGCGAACTTATGACATATTATTACAAAAAAAGGCAATACTAAGAAGCGAGAAAATAAGTGCGCATGCGCTCAACATCTGTTGATTTACCGGAATACTTCTTTTAAATACCTTACTTTATGACGGAGACATGACATATCTCCTGATATTTTAGGAAATTTTTGGACCTCGGGTTCTGATGCTGGCAGTGAAGGGTACTGGACCTGGACAGCTACCGGTCAGATGGTAGGCTGGTGGTTCAACAATTGGGTCCCGAATGAACCAAACAACTTTAGAGGAAGTCAACACTGCATGATCTTAAATGGTTATTTAGACCTGCAATGGGACGATGACCACTGTGACAGAAGATGGAACGCAATCTGTGAAAAGAGTATTTAATGTTGTTCTGTTGTTTTATGAGACCTCGACAAATTAGTAGTTTTGCACCCCTCCCCCTCCCCCTTACACACACACTAAATTGGTTGTTTGAATGACTGTTTAACTCGTCTGCAGGCAAAATTATGACCGGAATTTGACTACATTAGGGAATGACTAGGATAGCACCGAGGGAATAACCCAGTTTATACGTAAGGTATTCTTTGCCACTATTATACGCCATTTCTTACAGATTCCTTACCACTGCGAGATCGAAAAAAACTTTGTCTCGGTTAAGGGCGGTTCATTTGTTTATATTAAGAATAAAAGCTACAGTATAAGTTTATGAATACGGTGAGAGTAGAAGAATTTTAGTGCATCGATATGATTTATTAAGCTCCGCCTTTGGTCTGAATTATAGTGTCTATATAGTGTCGTATGTCAATATTATGCTATGTAAATATAGACATTCGTTTGCTAATACGACGTTAAACAGTTATAAATGCACATCAGTTTTTATAATCTTAGCTCCTGGGATTTTATTCCCTTATAAGCAACAAGTTGTAACCCTACGTGCCTATTTGGAGTCCATAATTAAGAAGAGTAGTGTGTCGTGTGGACATTGCATTGCCCTTTATATATAGATGACTTGAAATGTTGTAAAGTACTAGACGATTTGTAGATTTACATGAGACATTTACAATTTCGTAATTAAAATATCAAGAAAAAATTATATAAAATAAGACAAGTTGCTACTCTCTTTTGGTTTACAACGGATGTGGCTCTTCATTTGATGAACAACTGGAATGCTATTCGGCAGTTTACTTTTCATATCCAGGGATACAAATCCTGTGGGACTTTCCCCTTAATCTCGATCTGATTTATTTTCTTGTCTATGTCCCGCCCCTCCACAAAGTCTGAAGAACATGATCTGCCTTTCCCTCATGACTGCCATTAATTGTGTAATAATATTGCATTCCCTATTCAAATGCTTCATATAGTTTAATTTCTGGATGATGAATATTAAACATATATACATATAAACATACATACAATAATCAAATATCTCTAATGTCAGCAAAAGTATTCTGTAAAAAAGTTTGTTTGAATATGATGTGTAAATTTATCAATAAAATATATGTTGCTTGATGTTTGTTTTACTTTATATGTAAGAAAGGCTCATGAACAAATACATACTTACGTATATATGAGTGTATGAGTAAATGATAACATGGGTATTGAATGACATGGCGCCTATAAAAAAATGTGTACAGCGTTGGTATGCATCCACATATTATATAGCCAGTATGTCAACACCCGAAAAATAATTTTCAATTCATCCTTTAAAAAGGATACATGATCTTAATTAATGTATGTCGTTGTAAGTCATTTGTAACTATTACATGTATTGGTAAAATTGATATGCATGTAAGCAGTTTCTCAGCAGTGTTCAGTTTAACAGTATATATATATATATATATATATATATATATATATATATATATATTGCGAAAGTTAAGATAAACAGTGACGCCTTTTAGATAGACTAACTAGTTTATTTACACACATAATAAACTATTAAGTCTATCTAAAAGGTGTCACTCTTTATCTTAACTTTCGCTTCAACTACAGACTAACACGGCTATACCACTTATGTATATATATATATATATATATATATATATATATATATATATATATATATATATATCAGAGTTTGGTCCAAAAGTACTCGTACTCATAGTACTCGTATTCATGAGTACATTTTGAGTACTCAGTAATCGTACTCGAGTACTTTTTAAAAATCACGAAAGTACTCTTACTTGTACTTGAGTACTTTGAAAGTACTCGGTACTCATATGAGTATTTCATGAGTACTTAGGGTTTTTCATATATCATTAAAATTTCTCAATAAACTTTAATCTCAATTTATTATATTAGAAATATTTTATTATAGTATATTATAGTTAGATATTTTATGTATAATATATAACATATATAATATTGTATATAATAGTACTTAAAGTAATCCATCTGTTACTATAACTGAAACTATTACAGCATTTTGGCATCGATAACTACTACTATTACTATTACTTGGTTCCTATTACTAATACTATAACTTTTTAATATAAAATATAAATAAATTGAACTATTTTAATATTAATACATTCATGCAATTTATGTGTACATGTATATACAGCATTATATATTTCCAGCAAGATAAGTACAACATAGTGATCGATAAAACATTAAATCAGCAAGTTCATACTGAGTAATATTTTGGGAGAAAAATTCTAATTTTTGAAAGATCCCAAAATAAAAATGTTTGCCACAATTCAATACAATTAAATATACTCAGAACCTGTTCATCATAACATAAACTCAGCAGTGCTCTTGAGCCTGGGCTATCAAGCTTGAATTGATTTATATATGAAACTAAATGTGATCGTAGTTTTGGCAGATTTTCAATGGGAATTGCAGTCTTTGATGAGCTCTGTACACAGTCTGTGGCACAACTAAGACTTAACTGTTGGCTGTCAACTAATTAACCCTTGAACAGCTGTGACTATCAGACCATACATCCTGTAGCTACAACAACATAGGCTGCACCATCACATTCTACTATCAGCTAATAATAACTTGCCCAACATACTGTGGACGCTCACAAAGGACTTCTCCAATGTTTTATGACCAAGCCTTCTTAATGAATCAACAAAGGGATCCAGGGGTTAACCTCAAGCCAAAGTCTTCTGTTCAGAGCCCACTGGACCATGAAAGCACCCAGCGTTTTCTAATCACACTACACCAAGCCCTTTACTGTGCCCTATCAACCTAATCAAACAAACACTCAATTCATCAGTGGACTTCCGGTTAACATGGCGGACTAATGGCAACGCCTTAACGGAGCTCTTAAAAAACAAGCAATAGTGCTACATATTATGGCAGAAACCTTTAATATAATAACGAGATCCAGGAGCAAATCGGACTTATCCAATCAGGAAGCAGCAGATATGGATAAATATTTAGAAAGTCAGAAAAAGAAGGGCAAAACCACTTCGACTACGAGGGAGGAACCAGAGCCGGAGAGACCATGTGCACAGGCAAGTGGGCCCATTGTCACCTTCATTGAAGCGAAAGGCGCCGAGTTGGAAAGCTCGTTTCAAAAGGCTTTACACGAGTTCCAGGCGTCACTCATTGAGGAAATAGAACACTTAAAAAAAGACATGCAAGATGTAGACAGAAAATACTCAGAACTTACAGAGAAGACAGGAGAAATTACACATAGTATAGAGTACTCACAAGCAGAGATAGAGACATTGAAAGTAAAACTGGAAAGAGCCGAGTCAAAAAACCAGGTTCTCCAGGAGGAGATAGACACACTAAAGTCAGAGAAACGTCAGACAAACGAACAACTCGATAATATGAAAACAAAACTTGTAGACATTGAGCGACATAGTCGCGAATACAACCTAAGGCTATTGGGAATAACAGAGGAACAGGGATAAATATGTGAAGATATCGTCGCCAAGGTCATAAAGGAACAAAAGTTAATGGGTGACAAAACAACAGATGACATAATGAAAACAATAGAACTGGCACACAGAACAGGCGCAAGAAAGTCAGGGGTCAATAGACACATCATTGTGCGCTTCATGAAAAGACCCACTAGAAACGGTGTGCTGAGATCTCAAAAGGAGAACAACACAGAGGGCGAGCGTAGAAAAGTCTTCTTTGTGGAGGATCTCACAAAAGAAGACTACCTTCTCAAAAAGAAAGCTATCCCCCAGATGCGTTCAGCCTTTAAGGACAGATTGAAAGCCCGTTTTTGGCGTGGACGACTTATAATAGACGGGAAGCAAGTTCCTATTCAAGACACAAGTTCTCAAGCCAGTCAACCAGATTAATCTCACTCCTTCCACGTGTTGGACCTGGTATTCCACAAGTACCCATTGAGTCGACAGGGGGCGACGGTCTAAATACGAATTCGGCCGAGGACCTCCGAGTGTTTGTCACTTTGTGCTTCATGGGAATCCTCTTCATTGGTGATGGATATGAGAGACTCAGAGTAAGAAAGACCGCATACTGTGTTATCGCTCACGCTCGAGACGGACGTTTGATGTTATGTGTACTTTGGATTTTTGCTTATGCCACCGTGATGATAGGTATTTATGTCGAGATCTTTGTTAGTTACATAGTAATTGTTCAATCTTATCTAAACCACCCCATTACTAATTAGAACATTGCTTCATTTATGTAAAACGTTTAAAAACGGAGACTACGGCTTCAATACCGGTGGCAGTGACTTACAAACTTTGTGTATTTGTGCATTCAGCCACATTGAACCACATGATATATTAATATTCTATGGCACAGTTTTATATTCCCCAGTTGTCAGTTTGAACATGAAATACCTGAAATTAATGTGTGCTCTCCTGAAATAGTACTTGTATCACTTAACTTCTACCAAATACTAACACATCTACTGGTTCTGTATAGTTTTTAATCATAGCATATAAGGTATTTACACTATTACAACCTACAATGATTAGAAGATGTGTAGGACAGGCTAAAAGGAGACTACATTATTGACATGGGTCACTAACTATTTCCAGGGCATGCTTCAAATCAGTTTACTAGCTTGACTTATGTTCTGTAGTAGCTTGATGCATGCATAACATGAATATTATCAGGGAATATTTTGATTTGCAATCCATCTTCATATTACTCCGAATCAGACACAAAAGAATTTGTATGTTTGCCAATGGCACAGACCCGTAATTCTTGCCCCCTTGTATTGTATAAAATATCTGAGTGAACTATATAAATATTAGAAGACGGCGAGAATTCCTTGCCCCCTGTATTGTATAAAATATCTGAGGGAAGTATATAAATATTAGAAGAGAGCGAGAATGATTCTAGGTATAATGTTTGTTATATACACACAATGACTGTAGATACCTTAAGATCTAAACTTGAAAAACAATATTTCCTGTCTATTTAGGCTATTTCTTAAGTGCATAACACCACTTGAGTGAAATTTCACCGATAACAAACATTTTACCTCTCAAAATCTTTTATTTTCAACAACCTACTCATAGAGAATTTTACACGGTCTAAAGAGAGAAACACGTATTGGATACATAAGTATTTTGCAGTCAGTTCACAGTCACTGTCCTAATAAGCAGTATATTATTTGCATATTAGTAATGATACATGGTAATTACCACACCAGTAGTTGATTATAAAAAAAAACAAAAACAAAAAAAAAAAAAAAACAATTGTTTGTATATTACACCCAATAGGTGAAAGGAATTAACGATGGGTTATAGTCTCTGGTACAGTAAGAGAGAGATAACAGAGAATATTGCTAGACTTTCATGAACAATTTACATATGCCTAGACTATGTCTTACATAATTCTTTTCAATGGCAAGATTTGACCTGATTAGCTCCTTTAATTATTTAATAGTAACAATGCAGCAGTGAAGAGATTAACAAAGACTATCTTAGGAACGGCAATGTTTACCTCCAGTCTTAGATTTGTGTAGCATCAGACTAGATATGGAAACCAATGGTCTCAAGGTTAAATCATTTATAACCGCTTTTGCCTGGAGTTCACTCATGCATTTGCCCTCTTGTTTATTTTAGTGATTGGTTCAGTATATTGGTGCATATCCATAGATCTTTGATACCTTCATCTAACACTTAAGATTGTAGAATCCACCAGGAATGGTACTTGTATGACATCCACCTATGCATTTGCTATGGGTGTAAACCACTCATAACTCTGGAATGATTCAATGTATTCAGTTTAAGGGTGGTACAATCATCAGTCTCGGAGTTTTCTCATAAACCAGACAGGTAATGCTGCCGACCTATCCATTCACGAGTCTTTTTTCATTAATATTTAGCCATAATGGTTTGAAATTACCAATGTCTAATTGTCTATTGATCTTGGATATCACCACCTTTATACTTAAGACTATCCTCCCATATGCTTGGAAACATTGACGCCATTTTCTCATAAATGGTCTGTCACATTAGATTGAAATAATGCTCATCACACATATCTTAGATACCTACTCCCACTCGACTGGTGGGGTCTTCTGCAATGGTTAATAAACAGTCTCCATCTGCTGGCTTGCTCTTGGTGAATATCGCTCATATTTTAAGAGCTTATGACTGTATCAACCCGATATTTCGCATATTTATGAGTCCTGGATAGCTTTGTTATGGACAAGACGTGGTACCATCTGACATTCTTTTCTTGTAGAATTCATTGATGCATTATTATTTAGCAGTAGTTTGGTGTCTCTGTGTGAACTGTTGCATGTTTATTGTTCTCGAGTTCTTGATTAAGAGATTAAGGGCAACACATTAGAAAACATTCATGTATTTATATCAGGATTGCTTTAATATATCAGCCCCGAATTTGACATATCCAAATATTTCGGAAACCTCCAACTTACATACAAGCCACAATGCACTACCTACAATCGTTTTCAAATAGTATAGGGCCATTATCGACCAAACAGGTGGCATCATCCATCTTGTAGTTTTTTATGTAAAAATAGCCTCCTCATTAATGGTCTGGTGTACTCAACTGAAATTCTGAATGTCAATAGATCCATAGAAATGGGTTATCATGTATTCAAGGTTTTTTTACCACCTACAACTAATATCATTTTGTATTCATTGTTGATCCATAATTTATTTTTTTTTTCTGTAAAAACTACACATATCTGAAGAAATAAATTGGCATCTCTGATGCTGCCACTTGAGAATCATGTCTTATCAGGAACATTCAAGCCTTATTTCGACCATGCCTCTGTGATTTAGCAGATGCCTGCAGTCAATTGTTGACTAACTATTAGCAGATGCCTGAAGTTGATTGTGGATTGCCAATTTTCCATCTTTACTTAATGTTGATCAGAATTATGCTGCATTTCTCACAACATTTCTTAGCTTTCACCTTTAACATAGCCCGCATATTCTTCCCAATATGATTCAATATAGACAACTGCCATTACTCACTCATTATTGCAGTTGAAAGGCGAACGGGACTTTAGATTTACATTAAATGAGGCACTATATCTATGAATGTAAATGCAAAGTTGTTGATCCTTTATATTCTGTTTATATATATATATATATATATATATATATATATATATATATATATATATATATATATATAACTGGCATATCTGCTATGAGGCATTAATGTACTCAAAATGACCGCCTCAAGTACGATTTTGTAAATAACCTTTTTCATGGCCATCCTCTTTACAGGGATTCATTCTGCCAGTAATTTATAATATGATTTGGTATATATTGTGAATCACAGTCTATTATTGCTATTAAATTTAAAGCTTTCAATAACAATGTAGAGAGCTCCACTGATTAGCAGTCAGCACTCGACAGGCACTCTTTCTGCTACTCATGTAGCAGAACTTATTGCATGTCATTACTGGTAAGCTTATTATCTCATGTTTATTACATATTTTATATTATTTAAGGTATTTATGTATTTCTACATGTCTACTGTATACGTTGTATGTATTGTAGGTACATTAACAGATGCAGGAATATTCATATATATTGGCATTTCTGCCAATTCAGAAAAACTAATCAATATAATCAATTATGACCAATATTTGTCAGATAACATCACTTAATGCTAGAGGTCTAGCAAGTTATCCAAAAAAGATAGAAGCTTTTCATTGGTTGAATAGAAAGAAAAGTTCTGTCATATTTTTACAAGAGACTCACAGTACAATAGATTGCGAAAATAGGTGGAAAACAGAATGGGGTAATGAGATATATTTTAGCCATGGCACTACCCAAGCAAAAGGTGTTTGCACACTGATTAAAAACAGATCAAGAATTCAGGTTAAAGAGGTAATTAATGATAATTTTGGAAGATATTTAATTATTAATATAACAATATGTGAACACGACCTAACCTTAGTAAACATCTATGCACCTAATAAGGATGATCCTAGGTTCTATGAAGATTTGATTAACTCTGTAAATCACATTGCCACAGGCAGTTTAATAATGGGAGGAGATTTCAATTTAACATTAAATCCAGCATTAGATAAAATAGGAGGAAATTCTAATAGTCATAATAAATCTAGACAAGTAATAAATCACTGGATAGATTTAGAACAACTGTCGGACATTTGGAGACTACAACACCCGAATAGTTTGGAATATACATGGCATAGATATCTACCTGATCCAGATTAGATTATTTTCTAATTAATGATAGCCTAATTAATAGTATAAGTCAGTCAGAAATTAAAGCAGGATATAAAAGCGACCATTCATTTATTACTATTAGTATAATTAAAACAGAACATAAACATGGACCAGGCGCTTGGAAATTAAACTGTTCACTGTTAAACGAAGAAAGTTACCTAACCACAGTAAAAGAATGTATAAAAACAACAGTCCTTAATAATAAAGAAACAAACCCAACATTATTATGGGACACCATAAAATGTCAAATAAGAGGAGAAACCATAGTTTATGCAGTATATAGGAAAAAATTGAAAACACAAAAAATAAAACTTTTAGAAAAAAAATTCATGACCTACAAAATATATTTAAAACAACAGGTGATATTAAAGACCGAGAAAACTGGGAGGAAGCAGTTAACAAACACAGACAACTTATTGAAGAAAAAACCAGAGGTGCAATAGTGAGATGTAGAACCAAATGGTACTCAGAGGGAGATAAACCAACTAAATACTTTCTCAATTTGGAGAAAAGAAATTACGATAAAAAATCTATACTAAAACTTAAAGATCAACATGGGAAAATAATTTCAGAACACAAAGATATTTTAAAAAAAGAATTACAATTTTATAAAAATTTATATACAGCCAGAGATTATCTCAAATCCCCAAATAGAAATTTTCTCTCAATAGAACATCTTAAAATTCTTGATGAAGATGAAAAGGAATTATGTGAGGAAGAATTAAAAGAGGAGGAATTAAAAGCTACAATTGAATCAATGTCTCTTAATAAATCGCCAGGTCCTGACGGATTCCCAGATGAGTTCTATAAAACATTTTGGGGGGACTTAAAATAATATTTTATAAGTGCTATTAACTATTCCTTCAATACAGATTGCCTTCCAATAACTATGCGTCAAGGAGTTATATGCCTCATTCCCAAGAAAGAAAAAGACCATTTATATTTGAAGAACTGGCGCCCCCTTTCACTTCTAAATACAGACTACAAGATAATAGCAAAAACATTAGCAAATAAACTTAAACTAGTTTTACCCTCTTTAATACACTCTGATCAAACTGGATTCATGAAAAATAGGTATATTGGAGAAAATATTATTAAAATTATAGGCATAATCTCCTATTTAAGAACAACTAATAAATGCGGTTACTTGTTATCAGTGGACTTTGAAAAAGCTTTCGAACAATTAGAACGGCCATATATTCAAGATACTCTTAAAATACTTAACTTTGGAACTAAATTCAGGAAGTGGATAAATTTATTATACAGCGATATTTACAGTTGTGTACTAAATAGAGGCTGGCTTACAAAATTTTTTCCAGTAACTAGAGGTGTAAGGCAGGGCTGCCCTATTTCTCCTTACTTATTCTGGCAGCAGAAACTTTGGCAACCGAAATAAGGAACAATAGTAACATAAATGGAGTAATAATAGATCAGAAAGAACACAAAATTATACAATATGCTGATGATACAGTTTTAACATTAACAGGCGGGCCTTTGTCAGTGCAAGAAACCTTATTAGTATTCTCAGATTTTGAACAAATATCGGGACTCAAAGTAAATATAGAAAAAACAATAATAATGCCAATAACTGCTAACACACATAATCACGATACATTAAAATCCCTAGGCTTACAATGGTGCACCAATCCTGTAAAAATTTAAGGAATATCCATTCATCCGGAATGGAAAAAATGATAGAGATCAATTATAAAGAAATCCTGAGTAAGATTAAAGTTATTATTAATACCTGGAGTAACAGAATAATGTCTCTTGCAGGCAGAATAACTATTATAAAAACCTGCATAATTTCACAGCTAACTTATTTATTCTTAGTACTACCAAGTCCACCAAACAATTATATCAAAGATATTGAAAAATTAATATTTAAATTTATTTGGAACAACCAACCAGATAAAGTTAAAAGATCTACAATGATTGCACCAAAAAATAAAGGAGGGCTGAATATGATTCATCTTCCATCTAAGATACAATCTTTAAAAATTTCATGGGTTAAACGGTTCCTCAATGGACCTGTAGAAGATGGTTGGAGACAGATTATTAATGTACAATTTAAAAACCTGGGTTCATATATTTTTAAATGCAATTAAAAAAGAACATGATATACACAATTTCAGTGACTCATGCGACCCGTTCTGGAAAGATGTGTTACACCATTGGTGCAAATACAATTTTAATAAGACCGTTAAAACACATGAAATTCAATTATAAACCTTATGGTATAATTCTCGTATAAAGGTTAAAGGTACAGTAGTTTTTTTTATAAGAAATTATATATGGCAGGCATAAAAACGCTTTCTGACATAACCAAAAAATCAGGAAACCATCTATCATTTTTGCCATTTAAAGAATTCACTAACAAATACAAGGTTAATACAAGTTTAATAAAATATGTAGGTTTTGTGGATGCAATCCCAAATTGTTGGAAAAAAGAGTTAAAGAATAATCCTTGTTTAGAAGTACAAGAATAAACGGTGGACAAAATAATAAATATGAAAAATACAACTCAGTTTGTATACTTAAATATTATTAATTCTGTCTCTTCGAAACCAGAAAAGCAAATAGAGAAATGGATTGGTGAACTAAGGCTACAAAATAAAGGAAAAATATTTAAAGCATTCAAGAATATTGTTAAAATTACTATTTCAGAGAAATTAAGAATGTTCCGATTCAAATTATTACATAGAATTTTACCACTTAATCCTCTTTTATATAAAATGAAGAAAAGCGAAACTAAACTCTGTTCATTCTGTAAAAAACAAAAGGAAACTTATCTACATATATTTTACCACTTTGAAGTAACCAATAAATTGTTAATAGCTTTTGAAAATTGGTCAAAAGACCTGGAACAATCTTTAAACTTAGGCAATGTAACAGGAACAGTATTAATATTAAACATCTCAGGTGACAGCCTACTTGATACCTTATTACTATTATTAAAACATTATATATATATATATATCTGCAAATGTAGAGAGAAATTACCAACATTCTCTGTGTATAAAAGTTATGTCACACAGATTTATAAAATGGAAAAACAAATTGCGAGTGCGAAGGGTAAAATAGAGAAACATAAACAAAAGTGGAAGAACTTTCAAAACATACATATTGAAAACGAATAAAACAACATAAAGATAAAAACCCATTTAACCCACATTTTGAATTAGAACAACAGTTTTATCTCTGTTATGTACCTATGTTATTTGTATCTGTTTTGTATGTATGACTTTCAATTATCTTTCTCTACATTTTGTATTTATGTACAATGTACCTCATTGTTTGTACTATTTGTTTGGAATAAAAAAAAACCCACTCAATTCATCAGATGTGTTAGCTAGGGTTGTAATAGAAAAGTAATAGCTATTATTCTAATACTTGGGGTATTATTACCATTACTAGTTCAAATTTCTTTTCTATCAATAGTAATATTACTCTTACTAACTTTGAAAACCTGTTATATTCTATTAATATTAGGTATTACTATTGCCTCATTCCTTGTTGTAATATGCCACTGATGTAACTGTTGTTAATACTCATAAATTATTAAACATGATGAATGACATAGTCAGTCTGTCAGATATGTTGTTTTATACTATTTTCACATATATCGGTTGTCATTAAATATCTTCATTAGGCTACAGCCACATATTATTCATAAGTTGATATTATATAAATAATAACATATGGTTGTTATTATTATTGTTATTATTATTGTAATCATTGTTATTATTATATGATTACATACGGGTAACATATGGTTATATGCTTTATACAATGTCAGTGAGTTCCTTTAACAATATAACTTTTATATATTAACTTTTATATAACTTTTTGTGTCGAAGTTTCTGAACATTCCCACCACTATGTTAAAATTGTATATTTTGTCCTGGCTAAGAAATATATTTTTGAAAACCTACGAGACCAGATGTTTCTTCAATGCAAACCCTCTACTATAATAAGTTAATGCTTTGATATATTTCAACTGTATATGGCCTGTTTATATGCCCTAGAGTTTGCATTTCACCTTAGTATTTTGATTAAGCATAACACAACATTGTATATATTTTATATTGTCCGGGGTGTTCATTAATAAAAATATTTTTAACTTTGTGAGTATATATTTAATTTAATAACATCATTAAACAAGTTTGGTTAGAAAAAGTACTCATTAAAGTACTCGAGTACATTTTGAGTACTCGGTACTCGTACTCGAGTACTTTTGAAAAAAGTGCAAAAGTACTCATACTTGTACTCGAGTACTTTAAAAGTACTCGGACCCAACTCTGATATATATATAAATATATTATACACGTGCATGTATTTACTGGTACAATTTTAATATAGATTTAAGTTACCTTGTTATTTTTAAAAGTGCCGTGAGAATTCGTATAACGGTTTGTAAATTTACACTATTTTTATTATTGTTATTAATAATATTATTATCAATATTACTAAATAGCAAATCTACACAAATGTACAGGCTCGAAACATTAGAAAGACAAAGATTCCGTTGGGATGGCCATTGCCGTTACCTTTGTCTGTAAAATTATATTACAATTGTTAATTTCACTTTACATATGATTTAGCTCAGATCTTTATGTGGATATGCGCACTGCTTTCGGGCAGTCACTTGGAAGCAGGATGGCAGATGAGCGCATGGTTTCGTTTATCTTTCTTAAGCTACATGCTGCTCAATTGCATTTTTATAGGGTTTGGAACATTTTCACTTTTGGCACAATAAGCCCTCAGGTTGGAGTAAGGGGCGAATTGAGCTGATGCTGTGGTTGGCGTCATGTTCACGAGATTTAAATTTCGCAAATTTTGTCATTTCTTTGATTCGCGAGGGTACTTTTTCCGCGATTACCATAACCTTACATAACCTACTAAGAGTATATCCATTATTATATGAATCATAAATTTTATAAAAATTTTGGTGAATAATCTATGCGCAAAAAGTATCACATTTAGTAAAAGGAACATGATGTGACAGGATATAATTTATAATAGAAATATCTGATTTATAGGTAACATTCACGATCTTTTATGATTTATAATAGCAATATTTTACCTTCCACTTGCCTTCGATTGTGGGGCGAAGGTTTTATTTTGGCGATCATTTCCCTTTCTCGAATATCTCGAATTTAAAACCCTCGCGAACAAAAGGACAACCACAGTATTCCAATTGTGATAAGACCCATGCGTTTCTGCCGCTCAAGAATCAACAATGAATGGCTAACCTAGACCCTAAACCCGTAAGCTTGCTAGGTTCAATCAAAACAGACATGGTAAGACATCTGTTCCCAAAAGCGAACACTGCTGGTACACGAATTATTGGCTGAGTATAGCTAGGGAAAATCACGCAAATTTCAAATGTTTAAAATGCTTTAGAAAACACTTTTTATTGCAGCTCTGAAAGCAATGTTGGACATTTTTTTTTTTTTGGCCAAATGGGTACATATTACCATAGGATTTTAAATATAGGATGAAGCACTGGCGCGAGGAGATGTACACCTTTGAAACTGGGGAAACAGAGGGCGCATAAATATTAACTTTAATCACACATTTGATACTGTTATATCGGCCAACAAATCAGCTTCAATTTGTAGTTTTGCTAGCCCAGAAATCACGACTTATATATAGATATAAGCGATAATGCTTTATTTCAGACTCACTGTCCATAAACATACATGTACATTTATGTTTACACATAATATGCATACACACAAAAACAATATTTATAAAAAATATTATAGACACGCATATATAGGCCTTCATATATATATATAAAAATATATATATGTACTTACATATTCATACACACATACCTACACATATATATATACATATGTGCAAATATATACATACATGCGCATAAACATATATGCATCCACATTATATATACACATTATACACATGAATGTATACATGATATATAAATATACAAATATACACATTTATATACGAGGCCTGAACAGTGGAGGGTTTAAACGCTGGCGACCCGGGTTCGATCCCCGGCGTGGCTATGGTTTGTAGTTGCCAATCCAAGCCCGGTGGTTTCTTCCGGGTTCTCCGGGTTTCCCCCACCCTTATACAGACTACCGAAACGCCATCTTCTGAGCCGTGGAGAATGTCATGATTAGTTTAATAACTATTTGTACAACCCATATGTCCTTGAACAAAAAATGGTCAATAACGGAACCGCGACTACTAATAAACTAACCTCTCACTTGCACCAAATGACCCGTCGACTTTGACGGTCTCTGTTAGAAAAACACAAACACCTACTTGTGTACTTGTATTCACACACACATATATATATATATAAATATATATAAAACCACATATCTATACATTCATACATATACATACATATATTTACATATATATACACATATATACATGCACACATATACACACACGTATGTGCTCACGCAAATTTACACTCATATATATACATATATATATATATGGGGCCATCTTTTAGTTCGGTTAGTATCAGTTATATTGAATATGATAGCCTATTCATAAAAAAGCTTTGAAGACATGTAGGCACGCTATTCCTATAAACAATGATAAAAATAGTGACTTTTATACCTTGTCAGCCATGTCAGTTATATTTGAAAACATGTTTCGCTATATAAATGCCTTGGAAAAAATACAAGTACATTGATTTAAATGAAAGGCGCATTTACGGATCTAGCCAGATACATGAATATTGATTTTGTCCCTAGCAATGTTTAATGCGATATGAAAAGTAAATTAGTTCCTGACATTCTACAGTATATAGCACCCACAAGCGGGCGGTCAACTGCAACTATATTGTTTACTAGCAATCATGTGCTTAATATTTACAAAATACGCTCTGTGTATGCTCTCATTTTTCCTGTTTGGATTATTCCTTGATGGTAAGAATAGAGAAGAAAAAATAGTGTTGTGAGTTTTTTAATAAAATAAAATAAAAAAAATTAAATAAAAGGAACTTTATTTGACAAGATTATAAATGTTTAAAATTTATCTGATATTCTCTGCAAGTATGTGACCATAAATTTTGTAGCTGTCCAATGCAATTCCATTTCAGAAACTGACGCATCGCTGCCGTTTGACACGTGGTATCGGATACAGAACGGGAGGAGAATGCAGTCAATAATAACGAAGCGATTCGTCATTGCCGGGGTATCTATGAGGCGCACACTGGGCTGTCTGACACACTGCAATGCCAATACATTATGTCACGTTGCGGCACTGGATACAAGTAGTAAATGTTTGCTTGGTCTCGCAAGCAACTGGTCTACAAAAGATACATTCGAAGAAGCCACCACCTTTCCAAAAATAGCATGTATACCAGATTTAATTACAGTTCACTGTTATTTTACTCATATACAAATGCATGTGTTAAGCAGCAGGCAGTCTAGATACATTGTTTACATGATATTGTAGCTTCGTATCCCGAAACCTGAATGAAATTTTCTAGTATGTAAACGCCCATATAGCATATAACATATATAAGACCACATATATTTCCATGAATATATATCAGCTGAATTTATAAATACATATTTAATAAAAGGTATAAATGAAATAATTGAAACGCTGCACCGTTTATTTTACATTATGCTGCTTCTTACATGAATTCTTTTAAATATTTCTAAATGGCTTTCGTAAAAACAGTTGGATCAAACACCTCAAAGGGCCCAGTAGGCACACCGTTTTCGGATAATAGGAGGACAAACATTGACTTGTCTTCGCAAGGCAAAGGTGAATCACCACGTTTCAATAGACGAAAAGCATACAGGATACATATCATTTCATTGTAATAAAATCATCACATTTTACCGAATGATTCAAGTGTATATGCCTAATGAGGTCCAAATAAAGCTGCTTGTTACGATTGTTTTATTTTTCGTTAGCAAATACAAGAGTTAAAACTTTTCTTTGAAACACAGATGTCGAAATAGGACATGGTGTTAACGAAGGTTCTATATGTCATATTTTGGCGAACATAATGGGTGCCTAACTTTATGTAACAATTGTGATACATATATGTGGAAATAGAACTTTTAAGAAAGCCTTTTGAAAAAAAGAAAAGCTTTTAATATGTAACAAAAAGGTTTAGGACATGTTTAAATGAAGCGATCAAAATGAAGTTCTTTCTCATTGTCTTTTTTTTCTGTGGAATCTATAAAAATGTGCTAATATAAGTCGAACTGAATCTAAATGCAGACAACAATGAGGAATTGATCACTCCAATCGCCATGATGAGCACACCCATTCGGCAGAACAGGACAGATTTTGGTAAGGGTTCTTTTAATATTTCTTTGTGGAGGTAACCGCCTCCATTTTTTTATATTCTAAGTGAACTACGTAAACTAGTATGTACACCTGCAGCATTCCATCAAGATTTCGGGCTTCGTGACAGGGTAGTGACACACGGCCGTTGGGCACGATCTGTACATTAAGCCTGCAGAGCGCTCATCCTTGGTGGGGGCCGACCATAAAAAAAAAATCTCACCACCTCGGCTGAGATTCGAGCTCATTATCTCCCTACTTCGAGTCCTGTGCTCTACCCTGAGCCACAGAAGCCGGTATTTTGATGAGTGTTAGCATTCACTGCCGGAGGTAACCAACCACATGATGCTAATGCTCAGCCACTAGCCTAACTTCATTTAGTTTGGCCAGGATCTCTTCGTTCAGGAATTGATATTCTATCCAAAACTCATAGTCTTATGTTTGTGCAATATTTCTTTAGGAATCAAATTTCAGCTGATTCACAGGAAAAACGTAACAGCTACATTCTTCTTATCTCCATTTGCCACAATCCTTAGTTTATTTTTGGTGTTCTTTCTTAAGATTTGCATTGATCTCTACTGTACTGAACGATCTGTCTGTCTGATGACCAATTTGTTCCATTTGAATTTTTTTTTACTTCATGATTTTATGGCACGTTTCCCTCTATGGTTGACCTGACAGTCTAGTAAAGAATAAATACGTATTGTCGTGTTTACAATGACAATCATGAAAACAATTGTTCCCTGGGCTCACAATGGCGTTTGATATGAGAATTTTTATTTTTAAAATACTGAGCTCCCTCCCTACCTCAGCTTCGGCAGTCATGCTTGGATTATAAAGTGATATCAGATAAAAGAGGATGCTTCATCGTCCAGGAAATTTATGCAGTAAACAATCTAAATTGTCATAAATTTGATTAGATAAAAATGTTTAGATAAACATTGGGACTGAATTCAGACTGGCAGTTGAGGTTATCCTTGCAGAATGCAGCAGAGGGTTTGAAGACATGTTTGTACCACCACAGGATGAAGTAAGGAGGAAGATTCCATCATGCTATCTTGGCATCAAGGTATTTGTTACACAGTGTTGGAATGTTAGCAAAGCTATTTTTTAACGAGGAAGTGTTCTAAATTTCAATAAGTGTAATTTAATAGTACAGTTAAAAGTATTGACACACTGTTGTTTGATAATTAATAAAGGTATTTAAACAATATAAACAATTTTTGCAAAAAAAATCCAAACAGAAGTGCTTAAGTAATTTATGATTATCAATTCTTACTCACCTACTGGTGATAAATGGAACTGGCATGTGCACTGGGTGCCCTACACTAATTTCATGTATTTGAAGGAACCATACTCACCAGTATCACAATATCATATAATTTAGACCTTGGAAAACAAATGGCATTGTTATGGTACATAAGGAAACTTGTGGTGTGATATGTGAGTGAATGCCAAGACTTCATGCATGGTTTCAGAAACATTCGGAAAGTCCAAGGACGTTTAAAGAACCAATACCTTAATTTCGAATTTTTGTATGTGTTATCGCTACTGATTACATATTCAAGAAGCATGATTTCAAACTGCATTATTGATGATGATATAAAAAAAGTCAGACATACCAATGTACGTTTGATTTATGATAAACTAGAGAAAAAAAGCGCATGCAATGAATACAAAAAATATAATTTACATTTTAAATCAAACTTCATAACAAGGACTATAGTTTCAATTATATCATCCTATAGATAAAGATATCATGATTCAGAAGTATATTACTTTACCCAAGTGCTGATACATTTTCATTATTCCTTTCCCTGTAGGTTTAATAATCCAAAACAAATAAAAACATATATTAGTAAGATATCACTCTCACATCATACAAACTTTTCCATTGATTCCACACTGCCTCAAACCGAGGAATGGTATTTCTGAAACATATGCATCGATATTTATATCGTTTTCCCTTAATTCTCTGATCAGGGACCTCTTAATTGGGAAGCTGCTGGAAAGTTGTGTAAGCAGAAGAGCGGATATCTGGTCACCATAGAAACAGCTGAGGAACAGATACATGTGGCAAGATTCATCAAGCAACGATGTAATGTTTATATTTTTATTGCGAAATCATTGAACATTGTAGGGTTTGTAATATAAAGAGGAATAAGACAGACGTAGAAGGAGTAAGGTGTAGAAATGTACATAACGAAGCATTAAATTTGACGCCGATGTTCTATTTAGTATTACACACCGACGATTGTCATAAAGCTGTAGTAACTGAGTCCTTTTGCGTGTTTGACACTCTGTAAACGTAAACATGCTTTACTTTATATATAAATATATATATATATATATATATATATATATATATATATATATACCCCAACATTGCTTACAGAACGAACTCATAGCTCTGTTAGCAGGATGCTAAAGTTGGTTCATAGTATTTATATTTCAAGCATAATATCAAAGGCTAACAACATTAACAGTCCGTTAACAGATCCCAAATGAAGATGGCGATGCCATTAAAACACGTGTTCATGTGTAACTGACTATTTTAGTAATAAAGCAATCTCCTGTTGATAGTTGATATAGGCATTATAACATGGTGTTTAAAGGGATGATGAATTACCTCTGGCTTTCTCTACAATTCGTGCCTGAGACTAAGACATGGTTTTGGACATCAACGGGGAGACGTTTGATGTACAATAATTGGATTCCTGGTCAACCAACTTTTATTAAAAGAAACTCATACTGCACTGTCATCAATCCTCTTTTGTCGTCTCGTTGGGGAAATTCGCGCTGTCACTTTGAATTTGGTGCAATTTGTGAATCACTCGCCAGGAAAAATACAGGTAAATGCGAACAGATTTACAAATTTTTATAAAGTATTTGGTTTAAATTCCAAAAATATCACAACTATTATTATTATTATTATGATAATTTGCTGCATAAATAATGCTACTGGATTTGATTCAATATTGGATACTTAATAACAGATAAACCCCTTGAAAACAGGGGATTATTAATATGTGGGGTTAATTACACAATATGATTCGATTTCGGAAAGCTTTGCCAGAAAACCTGTGTTCCGTACTTATGCATACAACAAGTGGCAAATGCCCGATTTGGAGACAACTACTTTTAATATATTGTCAATCAATAAATTGGGTAAAAAGACTAAATTTCATTTTATAAAACAAACACACTAATGTTCGAGGATGTGTTTTACACATTTCTTTTTTTTTTTTTTTTTTTTACTTGTATCAGAATAACAGACGACACAGGTTCCATGTGGATATCCAGGTGAATTCTTTGAATTACAAAAAAAAAAAAAATACCTCTGGGGTTCCTACTTCGGTTGGCCAGCTTTGAGACAACACACAATGTGATGAAGTTCCGTGTGCCATAAATTACGAACTATTATCCATAAAAACTCTATTTGTTCTGATCAGCTTTGTCTGATTCACTTGCGTCTTGATGTGACACTACCGGCATTTATAATCCAGAAAATATTAAAGGTATGAGAAAAAAAATGTAAAAACCAATGGGAACTAATCAGTGATTCATTGTGCGTACATTAATCAATATTTAAATGCACATTCCTCGCACTGAGGTATTTACATATATAATCGGGTGAAAAGTTATTGTTGCAATGATATACCGACAGAAATGTTCTCGTTTCTTGACGAAACATTTGCATTAAATATAACAAAAGCTTATTTAAGCGGAAAACACACACCCACTCAAGCACACACATTTATGCATATATGTATATATCAGTAATTAAGGGTACCACTAACCAATGTACTAACCCTATGCATGTAAAACATATAGATATTCTTAGTCGTTTGTACCGTTTGCAATAGTCGAAAATGAAAAAAAGGTAATTCTTAAATCTCAGTGATGAAACGTACCAGCATGATGAGCCTTGCCCTTAGTGTTCTTTATTAAATGCGAGTGATTTTGTTATGCTGTTGTCAATGCAGCGATTACCATCGCTTCCGCATTCCAACGAAAATAAATTTGGGATATTTGAAATTTAGACCCCAAATGTGTCAGGTTCACGCAAAATGGTTATTCTGTATTTGTAGTTTTGTTAAATAACGGCTGCGTGTATAACATTTGCTTTAATTTTTTCATTAAAATATGAGCTGCACAGGACTGTTGGAGTTCTTTCATTTGATCAGATGTTCATTTGTGTCGCATTGTGAGCTGATCAAACATATCTCTGTGAAACTTTTGTGTCATCTATATATTTTCAATGTCATCCGTTACGCAATGTATTTTTTGTTGAAAATTATTTCAAATCACAATTTCGAGCACAGTTGTTACTTATATAATTGATTATCATATTTATTTCTTCTTAATCCGTTCTGCTTGTGGTATTATCCCTTACAATTTCCCTTTCCTTAGATCTAAACGTTCATATGTGTATTGGGCTGTGACTGTAATCTGAATATTAGCTGGGAAGGAAGATGTTACCAGAGCTGGATTTTGGCAGACATATTCCTAGTACTGCAAGTAACTGAAATAAATTATCAATTCTTGGTCAAATTATGTAGTTTCTGTAGGAAAACGAATTATATGTGCCCATGCTAGTCCCAGTTCAAATTTAGCGGGGGAGGTGCACAGCCACAGCAGGAGCCAATCAGTTAGCAGCCATGATGTGTATAAACAACAGCACGTGTCTTTGTGAACAAGCAGGCATGCCATGTCATTAATCAGTGACTGTCTTTGTTCCAAATACTGGTACTCACCAGAACAAGCTCTGCTAAAACTCCATTCACCAAACAAATACATATTGGCTTTTAAATGTTAACTTTATAAGCCCAGTTTAAATCAAGCTTTGTTAGAAATTACACCTTGATTAACAGGATGAGGGTACACACTACACAGTAACATGAACCTGTACACCAAGTTTCTAAGTGAAGCTGTGGCTTGGCTGAATAAAAATTCTGGGTCAGTTTATTGCTAGGCCATGGACAGGAAACATGAACCACATTGGGTTACCTTAATAATGTTAGGAATTTCTAATTCACTTGGGGAAACAGACAGCAACATTTGTTGAATAGATTTTAATGAGTCAACTTGAGATGAATCTGAAGTATTTTAAAGCCTGTATGAAGGTGAGTAAAACTTTATTTGGAGTTATTGTTTACAAAAGAAAACTCAAATTAATAGCAGGCAAAATGAATAGGAAAATTAAATATGCATGAAAAATACATTTAACCACATAATTTTCTCGTGATGCCTCTGAAACATGCTTTCCAGATTCCAGTTTGTATACGTCTTTCAATCAGGCAATTAATCTTGATTTACCCTTGGAGTTCTGAGCTAGCAAAGTGACAGGCACAGGGGGATTTCTGCAATGTGTAATTTACATACACAGGCAACCTCAGTAAGACGGTATCTGTTGGTATCTGTTCACTACTATCGTCTTCCTGGGGTTACTCAAAAGCATATATATGATAAAACAGGGTTCATATTTATGTAATGTCCCATGTCATTATTGAAATGATAATACATTTACTGGGAACCAGGGAGACATGAAGATATTTTCTGATTCACACCCATACACAGCTAACCAGCACAGAAGGATACACTACATGTCAGCAGTAAGCCACGTGCTCAGGCTGATGTCTGTGTATGATAAGCTTGCCTCTGGCTGTCAGTCACAGTCACATGACTCCAAAGCGAACCGAATGGTTCAAAAACTCGGCCTTTAAGATCAAGTTGCTCAGTGGAGGAACAATGTTAAACATTCCCGAACACAGACAATCACTCAAATGAGACCCCTGTCATCACAGGATGACCGGCAAATGGTTAAAGGGGGTAAAGGATTCTACTTATACATGCCTGTACTGGATGAACCAGTATAAAAAGCTAAACATGAGAAGTAACAAGAATTTATAGTTATTTGGCCAAATAAATAATCACCATTATCATAACAAGAGATCCTCTTTACAATGTAAATTCTGTTACGGTTGAATCGTGCTGTGATTAATTGGGCAATGTGTCGGCCATCTGGCTGTCAGTGTCAGGCTGGTTGACCGGGCCACGACCCCGCAGACAAGTAGGCAGGGCTGCGCCAGCCTCGGTCTCGCACGCTGGGTGTCATGTGAATGCAGTCTTTAGTACACCGGGCTCCAGGCTTGACGTATGGGTATTTACTGAATAAAAGGTTTTAAATGTGAAGAACTCGTCCTATACCTTACGTTGTAAACAGCAACGTAACAATTCATATAGAGAGAGGACATCAACAAAACACATATCCTACCTTTCAGAGTTTCCTTTCAAAGACAGAAGCTGTGAAGCAAATGTGTCTTCACATACTTTTAATTGTATCTGAATTATTAACCAATGTACCCCAATGTGATGTTGCAATAAAATATCATTAGTATTTTGACATCGTCTTGTTTCTGTATGAGAATGAACATAAAGCGATAATGTCATAGAGGGATGGTGCGCATCTTAATGCGATTTTCAGTTGCTCAATATTTTGCCATGCTGTCACCTTGAGCGTGCAACAGAAGATAAGTTAAGTTATCCCTTCAAACTGAGACACCCAATATCATTTTCCTTTCCAGAAGCCATTTAGTATAATGCTTGCCTGTACAATTCAGTATTCTTCACAGCAATCAAGCTAACCTGAAGTTTATTGGAGTTTCTGCATTTGTATCGTGAGAAATTACAGAATATTTAATATTATTCAGTCAATATTCCATGTATATAGTTCTATGTATATAGTTTGATGAATTGATTTGTACAATATTATTTCAAACCATGTATGTATAATATTTTATTTTCATATGCATGCATGGATGCATTTTAGTTTCCATACTTGTATGCAACTGATACCTTCTTGACCGGGACCCTATAGAAAACACAGCTCTTGCATGCTGAATGGGCTTTCCTGGTTAAATATGTATTATAAATGAATGAATAAATAAATCGTCTTCCTCTATTTGACATATGACAAAAACACTGGCACGGGCGGCTGGCGGGAAGCGAGTTCTGCGATCGCGCCCGGAACGATTTTTTCGTATGCCCGGCGGGTGCCGATTACTTGCATCTAAACATGTATTGGTTCCATTGAAAATCCAGTGTAAATTTATATTTGTATTGCAACAAGTAAATATAACATTCATAACAATTATATATAGGCATATATGCAAGTCTATATTTTTATATATTAAACACAAGTATATGTGTTCATAGATATAATTTGTTGTATTAACATAGGCTTCGGAACGGGGGGGGGGGGGGGGCTCAGTGCACTGATTGACCTCTTGACTTGGCATGTTGAAACTTGCCATACTGCCTAATCTGTTTTCAAACACTGAAAGCCTTTTTCAATTGGCTACACTGCTTTTTCAAAGCTGCATTGACCCAATCTATTATTATAAAACTGACAGAACAATACCATAGAACAATTCTTTTAAAGTTTAAACCAATCAGCTTAACAGTTTCTTAAAAAAAAACAGTGTATAAGCTAGAAGAGTCTAAAATTACATTTTTGCTTGTAAAAACAGATCAATGTAGGTGGCTCCACCAACACCTCAATTTCATATATGACTCATGTGACACTCATTGGCATAAAATTTAGTGATGACAGTTCCAGCTGTTTCTGAGATTTTATTAAGTTCAGTGTGCATATTTTTGCACAGATGACTAATTTAAACCTCCTGTAACGCGGCCAAAAAATCACTAAACTGAAGCCATTCAAACAAATTTTCGAGAGATTGACCGTTGACCCCCGTACAAAAAGACCAATGCAGGTGGGGCCACCAATACCTCAATTTCAGATTTGACTCAAGTTACCAACATTAACATAAAATTTGATGATGATAGCTCCAGCCCTTCGGGGACTGTAATTTTAGCATGCGGATGACTAAGTTTAACTTCCTGTAACTCAGTCAAAAATCACCGAACTGGACCCTTTAGAGCAAACTTGAGAGATTGTTCCAGGGAACATTTCTGTGACATATTGGACAATTTGGCTGGACAGTTTCAGAGAATAAGTTTTTAAAGTTTTTTTAAGCTTTTTCTCCATAAAATCTAAATTTATGCAGATACCTAATAATAAGCTCTAGGGCACTAAGTTTCACATGTGACTAATTCTTACATGTTATTTTGAGCTGCTAGCTCCAGCGGTTTCTGACTTAAACCCATGGACGGCGGACGGCCAGCCATGGACGGCTGACGGAC
Source organism: Sipunculus nudus (assembly GCA_026874595.1). Classification (NCBI taxonomy): domain Eukaryota; kingdom Metazoa; phylum Annelida; class Sipuncula; order Golfingiida; family Sipunculidae; genus Sipunculus; species Sipunculus nudus. Next base: position 46,074,966 of record CM049321.1, read on the forward strand.
GACGCCGAGCAGTCGCATAAGTTCACAGGTTCGCTAAAAATAAAACATGTATACATAAACTATATACAATGTACATATAAAAGAGGGAGCAGGCAGGCAGTATCAATGTTTCCTTCACTGTCCTCCATCAAAACTACGGGACATTAATTAATCAAAGGGTTACCATAACCAGGTCAGGGCCTCTTGAGTCTGCCACTGCATGCTGAGAACCTTGTAACTGACACCCTGAAGTTTGAGACTGTCCAGATCATTTCGTGTATAGGCCGTGTATCTCTGCTATTCATAAACTGTCTTGCTGGTCAGGCACAGTCACATTTACTGTTTGAAATAGAAGCTTGAAAGACATGTCCACAGTCAGTGTGTGTACAGTGTGTGTAGCAAAAAGATATCTGACTTCTTTGTCAATTCTCAAGATTCCACCTATAACCAAGTGAGGTATGTAAAATAATATTTTGTCCCTTTATAAATAAAAATTCTAAATAAATCAGCCTTTTGGCTTTTGCTGCAACATAATGTGTTTATTTAATTATAATTGAGCACTTTCATGCGATTGCTTGGACGAACAACTATATATATATAAATATATATAGGCATATATATATATATATATATATATATATATATATATCATAGACATAGAAAGAGATGGACTGCCAACTGCGAGATCTCGCGCATGATATATCATTAACGATGTTACGTCCGCGAGACTTGCGCGAGAAGAGGGGTGTGTAACTTCCGGTTTGACGTCTGTTGTAAACAAAAACACGCGAGGGCTGAAGCGGCAAACATCTCAATCTCCCATCGATATGGATAACGCAGCGCACGATGTCATACAGCTTTTCAGAGGTGAGTGAGTAAGATTTTGTTAAATGAAGATTTAATGTTCTTTTAAATAAATTAGTTTTTCTAACCTCATACGGTGTTGGTACTTGGCGGCTTCGTCCATAAATAGGCGTTCATAACACAAGACGACTGCAGCTGCACAGCAGCTATTGACTTATTTAGTGTACACTATTTTGCAAGTTTGTTTACAAATGTCACAGGCAGTTCATACAAGAAAACCTGCTGTCCACTTTACTAAATGAATTAAATGTCCAAGCATACGACGGTCTGCACAGCACTTGTTGTTTTGGTCTGACAGTGACACTGTTGTTTCTGTCCCAGTGAAGCCAGCCCTATACATCGTCACTGCTGACCTCGTGGCCCATCCAGCTGAAATGTGATACATACACATCGCAGGCTGAACAATCGCATGTGTAACCCGTGCCCGAGTGGTCTAATTAGCACCAATGCCATAAATAATAGATACAAAATTACAATAATCTGTTAGTGTCATTTAATGACAAATGCAAATTTTAGATAGTTATATTTGTTTTAATTAGTGACTGGACTTAACAGACCAGTTGAAAAAGAGGGAAAAAGAGAAAGTTCCCCAGTCTAGTTCTGGGCATGTGATGACAACAAGTTGAAACAGAACCTTTTTTAGGGTCCGACTAATTACCCAAACGGACCTGAATTTAAACTAAATTATTTACAAAATTATATTATGATATATATTATGTTATAAATTATATTAAAAATAATATTTATAAAGTCTTAGTCTTTCTGAATAAATTTTGACATAATGCTTGGTAAACAAAAGTTCAATTTACAAGAAACGAAAATTAACAAAATAAGATTTTCGGAATAATTTGATTATATTAATTTTACTGCATGGATAATTTTATTTGATTTTGCTCCGTAAGGGCCATAGATGTGAAAAGCTTAATTTCATGGTAATACTGTAACTTTTTCTTTAATTGTCAAATCAATAATGATTTATTTGCTGATCATTAATCAGAATCAGCAATAAACAAGTAACTGTTCAATCAAGTTTTCATTGGAGTCCAAAAAGTTGAGGAGGGTCCAGAAAAGAGTAAGTATAAAATGTAATAAAAGATGGATTTACCCTAATATTATTTAATATCGGTCCAACACTGCTTATACATATTTTAAAATTTTTCTCTTAATTTGCTGGGGCTAGCTGTGAACTAAAATATTATTCTTATTGGTCAGTGGCCACTATTTCATATATAAATCCAAGGTATACCAAGCTAATTAATTTTGCAAAATTAAATATATTTTAATATAAATATTATTAATATATTTTAAAATATTTAATAAATGTGAATAAACTTCTTTCCTGTAAACACTGTTTAAATAAATTTCATATCCAGTATGTATATGCAGAGGTGTTTAACCCCACCCCCCCCCCCCCCTGAAAATGCCATTGGGTCACATGTTTGATTGCAGCTGTTAAAAATTTATAAAATAAAGAAAAATAGTGAAGATCCCATCATTCTTCCCCCCCCCCCCCCCAAAAAAAAAATCCTTGCACCCCTTGGACTGGGGATGTTAGTTATATTGCAACTGTGTACATTCTATAAAATTGGAAACAAAATTGGTATTATTAAATATAAGATCCAATTGATTAAATGTGTAAACTGCTGAACTGTCAACAGATTATTAAAAACCAACCAATGGTCATGATATTAGTATAGATCTTATGTTCACAAACTGCTCACATTCTTCAGTTTCAACATTAGGAAACATGGTCAGATCATAAAATTTTATCCACGACTCATTTCTTACTCATCAATACAAATCAGTCACAACAACCAACCATATGATGGCCAATATAACCTCTTCCTCTCAGATTTTGTCTCCACTTGATATTATTTTAGAATTTTACCTTCAAAGTCAACTTCAAACTTGTTTTGTTTAAACCCTGGTTGCTGCACGTGACCATATAGCTTATATAAGTACTGTATTTTCTATGTGGAAGCCTTAGATCAAACAAGACCACTGAATACCTTAGTGGGTTTTGTGTGTTTATAGTGTTTTTTTCTGTATTACTTGGCTTCTATTACAATAACAGTATTGAATTAACTGTTGCTTACTGTCACATAGTGTGATGATAGCCTCACCTGGCTCTCTGCCTCACTTAACCTTCATCCCCTGTAGGTGAAACTTGATCCTGTAGTCACACTGTGGTATGTATTGTCACTATTGTCTTCTCAATTGAAAAAGAAACTAAATAAATTGATATCCTATTTTATTAATCTTGCTTTCTCTTGCATTTAATGTGTATATATTGTCAAAGTCCAGCATCCAGCATTATTTATATCCATTAAGTTCATGATCATTATTACATAAACAGGTTCATTATGTTCATATTCACCACAGTTTAAGACATGTGTCTTACCTTTAATTATACATTTCACACAATGTCCAATGAAAATTTAAATCAGCTACTTAATGTTTCATTTTCACATTTTTAATAGAAAATGAGTAAGGTTTGAGTAATCACCAAACACAAAATATTTAATAAATGTTTGGTACAATACAGCACAATTAAATATAATTGGTTCCTGTTCAGCACTGCATAAACCCAGTACTTTCATGTTAACTATATCTTATGTCAAGTTCATCCTCAGCATGGATGTGAAACCATGCAGTATTATATTATGGAGAATGACTATATGAACTAAACACAGGGCAGTAATTCACACACTCCATCCCTCCCCTATTTTATTCAAGGTAGCAATAGGAAATGAATGTTATAGCTGTTATTCTATTACTTTAGGTCCTTTTTCTATTACAGGTTAAAATTTCTACTGTTTCTTCAAAAACCTGTGATCTTCTGTTACATATTGATATTACCCATCCCTGAACCCTACAAATATGATTATATGTGATATACTCTAATGAGCAACTTTCATTGAGATAATTATATTTTTAGAGTGTCCAAGTTTACCACTGTCTTAACATCACAGCTGAGGCATGCGTTGCAATGAAGTCTCCTATTAAAGGCATCAGCAGAGGCACCTCAGTACTGGATTACCAATATTGACTGCAATATCATCAGTCACCAGCTAACAATGTGGCTATGTATTAATACATTTCAAAATTCTTTGTGCAGATGTCTCAGCCATTTGTTTCCACTACAGTTTATGGTGTTTCATTTCTTTCTGAGACAGAAGCTGATGCTTCACATTATATTGATGGGTTAAATTAAATGTGCTTAGATGTAAGTTCAGTCCTACAAATTTCCCCTAGCAGCATCATCACAATGGCCTTTTGAAACATGGTCCCAGAGAGTCTTCTTGCCATTATTCTGTTGAAAGAAGGAAGATTATATAATCATTGGCCATGTATACAAATATATATATATATTTATATTTCCATCATTTATAGATACTGAGAAATATGATGTATTTTCAGATCCAGAAATTAAGTTTCTAAATGTTGAATGAAGATCAACAGTGATCAAGTTCAGAATTGATGTTTTGCCCTGACACCCTGCATGCAGGCATTGGCAATGAGGACAGTCATCAGGCAACAGTATTGACTACAGACTGTTTCATCAGTTTCTATGAGTTAGTTACCGAGAGTACTTTTCAGCATATTTCATTCATAAACCTGTCTGTTCAGACTTAATGGGTCCAGACACCAAGATTCAAGTGAAAATATTGCTTTTTTCACTGTCAGTCATAAACAGAGCATTACTTATAAGTCTCCCACATAATTTGGTCTTAAATATCATATCGGGGGTATGAGATATTGGTACTTGGTAAACAGTGTGTCTCACATTTGGTAAAGTAAGGTAGTTTATAGTAAAATGGTAGAATGGTATGTTGATTTTTCACTGTGCCCTCTCTCAGTCTCATGTATACCACACGTAGTGCTCTGAAATGTTAATTTTTAGAGATAGTGTGACATAACCTAAATATTATATTCTGATAGTCCTTTTATGGCATATGATTTGTCTTCATGTAAATAGGGGGTGGGGAGGCAAAATAATATGTTTATATTGTGGTCATGTGGTCCTATTTTTCAAGACCTTGGGTCACGAAGCTGTGTACCTGAAGGGGAGTAGTGAATGGTTTCGTCTGCTCTGGTTGGCTTTAGCTGTTATGCCTTTTAAAAACCTATTGTTTGTTTTTGTATGTATGTTTAGCATAATCGCAAACAAAATGATGGTATCAGTCAAATATTTTCAAATCTGTAGCCAATCAAAGACATGTTGTCCAAACATGTAAACCTGGAATATATATGTGTGTATTCTTTATTAATTTTTTTATATTTGTTCTTGTTTTTTTTTTTGCATTGTATTGATTTTAATAAAAAATTGTGATAATATGGGAGGCTTTTGTGAAAAAATGATTGAAATGTTTTGGACTTACATTCACTCATGTACAGTGTATGCTAATATTGTTATTCAAAGAAGTGGAAATGATGGCATAACCCACAGGGATGTAATTAATATTTTTTATTTCAACATGTATTCCTTGGTGTAAATGCCTCACTCATAGCTTAATGTTGAGATTGCATAGATGTGTTGAGCAGCAATATTGAGGCAATAGGATGGATGGCCAGGACAGTGCAGTCTCCATATGACTAGGATCATGTGTTGTATTTCCTGGAAAGTTCCTGGATATGGATTGCTTACTGAAATATCTGATAATCTGCATGATTATTATATGATTACATTGACCATCCCTATTGCCAAAAAATGGGGAGGGGGCATATTTACCCCCCAAACCCTCTATATTGACGCCCATGTTTGTGAGTTATGTAGCTGACAAGTGTCTGTTCACATGATGTTGCATCAACAAACCAGTCCTGAAGTTGAATATATGCTTATTATGTACTGTATGGTCATTGTGCTGGTTGCTGCAGTCCTGAGTAATGTCTGAATAGAAAACCTTGCACATGCTCATTGTACTGGAAAATTAACATTTCCCCTGAAAATAATGTAATTCCAAAAAATACTTTCTTCAGGGAACGCTGAGGTTTTATATGTTTTCCATTGTATGTAGTGTTTATATTTTGCTTACCCATGACAGAGACATCATAATTACTTGTAACAAAGTAGTTGTCCTCAGTATCTTGAGCAAATATTGGCAGTCGACACACTGCACGACTCGCCACCAGCTATATTTGCCTTCACACCAGGAAACCATTCTAGGTATTTTTTTTCTGTAAATGTCAATAAATAAAGGAGCAATGATAGAATCTCTCACCCACTGTCTTGACAAGGTATGTGTATATGGAAGGATGACATGATGATTATGATTTATGTGATTAAGATGTAACATGCATAAAATAATAAATGGCCAATTCGAGTTAAATGCAGCTAAATAAAAGTGTTTTCTGTTCACACTAGTCTCATGTTTCTGACAGGTGGGTGAGCTATTCTATAGTCGTGTCTAAATAAATACCCAGGATTTAATATCTTAAACATAAAATGATCCCGGCCGTAATATTAATTATTACAGTGATCAACAGACGGTCACTAAACAAGCAGTTAATACGGAAGTATTTTGACATTTCTTTGTTTACATAGTAACGCCCCCTTTTATCACCCATTGTTTTAACCCATTTAATCTTTAAATGGCACTGCATTTGCATTAAAAACAAAAACTCATTTTACCTTTCTTTCGAATTTGATTAAATGAAAGTCCACGGCATTTCAGATGGGAGGCGATGTAGCCCACCATGCAGCAACATTTCCCTCCTGATCAGCTGACATCGTGCCAACTGTCAGGCGTTCACGCGACGGACGACAGATGGACTTGCAAATGCCTGTGTAAAATAATATACCGGTCAAATTCGGATTATCTATGTAATGTTTTCTTGTACAAAAGCTTAGACCTAGGTTTTTTAAATGATTTGTATGAAAGGTCTGATAAGTATGTTTTCTAAGAAAAAAGAATATTCGCCTACCTGCCTGTTCCCACTGACAAGTCGTCCCGCCGGAAGTAAACTTCCCCTCTTTTGATTCGCGCATGCGCGACGCAACATGTGTGACGTAACGGGCAAGTTGGCAGTCCATCTCTTTCTATGTCTATGATATATATGCCCAAAGTGCGCCCCCCCCCCCCCCTTCAAAACTGTCCCGTATAGCCTGTGGTATATTATTAGCAATCATGTAATAAGGAATAGCTTACGCAAGTTAGTACATGTAGTGCGAACATGGTTCGTATTTTTATAGCTAGATCAAATGTATACTTTTTTTTAGAAAGATACATAATGTTATATTATTAGCCACGATGAAAGCAACATTAGGTAACGTGGTTCTTATTCATTCGTCATTCAAATAAAGGACATATTATAAAATATATCTGGTCTTTGTTTTGTTGGTCGCTGATATAAATATATCTTCGGGGGGGGGGGGGGGGGGGGGGGGCAAGTCGCCGCTTCTGATTAGGTTTAACTTTTAATGGAAAACAAAATAAGTGCCATTCCCGAACCAGAACAATTTTTAAAACCGAAGGCGCAAAAGTAGCCGGTCTTTTCTTTTTTTTTTTCTTGCAAACGCAACGCTGGCACAAAGAAAACATACAGTACGCACACAGCGAAAGCTGTCACAAAATAAACAAACAGCCAGCAGTGCTTACAGCCCAGAGTGGCTACTGTACGCGACATCACAAGTCATTAGGGCGACGGTGCCCCGACTATCTGTTGATTATCTTTTCTTCTTAAGATACTGATACACCTGAACCCATACAAGTCTCTCTCTCTCTCCTTCTCTCTCTCTCTCTCTCTCTCTCTCTATATATATATATATATATATATATTTATTTATATATAGACAAAAACTTATCAGAATAAACCATAGTACTTATTACAAATATTATTTTATAATGATATACTACTGAATGTATTCTCCCTTCATATTATCCATGAGCTATAGCACTTTTTCTATATTAGAAAAACAATTCGAAGTCCAGAGAAGGTTAGAAAAATAAAACAATATTGCACCCAAAAAGAGTATTAGGAAAGGACAGAGACTGGGAGTTTAATCAAGCTCTGCAATTTTAGGAGTTGGGTTTTGATGAGGATTTGCATCTATCATCCGGACTATCTTCGCCAACCACCAGCCACACAGTTCGCGGGTGTCCTTTGTAATGATAACCTGCATGGTTAAAATGATTTCTTATCTATACCACGTGGAATTCCACAGTCAATTACAACAGAAAAGTTTACAATTATGTGGGTATTAGTAATGCGTGACAGTTTGTGGAACAAGGAATGTAGTATCAAGTGGACCTGCTGGGCCGTGTGGAGGTCAGCTGGGCAGTGTATAACTTGCCCTGCAGCATCAATGCTGGATTGGCTGGCCAGCCAGTGTGAAATCACATGCAAAGGGACCGTTGCATTCAAAACTTATTGCATTATATATATATATATATATATATATATATATATATATATATATATATATATAAAACTCTGAAGAAAAACAACACTGTAAATTCACTACAGTCTGTTTCACGGGATGCGACCCGATCATCAGGTGAATGTTGTTAAATTTCTAACAACATTCACCTGATCATCGGGTCGCATCCCGTGAAACAAACTGAAGTGAATTTACAGTGTGGTTTTTCTTCAGAGTTATACCGCTCTAGCCTAGTCTGTAGGCCATAGAGCACTTTACATCGGAGGGTAACACTACCTTCTATATATATATATATATATATATATATATATATATATATATATATATATATATATATATATTAATATAATAATTTTCCACTAGAAATTCTGAAAGGGTGCTGATAAGTACGGTTGATCCGGGCCTGGTGCCTGTATAGTACATGATGGGTCATATATTTTTTTATTGTCTGATTAAAAATTCTATCTGCATGGCTTTTTTTGTATGTAAGAACATTAAGAGCAAGAGTAAGGGCTGGTGTAATGTGTTTTTATGAGTTAAGAACAACAACAAAAAAAGCAAATTTAGAAATTTATTGTATCATCCACACTTAAAGACCAGCTGTTATGGCAGCACACAATAAAAATGCCTAGAAGCAACATTCAGAATATGTATCAGTGTTAACCAATACCCAAGCCAACATGCATTGTGTAATCAAAAGGAAGTTAGGGAACCAGGGAAAATTAAGCAAAGCTGTGGCTTCTTTTAGTTTACAACAGTGGACTGCCTTATACCCATCCTGAAACCTGATATCACTGCCTGTGAGACAAGATCCCAGCACTGAAACCAGGCTAATTATTCCAGGCCATCAATCACTTAGCAAGACCCCATGCAGGGTCGGTCTGCTAGGCCAGTGCTTAAAATGCTACCCTGTGACAAATTTTACCACTGTATGTCTGGCAGGTACAGAGAAAAGGTGGCGGGGAAAGATGAAAGAGTGGCAGGTAACATTAATGGGTGGCGATGAGAAATGTTAGGGTGGCAGTGCGCCAGGCTATATTGGCTATTGGAGAACCCAGAATTATATATATATTTAACATCATGTTTTTAAGCGCCTGTTTTTTTTTATCCCCTTCGTGTTATTCCTCAAATGGATGCTAACCTCCATTGTCAAACTATGACTCAGAAGAAACACTGACTCAAGCATACAACAACTTTTGAGGCTTCATACATGGTACTATACATACATTTATTTCATCCATTACATCAAACTTACTTCTTTGAGAATTAAAATATACACATTCTTATGTAAACATCAATAAAACAAAGCTCCTTTTCATCGCAAGAGGTAACACATTATGACCATTTAGAATAATCACTTATAGTAGATGTAGGTAGTCTCACCTCGTAGTACGACCTCAAACACGCCAACAGGCAGCTCAAATCGGACATGGACTCCTCGATGGCTCTCTACAGCTCGGCCCTTATACACACGACACTCACCGGAGGTCTTCTGGCGTAAAACTGGGGGGTCCTATGACGGGTCCCGGATCCTTGGGCAGGTCATTTAATCCGTTCCTACTACATTCCTCCCCTTTTTGTGAGAGGTGAGCCCATCTTCCAAAAGAATGGACTGAGGCGACTATATCCCGAGACTATGGATATTGAATGTTTGCAGCTAACAACTGGACAAAGTAGTCAAACTGGACAGTACACTGGACACTGAACACTAAAATTACCCTGTCGACCTGAGGTCTAAATTACTCTGGCTTGGAACAACACAACATATCTAGTGATGCCCTAAGGGACAATCAGCTGTACAAAGTCGGAAGGGTCACCGAGGCTTGCCCCGCAGACATTGGCAACGCATCCGTTGTACACTGTACAGCTTCTAAACCTATTTAGTTTAAACTGTCTCAACAAAACCTTGCCCTACAGGTAATAACAAGTGAACTATGAAAAGAACTATAAACGAAGAGAGCTATTCCCACTGGAGTACAACTTATAAGGGGGACTAGCTGTACGAATACTCTCAGAGGACTCACCGAGGGGTTGCATCGCAGACATCGGCTGTACCCTCCGGAAAGGCTCCGTACAGCTCCTGTGCATTAGCATTGCAGTGCATTGCAAAGGTTTCTACTGGTAACCCTCTCAACTGGGCCAAATACTTAACCAGCTCTCCGAGATGCCATGGGGAAGCAGCGAGGTATGGACTGTCGGACTCGACTAGGATTCGGTTAAGAGGCACTACCGATACTGCTTCCTCTGTTTCCTGACTTCTACGTACTGTAGATGTGAACCCGAAGTAACAATTCGGAAGACGACTAACCCACGTCTCTAACTCGTCTTTATTCCCTGAGAAACAATGACGGTGGATCTTATGTCCTTGCAACCCAGAATCCAACAGCATGGCTAAGGCTTGTCTAGCCGCCTCCCCCGAGCCGTAATCCCTACAGTGGAGAATGAGGACCTTGGACTGGAAATCCTCCCGGCGCAGAAGACCAAGTACCTCCCTGAAGAACCCAGTCTGCAAAAGCTGTTCCCTAGTGCTAGTATGAGTGAATTCTAGCCCCACTTCACCCAAAGCTACACAGGAAGGTAAGGCCAAAAGGTGCTCAAGCGACAATAACTGCTGTTGGCGAGCTGCCCTGGACTTGATGAGGCGAGGGTGGACACCAAAAGAACACTTTATACGTCGGTCCCCAGACAAACTAAGGTGACTATCCCAGTAATGAGGGAACACAAAGTTCGAAACCATGCCTAAGACCGCTCGCTCTGGCTCACCCACTGAGGCTTCGAACTGTGCTAGAGACCTGGCATCTGCCCTGCTAAGCATGACGTCAAGGTGGCAGTGTGAATCTATGATGCCTACTACTGCGGCATGAGTGTTAGAGTCGGGGACGAACCCTGAGATGGCAGACCTAGTATCAACTGGAAGTGTGGCTAAAAGCCTCATTAGAACGTCCCAGTGAATCACACAGATTTCCGAATTAGGGGGCCTAGCACTAAACACACTGGGTATCTCCCATCCGTACTTAGAAGCTACCTTGGCTAAGAGTACCTGCTCTTCCTCGTTAAACCCTGGCGGATGAGGATTAGGGTTATGCAACTGGTGTTGAAGGATATATGCCTTGAGATCAGAGGGTTCACCTAAGCCTAATTTTTGGGTAATGAACTGGATGAACTGGTATACCCATAATCCCCACAAGTCCTCAAACAGATTACTATCATCGAACTTTTTGCATCCAACCCCTGTATGCCTAAGCCTAAGGAAACATTTGGACGACTCCTGGACTCTGCACGTCCAGCATGCTGTGAACGGGTGGTGCCACCAGGGCAAATGGTCAGTTGCCACATGCCGGCCAAGGGAACTGCTATCTTCCCCACATATACGACAAGTGTGTTGGCGCCTGGACTTCCTGATGCTGCCAGTAGCACCGGATTTAGCCCCAGGAACGGGCTCATAATTGGGAACAAATCTGTCCTCCCCAAGACTCTCTGGGTCTTCCATCGCTCTACAAAATGTAACTCTAAATAACAATAAGTGGCAACGCCTTATCTATAACTCCATGCACCTTACGCTATGGCATAAGATAATCCTTAAGATAAGCCAGCTTCCGGCACTTACGCCTCGACTCCCTGTTGCTATGGGCTGGTGAGTCTAGTGGCGAGATCCCCGAATCCTGGCACTCAGAAAGAGGCTCTGGACTTCCCTTTGGAATATCTTCAGTTATACTGCTACTAGGATCCGAAACGGCGGGATCACTACCAAGGGCGCCCTCTGAGGCTGCAACAGCTACTGCAGGTTCCCCTGACGAGGTCGGTGCTGACCCTCCTTCTGCCGGATCTTGACCACCATCAGAGGATTCTGGAATGGATTCAGACTGATCTAGTAAGGTGGCTGTTTCCCGATGGAATAACTGAGCGCGAGTTCTTCGTAGCCAATGGGGAAGAAAGCCGTCTGCACAACGCTTCAGGTTGTTGTGGTGATGGTAGGACTCTTTTTTCTTTGTCCTGACCAAATACAATGGAGGCTGTGCCTTAACCACTAGATAAGGCCCTTTCCAGATGGGTTGAAGCTTCGGGCTTTGCCCCTTCTTTGTTGACCTGTCACGGAGGTAAACCACATCACCCATCCCAAAACGATCCTCTCTTACGAGAATGTCGTACAGTTGTTTTTGATGCTCGAGGTTACCTTTCAACTTCTCCCTCACACGATGGTGAATGGCCTCCATACGCTTCGTGAGGTTATGGACCCAGCTCTCAGGAGTATGGCTTTGCTCATCTGTGTTCATACCAAGTATCAGATCGGTGGGTTGGTAAACCTCGCGTCCCAGCATAATTTGATTTGCAGAGAAACCTGTCATTCGGTTGACCATCGAGTGCAGAGCCATAACGACGAGTGGTAGATCTTCGTCCCACTCCCGAGTCCGGCCTTGGATCATACACCGCACCATCTGCAACACATTCCTGTTTTGCCGTTCAACCTGGCCATTCGAAGAGGGGTGGTAGGGCGTAGTCCTAGTCTTGGCTATACCCATCCTCTCACAGAACGCTTTGAACAGGTTCGACTCAAAATTGCGGCCTTGATCGGTGTGAACAATAAGCGGACAACCGAAGGTGGTGACGAAATGCATGATGAATTGCTTGGCCACAGTCTCCGCTGTCTGGTCAGGAATAGCCGCACACTCAAGCCATTTGGAGAATTGGTCACACATCATTAAGATGTAAGAGTTCCCCTGTGTGCTTGTTGTAAATGGCCCAAGGACGTCCAGATGCACACGTTCCATTGGATATCCAGAATGACTAATCCTGCTTTTGCAGTTCTAACAGGCCGTTTATGTTGGTTGCAGACTTGACACTGTGCCACATACAGTGCACAGTCTCTGACCATATTGTGCCAGAAAAAGGACCTACGGAGGCGTGCCAAGGTCTTATCTCTTCCTAGGTGCCCAGCCGTGGGGCAGCCATGGCAAAGTTTAAGGATTTCCTGTTTTAAACCCTCAGGGACCACCAATAAGGGGTGCGCCCCATCATCGCCTTCCCACATATAATGGAGTTCACCGCCCCTCAACTGCAATTGGGACCTACACGCCCACAAAGATTTAACTGCAGGACTAGTAAGGAGCAGTTCTGCCGGCTTCGGCTCTCCATTGTCCAACCACAATACCAAGGGCTTTAGGTCCGGGTCAGCATCCTGCATCTCTATCAGCTGATTAGAAGAGTAAGCTTCCAGCCAATTAGGCGTCTGGTCCGGGATGGATTCTGTGTCGGACACTTCACTGCCTGAATCCGTGGCTGTATGGCATCCAGATGCATCTGAGGAACCGTCAATTTCTCTCGCATCTCCAGGTTCCTCTTCACCAGCTGTATCTTCGGCCGTAACCCCAAGTTCACATGTCCTGACTGCCAAAGGAACCACATCATCTACATCTTCTGTGAATCGGATCCACTTTTCACTTGCTCTCTGGCAGTTCTGACACCCCTTACAAGGGAGGTCTTGGGTACGAGCTCCCGCACTGTAGCATTCACATGGCGGTGCTGGAATTCTGGAAAGGCCGTCCGCGTTGCAATGCTTATTGCCGGCCCGGTGCACGATCTTAAAATCATAGTTAGCAAGTTCCTCCAGCCAACGGGCTAGCTGACCCTCTACATGCCGAAAACGCATAAGCCAGGCCAGACAATTGTGGTCAGACCTTACCACAAATGGTCTCCCCAAGAGATAGTGTCTGTAATGTCGACAAAACCGTATTACCGCCAGCAGTTCCTTGCGGGTGGTACAGTAGCGTCTCTGCTCCTTGGTCAGAGTAAAGCTCGCATATGAGATGGTACGCTCCTGGCCGTTCTGCAACTGCGAGAGTTCAGCCCCTATTGCGTAGTCGGAGGCGTCGCAATCTAAAATGAACGTTCCTTCCTTTGAAGGCAGCGCTAGGCACGGGGCTGAAGTCAGCCGCTCCTTGAGTGCTTTGAATGCATCATGGTGCTGTTCAGACCATACGAAAATGGATTTGGGTTTCACCAGCTCATACAAACATGCAGTAATTCCCGCATAGCCTTGGATGTGTGCGCGATGATAGTTGCAGAATCCCAGGAAGGATTCGAGTTCTTTCCTTGTGACAGGGACTGGCCAACTTCTGATTATGTCCGTTTTCCTGTCTGTGATCTTGACACCTTCGTAGCTAACGGTCCGTCCTAAGAATTCTACTTCAGATCTCAGGAACTCACACTTTCTTGGCTTGAGTTTCAGGTTGTGTGTCCGCAGACGTCCGAATACTTTCTCCAAACTGGCCAAGTGTTGGTCAAATGAAGTACCGAGGACGATTATGTCATCGATGTACACGATGACTTCGGACCACGTGAGCCCCCTCAGCACGTGATTCATGGCACGCTGAAAGGTCGCTGGCGCATTACAAAGGCCGAAAGCGAGACGGTTGTGTTCAAACAACCCGTACTTTGTTATGAATGCTGTTTTCCTTTTTGCTTCTTCTTCCAACTCTATCTGGTAGTAGCCGGAGGCTAAGTCAAGAGTGGAGAAATAGACAGTGCCAGCCAGGGTATCCAAGCAATCTTCGATTAGGGGGAGAGGGTAGGTGTCCTTGACTGTCCTTTCGTTCAGGGCTCTAAAATCTATGCACCATCTCACCCCTCCGTCCTTCTTCCTTACCAACACTGGTGCTGAGGCCCACTCCGAACTAGAATGGCGAATAACCCCTGCTGCTAGGAGTTTCTCTAGGTGGCTCCTCTCTTCCTGTTCGAAACTGATTGGAACTCTCCTCATGCGTTGGTGGACTGGCGCGTGGCCTTTTGTATCCAGGTTGTGGCGAACCTCAGACAAGCAACCTAGATCCAGGTCGTGCTTAGCAAAAACGTCATGGTACGTTAGCAAGAGCTTCTCTAATTGTGTGGCCTGATCCTTTGATGCTGTCTCCCTGACCTGACTGACAATTTCTTTCAGATGGTCTGGTACCACTCTGCCCTCTGTATTCTCCTTTAACTGGTCCCCTGCAATTCCAGACACGCGTCTGACAGTGGGCACTGGCATTGGTGGAACCGGCACAGCGCCCCCTGTTGGAGCACTGTTATAGTCCGCAGACTCGATACTTAGGGATGTAAGGATCCCTTCTACTCCTGTCGCCACGCCCACAGGTTGATTTGGGCGAAGCGTGATACACCTGTTGGAACTATTGCAAACTTCTATGCGCCCACTACTCCTAGTGAGCATCTTGGGGGACCATAGTTCCGCCTGGCTAAACTTGGGTTCAACTAAGTAGTCGCAATTCTCAACTCTGCAACTAAGGACTCTTATAGGGATGGTGCTCACCGCATTGGGTTGCAGCACCCTCCGCGCTGCAGCGACTACTGAACATCCACAGATATCGTCATCCGGACTTGTCCGGATTGAAGCCTGTACTACCTCTCCCGGTAAGCTTACGGTTTTGTTTTCTAAATTAACCGTGCACTTTTGTGCCAGTAGAAAGTCTAGACCAAGAAGCACTGAATCTGATATCTTGGCTATGTACACTGGCCAATGGTACGCTTTCTTTCCGAACTGGATAGTTGTGTCAGGGGCGCGCTCTGCTGTAAGCGCCGAATCATCCCCGCCAATCCCTTTCAGGGTGGCTGTGCCTGTGCATACAGGCTTCTCGGGTAGACTATCATAAAAGCTGAGGCTGATCACAGTGATTTGAGACGCACTGTCGATCACAGCCTGGGTGTCAACCCCGTTTATCTTAACTGGGGCTACTAGCTTTAGTCCTTGAGTTTGGCACACTTTAACTTCTGCCTCACAGAAACGTTCCTGAGTACCTGAACTGACAGAGGAGTCCTCCCGCTGAAGGGGAGACTGACCTTGCTCCGCCCCACCTAGCTGGGTCGATGAGTGCTGACGATTGGCCTCGTCAGCCTCTGTTTCTTGTAAATGGCCTTCTGATAACTGGGTTGCGTCTAGGCCGTTTAACGCAACCCTTGGCCTTTTAAACCCTGTCCTGGTTCCTTATAGGCAGGATTGCCCTCACTATTTGGACACTGTTTCTGAAAGTGTCCCCGCTGATTGCATTTGTAGCAGACGCTATTAGCAGGCTTTAGCTGGGGCCTACTTGGGCTTACGGATCTGGGCCTGGACACCATTAAGGCTTTCTTGATCAACCCTTCCAGACTGTCAATGCGTTTGTTCATTTGCGCCCAAGCCTTGTCTCTGGTTTCGGGTTGTGTGCCATTCCGCGGGTTGACCCTTTCAGATATTGTCGACTGGGCCTGCTTTGTGTCAACTTGACCTTCCATATCTGACATTGCACTCTCGGCGAACGTTACCGTTTTACGGGCTATGTGTGTCTTTCCATAAATGGCTCGGTGGTTGTTGATGGCATCCTTCACGTATTGAAGAGCTTTGTGGAGGTATTTTGGGTTCCTTCCCATGGCACTAACTGCTGCTTTCTTGTCGCCGCATCCCCTCAGGAAGTATTCAATGGCAAGCTGTTGAATTGTATCTTCTGTGGCGCCCGGGAAACCGTTTATGACCTGGACGTGAACCCTTTCGCTAAACTCCTCCAGGGTCTCCTGGTCCTCCTGTCTTGCAAACTGAAGCTCCCTACGCACAGTGATAGGTGCATCTCTCATGCCGAAACGTTGCTCTAACTTCTTAGTTAAGCGTTTGTAGTCACCTTCCAATTCAAGCTCTCTGACATAATCAAGGGCCCTCCCACCAAGGGAGTCGACAAGTTTTTCTGCTTTCTTGTGTCTAGACCATCCTCGCCTGACTGCCAACCTCTGGAACTGGAAGAAGAAACCACTCCAATTCCTATCGCCTGTGAAGGTGCCTAACTTCATGATGTCTGGGCTCCTTCTTCTGCTTCTGGTGCCATGGCGGTGAGGTGAACAAGAGTAGTCTGAATCTTCGGAGTAAGAACTGGCTCTGTTATCCCTTCTCCTATGCCTCGAACCATCACTAGAGCTGATGGACCTAACCCGACGCCGGTGATGCTTCTTACGGGACCGTGTGCCGCCACGTTCTTCGGAGGTTGAGTCGCTTGACTCAGAGGAACTGGACCTATGCCGGCGACGCCGTTCGTGTCTGTCTACACTCTTCTTAGGCCTTGAAGGCCGTTTCTTGTTGCTAACTCGGCTGGATCTAGTGGGCTGAGCCCAGAGGACGCCCTGGTCATACGCCTCCCGCTGTGTGTGATTATAGGGACCCACATTACCTGAGGCCGGTTGAGTACCCGGGCGTGAATTCACTGGTAAGGGGGCAGAAGTTCGACGCACACTTAAAGCAGGACCTGTAGCTGGGTCAAAACCCTCATTTGTTCCCTGATAGTATACTTCCCCCCTAATATCGCCCTGGGTGGACCGAGGACCTGAATTCCCAATCATCGTTAACATGTCAAGGTTACTTATACCTTGCTGGGAATATCCAGCCGTTGACGCTGGACTACTACCTTCATTACTGGGGGCTCCAGCATGACGACCGATTTCAGGCTGGGTTTGGTCTACACTGGGACCATTTCGCATTCCCACACCTCTAGACTGGGGTAAACAGTCACCTCTTACACTCCCCTCCCTCAACATATTTGGAGACGGGACATATACAGCTTCGGTAGGAAGTGCATGAAGGATTCGATCTATGGAGGAATCGTTTGGGCCGGGATTCGGGGGCCCACCCGTCTTACCCGAAAGACGAATCTTGCCTTCCCGGGAAAGACGCTCCCAAAAGGTTAACGCTAGACCAGTAGCATGAGCCAAATCAGGTAGGCCAAAATCAGGGGTTGACTCACGCAACCGAACAATGTGGAGGATAGTGGCTGGGGACAGCATATCCGTGAAATAGGTGACCAATTGGGACACCGAAGCAGAACTTACATCAATAGAATTTTGAAATTGGGCCATGATGCCAGTTGTAACAAGGGACAGGGAAGGTTGCCTGTGTGACAGGGAGCCCAATGCACGCAAGGAATATTCAATGATTAGCAAAACAAACAACGCAAGCTGATTAGGGATGCGCAAATTTAGCAAAAAGCAATGCCAGGCTCATAACCAACAACAAAGGTAATAGGGGCTCAACAACATGAACAAGCAAGTAAGCCAGCAAAGTGCATGCACAGGGTCCAGATCTATACAGTTTAAAGAGGAATATGACAAATAATGCAAAAAGTATCGGGACCTACTACACTAAAAGTACCTGTCCAGGCTATAATAGACTATAAAAGAACTTGGTGGAAGCACAATACAACAACAGCAATATGGGGTTACCTCATGCTTCCTGCTTACCCACCCATTACTACTGATGGCTTAAAAAAAATTTTGTCAGCAAACAACCTTGACATTACCTGCACATTAAAAATACAAGATTGGGCCTCAGTACAGGCAGACTGTGAACTACAAAAGGGGCTAATACTACAGTGATAGCATACAAGTATAAACTCGTACAAACTCCGAACCTAACAAGGTATATAAAGGAAAATTGCCTGTAACCACAGAAATTGCAGCTAATCAAGGGGGCAGAGAAGAATATGAAATATTCTAGGGCAATACTCAAGGAAATACGTGACAAAAAATCGTTCAGAGTGAAGAATTTCGGGGATCTTGACCAGAAACACGGGGTCACGTGATCACAGCTCTGATCAAAACGATATGGAGAAGACCGAAATTCGACTATTGCTAGCACTAAGACTATTGACAGCTCTATCCAGTACAATAACAGGCAAGAACAACTAATTGTCCAGTTAAGTAAACACAAGACAACGCTGTACTAAGCTTGTCTCGACTGCTGAAGTCAGCAAAGGGACCAAAGTTTTTGACTAGCGCGCCAAGCAAAATGGCGGCTCCTTGCCGAGCTAAGATCTAGATACAACGACTACCGACTATCTAAGAGGTAAAACCGGGGCTAAACCCGCTCCAAATCATCCTTCGTCGCCATTATAGTAGATGTAGGTAGTCTCACCTCGTAGTACGACCTCAAACACGCCAACAGGCAGCTCCAATCGGACATGGACTCCTCGATGGCTCTCTACAGCTCGGCCCTTATACACACGACACTCACCGGAGGTCTTCTGGCGTAAAACTGGGGGGTCCTATGACGGGTCCCGGATCCTTGGGCAGGTCATTTAATCCGTTCCTACTACACACTCTTTAATTACTTATGCAAACAAAAATACTGAAAATACCTTTTGCAAGGTCATTTAGTGCAGTGAATGTGTTCAGAATGTGAGGAATGACCTTATCGTCCAGGATCTTTTATGTACTGGTAGTGTACAGCATAAATATCCTTTAAAATAGAATGTGTATGTCTTTCATTTTTTATCACTAGTATTTGGTATATTATTTTTTTTTAATTGAGATCAATCATATTAATTTATAAAATTATTTTGTTATCATATTTTTGCATTTTGATTGCATATAAAGATCAAAGCTATAACACTAAAACTTTTAATCATTATTTTTCTTGTAATAACTTTTAACATATCATCAGGTCGGTACACTTTTTCAAGAGAAAATTCTGTTTTTATTTACAACACAAATGTCCTGTTTTACTTCGTTTGTATTAACATCTATAATAAGTCATCCACTTTGCGTGGAATAAGGTAGTAGCTACTGGTGTACCAATTTTCATAGATACAACAGTCTGATTTTCTGAGACTGAATATTCACAGTCATACTGATTTTACGCATACATCGTGGTACTACTTAACTGTAATTCTGTAAAAAAAAGATGAGACTTCGCTCCCATTACTGTAGAGCTGTATCTAAAAAGTTACTTTCTAAAGACTCCTTAACTAACTCAAAATATCTATTTGCTGCAAGTTAAAAACACCTTCATAGCCAGTGTTATGTATATAGAACACTGCTTAATATAGGTTATGACTTGAACTTACAGCCGATTTGTCGTTGTAGGCATACTTGATCAGCATAACAAAGGGTTTAATTATATCAGTATAAAAAAATAATTCCTCCTTTTCACATTTGCAAATATCATGATTTAAAGGTATCCTCCCAATAACATACAAGCCTCTCTTTTCGTGCACCTTATATTTGATTTTAATAGACTGGGGGTAGTGTTCATTCCACTGATATGTAGATAGCCCGCATTGGGGTACTTGTCAGTGACAGCCTCACCCTCGCTAAAGCATCCACAGGTTCCTGCCCTTATCACTGAGGGAGTCCAATGAATTGATACACCCGCCATGGCTTGTGACGGTGTGACAGCCTTTACTCCTGCTGTGTTTATCCTGCAGCATGGCTCAGTGAGGCTGTCGCCTGGGACGCTGTGACGTCAGTGCAGAGGGTCTAAAAGGATAAATTAAATTATGTTTTTATGGATATGGGACCGTTTATTGTTTAGAAAATGTTTAGTTCATATGTGATAACATTTAATATATTTAGTATATATATATTGTGTCTCAGGTTGTTTCTTATGACCTTTTAAGGATTTATGGAAGAACCAACGAGTTAATTCTCACCAGCTGTACGATTTAGCCCCAACTGGGGTAGGGTAAAAGTATCAAGTAACAGGGCACTTGTCACAGAACAAGCCAAAAGGGGTCAAGGCAAGTAGCGTTCCCATACACTGGTCATCCTGCGTCTGTCAGCATCCAGTGAAGCAGCATCAAAGCAGCAACACGCAGATTTTCTGTCGACCACCCATTGCCCATCCTCCAGTCTGTCTATCTGGGTGTGTAGTATATATATACATGGCAACATGCAATTCAGACTAATTTAAAATAAACGGAAAGAACATCGGACTTCCGACGGCCGGGTTTATGTCTTCTTTGCTTGTTCGACACGACATCTGTTTTAACTCTTCCCGGTTTTATTACACACAAGGCATGAAATAATATCCGGATGTTGAATGTCGGATAACGAATTTCAAGTACGATACAAATCCCCAGTACATGCATGTGTCAATAACCACTGCTAAATTATGAACACACCCTGCTTACTTCAACGGATTTGAGCCTGTTTTGTCTGACAATTGTCCTTATTGAGCCACCAGAATAATATTGGTTAACAACTTCTTGGGTAAAAGATCGTACGTGCTAGAGGCCGAATATTTTTCTGTCTTGTTCTTTACCGATTGATACACAATGCATGGAATATCAATTGCCAGCTTACCTTGAAAATACAGAATGTTCTTCAGTTTTATAAATGAAGTATATGTCCAACACTAAAACAAGTCCATTTTCGATACCTTTAAAATTCTCTTAAATATATATATATTTAGACAGAGACAGAGGGAGAGAGAGAGAGAGAGAGAGAGAGAGAAAGAGAGAAGAGAGTGTATGTGTCTCAGCTTTTGCTTTGAAGATTTTAAACTTAAAAAAAAAATAGTATATAAGTTTATGTTTGGGTGTTCTTCCTCTGTCACATTGCTAGCTACATTAAAACTGAGACTTGAAATTATATGATTAAATAAAGAAACATAGTTTCAATTTTCAAGAAGAAAGACCCACAAGTAAGGAAAAAGAAAAAAAAAAGGT
Source organism: Sipunculus nudus (assembly GCA_026874595.1). NCBI lineage: Eukaryota > Metazoa > Annelida > Sipuncula > Golfingiida > Sipunculidae > Sipunculus > Sipunculus nudus. The sequence continues at coordinate 46,096,638 of CM049321.1, forward strand.
TTTAACATGTAGCCATGTTGTTTAATATGTCAAATCAATAATGGCTTAGGGTTACTGGATTCTTAAAAAGTATAATTTTTGAATACTTTATATTGTTAAATATATTAAAAATCATGTAAAATTAACAAAAATAAAACAAAAGATGTATCATTGAAATGCAGCACATTACTTTTTACATTCAATATAGTATGTATTACAGAGAAAACAAATATGCCTAGAATTCCAGCAGTACGAGAACCACGATTTATCATGAATAATACAAATTAACGGTATTCCTATTTCGTGCACCATTCATTAAGGAAATATTTTTTATAAAATCATGATTTTTTTTAAAGTTAAGCAAAGAATAGGTAGATCATATATATTAAAATTGTTATAACTTACAGATATGGGGCAGTTATGAAAAAAATACATATTTGTGGCAGAGCCAAGTGTGTCTCATTAATAATTATTCTAAATAATATAAGGACGTCTTAATTTCACTGTAACTGTAAATAAACACACTTAAACATAGAGTATAGGAAATAGTTTAAATGAAATAATGTTTAATACCCGTGTTCACGTGTTTTTATTTATTCACAAAATAATATACATATTATTATTTCGAGATTGACGCTCGGCCTGGCATCCGATATATATGTAAATGAGATTAGACAAGATATCCGGTATCCTATTTACGACATCTGAGTTTTAATCCCTACCTCCGGGCCACGCTCTGCATATATGAAGTGAAAATGAACTTCGCGGCACTTCGACTCGAACGGTTTTACAGTGCTCATGGTCCTCATCCCTCAGGAATACATGGGCCTTCAGGTATGAATGTTACTTTACATCAAGATGTACTTTTCTGCTTTACGGGATTTGGTTGATACACAGTATTTACAATGGAGCATTTTAAGCTAAACTGACTGTTGTATTGTACCATGATAGCCGCCGACGTCGACGCAACAGGTTTCAGGTTTCTGTTGCGTCGCCGGCCCACCAAAGGGCTAACTGGGGTTATAGCACGATACGATCTGTTACTCTTAGAAAGAAAATTAAATAAACATTTTTTTTTCTGTGGTTTTAGCAAACCAATGTTCACATAATGTTGTATGTCGAAAGGCCTGTAATAAAAAATTACCATTCTGGAAAGCATGAAGCACCTGTAACATCAACAACTGATAGTATTTGTCCAGAGAGAATTGAAGCATTAACAGCCCCGGTAGACATCTTGCATTTGGTGGCAGTCCTGTATAAGGCTTTAGGCCTGTGTACTATTATGTTCATATTTTAACTTCCTTGGTGCAAAATAGGGCTGAGAAGAGAACAGTAATGTTTTCTAGTGGTCAAATGAGCGACTATAGAATCTGTCCTAGTACCAGTTTAGGGACCAAAAGTCCCTTTCACCTTTCCTCCTACCATTTCCCCTCTCAAGCAATTCTCAGGCTCATTTTCAATTTTTCTGCCTGCCTATAAGTCTTATTTTCATTGGTAACACATGATACAACTATAAACTGATCTGGCACTACCTAGGTTTGAACCTGCAATCTCTTGATTTCTGACACTGCACTCTAACTATCTGAGCTAACTTGCTGAGATATCAAACTGGGGTTTCCTGATCATTGTAACTCTGTTTTACAGTAGCGCCACCTGACGGTCAATTGTGAAATTAATGTTTTGGTCAATAAATATTTTTTTTTAAATTGGGGGCCGCGCCCCCAAACCCCCGCTTCGGTTAGTAACCCAGGTTTAATTAATCAACATATATATTTATTTTAAATTGGGGGCTGCGCCCCCAAACCCCTGCTTAGCCTTAAAAGCAAGGATGAAATTAAGGGAGAGGGAGAAAAAATCTTAAAAACAATATTTTATGCAACACCTCATAAATGGAGGACATGCTGTAAAAAGTGTTAGAATGAGACAGTGTTAATGAAGGAAATATTTATACACCAGGAAAAAAAACAAGTTCTATGGAGATAGGAATCATACAAGCATATCTTATAGGAGTGGTACATGCAGGTTTTGTCACAACTGAGGTGCCCTGAGAATCATAGTTGGACAGGCATGGTAGGACGGATTCTATAGTTTGGCCAAATATACAGTACACATAGATGTACTGAACATTAATCAATGGATATATGTTAAATCTCACAGTTGTGTATGGAGTGTTATAATCATGTGTAGTTAACTGCAGGTGCAATCTATGGACTCCACAATGCGTCAGTCACTGAAAAAAAAGCAATTGAGGAGTTCATTCTTATGGGCTAGTACCATGACTGAGACGGGGCCCCGACTGGGTCATGCACGCGACATGGGGAAAGTAACTGCAACACGACTCCCAGCCATAATCAGGGGCGTCAATTTAGGGGGGATGGGGGTATATATACCCCCCACTTTTTGGCAAGGGGGGATGGCCAATGTAATCATCCCCCCCCCCCAAACTTTTGGGAGAATAATATTATAATATTGCAAATGAACTATATTAATAAATAGAATTAAAGACTTTGGATCCATTTACTAAAAAATGTTATATCTAAACCTTGCTATGAATTACAAAATAATTTATTTTCTATTAAAACATAATTATTTGAAATTTGATTAAGTATATGTATATATATATATATATATATATATATAGTTGAATATGTCGCTTAGAGACGCTGAAAAAAGTGTATGTGTATATATAAATAAACAAAGTCATCCCCCCACCCTTGAAGAAAAATTGACGCCACTGCGCATAATGAAAGGAAACTCACAAATTCGGAACCGTTCAGACTGGATAATTTAATGCGATGGAAAGACCAAATGGTATATGACATTTTGGTGGTTAAATATCATCTTTATATAACGCAGTATTTATGATAATTACCTAGAATACCAAACATATCTAGCATATTATCTTGTCACTTATCAGCTTAAGGGTGCTTTTCCATGTGCGCGACAGAAACTGCCGCACGTCAAACGCATGCGTTTGCCGCGCGGCCAGTCCTTTTCCATGTGAGCGTTTGCCGCGCGGCAGCGGCGTGGCAAAAACATGCCTTCTTGTCACATATGAACGGACTAAAACATACGAATAAGGAGAGACCGCACATGTGACATCATTTAAGCGGAATTCCCCTACGTTTGCTGCGCGGCAAACGCAGAAATCCAGCACTGCTGGATTCCAAAACTGACGCGTGCGATTGCTGCACAGCAATCGCATGCATGGAAATAGCACATGACTTTTTTATTGGTTGGATTTTCGCCGCGCGGCAAACACTTGCAAAACGCGTACATTGAAAAGCACCCTTAGAGTGCTAGCTCCCCATACACAGGTCCTCTGTTTATGTGTACAATGATTGAGGATTCTAGGGAGTTTAGAAGCACACATTCAAGTAGTGTGTATTATAATATTTATTAAGGCCATATTTGAACTTTGCACCAGATACAACTTGTTTTAGGTCATTCTGCTCCTTGTTTGAGCAGGTGACTGCAGATACAATACTATAGTTCACTCTTCCATGACGTTGTATGGATGTAACATGTGTAAGGAAAGTCAACTCGTGACCACGACAGGACGGAAAAATGGATTTTGAGCACCTAGAAAGTCATACAGGGCACAAATTGTATCTGTTAGGCCGAGAATCTTTTAATGTAATATTCTGATACATCCTTGGCAAATGTCCTTGTAAACCTGAAATTAAGTCACCATGACCTTAATTTTGCGACTTATAGGAAAAGATCTCATATAATAATCCAGACAGTCAGACAGAGCATAAATTATACCCATTAGGCCTAGAATCTTCTTGCATAGAATTCAGGGAGGTCCTAGGTAAATGTCCTTGGAAACCTGAAATTGGGTCATGGTGACCTTTATTCTGTGACCCATGGGCTGATAAATGGTTTTGAGCAACAAGACAGACGAGGCACAAATTGTATCCATTTAGAATAGGATCTTCTAAATTTACATTCAGGGAGGTCCTGAACATTAGGTCACTTAAACTTATAATTTTGACCTATGAACTGAAAACATGATTTCTGAACACCCAGACAGTCAGATGTTGCACAAATTTTATCCATAATGCCTAGAACCTTCTAACATAAAATTCAGGTTGGTCCTAGGAAAATGTCTTTGGAAAGATGAAATTAGATCATGGTGACCTATATTCTTCAGCCATTAGGAAAAAAGATGTCGTATGAGCACCATGAATGTCAGACAGGCACAAATCGTTAATTCCAGAATCTTCTAACACAAAATCCAGGGAGGTTCTAGGCACATCATTTTTGAAAACTGAAATTAGGTCATGGTGACCTTTATTTGCAACTTGGGCAGAAAAAAAAATATTTTGAGCACCCAGACGGAAGGGGCACAAATTGTATCAACCTGTAATGTATCAACATGTTTCATGCATCTGTACATATAGCCAAAGAGTGGTTTGAAGTATCTGCGTAAAATTGTTCATGTCCATACATCTTAAATGGTTAAATGGCTTTCTTGTACACAAGGCTGGTGATGCTACTTACATTCATTTTTGTGTAGTGTGCACCTGTGTCAGTATTTCAGCAGTGATTTTTGAGTAATTGGTGCATGCACACGCACAGTGTAAATAATATAAGTTTAATTTTATAAATGATAAAATGCCATTATAGAAGGCACTTTTAGGCATTATTTTAAATATTTTGCATTTGTTTTCTGTTGCAGATGATTTATGTCAAAATGAAATGAAAATCAGATTTTAGTTAACAAAAGCATTATGAACTGATATGGTTAATTGCAGCTGCTGTTGCATGTATATTTTATAAACAGTGATATTAAAAAAAATATTGAACTTTTGCTTCTTTTAAATCAGTGTTAAGGCTATCCATTTGGAAAAACATATTGTGGAATATACTCCTATTTTATGAGAAAAAAACAGTGCATGCATACATTGCCAGATTGGTCACAGGTGTGATAACGGTTCACCTGCCTGGTGTTGTTACTAGGCAGACAAGTGTTCGTCTTGCATTTTTGGTACAAATAATTCATTCAGTATTGTTAGAAGTGCTGGAAAAATGGTTTGAAATAATTCAAGTTTTGCCATTAGGAGGAACCAGTTATAATATACACCAGTGGGTATTCCAGAAATAGATACCAAACATTTTTATGCCCCCGCCACAAAGTGGCCAGGGCATATAGTTTTACCAATGTCCGTCATTCTGAAATCAAACAGTTGTACAGACTTTTATTCACAATGCCTGCAGATATTGACCTGATTTTTGGTGTGTTGGCAGATAATGACCAGTTACAGAACAAATTCAGGTTTTGTCCAGGTTGACTTACTTTAGACCGTGTTATGGCTCATAAACATAGAAAATTTCATAACAAATACATGTACGGATTTTTTTGGCAATGCCTTCAGATATTGGCCTGATTTTTGGTGTGTGGGCAGATAATGACCAGTTACAGATTGAGTTCCCGTTTCTTCCCGGTTGACCGTTTGACAACACCCTAACATAGAAAATTTCATGAAAAATATAAATTTTCATGACAAGTGCACATGTACAGACTTTTCTCGCAATGCCTGCAGATACTGCCCTGATTAGCTCAGCTGACTATAAGTCATCTGAGCTATAGACCCTTTGCATGTGAAGTCACACAGGCTGGCCAGCCAGCCCAGCATCCATACTAGAGTACACGCTATGCTGCCCAGCTGACCTCCACATGGCCCAGTTGGTCTACTTGACACTGCATGCTGTGTTCTCCAAACTAGCATACGTTACTAATGTTTGCAGTAATGTTTTCTGCTGTAATTGTATCCCCAGACAAAGTCGGGGGATACTATGTTTTCATACCGGTCCCGCCGCCGCCGCCGCCGCCGCCGCCGCATATGAATCTTGTTGGCGCGATAACCCAAAAAATATTTCACAGAACTTTACCAAACTTGGTATATGTATAGATATGGGTAGGAGGACGACGCCTATTTAAAATGAGGTCATGACCTTTACTAGGAGAGTGTCCTTGACCTTGAATAGGTCCAATTTCGGGGAAAATCACACAAATTCTTTAATATCTCAAGAAATTTTGCATGGATTTATCCCAAAATCAAGTTGATGGAAGATCATGGATAGGGTTGTCATGTTCCAGAAACTGGTGGCGCCACCTATTATTCTTTACTTGTTTTCGTGCCGTTTAATACCCCCTAAATTGCCACCTTACAGCACTGTGAGCATTATAAGTCAAAAACTAATGGACAGATTTCTTTTATATTATGCATATACATAGGTATGGGTTATGGGATGATGCTTATTTAAATTGGGGTCATGACCTTTCCTATGATAGTGGCCTTGACCTTGAATATTGCCATATATGGTGAAAATCACACACCTCTTATGATATCTCCAGTGTTGATAGCCATATGGATTTCAAACATGACTTATGTATGGCCAACCACTAAAGTAAGAACCCTATAGGTTCTAGGGTCATGAGGTCAAAGGTCAAGGTCACTGGACTGGCATTTTAAAAGATACTGTGGATGCATTTTAAGCCAAACTTTCATCCCAGGTCTTCCATCTTGAATATATAGCTCACTTGCCAATAATGGATGATCCATATAAATTTTGGGGTCACAAGGTCAAAGGTCAAGGCCACAGGAGCTATCTGTCCAAAAATTAGTTTCTGGATGATAATTCCTGCTTTTATTGATGTATGGATTTCAAACTTGACTTATATATGTCCCATTGGAAAAGCAAGACCCAAATTGATTTTGGGGTCATGAGGTCAAAGGTCAAGGTCACAGGAAACCTCTTTAAAAAGATTGTGGATGCATTTTCAGCCAAACAATTCATCTCAGATCTTTCATCTTGCACATATAGTTCACCTGCCAAGAGTGGAAGACCCCTATCAATTTTGAGGTCACAAGGTCAAAGGTTAAGGTCACAGGAGCCATATGTCCAAAAATTAGTTTCTGGATGATAATTCCTGCTTTTATTGATGTATGGATTTCAAACTTGACTTATATATGTCCCATTGGAAAAGCAAGACCCAAATTGATTTTGGGGTAATGAGGTCAAAGGTCAAGGTCACAGGACACATCTTTAAAAAGATGTGGATGCATTTTCAGCCAAACATTTCATCTCAGATCTTTCATCTTGCACATTTAGTTCACCTGACAAGAGAGGAAGAACCCTATCAATTTTGAGGTCACAAGGTCAAAGGTGAAGGTCACAGGAGCCATCTGTCCAAAAATTAGTTTCTGGATGATAATTCCTTCTTTTATTGATGTTTGGATTTCAAACTTGACTTGTATTTGACCCATTGGAAAAGCAAGACCGGAATTGAATTTGGGGTCATAAGGTCAAAGGTCAAGGTCACAGGAAACCTCTATAAAAAGATTGTGGATGCATTTTCAGCCAAACAATTCATCTCAGATCTTTCATCTTGCACATATAGTTCACCTGCCAAGAGTGGAAGACCCCTATCAATTTTGAGGTCACAAGGTCAAAGGTGAAGGTCACAGGAGCCATATGTCCAAAAATTAGTTTCTGGATGATAATTCCTGCTTTTATTGATGTATGGATTTCAAACTTGACTTATATATGTCCCATTGGAAAAGCAAGACCCAAATTGATTTTGGGGTCATGAGGTCAAAGGTCAAGGTCACATCTTTAAAAAGATGTGGATGCATTTTCAGCCAAACATTTCTTCTCAGGTCTTTCATCTTGCACATATAGTTCACCTGCCAAGAGAGGAAGAACCCTATCAGTTTTGAGGTCACAAGGTCAAAGGTGAAGGTCACAGGAGCCATCTGTCCAAAAATTAGTTTCTGGATGATAATTCCTTCTTTTATTGATGTTTGGATTTCAAACTTGACTTGTATTTGACCCATTGGAAAAGCAAGACCGGAATTGAATTTGGGGTCATAAGGTCAAAGGTCAAGGTCACAGGATTAATCTATAAAAAGATTGTGGATGCATTTTCAGCCAAACAATTCATCTCAGATCTTTCATCTTGCACATATAGTTCACCTGCCAAGAGTGGAAGACCCCTATCAATTTTGAGGTCACAAGGTCAAAGGTGAAGGTCACAGGAGCCATATGTCCAAAAATTAGTTTCTGGATGATAATTCCTGCTTTTATTGATGTATGGATTTCAAACTTGACTTATATATGTCCCATTGGAAAAGCAAGACCCAAATTGATTTTGGGGTCATGAGGTAAAAGGTCAAGGTCACATCTTTAAAAAGATGTGGATGCATTTTCAGCCAAACATTTCATCTCAGGTCTTTCATCTTGCACATATAGTTCACCTGCCAAGAGAGGAAGAACCCTATCAGTTTTGAGGTCACAAGGTCAAAGGTGAAGGTCACAGGAGCCATCTGTCCAAAAATAAGTTTCTGGATGATAATTCCTGCTTTATTGATGTATAGATTTCAAACTTGGCTTTGTTATTGACCCATTAGAAAAGCAAGACCCAAATTGATTTTGGGGTCATGAGGTCAAAGGTCAAGGTCACAGGACACATCTTTTAAAAGATCAAGGTCACAGGACCAACATCTTCAACAAGATTGTGGAATCATTAGATGGAATAAACAATAAATATGCCAAGTGTCAGTATATGCTGCTAAAAATGGGGGTCTGTTCTTGTAGGAGGGGGGCCTACTATGTCTGGGGATACTCTGGCACCTGCGGTGCCAAGAAATGTCTAGTTAACTGTGGAATTAGGGATAAGAAATCATTTTAACCTGGTGAACATAGCAAAGGAACAGCAGGAACCGTGTGGGCTGGTGACTGGCCAAGACAGTGAGGATGACAGTCCCCATCAAACCCATCCCACTAAAACTGCACAGCTGGATTAAACTCTAAATCCTTGTCTATTCCTATTTTGTGATGAAAGATTATGTTATTTTTCTAACCTTCACTGGACTTCAATTTGTTTTCCCAAATATAGACATATGTACTTGAGTTAATGGTTAAATGTAGTGAAAGAATATTTAGTGATATATAATTATCAAATGCCATATTTACCATGGTTTATTCTGACATGTGTTCCTTCTTCATACATAATAGTATATTTAGACCTGTTTCGGGTGTGTCAGTGTCTTATGAAGTAAAAATAATCAACAAGGCTATTTAAAAGCTTTTTAAAGTTTTTTAAAGTCTAACAATAGTGCCAAAGTGAAACATTTCAGTTAAATGAATCAATGGATCTGATATTTGTTAATATGTAATATATATATATATATATATATATATATATATATATAAAACATTAAGTACATTATGTATTTAGCTCTACATGGATGGACGGCTCAAGTGCCAGCAACTCACAAGGCATCATGCATGAAATTATGTACACATTTTCATTAAACCTAGTAAATAAGAAAGCTTGTAAGTAATATATATATATATATATATATATATATATATATATATATATATATATATATATATATATATATATACCTTTAATATTTTATCAGTTTTATTGGATATTATTTTTGAATGTGGGATTAATTATAAAAATGGTTAATATGATATTATTTTCATATTTATGAAAGTGAACTGCAATTGAAGATCAAAGCTTTAAAGCTTAAAAGAGTATTATCAATAAATTTTTCCTGTGATAATTTTATCATGCATGCAAATGACTTTTTTATATTTAAACATCAGACTGGCATCCTTTTTCTTTTAAATGTGATCTAAACAACACAAATGTCACCTTCATTGTGAGAAAATCTCTAACCCATACACCTGCATTGAGAATAAGATAAATAAAAACTTCCACACCACCTTTTATAGACAGACAACAGTCTGATTTCCTGAGACTGGAGAGATCTATATTCTCAGTCATACTGATTTTACCCATATTTCGTTGTACTTCTAAGTTACAGTTCTGCTAAACATCTAAGACTTCCATTACTGCTGAGCTGTATCTCAAACAAGTGACTATCTAAAGACTCGCTGGCAACTTCAAAATATGGATTTGATGTAAGATAAAGGCATCTCGATTGTCAGTGTAATGTATATTTGTTAAATTACTGAACATGTCATGATCAACTGGAACTGACCAGTTGATCTGACCATAATAATAAGGGGTTTAATAATTATATATAGAATCCATCTTTCATTCACACTTACAAATGTCATGATTTGAAGGAGTACCTATCAGTAACATGTATAGATCTTACTTTTGGGCTCTCTGTTTAACTTAATGGACTACTGGTAGTATCCATTTGACTAGTACGTAGATAGCCCAGGCTGGGGTACTGGCCAGTGACAGCCTGTACTCCAGCTGTGTTTATCCTCCAGCATGGCTCAGTGAGGCTGTCGCCTGGGACGCTGTGACGTCAGTGCAAAGGGTCTATAGTCGTGGTCCATTGTCCGTCTGTCCGTCCGTCTGTCCGGATGTCCGTCCGTAAGACTGGCACATTTCGACACCATTGGACCTACGAATCTGAAATTCGCCATACAGTTAGATGTCCCCAAAATCTCCTACCATGCCGAAAAAATTGGGTCAATAGGACTTCGTTCCTTCGAGATATTAAGGAAAAAACCTCAATTTTTTATTAGAAATCTATTTTCACACTTCTGGACTGCTAATATCATAACCACTCATCTGGTTTTCTTCATATTTACCAAAAATATTCCTCTATATAGTTCCTATGTACATGCCAGAAATTAAGTCAGTATTGTTTAATTTAAAAAAGTTATGGGCCCAAACATAATGGACTTTGTAAAAAAAATCAGGAAAGATATTTGGTCACTTAAGACCAAACGTGTTAAAGGTAGGGACTTTTTTCAGTAATACAACTTTAATTGATCAAAATTTAATTGTATACCAAAAATTAGATCAAAATCTGTTAAATTTTTTTAAATATTGGCAAAAATATAAAATTGGTACCTTAAATTTTGCCCAGGTTTGACCATGGCACGTTTTTTTCCTGTAAGTACTGTGGATTTAATTTTCACAGCATGTTTTTGTTAGCATTTTGTCTGTTAACACCAAAAATTTGAAACCAGTTGATCCAAAACTGTAGATTTTATTCAAGTTTTCAAGCACCATGTCACATCAAGTTTACATCAAGCTAGTGTTATGCAGTTTGCTAGAGCTCAGCTCCCCAGCTTCTGCTTTAAGTACCTTAAATTTAGCATACAGTTAGATGTCTCCAAAATCCCCTACCATGCCAAGAATTTGATCACTAGGACTTAATTCCTTAGAAATATTAATGAAAAACTTCATTTTTTACATTAAAAAACCCATTGTTAATCTGTAAGACTGCCTAATATCAAAACCACTGATCTGACTTTGATCATATATAATATACATATTATTCTATACATTCGCTATGCACATGCCAGAAATGATGTCAGTATTGCGTAATTGTTTTAAGTTATGGGCCCAAACATAATGCACTTTTTAAAAATTCAAGAAATATATTTACTCCCTTAACAAGAGGATTGCTGAAGCTAGAGATTTTTTGTCAGGGATGTAACATTATTTAATCAAGATTCAATTGAATACCAAAATTAGTTCTAAATTTTTCAAATTTTATAAGCTATTAGTATAAATATAAAATTAATACCTTAAATTTTGCCCAACTTTGACCATGGGACATTTGTTTCCTGAGAGCACTGTTGATATAATTTTCATATCATGCACACATAAGGATTTCAACTTTGTAGTTTAGAAAGCTGAAAGAAATTGGCCAAATATTGTCCCTTTTATTAATGTTTTTATGAGACCATGTCAGACCCAGGCTTAATCCAGCCCATCTTCAGTCACCTGTATGTTAACCTTGTTGACCTTTCATCAGATTATGCATGCTTGAGGGAGGCATACACTGGGGCAGCCAGGCAGCTTATGCCCAGCCACAGTTGATCCAGGTGTCCTACCCAACTCATCTAGTAGTTGTTTTGAAAAACAACATAACAATAAACAATAAATTAATAATTTTGTATTGGTTTTTATAATAAATTAAAGAAAAATTAATAGAAAAGGAATTTGTTAGTTGATGAGTAACAAAAAATTAACTTGCAGTTACTGATGATGTAAGAATCTTGTATGGATGGATAGAATGTCAGTGTCAATGTTATTCCAAATAACACCATGCAGTCACCTATGGTATTTTTCAGTGAAATTTTAATGATAAAAAAATAAATCATATTATTCATTACTAATCATTAGGGATCATATGAAGGAAATTAATGATAGACAAAGATGCAGTTGATAATATTAATCTAGATTCCTACTTTGTCTAGTGTGTAGATTGATGTGAAAGTAGTCCAAAGTGAATATATTACATTCATTTTTTATAATATGAATAAAAGCCATAAAACCAGGTACTTATGATCATTATTTAAATTTGTAAATTTTGTATATTCTGGATTCTCAACATCATTGTTTGGCTAAAACTGAATAAATACTAGACATGGTGCGAATGCTTTGCAAATGTATTTGAATACAAATATGAATATGTACTGCATTAAAAAATTTATTGTATAAGAATGGGAATTCAGGTAAAAATGAAAGTATTTGAATACCAGTGCAGATACTTTCAAAATGTATTCACGAATGCATTCATGAATATATTATATAATATTATTTCAAAAATCATTTCAGTTATGTTTTATTTTAAAAAAATCATATGATTTTCTTCTAATTTTTTTTAATAAAAATTATATTGGCACAATATTTGTTATTAAATTTTAATAAATAGTTAAACTCTTTTATTATATGTGTTGCTTATAAGTGATATGGCCAAGTCAAAATCTGTGTGACAATAGCACTCCATTTGTTAATAAAATAAATGAAATCAATCCTCTTCCCTGTCTCCAAAGATACTATCAAAATCATACGTAAGCTAAACACCAACAACTCATTATAAAGCTTGTATTTATTACCACACAAAACAAGCATGTGCCTCTTTCCCAAATCATATTTTTTATCATATATAAGAGCTGAGCGCCGTGACCCATGGGTCCCTTGTTTTTTATGTGTGGGCAGATAATGACAAGTTACAGATCGAGTTTGCGTTTCGTCCAGGTTGACCTATTTTTGTCTGTTTGACGGCTCCTGAACATGAAAAAAAAAGAAATTTTCATTCAAGACAAATGTATGTCTACAGCCTTTTTTAGCCCTCAGCGCATAGGCTGATGGGCTATTGTTGTCACTCAAGCTGTCCGTCCGTTCGTCTGTCCGACGCCCGTCCATCCGGCATCGGTTAACTGTTACCTTGTGAGCAGGATATCTCTAAAAGATTCCCCATTGGAATTTTATTTCATCAGCGAAGATGTATATTGATAAAATCTCTGTCAAGTTTGAAGACGGTTGACTTTGACCATTTTTCCACATTTTAGAGCTGATTATAGAAAAACAATACTGCCCTAATTTTTGGTCTGTTGGCACATAATGACCACTTACAGATCAAGTTCGCATTTCGTCCCAGTTGACCTATTTTTGACCATATGACAGATCCTGAACATAGAAAACTTCATGAAAAATAGAAATTTTTATTGATATGCACATGTATGGACTTTTTTCACAATGCCTGTAGATACTTGCCTGATTTTTGGTGTGTTGCTTGATAATGACCCGTTACAGATCGAGTTTGCATTTTGTCCTTGTTGATCTTCTTTTGACCATATGACAGCTCCTCAACTTAAAATGTTTAACAAAATTTAACAGTTATTTCTAATTTGCTCCAGGTGGGGGCATTTGTGTCGTTCTGGTATTATTACCAGTGCATTCAGATGTTAGGAATACATAAAATTTATTTAATTAGTTGCAGTTTAAGGTAATTCTTAAAAGTTGATATTTTGGGAATCAAAGTTTTCATTATATTTATGGGCCCTTTCATGTTCTGCTTGGTGTGAGTGTGTATTTAACCCAAGACAATGTATTGCAGATATTTACTTTGATATTTTAAACAATATTCTCTTTGATAATCTTATCTTGTTTATTCACTAAATAATTGCATCTGTATTTTTACCCATATGCCATCTTATATATGCACCATGACAGGCTCCATCTTTAATATTTAGTATTCTGGATGTTATTTATACTGTCTTTTTGCAGTGGGCTGACGGAATTCGATACAACTACACCATATGGTATGTGGATCTATGTAAAGCAAGAAACTGACCAGGAATCTTCAAAGAATAACCCAAAGACTGACATATTCAGCACAAATTGTGATGAGGAATTCAGGCTTAATTTCAAGGAAGAACACGGTAACAGAGACATAGTGGTATCCCATCATATGGTGATTAATGAGAAAATTGAAAGTGACAAGGAGTCTTCCAAGATCAACACAGGTACTGAATTATTCCTCAGAATGTGATGCAGAAACTGGTAAAATCAAAGATGAAAATTGTTATGGCAGCAACAAGTGTTATGGTGAAAGGGTGGACTGGCAGATGTTTTGCTGATAACAGTACCCTCAGTGTACACATCAGGACATACACTGGAGGAAAACCATATGAACGTGAATAGTGTTGGAGTTTGTCTACTTCATCAAGTAAATGCTCCAGACAGAAAACACACAGGTAAGAAACCATTCAAATGTAATGCATGTGGCAAGTGTCCTATATTTCAGTTGTTGGACAAAACACGGACCAACAAGCATAATTATATGAATGCATACTATTAATGAATTTCTCCATGCCTTCCAGCTGTTTTTTTCCAGATCTGCAACCCTAACCTGTGCCCATATTTCACAGTGGACAAAAATTGCATCCCATGTTTTTCACATTGATATAGATACAAGTAATTCTTTTCATCTTGAAAACAGAATATATTGAAATGGAACTTTTGAGTCTACTGCAAATGCTTCTCTACATGGCATAAAGTCCAGGATCTGTTGAACAATAGACAAAGCATCCAAATCCAAATTTACAGACCACAAATATCTAAATTCTCCTTCTTTAATACATAAGGATACAAGAACCTGAGTTGTGTTGCCTTAATTCTAGCTCTAACAAGGGATACAGTATCATCATCTTGAGAATTCTCCAACACATCAAGCAGCTTCTGCTTTTAATGAAAATGTAGGTCACATGGAGCAGCTAAGCCACCATTAATATCAATGAAATCACCTATTGATGAACATCTGTAGGTTCTGCTTGGGCAATTAATGTAACTCTACCTTCTGACTGATTGAGTTCAGAGCCTTTCTCATCTGTGATTCAAAGAGATGTTCTGGACTGACCGTTCTCAGCTCTGTTATTGTTAGGTTTGCCTAACAAAACCCTAGCCCTTTGTTGACATTCTCAGATTCTGCATGTATGTAAATGCAGGTTTCAATCTGTTAACACTGAAAACATCTTGTAGTACCTTACCATCTAATGTGATGAACATATAATGTGTTCTATCTGAGCATTTGTAAACTGCAAATGGGAAAATCCAAGTAGCCTTTAATTTCCTGGATAATAAAGAAATCTTTGGTGATCCTCATACAAAACAAATATTACTAAATAACAGAGGTTAGACAAACTCCTTCATTTGGATGTAAAATTGACAATTAAAATTTGTAACAAAAAGTAAATGTGAAATTGCTTTCACAGAAGGGATTGCCTAAATTTGCATCTGCATGGTATTCCTGTCTGTATGAAAGGTATGCTGTTTCGAGCATGTTTGGGTTAAGGGAAATTCCTTCAAATTCTGGGTGAACTATGATACATAAACTGTCCTTCTCAGGCAAAATGTTGTCCACAATCCTCTCTTGTATAGTTGCCAGGATTTTCTCATATTCATTGCAACATACACACTCTGCATCTTTGTCCATAGCGATGCAGTCCCCCAAGTGCACCTGCAATTACCATGATAAATACCGTTATAATGCTGCACTAAAATAAAGATTACCAGTTATGATCTGGCTGTACATATTCAATGTGACATTTATATAAGATTTATCACATTACAAACTTATATTACAGAATCATGCAAGGAATATTGAAAAGTACATTTTTTTTTAATTCCTTATGGTCAACCTTTTTTTAACTGTTGTACTTCTGTTTTACCAAATCTTCTCAACATGGCTGTTTTAGTTTGCATTGCATTTTGTAACATGATCTGCAGGATGTTGATTACTTATACTGTTCATAGGTTAATGTGATTAATTACTTAACAGAGAAAAAACATATATCAGTGTATGGTCATGGAGCATGGTAAAGGGCAAGCTGTGAAAAGCACTCTTCACATCCATAACGCTAAACTTGTTTGGTTTGCAGAGGCCTGAATGCTAAATGACTTAACCATAAGGTAGCTATGGATGGTAATATCTTTTGATCCTGCTATTTAAATATCTGAAGTCAGTAACAACTCTCTTATCTGATCCATTCTTTTTGTTCACTTACAATATAGGTGACACAGAGGACTTGTGGCCCTTTGCTAAAATTCACAGTTCAACCAACCGTAAGCAGTTCAGCATCAGTGATACGTTTGTAAACTCCCTTCAGACACTGGATAATGCCTAATGTAAAAAGGAGTTAGATAATTTAAGTCAAGGTCCACAGCCAAATTTCTGCATGGGCTAAATAAACTAAAAGCTGATTGAACATAACTCAGCCAGTTATCCTTGAAATCACATTCCGTAATTTTGAAAAATATATTTTCTGACTGTTGTACTTCTACTCTTTGTTTAATAGAGACAAACTTTGGTCCCTTTTTATAAATTTTAGGAAAAAAAAGAATTTTCCAAATTGACAAGATATGGAAATTATGTTTTAATAATAGTATAATACATAATTATAATATCTCCTAGGTCCTGGGACACGGATTGACTGAGGTCCATGTCACCTCAGCATATGGCCCTGAGAGGCTGGTCAGGGTCCACACGGGGGTAGGGAGCAAACACCTTCAGGTGTGGCCGGAGGGGGTGGGGTGGTAGTCTGCACTACCACTTTTGCCAGAAGAGAGGCCATTGGTGGGGCTGCATCGCCACGCTGACCTGGTCTTTCTCTTTGAGAGTCCATTGGCTGATCATTGGTTACAGCTTTCAGAACAATAATGTATAATAAGTCTTATTATCATGGTGGAGATAAAAGGGAGGCACGGGTTCAAATCCTGCTTCTGTCAATTACATTTTCATAACAAGATATTTCATATTATGTAATGTCTTTTATATTGTATACTGCATAAGTCCACTCGAAGATCGCAACAGAGTTTTGGTATTGCCTTGCACCTCAAATCCATGGTTGATTTTCATTTCCTGTATGAGCTAAAATATGAAAAAGGGAAAACACAAAGTTAATATACTGCTGAATTAACCAGAGACAGTCAAAGTAAAACTACAGAAATATTTCATGGTTGCACTTGTATTAGTTATGTTGCCAATTACCTTACATGACTTAATTTCTTTCAAGGCTTGTTGCCAAGTTGCTTTTAACATTATTTTGAAGTTATCAGGCTAACCTGTCACAGTATATATAATATATATATATATATATATAATATTTATTTAATTAACCGCGAAGGTCCATTTAAAAAAAAATATAATTTTATATATGACATTTTAAATAAACAGTCTGTTTTAAGCAGATGCGGTTCTATAAATTTTGTATTAAAGCCAAAATTTACCATCATGCAGAATGCTCCACAACTTGACTCGTCACTTTTCAATTCTGGTTGATGTCAGTTGCCAAAGTTCCCATGTAGTCGCTTCTCCCTACACCTCAGTTCTCAGTTTCATAAACTGGCTATAAGAAAATCATTATGATGTACAACTGGTTTATTACCTAAGTGCCCAAATTAAGACATACCGGTAGTTATTCACTGTATATACTTGTCAGCAGTATGGATATATTTATATAGATATAATTGAATTATGAATATGTTTATATATTTAAATAAATATCTAGATTGTAATAAACATGTTTACACACAGACAACAATTGCATTTTTCCTATCACAATATCACACAGGATGGTTTAATTTTTTAAAATCAATCTGGTGTACTTAAATATATACAAGGAGTACACTTCAAAATTGATTAACAAAGTAATTATTATACCTCCATCCTTAAAATGTCTCTGTGCCCTGTCGTTGCTGGAAGCGAGTCCAGGATGGATAATTTCCTTTCTGCTACATCTGCAGTGAGGAGTACCAAGTGGTTCCCATTTTTGTGCAGTGGCAGAAGTATGGAATCCTGTTCCAGAAATACCTGTGTAGTGCAATCTCAGCATTTTTGTACTTAAGGCATATATATACAGATAAAAATTATAGCCGGTGTGTGTGTTTCTACAAATATTTATCTAAATTAATGAATTAATATATATATATATATATAATAATAATAATAAATAGTACTTATATAGCGCTGAACTCCAAGATCAGACTCACAGCGCTTGCATTTTTACACATCAGTTACACAATATATAAATATATAAGCACACTCACACACACACACACACACACCTACTCACCCACACACACCCGAGATTACATGTATGGTAAATGTTGCTAATTACAAAATGCCTGCAGAAATAGGTATGTTTTAAGATTTGTCTTAAAAGTATTTATAATGGGGGGATTTTCTAAGTTCAGCTGGAAGGGAATTCCAGATCTTAGGGGCAATATAACTGAAAGAACGTTCACCGACTTTCGTACGGCACTTAGGCAATATTAGAAGACTTTCGTTAGAAGAGCGTAGGGTGTGCACCGGCCGAAAAATACATAGTTTTGACTAAAGATATGGTGGCAGTGATCCATCAAAATATCTATAAACAAGGACTGCGAGTTTGTATTGTATCCGATGCTGAACTGGCAGCCAGTGGAGTTCCTTAAGTTACGGCGTAACATGGTCCCTTTTTCGTTTTTTAAGAATAACACGGGCTGCATTATTTTGAAGCATTTGCAACCGTGAGATTTGTTCTAAAGGTAAACCTACCAAAATTGAATTACAATAATCAAGGCGTGATGTAATAGTAGCACAGACTAGCCTAGCTCAAACGCTGGAGGTTAGGAAACGTCGGATGGAAGCAATATTTCGGAGTTCGAGAAAAACTGCACGACACACGCTATTAATATGATCATGCATGGAAAGTGTTCGATCAATTTTCACACTGAGGTATTTCAGAGAAGTCTGGAAAGTGACATTACTACCACAAAAGCTAAGGGGGGCGTTGTTAATCATCTGAAGACAGGAGTGAGAGCCAACTGGCATAACTTCGGTCTTATCAGTATTCAGTTTAAGTTTGTTGCTGGTCATCCAAGAGAGGACATCTTCAATACAATTCTGTATACTCAACTGTACAGAACTAAATTGGTCCGGTTCGTTACTTTTAGATAGCTCGGTGTCATCCGCATACTTATGAAAAGCACAATTATGAGCAGTTATAATATCAGACAAAGGTTGTGAATATAAAGTGAACAGTACAGGCCCCAACTTGGAACCCTGGGGGACACCGTACAATAGAGAGCATGGGTCAGACAATCTACCGTCAACAATAACAGCTTGGGAGCGGTTTCTCAGATATGAGGAAAACCATGAAAGTACTGTGTCATGTATACCAAATGTCAGTTGAAGTCTTTTAAGCAATATTGAATGATCTAGCGTGTCAAACACCGCACTTAGGTCTAACAAAGCTATCAGAGAAACTTATATATATATATAAATTCATAGATTTATATAGATATTGTCACTCCTTAGCCTATGACTCGGGATTGTTCAGAGTCACCTGCCGCTTACTCCAGCAAGCGCAGTTTTGTCTTGGGGTTCTGGTGTTATTCTGAAGACAAGTGGAGTGCTCAGCTGTGGTACAACGAAGACGAACAGCCTTTAGATGTAACACATGAAGTTTTATTCCTTGTTTTGGTGATCAGTATACAATATGTAATTCTATTTCCAGCAGTGATAAGTTCTCTTGACCCTCCGGATATTCACTGGTTCTCTTAGGTACAATGTCTACCACTGGCTTACAGACCCTTCTTGATTAGCGGCAGCAGTATAGCCTATCTCTGTTTAATTCTAGTTGTAATTTTCTGCCACAACATGGTCCAGTTGATAGTATTGTTGGCCCAGCTGATCTAAACTCAGGCCTCCAGGGAACTGCCAAATATTTCAGAATCACCTCTTTAGTCACCTGCGCTAAGGGGATAAGTAAATCCTGATTGGTCGTTAGAGGTCAGTTAATGACTGCTGTCCCAAGCAGATACAGTGACTGCACCTGCTACATATATATTTGACATCCTAAGTACCGGTAGCAAGCCTGTTAAGTGTCAGGCACACAACCCTGGGGTGTTAAAGGACCGAAACATTAGAACATGAAAAACCTTGTTCCCTGCAGATCCCAGAGAATACCAGTGGGCGGGGAGCCTCATTAATCTATCACCTATATTTGGAAGATGGAAACTTAATTAAATGATAATAATGATAATGAATATATATATATATATATATATACACACCTTCTTGAAAAGCCAAGCTTTCATCCTGCCATTCTCCCACATCGTGAACAAATACGACGGCAGAAGGAATACTTTGCAACGATCTCCATTAGTTGCTTCTGCATGAAAAACCTGCATATATGCATTGATAACCTGAAACAAATAAAAGTATTCTTGTGATAACAAGTTTTTATATTTTTATTTTGAGGTGTAACATTAAAATGAAGCAACAACACAGTTTAGAATAAACAAATGTTATGGCTTGTATGTTAATATTACAATAGGAATTGTAAAATGTAAAACTACCCTGTTGGGTGCAAATTGCAGGCCATAAACTTCAATACTCATTTATGTCCATTGGGACTGGCAGTTCCTGGACAATTTCCAGCGTGACCCCCATCTGCTGCAACAAGTCAAACTTTCCTGCTGATTTGTCAGCAGCAGATACTACCTGGCAGCAAGGACCATGGTGTCCAGAAAGCTTATCAGCTGGTGGATCGGCTGTCTCTCCATGTTTGTTATTGTTTTGAATCTCTCAAAGAAAGTTAGGCAACATTTCATGAAAGGTGATGTTTACAGCTTGTTAATGAATAATAAAAGTGAAACCGCATCAAATAAAAGTCCTGTGCAGAAGGTTGGTGACGAAGGACACTAAACCCCTTGCAGGAGTAAACAGCATGAAGCATCTTGGTAGGTTCTACAAAACAGTATTAGTTCACATTAGGATGTCTTCAGTTTATTTCCTAACACTACACTAGCCCCTCCCCCCCCCCCCCTCCACCCCCACCCAATATGGTGATAAATTGCCTTGTGGTAGGAGTAGTGTGTTTCTTAAGTATCCACCTCGTTCTTTTTTGCCATATTGGAAAATTAACCTAGATTATAATAACTCGCGCACATGTTCTCACCTTACACTTTTAACAGAATGGCTTTGTTCATTTGATGCCATCCTGGACATTTTAGCTTCCACAGTCCTGCACTCAGCATATTCACCCCATTCTTTCCAGGGGTTAACAACATTCTTTGAAAAACTTATAGAATAGGTTTTTTCTTTAATCCAAGAAAACACTCCATAGAGCATCTTGGTAGGTTCTACAAAAAGTATATGTTCACTGTTATTGGTGTGCATACATGTAGAAAAAATAACTTGCACATATGTTCTCACCTTATATTTTCTACAGAATGGCTTGGTATATTCATGGCCATCCTGGACACTTTGCGTCGACAGCCTCACCCTCAGCATATTTACCCCATTCTTTCCGCGGGTGAACAACATTCTTCCAAAAACCAATGGAATAGGTTTTCTCTTGACTCCAAGAAATACTCCATACAGGATCATGGTAGTTTCTAGAAAAAGTATATGTTCACTATTATTGGTGTGCATACATGTACATACTCCTGTTTAATCCTTCATTTTCTGTGGTCATAACAATACATGGGTGTGACTGAGGACCTTATAGGACGGACAGAATGGAACATCATTTTCTGTTAGTGAAAAAAAAACATATTTTTGCAATGTATAAAATTATGAAAATTTGCTGTTTACATAAACAGTAGTGAACAAGTCTTTCCTGACTAATAATTGTAATCTGTAGGAACTATGTATCCTTACAATTTATTACTGCAGCCATACAAATAATAACTGTTTTCTTGACCTTTTCTAGATGTCTTCCTTTTCTTTTTGGGAAAGCTGTAACTATGTCTACAGCCAGAGCCAACTTAGCATTAGCAGGTGGGTAATTATGCATGAAAGCAATAGGTCAGCAATAAATGTTGTAATTGGTATGACATGGTATTCCAATAATATATGTAAACAAGAGAAAATAGGAAATATATCTGAAAGATTAGGTTTTTAAAAGAAGTTACAAACTATATCATAACAATTATTGAAAGAACTACATTAAGTATCTACAGTCAAACCAAGTTTATCCCGCACCATTGGGATTACAAATTTTACTGGATTACTTAATTTTCCATAATATGTATCAAGGATATCCCAAGCAAAACACTAAAAAAAAAAAAAAAAATTTAAATTAATTATATTGTTGAAAGAAAATAAACATAAAATGATAATTAAAATAATATTTAGCAACATGTAAATTGAGTGAATCACAGGATTCATTACCCGGTACATATATGCACCTGTGGGAACCCCGCAGTCTTCCTCAGTCAGGGAGTTTTGGTAACTGAGCTACAATATATATATATGTATATGCCTTGCTGGCTTGGTTTCTGTGTGTTGCATACCGACTTCTGTTATCCTTTGAGGGATCATTCAGCCCAGGATCTTCCAGGGAAACCCCACTGGTACTAGCTGTTGGGTCTGTAGATGCAGACTCTCTCTGCCACGTTTAACTTGGCTTAAAATCAGGGAATACCCATTCCATTTTAAAAGGATAAGACTTGGTGACAATCTTCCCCTTAATTTCCTTGTTGACTTTATCCATGGAGCTTTGAACTTGTACCCAGGATTAGGGATGCCATGCTGCCGTGACACTAAATAGAAGTCACACAGAGAAAAAGTTGAAGAAAAAAACATATATATATATATTTCAGTGCTCTGTTTGAAACTCATTATTACTCGCATGGGACACCTAAAAGAATGTCGATTCCAGTGACTTGGGAGTGTTCAGAGGAAAAGTAGGTCTAAATATATATCGTCCGAGCCCTGAATAGCAAGTTTTCCAACCTGCTCATACTTCAATTTAATATATTTATACATTTAAACAATGGAAACAGGCAGTTGGTCCCCAGCCAGAGCAGTGATAAACAGCTGGACCTTGCTCACAGAATCTGCATGTTTCTGGTGGTTTCATCAAGGTCATGCAGACTGCTTGCAGAAGGCTCCCACTCCTTTCTTCCCAATCCTTGCTGGCTTGGTTTCTGTTGCATATTGACTTCTGTTATCCTTTAGGGGATCATTCAGCACATGATCTTGTGGGTAAACCCCACTTGAACCGGCTGTTGGTTTCTGTAGATGCACACCCTCTCTGCCACGTTTCATTTGGCTGAGAATCCAGGAGCACCCATTCCATTTTAAAAGTATAAGACTTGGTGACAATCTTCCCCTTACTTTTCCTTGTTGACTATATCCTAGGAGCTTTGAACATGTAACCAGGCTTAGGGATGCCATGCTGCCATGACACTAAAAAGACATATAACTTGTGTCTGCCCATAAAACACCAGCCTATAATCCTAAGCAGTATATATATATATATATATATTATATATATATAGTCTATTTGGAGTTAAGGCGACGTTGGGACTTTAGGCGACATTTAACCTATATCTGTAAATATTGAAAATATTTAACTTATTTCCATATGAAACATAGGACACTTTAACAGGCAAATCTTAGAATATAAATTCTTTTCGCTTAAAAATTAAATTAAAAAGTTATAAAAAAATAGAGGAAATGTTGCCTTAATTCTGTTGCCATAAGTCATTAGACAATATATATGGTGTCGCCATAGTTTTCAAATTCTGTTAACGAGTTAGGGCGACATTGTCAGATAATGTTATGTAATAATATATATGTCGTCCTAATTTTAAAAAACTACTCTATAATTTTTTTTTCCCTGAAATTAGAAACATGACAATTACAAACAAAATGAAAATTATTATTTCTTAGCAGATGTCCTTATAACGTCTTCAGCTATATATTTTATAAATATCCATGCATTCATGTCGCACTATTAAAGTATAGCTTAAGTCAACACTCAAGTCATTCGTATTTAGGAAATTAACTCTGAAAAGCGAGTGTTTATAATGATGATACAATTCCTTATTTATATTTTTAAATGCAACCATTTCATGTGATTAAGTGTAATGAATTAGAAGTAATTCTGTTCATTGTCAAATTCATTGCAGCTATACTACTTACATGAGATTAGGATACGGACATATTCATTTTCCTCCTGTAGAAATGCTACTTAATTTTACTCGTACATGTATATCACAAATGTCACCTTAATTCCTATATTTGCTGAGCATTTATTTCTTACTCAACCAACTGTAATAATTCGTATCAATTTTATCATATATTGAAATGTTTAATTTTAATCTGTATCCCTTATAGTATGTTTCGAAACTCATGAAGTTTATATTATGAATATAAAGTTTATATTATGAATATAAAAAAAACACTCTTCGTGTAGAAGTCGCCATAATTCCTATATCAAGGCATCCGAATGACACAATCTCCTACAAATGATTAGATGTCATCCTTTCAGTTCCTGATCATGGTATAATATGTCAGGCCTAGTGCCTCGTAATAAAAAATACTATCAGCAGGAACCATGCTATGTAAAACAAGGAATCTTTCAGATTTAACGCTAAAGCCATATTGCTGATTTTAATTATCGAAATACAGCAAAATGTAATACACTACAGCTTAATGAATTATCTGTGATACTGTCCATTGTTACAGGTTGTGTAGGTATAGTTCTTAGTTAAAAATTTTAATCAGATGTAATCCATTCTCTCCTGTACTAATGTAGTCTAATTTCTTCTGTTTTCTTTAGCATATACATATATATATATATATATATAACAACTGTACTTTAATTCCTTTATATCATCTGTGATTCCATATTGTGGTGTATATGTTCCCTTAATTTATATATTCACGCATCTTGATGAATTTATATCCAGAACATTTTCAACTGGCATAACTTTCTCTTCTATTGACAATTCTAGTTGCTTGGAACCTCGTAAAGAAATTCTGTCCGGAGGCCCCTTATGTTGTATAACCATAAACCTTTCTGATCTCCCTTCGATGATACAATGCCTTATTTATATTTTTAAATGCAACCATTTCATGTGCTTAAGTGTAATGAATTAGAAGTAATTCTGTTCATTGTCAAATTCATTGCAGCCATATTACTTACATGAGATTGTTATACGGACATATTCATTTACCACCTGTAGAAATGCTACTTAATTTTACTCGTACATGTATATCACAAATGTCACCTTTATTCCTATATTTGCTGAGCAATTATTTCTTACTCAACCAACTGTAATAATTCGTATCAATTTTTTCATATATTGAAATGTTTAATTTTAATCTGTATCCCTGATAGTATGTTTCGAAACTCATGAAATTTATATTATGAATCTAAAAACTCCCATCGTGTAGAAGTCGCCATAATTCCTATAACAACTCATCCGATTGACTCAATCTCCCACAAATGATTAGATGTCATCCTTTTCGTTCCTGATCATAGTATAATATGTCAAGCCTAGTACCCTGTAATAAAAAAATACTATCAGCAGGAACCATGCTATGTAAAACAAGGAATCTTTCACATTTAACGCCAAAGCCATATTGCCGATTTTAATAATCGAAATACAGCAATATGTAATACACTATAGCTTAATGAATTATATGTGATACTGTCCATTGTCATAGTTTGTGTAGGTAAAGTTCTTAGTTAAAAATGTTAATCAGATATAATGAATTCTCATCTGTACTTATATCGTCTAATTTCTTCTATTTTTTTAGCATATATATATATAACAACTGTCGCCTTAATTCCTTTATATCATCTGTGATTCCATATTGTCGTGTATATGTTCCCTTAATTTATATATTCACACATCTTGATGTTTTTTTATCCAGAACATTTTCAACTGGCATAACTTTCTCTTCTATTGACAATTCTAGTTGCTTGGAACCTCGTAAAGAAATTCTGTCCGGAGGCCCCTTATGTTGTATAACCATAAACCTTTCTGATCTCCCTTCGATGATACAATGCCTTATTTATATTTTTAAATGCAACCATTTCATGTGCTTAAGTGTAATGAATTAGAAGTAATTCTGTTCATTGTCAAATTCATTGCAGCCATACTACTTACATGAGATTGTTATACGGACATATTCATTTACCACCTGTAGAAATGCTACTTAATTTTACTCGTACATGTATATCACAAATGTCACCTTTATTCCTATATTTGCTGAGCAATTATTTCTTACTCAACCAACTGTAATAATTCGTATCAATTTTTTCATATATTGAAATGTTTAATTTTAATCTGTATCCCTGATAGTATGTTTCGAAACTCATGAAATTTATATTATGAATCTAAAAACTCCCATCGTGTAGAAGTCGCCATAATTCCTATAACAACTCATCCGATTGACTCAATCTCCCACAAATGATTAGATGTCATCCTTTTCGTTCCTGATCATAGTATAATATGTCAAGCCTAGTACCCTGTAATAAAAAAATACTATCAGCAGGAACCATGCTATGTAAAACAAGGAATCTTTCACATTTAACGCCAAAGCCATATTGCCGATTTTAATAATCGAAATACAGCAATATGTAATACACTATAGCTTAATGAATTATATGTGATACTGTCCATTGTCATAGTTTGTGTAGGTAAAGTTCTTAGTTAAAAATGTTAATCAGATATAATGAATTCTCATCTGTACTTATATCGTCTAATTTCTTCTATTTTTTTAGCATATATATATATAACAACTGTCGCCTTAATTCCTTTATATCATCTGTGATTCCATATTGTCGTGTATATGTTCCCTTAATTTATATATTCACGCATCTTGATGTTTTTTTATCCAGAACATTTTCAACTGGCATAACTTTCTCTTCTATTGACAATTCTAGTTGCTTGGAACCTCGTAAAGAAATTCTGTCCGGAGGCCCCTTATGTTGTATAACCATAAACCTTTCTGATCTCCCTTCGATGATACAATGCCTTATTTATATCTTTAAATGCAACCATTTCATGTGCTTAAGTGTAATGAATTAGAAGTAATTCTGTTCATTGTCAAATTCATTGCAGCTATACTACTTACATGAGATTGTGAAAAGGACATATTCATTTACCTCCTGTAGAAATGCTACTTAATTTTATTCGTACATGTATATCACAATTGTCACCTTAATTCCTATATTTGCTGAGCATTTATTTCTTACTCAACCAACTGTAATAGTTTGTATTAATTTTTTAGCTCAGCTGACTATAAGTCATCTGAGCTATAGTCGTGGTCCATTGTCCGTCTGTCCGTCCGTCCGTCCGTCCGTCCGTCCGTCCGTCCGTCCGTAGATGTGGCACGTTTTGAAACCGTAAGACCTAGGAATCCAAAATTCGGCATAATGTTAGATGTCCCCAAGATCTCCTACCAAGCCGAAAACTGGGTCTTTGCAACTTTGTTCCTTTGAGAAATTAAAGAAAAACCTCAATTTTTTATTAAAAACCTATTTTCACACTTTAGGACTGCCTAATATCAAAACCACTCATCTGTTTTTCCTCATATTTACCATAAATATTCCACTATATAGTTCCTATGTACATGCCAGAAATTATGTCTGTATTATTTAATTTAAAAAAGTTCTGGGCCCAAACATAATGCATTTTGAAAAAAATAAGGAAAGATATTTGATCACTTAACACAAAAAATGTTAAAGCTGTGGACCTTTTTTCCAGGAATATAACTTTAATTTATCAAAATTAAATTGTATACCCAAAATTAGATGAAAATCTTTTAAATTTTTTAAAATATTAATAAAAATAAAAAATTGGTACCTTAAATTTTGCCCAACTTTGACCATGGCACGTTTTTTTCCTGTAAGTACTGTGGATTTAATTTTCACAGCATGTTTTTGTCAGCATTTCAACTGTTAACACCAAAAATTTGAAACCAGTTGATCAAAAACTGTAGATTTTAATCAAGTTTTCAAGCACCTTGTAACATATTGTTTACATCAAGCTAGTGTTATGCAGTTTGCAAAAGCTCAGCTCCCCAGCTTCAGCTCTAAGTTCCTTAAATTCAGCATACAGTTAGATGTCTCCAAAATCCCCTACCATGCCAAGAATTTGGTCACTAGGACTTAATACCTTCGAGATATTAATGAAAAACTTCATTTTTCGATTAAAAACCCATTGTTACACTTCAAGACTGCCTAATATCAAAACCACTGATCTGACTTTAATCATAAACAATATACATATTTTTCATTCTCTATGCACATCCCAGAATGATGTCAGTATTGCGTAATTGTTTAAAGTTATGGGCCCAAACATAATGCACTTTGTAAAAAATCAAGAAATATATTTACTCCCTTAACAAGGGCATTGCTAGAGATTTTTTTGTCAGGGATGTAACATTATTTAATCAAAATTCAATTGAATACCCAAAATTAGTTCTGAATTTTTCAAATTTTATAAGTTATTAGTATAAATATAAAATTAGTACCTTAAATTTTGCCCAACTGTGACCATGGCACGTTTGTTTCCCGTATGCACTGTTGATATAATTTCATATCATGCACACATAAGGATTTCAGCTTTTTAGTTAAGAAAGCTGAAAGAAATTGGCCAAAAATTGTAGCTTTTATTAATGTTTTTTATGAGACCCTGTCAGACTTTGGCTCTCTCCAGCCCCTCTTGAGTCACCTGTATGTTGACCTTGTTGACCTTTCATCAAATTATGCACGCTTGAGGCGAGGCATACAGGAATCCAGGCAGCTTATGGCCAGCCACAGTTGATCCAGGTGTCCAACCCAACTCATCTAGTAGTTTTAACCAACAACATAACAATAAACAATGAATAAATAAATTTTTATTGGTTTTTAATAACAAATTAAAGAAAAATAGAAAAGGAATTTGTTAGTTTATAATAACAGGAAATTAACTTGCAGTTACTGATGATATAAGAATCTTGTATCGATGGGTAGAATGTCACATATTCCAAATAACACCATGCAGTCACCTATGGCATTTTTCAGTTCAATTTTAATGATAAAGAAGTAAATCATATTATTCATTACTAATCATTAGGGATCATATGAAGGAAATTAATGATAGACAAAGATGCAGTTGATAATATTAATCTAGATTCCTACTGTGTCTAGTGTTTACATTGATGTGAAATTAGTCCAAAATGAATTTTCACAGTTATTTTTTAATATAAATAAAAGCCATAAAACCAGGTACTTATGATCATTATTTAAATGTGTGAATTTTGTATATTCTGGATTCTCAACATCATTGTTTGGTGAAAATTGAATAAATACCAGACATGGTGCGAATACTTTGTAATTGTATTTAAATACGAATATGATTATGTACTCCATTATAAAATTTCTTGCATAAAGAATGGGAATTCAGGTAAAAATGAAAGTATATGAATACTCGTGCAAATACTTTCAAAATGTATTCATGAATGCATTCATGAATATATTCTTTAATATTATTTAAATAATCATATCAGTTATATTTCATTTTAAAAAATCATATGATTCTCTTATTATTTTTAATAAAAATTATATTTGGGACAATATTTGTAATTTTTTTTAATAAATAGTTAAACTCTTATATTATATGTTCTGTTTATAAGTTATATGGCTAAGTCAAAATCTGTGTGACAATAGTACTCCAATTGTTAATAAAATAAATGAAATCAATCCTCTTCCCTGTCTCCAAAGGTACTATCAAAATCATACATAAGCTAAACAACAACAACTCATAATACAGCTTATATTTATTACCACACAAAACCAGCATGTGCCTCATTTCTAAATAATATTTTTTTTTCATATATAACAGCTGAGCGTCGTGACCCATAGGTCCCTTGTTCATATATTGAAATGTTTTGTCAAATTTCGTTTAGATATAATTATAAGTTAAAATTGTTATTGAGATATAATTGTATTAATGTTGTCTAATTTTCTTTAGTATATATATATATATATATATATATATATATATATATCCAGAATGTTTCAACTGTCTTCTCTTGTGCTGACAATTTTAGAGGCCTGTTGCGTGAGGAGTTGGTTGACAAGTTTGTCTGACTGTGAGTTATGATATGGTTTTAATCATAGTTAATGTCACCATTTTTAATTTATATCGCAAATGTCGCCTAAATTCCTATATTTCATCGATCGTTTCTTCTCCCACATATGTAAATTTTATATTATGTTAAATCTTGAACCTTTTTAATTTACAACTGTAACTCTACTGACAACATTGTAAAGTCGTAGAGTTTGATAGTTTTTTCATACCATCCTCATGGAATACGGTCCTTTGTTTGGTGTCCATGTGCACTTTTAAATGTTCTTCTACTTTGAAATCGGGACATGTCTCACCTGAAGTATGTACCATAAATAGAAATAGATTAACCAAATAGTTGTCTAATTGAGGTGATAATTTGGTTACCTATTCACTTCAGATTTTCCCGGTTTTAACCGGTTATATTGTCAACTGTGTCTCTAGCTGTTAACAGTGGAAGTGCATAGATTAGTCGGGAAAACCCTGGTCATGTCGTTATTTAAAACGTCACACTACCACTACAATGTCATATGTGTCTGCTAGATATAAATATCATCCACATTGCATTTTCAGTCAAACATACAAATACTATTGTAAAAAAACAGAGCAAAGCATGATTGTAATAAAATGACTTTATTTCATTCTTAAAAAACAAATACCATGCCAAATAAGCAATATGATAAATAATTTATCTTAAAATGTTACATTTCTAATACTTTCCCAATTAACCCTAATCCACACAGGGGTAAATACAACTTAATTTACACAGGGTCTTTTTGAACTCCCTTCATATTACATTTTAAAAGACACAAACATTGAAAGTGAAGTAATATTTTTTTCATAAAGCATCAAGAGTCTTGTAGGAAGCCAACCCAATCTTTTAAAACGTAGTTTTAGCATGTAATTTTAATTTGACCCAATAACTAATATTTTTTATATAATTTAAATGGTATATTTGAATATATGGATCAGTTGGCCTCTGATTTAACAGAAATGTTCGCTCTAAGTGAAAGTTTTACAAGAGTTTATATATTATTACAACATTTAAACACATTATCACTTACTAAATCATATAATGCACTGACATTATGACTTGTAATGTGAAATAACTCATGCATTTTTACTCTGGAAAATGTTGGAAAATTACTTCTGTATAGGTTTAAAGTACACCAGTGCTCTAGACTTCAGGAAATAAATATACAAATGTTCTCCTATAATTTCCCAATCTGTGCAATTAACATATTTTACTATTTTTGGGTTATTGAGATCATCTGAATTTACTAACATGCTAAGAAACTAGTAAGGGTCTGATTCCTTTTGGCGTATAATGCCTATCAGCTTTGTTTTATGGGAGTGCTGCTGTTCTGGAGTATTCTGCACACCAATATTACCTTTTTGTCTGTCATTTATTTTTTTACAAACATTGGCGCAGATTTCCAGTCACTACACGACTATATGGCTTCTGAAATCGAATTTCCCATTTCTGTCGTAAGAAAAATACCCACAGGTTCTTATATTCAGGTTTCAAGTCTGCCTTTTCAGTTTAGTCCCATTTTCTACTATTCCACAATCTGGGCTCTGAAAGACATATAACAGGAAATTTTGTTGATGGCAAGTCGCTTTCTTGGTATATCCAGATTTACTTGATATCATTTGGTTGACAAGATTATCATCATCTCAACTCTGCCATCACCTCCACTATCACCTTTTTCCACCAATGCTTAGATCATTATTACTTGCACTGTTATCCGACTCGTATTTTTTTACAGCTGTATGATCTGAATTATCATCAAGGATCACTTCCGTTTCAGAGTTTATATATTCCATGACAATTTCTTTACAGTTATCATTCCGTTAAATATTACTCGGTGGCACACCTCTATCGGATTTCAGGCATTGAATGTCTCTGCTGATTATATATCAGAAGCTTGCTGTAATGCACTAATTGTTGCCCCCATGTCTAACAAACCAAGTCATAAAAGGACATATGTATAAAGGATAAAATATAACTAAATACCATTCTCAGTATGGGTGCCCCCCCCCCCTTGTGCGGATGAAAATTTACATTGACAAATTCGGTTAATCTAGTCCGATTGTGGTTCAACTCTTCATTATTTTTTTCATGTTGCCGGCAGAAAGGCTTATTCTGTTCAAGGTGCTAGTTCATGTGTTTAAAATACTCCATGCTGTTTTCCTCAATATTTGAGAACTTATTCAGGAATATACGCCAACTAGGACACTACGTTTTTTTTTTTTTTTTTTTCTCTTTTTCTTGACACTACGTTCAGGAGACACGCGACAGCTTTTTTTCCTAGATCGCACAATGCATATGGGAATAAAGCATTTACCACATTTGCACCAGTCGTGTGGAATCCCCTCCCACTACATCTCAGAAAGGCAGACACTCTTGCATCTTTCAAGAGGTGCCTGTAAACTTATTTGGTTCAAGTCAACTTGTAAAGCGCATATAAACTTAAGATACGTGTCCTCTTGAAATGAACTGTACATGCATACATACACTATATTTTAAACTTGCTGACTATTTGCGATTTTGTACCAATGTTCACCCAAACACAATATTCCTTGGATCAAGGTTGCAATTCTTTCAGCCTTGCGTTATATTTTTGTCGTGTTGTCTTCCTTTCGTTGAATATTTTTGTTTTTACTTTCAGAACCTTCTCTTGAGTGGTCATATCTCCAAATCCTAGCTGGATTTCGTATCTGGCGATAAATTCCTTTACCTCTGCTGAAGCTGAAATTAATTAATACATTGTATTAATTTTTATTTAAGCACACACATGTTTATGTGCATAAAACTTGCTTATCTAAGTCCCTGATCAGTATCTCTGACGTAGGTCAGAAGACTAATGCATATTGTGTTTGATTAAATCATACATAATAAAATTCATTTTTGCTCTCAGTTCTAGAAGAAGAAAAGTCCTAACATCTTAGGTCAAGTTTCTTATTTCTGTTTTGGTTCTCCTATTTCACCAAACATGTTAAGTATCATAATGTCAACACAAAGTCACTGCACCTATTCCATGGCCTTTGACACTTCTCTGTTACAAAAATGTGTATCTCTTAATTAAATATCATTTATCACTGACTCAAAAATTGCATTAAATAAATAATCATATACCTGGGAGAGAACCTTTGTTGGCATCGGCTTGACACGTGTCGTGGACATAGTTCTTAAAGTGTTGTCGAAGGATTTCCGTCGCTTGTGGAGCCCAAACGAATCCTTGAGCTGGAACAAAACATATGCATAGGATATAAATAGGCACCCATTGTTCATTTTGTTTCAATAGTTAAGTTAAAGAGCATGGTTAATTCATAATCTTTGACATAATTGGAAGAAACAAATTGGACCTTTCGCATTGTTTTGTTAGCATAACACATTTAGTATTTCACTAAAGTACTTCCCAAGAGTGTTGACAATTGATATAGCTGATTATACACTCTTCAAAAAAAAAAACGATAAACGGTGTAGTAGGTTTGGAGACTATTTTTTTTCTGTAAGAAACACGCAACAAAAAAAGATACGGAATGACGGGGTGAATGAACAGAGACATGGTGTTAGCCTAGGGTTTAGCTAAAATAACCAACACTGATTCAAATTACTTTATATGGTCTTTATTCTTGGCTCAACGAAGAAACTGAAAAACTCACCTCTTGACTTTGACAAAACCTGTGAATGCCCCTGTTTGGTCTCGGTTTTCTCTTCTTGAGCAACTGTCTCTAGAGAAAAATGAAAGTGATCAACATTATTCTGCAGAAAACATTGTATCTTAATTTAAATTGACTTTTGGTTTATATTACTGGTTCATTTATATCATAATCCCTAAAGGAACTCAAATAAAAGATTTTATAGGAAATCTAAATATACAGACTAGTGGCTCATCTACCATAAAACATGTCCATTTAAAATCCATGTATTCAGGTGTAACCTCTTACCCAATATAACCTAAACACAGAAATATCATGACAAAGTACATACTCAAAGTAAAATACGCCACATATACTGTTCTTCTAATTATTTTAAACAAATATATTTACCTGCAGTATGTGCTGCTGGCTGTTTTTTTTTTTGTTATCTTGACATTCAACTGTTTCTCAGCCAATGGGCTTGATAGTTCCAAGCTTCCTTCTTCATCTGATTCATCGTAGTGCAATATCAAATTATCTTCTATTTCAGAATTGTTGGTATTAGCGATTGTGTCGATTTCACTCTGCCTCGAGTATGCTTTTATAGATTTGTATTATTTACATTATTACTTCAGGCGTCAAAGTACATAATCTACGTGTTGGGCACAGGGGATCCTGGAAATAATACGAATCAAGATTCATACCACTGATCAAAACTCACGGCTAAATACGAAAAAGAATTGCATGGATTTTGATTTTAGTCTTATTTTTACAACAAACATTATTATTGAAATCACGGAAAATAACAAGAATTTGGTTAGCTACCAAAAAATATCAAAATATTATTCATTCATGGTTAATTAGCTCGTTAATTTTCTGAAAAATAATCGGTTTGTTTGAAGATCTGTACAATACTTAACTTGGAGGAGATATATTGGAAGGGTGGATGGGTAGTGGGTTAATGTATGGTACGATACTTAAGATGTAACCCTCTGTCACAACCGTTCTGCACGTTAATTTATCAAGAAATCCTCTATCAGTCTAACGTCACACTGCCGTACACAGCTAGATGGTTCTGGCGTTATATGGACTGCCTAACAAAAACTAGTCTGTAGTCATGTAGTCGGATAAAACTGTACTATAAATTTGTCATCTGCCAAGTCTCAAATTTGAGTTTATAAAGATATATCAGAACTTTATGTTAAGTTGCTTAAGACTGCTTTCCATTCCGAAAACATGGCTCCCCATAAAATATCGATGAGTGTCACTCTTCCATCTGGGCACGCATAATTAGAACTGCAGATTTTCTGCAGGCTTCAAAAGTCACAATGAAGCTCTGTCCGGGGTAACCTGTTTGTGTATCGGCAAGGCCCGTGCAGGTGATCAGACACTTGGCCAGCTGTTTTATCAGCCCATGCCATACCCGCATGCACTGTGGTGGTTGTTACCAGGGCGCGGGATGGTAGGAGCAGGCAGCCATTAAGGCATGATTCGCCCTGTTTATGTACCGATGGCGGGTATCGGCATGAGAAAGTGTTATTATATAATTTTATACATGATTATATTTTACTTTCATGTTCCAGCAAGTTCCTTTCAGTGGCGTATTTTTTTTTCTTGGGGGGGGGGGGGGGGGCGGCACACACACACACCATTTCAGCATCTCTGATCATGCCCCCCCCCCTACTTCTCAGATTTGTTGATCTCTTTAAAGGTATTAGTTCCTCAGTATTATATATATATATATATATATATATCATATTACAAATAATTGTTTTAGAAAATAAGTTATATTGTGATAAAATTTTAAATAAGACATTTTATTTATTAATATATTTCATTTGCAATATTGTAGTAGGCCTATTATTCTTTTGAAAAGTGTGTGAAGCAGGCCCCTGCTGGATAGGGCAGCTGCAGGCTGTACACAGTGTTTACATAGGCCAATGTGCTCTGCTCTGCTCCACGTGAGGGACTGCAAAATAACTTC
Source organism: Sipunculus nudus (assembly GCA_026874595.1). Taxonomy (NCBI): domain Eukaryota; kingdom Metazoa; phylum Annelida; class Sipuncula; order Golfingiida; family Sipunculidae; genus Sipunculus; species Sipunculus nudus. The sequence continues at coordinate 46,132,397 of CM049321.1, forward strand.
CTTGTTTTTTTTTTATTATTATTATTATTATTATTTTGCTAGACTCACACATACGCTCGTTACATGCATCACTATTTAATAAAAAATGATTAAATAATACACAATAATGTGAAATTTTATTAACCATACAAAATATCAGTAAAATTTTCCTTGAAAAATAAAATGACTGGTGCGAACATATAGGCCTGGGCCTACTGTACAAATAACAAAGACGCGTCAGAGTTCATCACAGAGTTCCAGTTGCCGTTCTGTGCCTTAACTGTCTGGTTCGGCCACCACATTTGCCTTGGATGTCCTGAAATAGAAAACACATGTGATCAAAAGCTAAAAATGTCCATAACAGTTTGAAACGTATAGTTCAAGAGAAGCCATCTAAAAACAGGGCTCAACTACATGATTCCTAAAAAAAATCATTTACACTCCATAACTGCAAAACTTAACAAGGGCAACCGGAAAAAACAACCGGAAAGGCGGAAAAAAAGCACGCGTCACACACCATGTGAAACTGAGAGGTACAATCTAATGCAAGCCCTCGGCCATTTTACAAAGAAAAATACCGATAAAATGGGATAATATTTAGAATGCTCCTTTTAATCCAACAAAACTTTGCACATGCACATGAACAAGGCGTGATCTGAGCGTTTGCTGCAATGAAATGATAAACATACATGTCATCAGACCCATGGCAGTTAATTTTATTCGCAGATTTCTTTAGGGCCCCTTTGACGACGTTATACATGGTATACAAAGATTTGAATAAACAAATCAGTGTGACTACACTAAAACCTTTAGTTCTCTTAGGACGTATATGTTCAGGCAACACACATACTTTAATACAAGTACAGCCTACGGATTATATAGAATGAGCTTTATCAATCAATAGGCCTATAGCTCATGCATGCGGGTCCGTCCTCTCAAATAATTGTTTGGATTTCAAGAGTGTGTCATTATAAAATGATATAGGGCAAGTCCGCGAGTTACGGAATGAGATTTTGGACTATATTCAATTAAATAATTCAGTAAATAATCACTTATTTTAAATATAAACTATTTCCTGGTAGTGTAGGGTTAGTGAAGTAATTTTATAAACTTTTTTTTGGTATGGACTTAAGAAGTCAAATTTGGTTAATTAATTAGCATTGGTTACGGAATGATTCAGAGAAATCTCACTTTTGTACCTTGGTGAGAAAACCTGAAAAACTCTGTGAAGTGTGCAGAGAATAAAATATATTTATAGGAACATTCAACAGACAACATGACAATGGTTCAATATGTTAAAGTAAATTTATTTAAAATATTAAATTTACTGATATATTTCAACTTTTAATGGGTTACGGAATGACCAAACTGAGGTAACGGAATGACTGCTTGTGATGGCATGTTGGACAGACATATTATAACACGTCTTTTTTTATATAGTGAAATCCTTTCTCAGTTCACAAATTTTGATTGTCTTCCTGAGTAAAAAGTTATCAGAGGTATGTCATTTGAGTCAATCAATGAAAGCTTATTCAGCTTCTATTTTCTCACTAAAACATACATTATATCGACGATCCATATTTCCACTTATTCTTCTGACTATTTGTTTCCTGTCAGTAGTTGCTGTACTAGATGGATCTAGGAAAAAGAAAATATCAGTTTGCATGTTTTTTTTTTAAAAAATGATTTTCAACATTCTCACCCCAAAACCTGTCTATGTGGGCAACAAACTGCCGGATTGATTGCTTGTCAATTATGTGACATACCTGACAAGAATATAATCACCAATTTTAATATGTTCCTCTTTCTGGGATGAACCTGTTAAAGTGCACTCAGGTTGGCATTCTTTGGCACCCTCTGATTCTTCTATAAAAATAAATTTAAGGTGGTTCTCAGCAAAGGAGTAAGGGGCATATTGCACATAGTACTTTGATACTGGTCACTTTTACACTGTGAGTTGCTTGAGTATTTGGCAAAGCTTTCATTCCATCCCATTTCTTAATTTTGTTCTGGGGGGGGGGGGGGGGAGGCATGTTGATACATTGCAGCCTATGCAACCAATGCCACAAACTGTCTGAAATTCCAGCTTTATAGGTAAAATTAAACTTTTTTAATTAACTTTAGAATTAATAGCAAAACAAAACAGAAACTTGTGAGCCTTAATGATTCCTTTATGAATACCTTGATGTACCACCATATTTTACAATGTGAAGGAAGTTGTGCTCAGTGGACAGAACCAGGGCCAGCTGTAAGGTAGTTATATGCCAGATGTGTCTGGTTCATATAGCATGGGATTAATTTGCTGTGCATCATCAGTGTTATCCTAGCAGTTACCCTTCAGAAAGATCAAAGATATGTATTTAAAGAATGATTAGGCTCTGGTGAGAAACCCATGTGTATTAGTAACTATTACAACTGATTTAAGCCACAGTAATCATTGATCAACCACAAAACTGTATACTAGTACTTCTACAAGGTCCATTTGATTGCATTCTCCATAAAGATGAGCAATTTCCTCATATGTTGATTGATCCCAATCAAAGAAAAGAAAAGCAAGGGCAGGGATACCATGTTAATCATTCTGTAACCTCATTCCGTAACCTTAGAGCTCTGCCATAAATTATCATTCCGTAACCATATTATTATTATTAATTAATTTTAAAATTTGTAAATGATTATATTTATTTGAAGCTTTTAATGCACAAAAAGAGGATTTTAAGTGAGAACTTTTTTTAACCACACCTTTTTGTGTTATTAAACTTTTTCATTATTTTTGGTTACGGAATGAGAGATAATTAGCATATAATAATTAGTGTCAAACACTAACATTTTTTTTCCTAGGATGTGTAAAATTAAAAAAAGTGAAAGGTTATGTTCTTGGGATTAATATGACAGGCAACAAGTTTTTTTTTACTCATTTAATGTATTTAGGGATGAGGAAATTTTACCACTCAATTTTTGCACAATTATTATTTTTAAAATACACAAACTTCATGATGAAATATCTCAATCATTCTTCAAAATAACTAATGTTTTTAAACATATTCTGATAGGACAATATCTCTGCTTTAAGAATCTGTAAAAGACTTGAATTGAAAAGGAAAATGAAATTTTAATGTTTATGTCCCATTTTCATGGACCTGCCCTATACAAAGTTCACTTATATGTTATATAAATTTAAGTTCATGCATGTACATGAACTAACTAAGGCATGATATGCAGTGTGATATAATGAAAAATGTTAATGCTGCTTATACAGAGGGGTACCGTGGAAAATATATAGTTTTTATCATCAAACTTAACACACCGATTGTTATACATTCCTGGCGAGTTCAGATCTTTAAGCTAAGCGGATACGGGCCTGGATACTGTCGAATCGATCGCCACTGAAATTTCATGATCTGCAAGCGGTTATACTATTCAGGGTAGACAATGTGCATTTATTTTAGCGCGGCAATTTGAAAGAGAAAAACAGCTTTCAGATCCAGTTTTGTTTTTCATCGAAACAGCGCGTTTTGTTCAAATTCTGTGCACTAAGTGAACTCTGTCATTGATGATTTTTTTCTCTAGTTATTGCCCTTATTTATGATGGTTGGTTCCCTAATATATTTTGTACTTTTGACCATACATGCATGCAAGTGCATGCATTTTTGGACTTGTAACCCCCCCCCCCCCCCTATTGCGCAAGTTATCAAATCTGGATCCGCCCCTGCATAATGAATGGATTCAAATAAATTGATAATCATTTAATAGTTTACTTACCCTGGGAGAACAGGCCGTGGGCTTGGAATCTTATCGTAATCGTCCCCGACCATGGACAGGTAATCCGGCTGTTCCACGACCGCTGTTGAGGGTGCATTGTTAGGCCTAGCAGTAAACTGGCTGGGTCCTTTTCCCTTACCGTGGGATACGGTAGATATTTTTTTGGCAAATCTTTTCAGATCTGCCAGCTGCATGTGCAACTCTGACAGTTGAAAGTATATACCGTTCATTGTTCTGACCACTTGGATCAGGTTCCTCTCGTTTTCATGTGTGGTGCGGTCCACCCTTCTCAGCATGGCAACGGGGTCGGGAACAAGCTCTTCGTACATTTTCGTATCTTTTCTTTGCCCAGTTGTGTTACCCATTTTTTTTCTACAATGCAGCAGACTATTCTGAGACAACCGTGGAACATTTTGATATTGATAAGGAAAAGTCTTACCCCTTATCAGATATACTAATGGCTGTGTGGAGAGATGGATGCGTGATCTTAATATGTGTTTTATTTTGAACCTGATGTATCTAAATGATCAGTTTTGTCTTGTTTTGGACCCGGCTTTGATTGCATGATTAGATTTTGTGCATCCGGATCCATAAACATCGGTCTTTTTCTGAAATAAAAGGTAAATTCGCCCACAAGTACATCACGACAGTGCAGCACTCGCATCCCGGAAAGGCTGCAAAAAATCGAACCTATATTCGGTTGAGGTTCGAATTCATCCCTTACGACGTTGAGCCTTATACTCAACCCCTAGACCATAGAAGCGTCTTGTCTGGAAATTTTTAATAATGAATCAGTTTGGTAATGTTTGATCAGATTTCTAATTTATTGATTGGCATGGAGATTTGGATTTTTTATCATTTTGAATGGATTCGGACCAAGTATAAAATATTATATTTCTGAGAACATCCAACAACCACGATTCATGGTGTTTTAGTGTGCGGAGAGCTTTTGCATATTTTGACATGGAAGTATTGATATGAGTAGAGAACTTATGTTTATCTTATTTTTTATAATGATGATAATTATTGAAAGGTGTAGGTATTCATTGTTGTTTATAATGGAATGTATAGTAAATAGTAGTGTAAATTGAGGTTCATTTAGAATAGTCACAGATATACTGTTAAAAAAAAGATTGAATGCCAAGATATCTAGAAACATTTAGGGTGAACCAGTTATGAATGTAATAATTACTATTAAGTAATATAAATGTCTTATATCTTAGAAAGAAAGAGAACAAGGATGTAGTTAACATAAAAGACACAGAAGGCACGGATAGTAAATATTCGTTTAAGCCAGATAGAGAGAAGGCAGAAGTTCATAGACAGACTTGTTGGTACATGTCACAATTAATAGCACTGACCATACAGTAATAAACTCATAAAGTCTCGGCGGACACACATGCAGTGAAAGGAACAGACAACTCTTGCATACATTATCTCAACACAATTTACATAATCCAGACATACGGTCACAATTAAGTCATAAAAGAACATTCACCAGATCTAGCCACTACGTCAGCAACAACTCTCATACAACAGGCATCAACAGTTCAGCTTTGTTACATAAGGGAGCACCTAGTACAAATCCCAGATTTGAAAGTAAAATGAACAACAATAAGTGGAATATATACAAGTTTATTATATACAAGTCTGGGCAGAGAGACCCATGTAAAGATATATATAGGTAGTCAGGGATAGATAAGTCAGTCAGCAGCAGTCAGCGAATGAACGAATAAGAAGATGGTAATAGATGAAAGCAAGCAGTGGTCATCGGGTCTCCCGGCTGATCGTTCAGTTCTTGGTGCTGTCACTATCTGTAACAACAGGAGGTAACTATTGTATCTCAAGCTGTATTAGCAAGAGACACTGATACGATCTGTGTGTATTAAGTGACTATCGTGAAGTGATGTACATTATGTAACAAAAACTATATTATATTAGAAGAACAGACTGACTGGAAGCATTAAGAATTATTAAGAAGAGTACTGCTATGTGAAGTATCAATACCGTGTGAAGTCGAATGTCAAATTATTACATACTAATGTGATCACCAAGGATAATTATGTGAATAATCACTATGCCGAAGATTCAGAATAAAGAGACTTGATTTACAATCTATCCCTTGTTATATCTGGGTCATCCCCCCCCCAGCCTTATAACAATTGGTGGAGAATCCGGGTACATTTTTCAAAATTTGAACACTTAAAAGTGGCTAGTGAAAATTTAACAATAACAGAAAATGGAAGAAATAACAATAACAGACAATATCAACAACATATGTACAATAGAACAGATAGGAGAAAAGGCCCTTCCTAAATATACAGGAACGGAAAATGCTAAGCGCTGGCTGGACAGGTTTAACTGTGTTGCCAAACTTGCTGGGTGGCTTCCTGTAAAAGAAATGTCAAGCTCGCCTGACAAGAGAGCTTCAGTATTCCCGATTATGCTGCAACATGACAGTGCCGCGGATGTGTGGTATAACACCTTAACACAAGCTGTAAAAGACTCTTTTGACCTCCTTACAGAAGCCTTCTAAAAACGCTTTAACAACGAAGAAGGATTAAGATTACTACGCATAAGAGAATTCCAGGAACGTAAATTAAGACCCGGGGAAATTGTTGATCAGTTCGTTGATGACATACGTGGTATGGGTCAAAACCTTGACAAGAGCGAACAGGACTTATGTGACGCCATCAAAATGGGTCTACCAGCGTCTATGCAACAGTTTGTTGAAGGCAAGGAACCTGAGAATTTACAGCAGCTAGTAAAATATGCGAGGTTAGCGGCCACGTTCAGCCCACCGCCAGTACAGAGTCTACAGCTCAGTGTGGATGAGCTAAGTGATAAGATCTGCCACACCGTCCTGGACAAGCTATCAAGTGACAACAAACAGCGGCTACCAGCTCCAACCATGGAAAATCGCCACAAGACGCCTAGAAACAACTTCCACGGACCAACGACCAGAACGACTATAAGTCAACACCAGAGATACAGACCACCAACACAAGGACCAACCACCTTCATCCGCCCAGGTAAAATGAATGTATCACCATGTTACCGGTGTGGTAGAACACACCTGAGTAAGGACTGCCTACATTTAAATAGTCAATGTTACTTTTGTGGGAAAATGGGACATTTAGCAAGAGTCTGTAGAAGGGCCAGAAATGGCATGACGCCAAATAGACCCTTCAATAATGGTAGACAATAGGAACACGTGCCTGAATCTGGAGTAAGGTCCATTCCTTTTCAAAATTCCAGTAACAATAAGAAACATAAAAATATCAACCAATGTGCATCATCCAACAGTCTACCTAGAGTTTTAGCTAATGTAAAACCTCCAAAACAAATTAGTAGGGTATCAGCCACAGTAAATTCCATGCAAATACAATGTCTATTAGACACAGGTGCCAGGGTATCTTGCATAAATGGAGAGATTGTACAGGCCCATGAAGTAATAAATAAACTTCCTTTAAGACCAGCACCCTCAAGTTACGTGAGAGGTGTTGGTAATTCATTAATAAGAGTAAAAGGAATAATAGAACTGGAGATCAGTATGGGAAATTTTACTGGAGTCCATGAATTTTTTGTTCTAGAAAGAATGACCATGCCATTAATTTTAGGGATAGATTTCCTTAAGAAATACCAGGCAAACATGAATTTTTCTGATTGCTCACTATCATTACTGAACAATGCCTATACCATTCCCATAACTGGAAATAAACAAGCAGCCCAATGTTCTATGCTACGGCTGGCATGTAATGTAAACTGTCCACCCATGTCAGAAATTCTCCTTCCTGTGTATATGCGAGCACCTTGTTCAAGCCCTCTTATTGGTCAAGTAACACCTAATAAAACTCTCTCAAAATCAAAGGGTTTAACCGGCGCATTCAGTGTAAATACCATAAATCGGTGCAAGACAAACGTGAGAGTCCTCAATCCTTCCAATAAACCTGTACGTTTACAAAGAGGCTACCCAGTGGCCTTATTTCACCCTATTCAGGAAGACTCAGAGACTATAAACATTCTAGATAGACAGACAGATATCAGTGTAAATCAAATAGAGACGGAAAGACTAACAGACCAAGAATATAAGGACATAGCCAAATCTCTAGATTTTAATTGGGAAAACTCTCAGTTATCAGAAGCAGAAATTGACAGTTACAAATATTTTTAGGCTCACATAGAGATGTTTTTGCCACAAACCTGTCAGAGTTAGGCTGTACCCAGACATTTTCCCATTCAATAGACACTGGCGATGCCTCACCGATCAGGTTGGCACCTTACAGAGTAAATCCAGTTAAAAAGGCAGAAATGGAGAAACAAGTCAATGAAATGCTAGATGCTGGTATTATCAAACACAGTACTTCTTTATGGCAAGCACCCGCTCTGTTAGTACCGAAGAAAAATGGAACTTATAGATTTGCTGTTGACTACAGGAAGTTAAATGCAGTAACTAAGCCTGTTAGCCACCCCTTACCAAGGATTGAAGATGTTTTTGACAGCATTGGACAGGCAAAGGCTAAAATTTTCTCTGTATTAGATATGGCATCAGGATTTTGGCAAATTCCAATGCATCCTGACTCAGTAGACAAAACAGGGTTCGTAACACACGAAGGAACGTACGCGTGGAACGTTATGCCCTTCGGATTACGCAATAGCCCATCGAGCTTCACCAATGCTCTATCTCATATTTTACATGGTTTAACATTTAAAAATGCTGTAATTTATGTAGATGACATCCTGGTTTACAGCCAAAATTTAACTGAACATATGGACCATTTGTCACAAATATTTGTTAGACTCAGACAGGCCAATCTAAAGCTAAAACCATCAAAATGTCAATTTGCGACACCAAGGGTCAACTTCTTGGGTCACATGATTTCGACCAAAGGCGTGGAAATGGATCATGCTAAAACTAAAGCTGTCTCAGAATTCCCAGAACCTAAAAATGTTAAACAGGTACGGAGTTTCCTTGGCCTATGCAATTACTATCGGAAATTTGTCAAGGACTATTCTAAAATAACATATCCCTTGACCAAACTACTGCACAAGGACACACCATTTTTATGGGACGACACCTGCCAATCAGCATTTGACAGGCTGAAACAGGCAATGACCACTGAACCAGTTGTGTTAGCCTATCCTGATTTTGACAAGGAATTCATTTTGTACACGGACGCTTCAGACTATGCCATTGGTTACATACTTGGTCAAAAAGACGATCAGGACAAAGAACATGTAATAGCATATGGTGGACGAAATCTAAGGACTAATGAAAGGAAGTGGGGAATAACTGACAAGGAATGTGTCGCTGTGGTTGAGGGTATTAAACACTTCAATGTGTATTTGTCTAATGACAACCCATTCACCATTGTTACAGACCACAGGGCTCTAGTCTATCTCGACTCTCGTAAAAACACCTCTGCAAGACTTGCTAGATGGGCACTCCAATTACAACATTATAAATACAAAATTGTGTACAAGGTCGGGAGTTTGAATTCAAATGCAGATGCACTCTCAAGAAGGGAATATTCAGATATTTCAGGGGAAAAACCTATTATCTCCACTACCAATGAATTACCCAATACAGATATAGATAATCCAAACAACAACCAATTAGAATATCATATCACATATGATAACCCAAACCCTGTTCCTGTAGGAAACCAGTTACAAGTACTTGCCTTAGTTACTGACCAGTACAATGACACTGAACCGTTTGAACTAGCCAACCAGCTACTACCTGACAAGGCTAAACAGTTATCACAATATCAACTGAGTGATCCTGACTTGACCCTTATCATTAACTATCTCAAGGATAAGAACGACCTCCCTGAGGACCAGCGGATGGCCCGCAATATCATACTAGAAAGTATAGACTATTTTATTGACAACGATCTCTTATATCATACATACTATCCACGGGGTAAGAATAAACAATGCAGGCAACCAATTATTCAGCTAGTAATTCCCAGAGCATTGAGGGATGACCTGCTCAGGTCATATCATGACTCATTAGCCGCAGGTTGTCATACGGGGGTTTCCCGAACTTATGATTCCATCAAATCAAAGTATTATTGGCACTCAATGCATACTGATGTAGTAAATTACATCAAGTCTTGTCAAGCATGTCAGTCAGCTAAACGCCACTTCCATGCAAAACAGGCACCACTAACGAACTACCCTATAGCATCAGCCTTCAGTAGAGTACACCTGGATATCACAGGGCCATTTAAGACCACCCCACAAGGATACAAATATATCCTTGTCATGGTAGACAGTTTTACTAAGTGGATAGAAGCTGTACCTCTAAAGGATCAAAATGCTCAAACCATTGCTGATGCATTTTATACCACCTTCATCACAAGATTCGGTGCGCCACACATTCTAGTATCAGATAGAGGAGCTAATTTCATGTCACACCTCATAAAACATCTGTGTAAACTATTTCAAATCACAAAGGTGGAAACCAGTGCATACCACCCATCTGCCAATGGTCAAGTTGAAGTGTATAATAGGTCACTGACACAAACACTACGCACTTACGTAAGTGCAGACCAGAACAATTGGGCAGACCTGTTACCTAGTATTTTAATGGGCATGCGCTGTAAACCTCAATCACAAATTCCGGGTTACAGTCCATTCGAAGTAGTCTTTGGCAAGAAACCTGTGCTACCCATTGATGTACAGTTATTACCACCACCACAAATTGGTCCAGTAGGTCAGGAATACCTAGTTACATTACAAAGTAGACTATCACAAATTCAGTCCATAGTTAATGAAGCAACTGCTGTCAATAAAACCAAAATGAAAGAACACCAAGATAAAAATTCTACAAATCCTACCTATCAAGTGGGAGACAGAGTCATGCTTTAACGCATAGCCAAGAAACCGGGGTTTTCCCCAAAGCTATTGCCTAAATATATAGGACCATATTATATTGCACAAGCAAATTCTAATTATACTTACAAACTAATTGACTGTACAACAAACAAGGCTCTAGCAGCATTAGTGCACTTCAACAGATTGAGACCATTCTATGACCCAGCGGACCGTGGATTACCGACATTGTCAACAGACCGTCCACAGACAGAGACTATCGATGAGACACAGTCTGATACAGTTCCAGACTACGAGAACGCAAATGAGACACAAAATACAGTGGACAAGTCCATACGAGAAACACCAACGAACCAGTATGGTGAGGTCGACAAACTACTTAAATGCTCAAGACATAGAGGTAAAAGGGTTTATTTAGTAAAATGGAAAGAGCAATCCTTAAAAGCCACATGGGAATATGAAGATAATATATCTCCCACATTAATCAGAGAATTCCATATTAAACGAACAATGGACGGCAGGGCCCGCCGCCTAAAAAGAAAGAAACAATATCAATCCTAACAGACTATTCTTAAAATGATCAGGCAGGAATCCCAGGCTTGATAATAAACAAAGGCATCAAATCTTCATATCAAATATCACATCATAACGACATTTTTTTTTTTTGATTCGTCCTTATATTACTCGGCACCATTATACATTGCGCGCGCTCCAATTACCATCACTCAATTACGGTGCTGGGTAATATATACATTAACTCATCGATCCTCCTCATTAGCCATAAAACTAATAATTGCCCTTTGTCCATTACAGACATCAGCCATGGTACGGGAAGACACCTGTTTTTCAGGCTGTTAGGATTACTAGTGTTGTCAACAACTACGGTCGCACAGAAGCCTATTGAGCAACGCCTCAATTATGGTGTCATCTTTCAAAGAATAGGTATCCTTCAGGCAGAAGAACAAACATGGGTACATACACTGGCGTTTACCATTCCCAATAACCCAGTAAGAATTCCCATTCAACCCTTGTCATGTACAAAGACAAAAGGATTATCATGTGGTATAACTCGCAAAAGTGTACGTACATTAGAATTGACCCGAACTCAATTGTCTCATTACATCCAGAACGTAACAACCCAAATTTATGACATCATTCCTCAGACTAAGGTCAACAAGCCACTCAGACAGAGAAGGGCTTTATTCTCATTCCTAGGAGACTTGTCCCATAATCTCTTTGGCACAGCTACTGAACATGAAATACAAGTTTTGCAAGGACATATACAGAGTATTGCTAACTATACGACAAAACTAAGCAAGTCCTTCGAAATTAACACAGACAAATTAAACAGTGTATTGACCGGGGTTAATCACCGTTTTCATAAAGCATTCCAGGCAATTAAAGTAAACCATGATGAAATACAGAGCGTCATTAACCTCGTTAAGGAAAAATCAGTAACAGAAAACATGCTAGCAGACATCCAAGCATTATCCATTCTTCATCTGGCAAATTTCGACTCAATTAAAATAAAATTCAGTGAAATTTTTCAAGGTATTACCACCCTATTACAGCACAGAATGTCCCCCCTATTAGTGTCACCTCAGCTCCTGCAAAACATACTGAGAGAGATATCAGAGCAAATAGCCCGTAAATATCCACAGTTTAAACTGGCACCGGTAAATCTAAATTACTATTATACCACAAAGGTTCTATATCGCCGTCATAACGATACAGTTTTTATATCTATTAAGATTCCTGTACAGGCTAAAGCTGAAATCATGAGACTGTACAAGGTATTCTCATACCCCACCCCCGTAAATGACAGTTTCACTCATGCCACACAGCTGGTAAACATTCCAGCCTACCTCGCTATATCAAGAAACAGGCAGGCTTACGTGGAGATCACGCAAGGCCAGTTCTCAGCGTGTATGGGAGACCTAATGTTTACATGCCCACATATGGATATACCAAGGTCGACTGATAAGCCGTCCTGCTTAACAGCCATCTTCCTAAAGAATATGGCACAGACACACAGATTGTGTGACTTTAGGTTCTTACCCCATAAACAGAACTCTAAGGTTACTCCCATGGGCAGACACAAGCTGTTGATATCAAACATTGAACAGATCACAAGCTCTTGTCAGGGCGGTCAAATGGAAACAACTGCTGGTTGTGCTCTATGTATCATAAAGATCAAGTGCCATTGTCATGTATACTTAGATGACTATCACTTGAACCCCCGCATTCAAGGCTGCCACTCACAAGCTGCTAGCGTGACAAAATTTCATGCCACTAATCTGGCCATACTTCAATCATTCTTTTCCTCAGAACAACTAATGGACCTGACTCCTGATAAATTATATTCTACACCAATTAATTTCACCATTCCAGATTTTCAGTTATATTCACATAATATTTCCAGATTGTTTTCTGAAGAAAATCAGGCTCATTTAAGTCTCAAACGAGTGGTTCAAGCAGCCAAGAATAAAGTACCGATTTATACAGCACTCACTGACCCTTTATTAGCAGGCGAATGGATCCCCAAAACAACAGAGACAAAGTGGACATTAACTAAATGTATACTTGGATATATTTTCTGGTTTCTGTCAGCAGCTAGTTTTATACTAACCTGTATCTTATTCATTAGACTCCGACAACTCACTTTAGCTCTCACATTACTAAGGACTACTACACGGACGGACGCATTCAAATTAGTATGGACACCTGGTTACTTGACAACTACCAGCGGGGCACCAGAAAACACGGTCCCTGGACTTCCAAATGAATACTTAAGCATCTGTGTTCTTATCATTATGGCTATAGCAGGCCTGGTGTTGATTACAAAGTCACTCTGTAAACGTAACAGCAAGGGATCCACGGCAGTAATGTTACTCATTAATAATGGGAATCGGTGCAAGTACGTTTGTCTAACACAGCTGCCTCTATGTCCAATTCATTACATACTTGACCTATACCCTGTCATACAATCTTTGACTATAAAACGACACCTATTATGGGGCACCCTGAACATTCACTTAGATAATCCGTCCTTTATCAGGACCAGAGAGAAACAAGGCCAAAATCCCCTCCCAGTGTCCATTACAATAAAACCATGGACTGCCTTCCTACTCCACCAGATAATCAATGAACCGTTCTATGAGGCTCGTTTTGTCATAATGCACAATGGATTTATTTATACTAAAGATTGCATTTCCAAAGATAAGTTACCGAATCAAGACTTAAACATTAACAATGAGAATAGAAAACCAATGCCCCAGATTCAGGCATCAGCTCCTCCACCTAGCAATGCAGGTACAAATATTACATTGTATCCTGTTGAAGATTTACATGGGAGTAATCCAGGAACTATGAACAGCTAGTTTTATACTAACCTGTATCTTATTCATTAGACTCCGACAACTCACTTTAGCTCTCACATTACTAAGGACTACTACACGGACGGACGCATTCAAATTAGTATGGACACCTGGTTACTTGACAACTACCAGCGGGGCACCAGAAAACACGGTCCCTGGACTTCCAAATGAATACTTAAGCATCTGTGTTCTTATCATTATGGCTATAGCAGGCCTGGTGTTGATTACAAAGTCACTCTGTAAACGTAACAGCAAGGGATCCACGGCAGTAATGTTACTCATTAATAATGGGAATCGGTGCAAGTACGTTTGTCTAACACAGCTGCCTCTATGTCCAATTCATTACATACTTGACCTATACCCTGTCATACAATCTTTGACTATAAAACGACACCTATTATGGGGCACCCTGAACATTCACTTAGATAATCCGTCCTTTATCAGGACCAGAGAGAAACAAGGCCAAAATCCCCTCCCAGTGTCCATTACAATAAAACCATGGACTGCCTTCCTACTCCACCAGATAATCAATGAACCGTTCTATGAGGCTCGTTTTGTCATAATGCACAATGGATTTATTTATACTAAAGATTGCATTTCCAAAGATAAGTTACCGAATCAAGACTTAAACATTAACAATGAGAATAGAAAACCAATGCCTCAGATTCAGGCATCAGCTCCTCCACCTAGCAATGCAGGTACAAATAATACATTGTATCCTGTTGAAGATTTACATGGGAGTAATCCAGGAACTATGAACCTTGGACTCCTAGGTTAGCGAGGATTATTAGAATTGTATATATATATATATATGTATAAATATGTTTTTGTTATGCAATTATTGATATTGTGACATCTAATATTGTTTCACATACTGATAGTCCCATAAGATATTATTATGTGTATTATGTGTATAGACCGTATCAGTGTCATCATTATATAAACATGTATAAATGATAATGTCATGAACTAAGATATATATTATATTTTATATCTTGGGTTATATATATGTACGCTTAGGCTGTATGATGAATATGTATATAGTGTTTACATATTAGTTAAATGACATTTAACTACATTACAGGAGTATAGCATCATGTTATTACACTTCCTGTAGAGATAATCCTGGCCATAACGATAGCATAAATCCAGTTATTATCATTATTGCATGTCATACTGGTATTCTTGTACTTATATTACAAGGTGTGTATACTCAGTGCTGGCTATATACAGCAACCAGTACTTAACATATATCTATATAATTATCCTTACGAATAGTTGTTATAAATAAACTTACAAAAAAAAAAAAAAAAAAAGGTCATCAGGAATACAATTAAAAAAATAAGTTAGTTAGAAACATACCTAGAGCACACCTTCCAACCTGGCTGACACCTGGCACATTAGTAAGAGCTGCAGAAGACCTCTGCTCAGGTGACCTCCCTCCACTAGTTGCAGGGCATTGGCAGCCGTCCTGGTTGTGACGGCTACATGCCAGGCTACCTGGCATTCCAGGGTCCCACAGGAGGACTCAGACCCTCCTCGACCGCTATACATGATAAGGACCTCAGCGGCCCTTATCAAGGTTTCCACATCTGTGCTCCTTTGGAACTCCCCATAACTGCGCAGGCATCTCTGGTGACACTCGTCACAGCCACAGGTTAGGTCCCAGCGTGGATAACCTAACCTGTCTATCAACTTTAAGGCCCGCCACAGCTGATACAACTGATTGGGGTTTTGATGTCCCACCACCTTCAACTGCCAGTTACAAATAGTAAACAAATCTCTCTTTTTGCAATCTTCCAGGTGAGTGATCATATCACTCACCTGATCTTCCTGCATGGGGACACCTTCACCACACAGAATACACAGTCTGTACATTTCCTCTTCAACAATCAGGGTACCACTAAAACATGTGGTGTACCCACCACACCCATCCGGACAAGGTGTTACAGTCCGGATGGCCATAAGTTCGGTCACTGGAATTGAAGATGCCATTTTCTTATAGAACAAAGACTTAAAGTAAAATGGTCACTAGCTTCCATATATATACCCCAAACCCTTACTACCCCCCCCCCCCCCCCCCTGTCATTTGTCACTTGACTCATCAGCAAACATTGTAAAAAATCTCTCCTTCTTACGGTCTCAATGTTTGCATTGGTCACAAGAAATAAACTTAAGGCTCCATCAAACCTATGTCGGGTCACCGTGTCCATGTTGGCGTTGACAGCTCGGACAATCTAGCAAGAGCTTCCACATCACCCTGACACATTCTCCCTGCTTCCAGGGTCCAGAATAAGTTTCAATTTCATCACCCTTAAAGACCCTGCATACCGTACGTCAAGTAACCTCCTAGCATGCCAATTGATAAAGACATAGCTGAGATTAACTTCCCACTCAATTAACACCTCCCAGTGGAACAAATTTCACGGGGTAATACCATCTAAAGCATACAACATGACTCAGCACAGTAACTGAGTTATGCTTTATTCTTTCCATATAGATGTATTTTTTTTTGAGCGAGGACGCTCATTTTTAAAGCCAGAGGGTATTGATATGAGTAGAGAACTTATGTTTATCTTATTTTTTATAATGATGATAATTATTGAAAGGTGTAGGTATTCATTGTTGTTTATAATGGAATGTATAGTAAATAGTAGTGTAAATTGAGGTTCATTTAGAATAGTCACAGATATACTGTTAAAAAAAGATTGAATGCCAAGATATCTAGAAACATTTAGGGTGAACCAGTTATGAATGTAATAATTACTATTAAGTAATATAAATGTCTTATATCTTAGAAAGAAAGAGAACAAGGATGTAGTTAACATAAAAGACACAGAAGGCACGGATAGTATATATTCGTTTAAGCCAGATAGAGAGAAGGCAGAAGTTCATAGACAGACTTGTTGGTACATGTCACAATTAATAGCACTGACCATACAGTAATAAACTCATAAAGTCTCGGCGGACACACATGCAGTGAAAGGAACAGACAACTCTTGCATACATTATCTCAACACAATTTACATAATCCAGACATACGGTCACAATTAAGTCATAAAAGAACATTCACCAGATCTAGCCACTACGTCAGCAACAACTCTCATACAACAGGCATCAACAGTTCAGCTTTGTTACATAAGGGAGCACCTAGTACAAATCCCAGATTTGAAAGTAAAATGAACAACAATAAATGGAATATATACAAGTTTATTATATACAAGTCTGGGCAGAGAGACCCATGTAAAGATATATATAGGTAGTCAGGGATAGATAAGTCAGTCAGCAGCAGTCAGCGAATGAACGAATAAGAAGATGGTAATAGATGAAATCAAGCAGTGGTCATCGGGTCTCCCGGCTGATTGTTCAGTTCTTGGTGCTGTCACTATCTGTAACAACAGGAGGTAACTATTGTATCTCAAGCTGTATTAGCAAGAGACACTGATACGATCTGTGTGTATTAAGTGACTATCGTGAAGTGATGTACATTATGTAACAAAAACTATATTATATTAGAAGAACAGACTGACTGGAAGCATTAAGAATTATTAAGAAGAGTACTGCTATGTGAAGTATCAATACCGTGTGAAGTCGAATGTCAAATTATTATATACTAATGTGATCACCAAGGATAATTATGTGAATAATCACTATGCCGAAGATTCAGAATAAAGAGACTTGATTTACAATCTATCCCTTGTTATATCTGGGTCATTCCCCCCCAGCCTTATAACAGTACTCTTTGTTTTGCCAATACTTGACCAGCACGCATGTGACACTTATTCATGGGAGTTGTGGTTTCACAGCAAGATTCAGCTTCATCCAATTTAGTCTCGATCACCACACCATCAACACTGGGCAGGATGCTGATGCTGATCCGCTTTCCTTTACTCCGTGCCTCTTTTATTAGATTGAGATCTGCTACCTTTTCTGCAAAGTTTTGATTAGATGCTCTGGAACATACACTCGCAAGATCTTTCAAAATGTTCATCACATTATAGTACCTTCTTGTACTGTTGGTTGACAGTTATTCTGTTGATGGTTTGACATTCTGTGCTGTTATTACTATATTATTGCTCTTTATCCACCTTTCTGTAAGCCAACACTCCTGATATTTCAGTTTTCCTTTCTTGATACATGAGGAAGCGTGTTGACACAGTCATGAGTTAACATGGTATGGAAGGTGTGGCACAAACAACAGAATGATGGTCCTAGTTCCACATTGTATATATACAAGATACTAACACATAAAACTATACCTTATGTGTACCTAATATATATACGACATCAGTTTCCTCTGACTCTCTGTCAGTCATTTGAACATCCACACAGTCCTCTTCAGCTGAAATGTTGGCAACAGATTAAGTGATGCTATTATAATTGACAAGATTGTTTGTTAATAGCTGTTTAACAAGTTTTCAAGATGTTTTGATTATCCTATAGATGTCGTCTTTCATAAAGTATTTATTATAAATTTAATAAGCCCTAAATGCTGCACCTATGCCATTTTAAGACAAATGTTGATTAATGTTCAAGGTATCATATATCCAAACTGCAAATTTCACATGTTCATAAGTGGGTAGCTCTCAAATCTCACCAAATCTCACAAAAATGAGTAGTTCTTAAATCTAACCAATTAGATCAAATATCTGAATTTTACATGTATTTCACATGGAAGATGGTCACAGTGACCTAGTTTCAGCTTTTGAAAGGGAATTTGCTATCTGTCTGCAAATTTCAGATATGTAGTTCAGAAAGATTTGATTGTACCCTACTGACTTGCAATCAGCTGAGCCAGAAATTGAGTTGATGCGATATTAACCCATTCTTTGTGCAGCACATAGAAGTCTTCAAAAACCAAATATCACAAGACTTTAAGGAACTCCACTTAACAAGGAGACTTTTAGGTAAAAATAATATTATAATTTTTTAAGCATATATATATATATATATATATATATACAGACACAGGATCCTTTGCTTCATTTCATCATCAGTTGAACTTTACTTACCTGGGTGCTTACTCCCATCTACTGTCTCTGACATTTTTTTTCATAGGTTTTCTGCAGGTCCTTAAACAGCTTGACCTTGTACTTTGTAAACCACATAAGTCCACTCAGAGACCGCAACAGGGTCTGGTCTTTGTCTTGCACCTCAAATCCATGGTTAATTTTCATATATAACATATATATATTCAGAGTCATGCATTTTATGCATCTTTCTTTCTGTAAATTTCATTAATTGTACAGCAAATCCATATTTTCATCTTTAAAAAAAAATACAGAATGTAACTACAACTGACTGATTGATGTGTTGGCTTACAAACTGCCTGTGAGGCAGAATGTGAAATTCTCCCAGGAAGTCTGCAATTGCACAGTCTTCATTGTACATCCGTCAGAGATGGTAACCTGCAGTTCTTTTCAGCTTACTGATAACCAAGACCACATCGGGTTTGGACTCTGTGGCTTCTGCTTTCAGAAACTTGATGTTATGTCTCCCACACTCTTCATCTTCTCCATCTGCAGTTGTTTCCTGAAAAACAAAATAAAGGTGTTCAGCATCAAAAACAGTTTGATCATTGAAACTTGTACTTGTTAAGAAGATAAATGAAGAGAAGCACTAAATGAAAGCATAAAATGAGGGATGTTTGAAAATACCCATCTAAGTAAACCTAGTCATAATGCTACAGATACACTGAATGTAAAGTAATGCCTCCATTTTGAGGTATGTTATAACAACATTTTAAGATAGTCACCTTTAATGAAGGCACATGGAGAACTTTTTGATGGGCCTGCCATATTTGTCCTGCACCACTTTCAGAACATCACCTCTCCATCTAAGCTTGTCTCGATCTGTTGCCAGGCATGGATTTGACGTGCCTCATGACTTATCATACTGCCATGTCCGTTAACTGTTGTCCTACAGCTTCTGTTGTTATCTCCTGTCAATCACCTTGCTTTTCTTTTCTCTTCATCTCCGTCCCTTTTAGACAGATGTTTGGTAAAATTGTCCAAGTGAAACAATTTGGCAGATGTTGGTAGGGACATTTCTATTGTATGGTGAGTTGTACCATGTGATATTTATTTGTAGCTTTTTCTGCCAGATTTGTTTTGTTTGTTTTGGTTTTTGTTTGGTGTTAATGTTATGTTGAATGTTTATTTGTGTCATGATTCTGAAAGTTTCTTGGTTTCTTTTTTTAAACACAAACAAAGAATGATAAGTCAAGGAAAGATCCTTTCCTGTAAAGTCGTTCCTGTTCTTCCCAATACATTTCTCTTTTCTCGCTCTTACTAGCCTCTCTGAATAAAAGGCAATTAATCTAGCCTAGCAAGCAACCCCCTTATTGGACTTCTGCAACGTCCCCTCCCAGTGTACTTAAGGCTGTTCTACTTAATGGCTTTAGGTTTGAGACCCCATTCCTGTGACTTCTCCTTATCAGCCATTTTACTTTAATCTCTATTCCTTATCAACATAAGCTGCGGTCAGCTTAAGTTTCTAGAAAACACACCAGTCCGACGGGCGGTACTGTAAATAAACCTTATCACATGACCATTTTGTCAAATATATATTTGACAAAAGGGAAAGTCTTTAAGCGTGTATCCCGTTCCCAGGTTGTGTAGCCAACGTTTTACTAATTTTTCCTTCATAGCATTAGTTGTTTTGGGCAGGCAAAAGAAATGTTTGTCGGGATTTTTCTGTTTGTCATTCTTGCAACTGAATGCTTTGCACTCCGCCATTGGATGAGGGAGGCGACTCAGTGCTGGGGATTGCAGAATCAAAGATGTGAAATTCCTTGAATCTCCTGAATGCCCTTTCTACATGTACCCTCATATTAACAATATTCTCATTTTGTTCAGTCTCCTGTCTGGAGAACTGGCTCTTTTGTGCCAAGAAGTTAGGAATGACCAGCATGCATCCCTTCTCATCAAGTAGGTCTTGGATAACAAATCCCTTATCTGCCATTTCCTGATCCCCACTATCCAGAACGTCCAAGTTGCCTGACACCATGGTGATATGTTTATCTGATACGCTACCTGCTTATAGGCTACTAACAAATGTGACTAGTCCAGAGGGTGCAATGCCCACCACACTCTTAAAGGTGGTAGTTCCCTTATAATGGGAATAACATTCCGAATTTAACACGAGACTGGAAGGGGACTGAAGCTTTAGTTCAGTGTTCTGTGGGAAATTACTGAAAAGAAACAAAAGTAAAAATTGTAATACTATATACCACATGTCAGGGGTCCTTTGCACATGCATGAAATATTCTTAAATATGTAAAATGAAATCATTTCAATATTAAATTGAGAAGAAATGACTGAATTATTTTGTATTTAGCAGTATTAGCCAGAAATTGAGGTACGTATTAGCCATGTTAAAGCCAATGTGGCTGTTGCATGCTTAATTGAACTCAAAGTGAACAGGTAAAGATGACTGGCATTGAAGAGGAATGCAATTTTTGCCTTTTATAAGTTCTCTATGGTTGCTGATACAGTGCATTATTTGAGTTCTGATGAAATAAACTGTGAGATTTTGTTGATGTTGCAAAATGTATTTTTTGCATGTTTCAAGTACCCTTTAACTTGAATGTGTAAATACATTACACTGTTGTCACACACAAGAGCATACATACAAACAAATTGTATTGTGTGTCATATCTTTAACCAAAAAATATGTAAACAAAATCAATAAAATAAAATTAGATAACTGTTGATGGGCCAGGGGTTGACTCAGCAATTTTCCTAGCTTTAGGGGGCTTCCTGGGTGGTACGTTTTTCCAAGGAAATTGGGTTGGAACAACGCCTGCTTTTAGTTATCTGACACCTGTCAGGGTCTTCATAAAGTCCTCATCCTTGAAGTGGGCAGAGCATATGTATGTGCTGTTTGTTATCTGTATGTTAAAACAAAAATTCATATAAATTAGACCATTCACTTGCATATAAATGTGGTCTACAAACACCAGTAATGCACAGGCCCTAGTACTGGTTGTGTTAGTAAACCAGTTTTCATGTTATCACTGAGTAACTCTGACTTTTGTCAAAGCAAGTTGGAACTGACTTTCTTCCCTACAGCCTTGCAGATTCTTTATGGTGAGGGAGGCATTTCTTTTGGCTGCAATAACATCCGCTTTTTTGCCTTGCAGATCCCTGCAAAGACTACTGGTACTTATGAGTATAACTTTCAAGACACATAAATCCAGTATAAAATCAAAATCACAAACAGCCCTCAACACGGCCCGACTGTCAGTGTAGGTTTTGATATCTTTGTTTTCTGCTAAAATCAGTAGGCACTTTATTAATTTCTCAGGTTCTTTGTGAACTGCTTTTACGGACTCCCAGTGACAAGACCATAGAGTTAAACTGTGGGATTTCAGCCTCTTTACAATTGGATCACCATCAGTTGTACTGTCATTGAATAAAGCAGAGATGTTTCGGGCTAGCTTCTATAAAGTTGTAGAGGCTTTGGTTTGTCACAAGGGCATTATTTGTAATGGCTTGATCTCAGTCATTGTACCTTGAATAGCTAAGTTCAGAAGATGAACATAGCAATGGACGTATATGGCAAATAGGTACGATTCTTTTATAGGTATGACCAATCCCTTGTGAATGCCAGACATATAAGCAGCATGTGCACCATTGAAACACAGACCTAGAATGTTTCTAATATCCGTTACGCTTTACCGGGAGTACCAAAATTATCTAAGTAAACATTACAGTGGGGAAAATAAGTGAACAAATGTTATATTTCACCATTCTTTCAAACTTGTGGCAATTTCCATTGCATTTTATACATATCTGATGAGTATATCTGTGAATGTGTCTTTTTTTTCACCTTTCTTTGAAGTTCACCTGGTCTTTATTAGTTTTCCACACCTGAACAGGTAGGATATGGCAATTTGATCCTTATTTAAAATCATAATATTTCATGTTAAATATACAATTATTATATTCTTAAACCTTCTTTTGGGCCAAAACCTATATGGTTTTGACTAATTATTGACTGATGTTGCTCATTGCTCTCATCTTCATACTATCTAGCCTGAGGCAGGTTCACTTTCTCAGACCTTCATTCAGTGAGCTGATTCATTCTTTTTCAGTGCAAATACCCACATATACATATCTCAGTTCATTTTATTGCAAATATCCATTCATGATCATTTTCAAAACCCATTTGCATTTGTTATAATTGCAGATACTTGCAGATACCAAGTTTCATTTATTGCCATTGCAGATACACATAAAGATATTAATTACAAATATGCAAGAAGACTTGAAAACACATTACAGCCCTAGATTAATTCTTCTCCATTAATTTTCAGTGCAGATACCCACATTTACGTATCTCATTCATTTTAGTGCAGATATCCATTCATATTTGTTTTCAGTGCTGAGACCCATTTGCTTTTATTTTCACTTCATATTTTCACTGCATTACTAATAAATTGTCTAAGATTTGCATCATGATTAGCCAATTTTAGTGCATGGTTCCCAAGTTTTGGTATTCATGGCAGGTTCAGTGTATTATGAGTTTTTTACATTCTCATCAATCCAGTCATATTACTAGATTTAAAATTATCTGGCCAAAACCATGTTATATGTAGTGATTTCTTATTAAATCCAAATGCATGGAGAACTGGTATTTTATAGTTTTATCATGTCAGCATATCAGCTTCTATATAAGCTCAACCAGAAGATCAAGAAAAAAGCACAGACCACATGTTGAGTGCTACCTTCAGCAGACGGTATATCCACCAATCAAAATGCAATACAGTGAATTCAAAATAATGATCACCAACAGGACCTTGATAAAGTGGTTGCATTTTCAAAGTGTTAGCCGAAGTGAGGTCTGATACAAAGAGCAAAAAAGAATTGGGACTTTGAAAAAGTCATTGTTATTTTGAAGTGGTCACAAAACTGAGATGGTCTCTGGGTAAGGTTTTTCTGTACATTGAAGAGATCCAGAGAAATGAACAAGTCTGAAAGGGCACACTGCTTTCAGTTGACCAGCATGGGATGTTTATTTTTTTAAAAGTGAAATCATACCATTTGTCACTCAGGATTGATGTCTCAGAATATTGTGGCATAGTTGAACACCCAGCTTTTATCAGTAACATTAATTATATTTGTTCATGCACATTTGTCATTGGCTCAAATAATTACTTTCATGGAGCGAACTCCAGTCAACCATTTAAAACACAAATTATAAATATTTCTGTGTGAACAAGTCTTGACAGATACATTGTCCTTTTGAAATTTATATAAATTGAGGTCTTTCCGTGTCATGGTATCATCACTGTTCATGTTCACACATCTTGACTGTCAAGTTCCTTTACCATTATCTGTTCCAATTTGCATTTTTTCATCATCTGTTTATCACCAATTACCTGTGCATGTTATATTCCAGTTAACCGAGGATTTATCCTTTGTTTGCCTTTGTGTGAAAATTTGACATTTGGTTACCTTGGTTTCGTCATTTGTTTACATTTGTATAATATCATCATCTGATTCCCGTGGTTCCATCATGTGTTTGCCTTTGTATGTTATCATCATTTGGTTACCATGGTTCATCCATATCTGTTTGCCTCTGTATGATATTATCATCTGGATATCATGATTATATCACCATTTGCCTATTTATTTATATGTTATCATCTTCTGCTTCTCATGGTCTCATCATATTTGCCTTTACTTGATATAATCTGGTTCCCATTTTTTATCACCAATTGCCTTTATATATTGTCATGGTGTCACAGCATTTTTACTGACTGTTTATGTAGTAAATTCATCATGTTGCCACAGTTTCATCACTGTTTATTTGTGTCATCTCTAGATTTCCTTGTTTCATTACTGTTCCCCTTGTTAACATCTAGTTGCCATTACTCCATCACGCTTGGCCTATGGAATAGTATGAAATCATCATCACTCTTGGCCGTTGTGTGAAATCATCATCTTTTTGACAGGGTATTGATATGAGTAGAGAACTTATGTTTATCTTATTTTTTATAATGATGATAATTATTGAAAGGTGTAGGTATTCATTGTTGTTTATAATGGAATGTATAGTAAATAGTAGTGTAAATTGAGGTTCATTTAGAATAGTCACAGATATACTGTTAAAAAAAGATTGAATGCCAAGATATCTAGAAACATTTAGGGTTAACCAGTTATGAATGTAATAATTACTATTAAGTAATATAAATGTCTTATATCTTAGAAAGAAAGAGAACAAGGATGTAGTTAACATAAAAGACACAGAAGGCACGGATAGTATATATTCGTTTAAGCCAGATAGAGAGAAGGCAGAAGTTCATAGACAGACTTGTTGGTACATGTCACAATTAATAGCACTGACCATACAGTAATAAACTCATAAAGTCTCAGCGGACACACATGCAGTGAAAGGAACAGACAACTCTTGCATACATTATCTCAACACAATTTACATAATCCAGACATACGGTCACAATTAAGTCATAAAAGAACATTCACCAGATCTAGCCACTACGTCAGCAACAACTCTCATACAACAGGCATCAACAGTTCAGCTTTGTTACATAAGGGAGCACCTAGTACAAATCCCAGATTTGAAAGTAAAATGAACAACAATAAATGGAATATATACAAGTTTATTATATACAAGTCTGGGCAGAGAGACCCATGTAAAGATATATATAGGTAGTCAGGGATAGATAAGTCAGTCAGCAGCAGTCAGCGAATGAACGAATAAGAAGATGGTAATAGATGAAATCAAGCAGTGGTCATCGGGTCTCCCGGCTGATCGTTCAGTTCTTGGTGCTGTCACTATCTGTAACAACAGGAGGTAACTATTGTATCTCAAGCTGTATTAGCAAGAGACACTGATACGATCTGTGTATTAAGTGACTATCGTGAAGTGATGTACATTATGTAACAAAAACTATATTATATTAGAAGAACAGACTGACTGGAAGCATTAAGAATTATTAAGAAGAGTACTGCTATGTGAAGTATCAATACCGTGTGAAGTCGAATGTCAAATTATTATATACTAATGTGATCACCAAGGATAATTATGTGAATAATCACTATGCCGAAGATTCAGAATAAAGAGACTTGATTTACAATCTATCCCTTGTTATATCTGGGTCATCCCCCCCCCAGCCTTATAACAATATTATCACTCTTTGCCTATGTATAATGTCATCACCTGCTTCTCATGGTCTCTCCATGTTTGCTTTGTTTGATATCATAGTCTGGTTGCTGTGGTATAATCACTAATTGCCTTTGTATGAATGATATCATGTTTTTATGGCAATTTTACAAATTGTTTGTTTTGAAAATTCCACTGCATTTGGTCCATTTATATAAAACTGGAAGAAAAACATCCTCTTCCCAAATATTAAATTTTACCAGATACTTACAAACTCCAGGTTAAACATGATGGTCTTTGACTGTTGGTGACCAGCTGGCCTTCAGAAGAATTTGTCTTATTTGTCACTCTGTACCATCTCTCACTTTCACCTGTGACACCTTGGGCTGTTGTTACATAGGTGTAGTTGCCAATCACACACTTGAGTATGTATCAAAAGCATAAAGTCACATGTTTACTCCAGTTTGCTGTACAGAGAGACTGCCACTAGAAGACTATAAGAAATCTTCATGACTACAGTCTGTAGTTGAGTAGTTGAATCGTGTAGTCTCTTTCGTCCACGTTTTCTTGGTCTCCCATATTTTGCTCTCATGTCGGCAGCATCTTGAGAGTCGGTCTTTGGTATTCTTATTACTTTCATCTTGATGCAAAGGCTTTCTTTCCAGGATTGTGTACAACTGACCATTTAGTTTAATTAAAATGCCTGTCATTTTGAAGCACATTTCAGCATGACTGAATGATAAACCTCTAGAGTGCCAGCATGACAGAAGCGTGACAGCTACTTGATATCCCTGACCAAACAGGGCTTTGCCAGCACTGCTTCCAAAGCATCATAGGCAGGCGAGTCTTTATTTAACCATATCTTGGTTGCAACACTTTGATCAAGTGGGGCGTGGGCACATTTGTGGAAATATGTCAGCCTTCCCACTGGTGCTCATTGGTTTTGTGATATAAAAAGGAGAGCCACTTCTCCTCCAAGATATCAGGATTCTGGTCAAAGGTAGCAGCACACCAATTGAGATGGTTTGTGATGGAGCAGATCCTTGGCTCCAACTCCCTGCATTCCCTTTATCTTTGCTGCAACTACCAACTGTTTTCTGATAGAGTTTGTCAAATGATACACATCAAACTGGTGATCAATTTCTTTACTGGCATGCTTCTTTTACATCAGGCTTCTAACCCCAACATGCCTGTCATTTGCAACCTCCTTTACATTTTTACCAGATTCTAAAAGCTGTTCCAAACATCCCTCAAAGCCCATTTTTTTCCATGGCGATAGAGCTTCCTGCTTCAGACACCTGCACCACTGTGAAATTCAGCACTTTCTGTCTCACAGGCTCAAGCAATGTACAGGTGCAATATTTGGCATTATAAACAGAAGAGGCACACCTGCCATCACCACAAAGAGTGATGATCAGGTTTCCTATCTGAGCCAATAAATCTGTACTATGTTCCTGCCAAGCATTGTTAACAACAGGTTCCAACATCTGGTTTTGAATTTTGTAGGTGTCCTTAGAAATGTATTGCAAATTCAAGAGCTGGGCAAATTGTTCCATGTTAGCCTGTGTTCTACCTGTAAAAAGTGTAGCAGCATCAACCAAAAGGCTATTAACAGGCTTTTTTACTAATCATCAGCTAGGCATGCCAAGTATAAAGTTGACCATTGAGGCAATAAACTTTAGCAGTAAGATCACATCCTGTCTGACTGCTGATCACTTTATCCACTGGCATGTCACAGTTGTTACACCTCACTCGGTGTTAAAGTTGCTTGAGTTGTGCCCAAAAGACAATGAACTTGCGGTCATCAACTGAATGTATAGACTCGTCCACTGATTCCTCTTCAAAGCTATCATCAGAATTAGACAGATCTTTTACATCAAAACTGGAGTCTATATCCTGGTCATGGCCCTTTCCAAAAGGCATGGTGAAGGAATCTTCCAGGTCATTTCCTTTTATATGAGTAGATGACATAAAACCTTCACTTGGAAAAGCCACAGGGGTGAGAGAAAGTGGCCCTTGAGAAACTGATGGAGAGTGATGTAGTGTTTTGGGTGGTGTGAAATTTATTTCTGATGTGTGTGCGGATGAGGTTTGGTTGTATGGTGTATGACTGTGTGTATAATATGGTCATGTGAAACACCTGCTGGTTGGGCAACATTAGGCAGGTCAGGGTTCTCCCACTGAGTAAATGCAGAACACTTCTCTTCACAGATGTTGGTAGCATCCCTCTGGGTGGAAGCATCTACAGTATTCTAAAAAACCATTAAATTAATATAAATTATTGTAAATGTTGTGATTAAATCCACTCATATTGTTATTATAAAAATTACATGTGTGCCAGAAGAAACATGAATATACATTTGTATATAATGTTATAATAAAAAAAATTAACTTGCAATAAGACAATAAACAGTTACAGTAAACCATTATGTAATTATATATTATATATATATGTGTGTATGTTATATATATGTAATAAGTAATTTGCATAACATTCTTGCATTGAGAATATATTATAATGGAATGAAACCATAAATTATAAACCATCTTGTATTTCCCTATGTGTGTGGGCTCGTGACATGTATATACTAAATGAGATACTTTCATGTGAAATACATAAAAACTTACAATATGAGATACTTTCATATGAAATAAATAAAAACTTACAATATGTGAAAAGGTATTAGGTACATATATTATTTACCCTCTGTGCTGTAGCTGTGGAGTTGCCAATTTCTTCCAGAGGTCTCTCAGGTAGTTTACCCTGTGTAAAAAAAAAGATTATACATGCAGTTGTACAATGACTATTGCATAGTATCTTCAATAAAGACAATCTCTTTCAAACGGTATACACATGTTGTAAAGACAGTAAAAAAATTTACTTCACCAACTAACTTGTGATATCAAAAGTACATTTCATCTTAAGATTATGTAATAAAAGGAAATATCTTGTGTATCTCTGACATTCGTTTTTGAAATACTTAGCATGGTTCACTTTAAGCATGGAAGTAAAAAGTCCTCATGGAAGAGGAATATAATATTGATTACAATAAATAATGGCATGAAAATTTTAAAAAATACAAAATATGTCACTGTCACTTTTACAAACAATTGAATAAAATCACATTAAAAATACCTTTGTTTCAGCTAAGCTGGTGTGTTTTTGGAGCCTCAGCAGGCCCACCTCCCAGCAATGACTGCCAGGAAAGAAAATAAAAGAAAATGAGTGTTAAGACTAAGTTTGACACTGATTACACTGACAATCGTTCACGCTGACAGAGATTAATCTTACAATATTTTGTAGAGGTCATATTTTACCCTTGACCAGGCATAAATTCACTAGTTAAACAGTACAAAGTATTTCATCCTTTTAGCAAATATAGCTTACAGAACATAACTGGTTCAAATGTTTTCGATCCTCCCCCCCCCCCCCCCCTCTTTTCCATGGGCGATAAAGGGAACATAAGATAAATAGGACATCCACTCACAACAGATCGCAGGGAAATTGAATAAACAAAGCCTCATTAGAAATCCAGTTTATATTTTCAATTCATTTGTAACTGCCTGAAATAAAAATTACTTGAAGATAACAGTGATTGTTTTAGATTTAGTATGTTGACTGAAATGAGATGACACTTGCCTGCTTTTGTGCCCACTTGATGGCCCGCTGCTGATGACCACTGTTCAGTCTTTCTGTGATCAAAGAGTGTTGGCACTGCATCAGGCTTAAGTCGCTTAGACCTGATACTCCTGTTGCCCGTCGTTATGGCCATGATATCCGGACCAATGCAATCCTTCGTGAAATGTTCTTCACAGAGTACCCTGCTCTTGCCAAAAATAGGTAGCCATGGAGAAAGAATCCATGGCCAATGTTGTGCAGCCATTTTTGAGCTATTTCCCATTAGCTCAGGTCTTTGCGGCCATCAGGGATCACGTAGAAAGATATCCCTTGGTGTTCTTTCGATGGTTCAAACAATCAACCGCTTGACACTGAAGCATCTTTGATTTCGTAGTTGATAATTTCACAGATTTGACAAGGCTTTAAGTAATACATGTGCACCGGAAGTAACAGTGTTTGGGTTGCCACCGAGTCATTGTCCCGTGTTATCTCGCCTTCTTATGGAGCAGTTGACGGCTGCAGAAGCTGTCATGGCAGTGCCCAGTACTGCACTTTCCGATGGCAATTCCATATTGTTACAGATACTTTTTTATAGTTTGTAATGTGCCCGGCCATCCCTTCAAGTCTGGCATTCATTTATAGGGATTAATTTGCAAGGCTTCCACCCCTTTTTCTATTTCATACATGCACTAACACAAGCAAATGGATAAATCAGTCATACCAGCTTATTAAGTCATGCTAAATTAAAAAAAAAATATGCTTACACTAAAGGGATAAAATTGGTCATCTATGAAGAATAATTCGCCAATGATATTCCATTTAAAAATTTGAATAATATTAGGTATTTATAAGTAATTTCAAAGTAAACTCAGACTTAAACCACTGTGTTAATGCAATATGCATGTAGATAACCATTATACACTAAATTAGTAGTTTTATCTGAATAATTTATATCAGGAATTGCATTGAAGAAAATCAACCAAATAGACAAGGCAGGAGCTGCATATTCCACAAGTTCAAATAATAGTAAAAAGTGTCTCCTCTTGTGGGTTTAATATATGATTTAAAATTAAAATTTACAGCTGAATCTTTAAATACAGGTTGTAAATCACTTGAATTTTAGTCTACACAGCAAAATGACCAGGAGTCTTAATCAATATTTATCAAGTGAATTATCAAGTGAATTAAAACAATCTGTAACATTGTAAAAAATATTATCTCAACAGTAGTAAATATAAAGTGAGGGTAATTATTTATACAATCAAAGATGAGATGTAAAGCTTAGATGATTAGCTTTTGCTGGTTCATACTTGAGATATACTTACCTGACAAACAGTTGCATAGTATTTTCTCAGTCTTGTCGCATTCATGAGCTCTGTTTTTTCACATCCAGCTGCTTTGGTAAGCTTGTTGAGAACTGCCCAAGTATCTAAAAGGCTTCCGCCAGGATCGGCAAAGAACTAGTTATTTGCTGGTAAGATGCCACAAACATGTCTGTGCTGCAGCAGTTTTGTCCATGGCTTTCTTCACATAGGTTGTATGGAGCACAGATACATGACATTCACACTTCCCCTTAATATGCACTAGATCTAATCTAGAAAAAGTAACTTTCTATCCCCTAAAGGAAAGTGTCTAAGGCTTACAAACAACTGAAGCTTAACACCATCTTACCTGTGTCAAATACATTTAATCACAAATTGTATTATAAAATAATGTAAAGTTTGCTTATCTTTTTTCAAGTTATCATAACAGCTAGTTTAAATTAGCATCATATTAACATGTTAATTATTTAAACCACAGAAAATCACTTATATTTATGATAAAATAAAAGTTAGCAAAGTGCTTGGCATTAATGTACATACAATTGTTGATACAATGTCAACTGTTAATAATATGACCTGTCTTATATTTAGAGCAGAGATAGTAAGCTTTTTGCTAAATTGTTGCTGATGGGTGTACAAAATTTGTCATAAGGTTCACTATGAATAGTTCTCTATTATCTAAAAATGATATTGGGAGAAGAAATCATCTGAAAGTAACAACAGTAAGTGAAGAATCCATTCGTCAAATATTTGGATCCACATTTGAAAAAATGACAAGTTCCTTTTCAAAGCTGGTAAGTGTCTTCAGTTTTGTTGTTTCCAATTTCCTTGCAGTTGGGTTGATTAGGATGGTCAGTAACCAGAAGTTTTGCAGATTCCCCTGACCTCCTTTTCTTGAAAATGGTCACTCTGCATAACGTAACCTCTGCAAGTTACCTCCATGTAGAAGGCTTTGGAATTGCTACCAGTTCTGTTACTAGTCTTCTGATCATTTTTTCTCAAAATACCCCTTAATTCTCACCAAATCCAAGTGTCTTCAGTTTTGTTGTTTCCAATTTCCTTGCAGTTGGGTTGATTAGGATAGTCAGTAACCAGAAGTTTTGCAGATTCCCCTGACCTCCTTTTATTGAAAATGGTCACTCTGCATAACGTAACCTCTGCAAGTTGCCTCCATGTAGAAGGCTTTGGAATCGCTACCAGTTCTGTTACTAGTCTTCTGATCATTTTTCTCTAAATACCCCTTAATTCTCACCAAATCCACCAAGTGTCTTCAGTTTTGTTGTTTCCAATTTCCTTGCAGTTGGGTTGATTAGGATAGTCAGTAACCAGAAGTTTTGCAGATTCGCCTGACCTCCTTTTATCGAAAATGGTCACTCTGCATGACGTAACCTCTGCAAGTTGCCTCCATGTAGAAGGCTTTGGAATGGCTACCAGTTCTGTTACTAGTCATCTGATCATTTTTCCCTAAATACCCCTTAATTCTCACCAAATCCACCAAGTGTCTTCAGTTTTGTTGTTTCCAATTTCCTTGCAGTTGGGTTGATTAGGATAGTCAGTAACCAGAAGTTTTGCAGATTTGCCTGATCTCCTTTTATTGAAAATGGTCACTCTGCATAACGTAACCTCTGCAAGTTGCCTCCATGTAGAAGGCTTTGGAATCGCTACCAGTTCTGTTACTAGTTTTCTGATCATTTTTCTCAAAATACCCCTTAATTCTCACCAAATCCACCAAGTGTCTTCAGTTTTGTTGTTTCCAATTTCCTTGCAGTTGGGTTGATTAGGATAGTCAGTAACCAGAAGTTTTGCAGATTCCCCTGACCTCCTTTTATTGAAAATGGTCACTCTGCATGACGTAACCTCTGCAAGTTGCCTCCATGTAGAAGGCTTTGGAATCGCTACCAGTTCTGTTACTACTCTTCTGATCATTTTTCTCTAAATACCCCTTAATTCTCACCAAATCCAAGTGTCTTCAGTTTTGTTGTTTCCAATTTCCTTGCAGTTGGGTTGATTAGGATAGTCAGTAACCAGAAGTTTTGCAGATTTGCCTGACCTCCTTTTATCTAAAATGGTCACTCTGCATGACGTAACCTCTGCAAGTTGCCTCCATGTAGAAGGCTTTGGAATCGCTACCAGTTCTGTTACTAGTCATCTGATCATTTTCCCCTAAATACCCCTTAATTCTCACCAAATCCACCAAGTGTCTTCAGTTTTGTTGTTTCCAATTTCCTTGCAGTTGGGTTGATTAGGATGGTCAGTAACCAGAAGTTTTGCAGATTCGCCTGACCTCCTTTTATTGAAAATTGTCACTCTGCATGACGTAACCTTTGCAAGTTGCCTCCATGTAGAAGGCTTTGGAATGGCTACCAGTTCTTTACTAGTCTTCTGATCATTTTCCCCTAAATACCCCTTAATTCTCACCAAATCTGCTGTAAGAGGCAGCACTTGAGGTTTTTCATACCTATTCCGCTTTTTTCATACCTATTCCTCATTTCCTTCAGAGGAGATTTTGTCAGTCCATTCGCTCAGATGAAGACTGATGTAGTTCTTCTCTCAAAACTATCCCACTTTAAAATTTGACCACGTTTTTAGAGCAAATGACCAAGCCTGATAGCAAGAGTACTAATTCCATACTCTTTTTGTCCAGAGGCTGTTACCCTAAGGTCACAAAGTTTTGGGTTGAGCTGATATTCATATCAAAGTTCTTTCCTGACAACATGTTTTCTAATTGTGTGCCATTTCCCACACTGTTTAAGTCTGGCTAGTTGTTGCATTATTTGACTAATGTCATTTTTGCGAACCATTCCTAATTTGTTAATCATGATCTCCCCATATTTCTTTATCAAAGGATCACTGATTTGGATGTCGTCATGGTACATTGTCCAGAGAATATGTCTCAGATCATTCTTCTTTGCTTAAAGCTCTTCAGCCCCAGATGGCAGCAACCTTCCTTGAACAATAACCCAGGTATTTTCTGGCACATCTTTGTCTTTTTTGTGCTTGCACTTTGCACAATGTCTCCAAAATTTCTAATCTTTGCAAAATCCCATGCTTAAAATGCAGGGGAGATACTGTGAGGGCTTGAAAGTGGCCTGTAATCGCTTTTTGACTATAATTTCCCCTTTCCCACTCATCTGAACTTGGATATTGTGTTAAAGGAACCCTTATTTCCAAGCAGCTCATATCCAAGGGCCCTTTCCTTCCTGTTGTTTGACAGCAGTTTAGCACTCTCTGGTTCCTGAGAGTGAACACTCATAAAATGTTTGTTCAGACTATGAACAAGTAGTTTTCCACCAAAAGTTACATGCAAGCTTCTTGCGCATCTTCTTGACTGTTGACATATAGACTGTATAAAATAAAAAAAAATTAATTAGCACTGGGTATACTTGTTAGATGGCATGTAGGAAATAGAAAAGATAAGATAAGTTGGCATAGTATACAAATTTTTCCAAAATGATTCAGCACAACTAAATAAGCTAAGCTAAAGTTTATTGTTATAGCAAGAATTCAGTGTTGCATACACTGCCAAGACTAATTTAGCCAGCCCCCCCCCCCCCCCCAAGTACGAAATAAATGCATCCAATTCAATAAATTTTTGTGACATGAATTATCTATGAAAACATGGGAAGAGGGTGCATATTATACATCTTTTCACTTCTTTGGATATTTTGACAGGTTCAGAAAGAAAATGATACTTTCCACATTATCTCAAACTGTTTACAATATTTTATTACAACACAGAATGGGCTTTTAAGACTATCTATAAAAATCCCAAAAGTGATGTTTTATGCTGAATATATCCTACCTATTTTAGTGATGACATTTAAAAAAAAGAAAGTCAGTCCTGAAAGATGTAAATTCAAATGGACAACAAATTTGATTCACTAGTACTTGCACTGCCAAATACATATACAATCCTATTTAATACAAATCTCAGTAAATCATCACATATATTCATAAGGAGAAACAGCTAACGTTCACTGTAACATTACACTGAGACCAAATGTGAAGGTGACAGATCACAATAGATATCCTTTACTGATCAGTACTGATCAGCATAACCTCTTTACAATTTGCTTTATTCTTGTTTTCATAATTTTATGAAAACAAAAAAAAATCTTTACAATTTAACTATAATGAGCTGTATTCAGATAAATGAAGAAAACTTAACAATTATTGTGTTGATGATGCGTTCATCCAATTCTTTGGTTACCTTTGCCCCTGAGCCACTGATGCTGCCTTGAGCCAGTTCTTCTTTGTCAAACATAATGGTATAGTAAAGGTATATATCAAGTTAGTGTATAAATGGTTAATATTGTAGAGATTTAACTTAGTGACCATGCTGTGATCACCAGGCTTTCAGCTGGTATCACAGCATGATACAGGCTCCGCATCTGGTGATGACCCCTGTATAGTTAACACATGTGTATATATAGGGGACCCCCCTGTGTGTTTGTAGTCCTAGTTTGCCATCATCATACTCAGCAGGTAATCAAGCAACTTTAATGATTTCAGGCTCACATATATATTACCATTAGTTCTAAGAGGATCCAGGATATCTAGAATATATATTTTGTAATTATTGAGATATTTGAATATACATAGAAATTATAATTATCCTAGACAAGAAAAAAACGCCAGTTCTGTGTAAATTACCATATAAATATTTAATATTATGAGCTGAGATTTGGTGCATTCAAAGTAGTAAAGATGAAGTTTAATTAGTGTTAATTACAGGATTTTTTCATATAATATTACAGAAGATATAGGTATATTAATCTTGGACACAAAACACAGAAATTCAGTTTGTCATGATTTTAGGGGTAGAAGTCATAGCGTTGGTCACCCTCAGCCAGCCAATCAGCTCCCTGCTGGGGGTGATTACTTAAGACCAGATGCCCATTAACAGACACAGAGTCCGTTTTGAATTCAACCTGTGCTGGACACCAGTAAGCCAGCCAGGGCTTAGCCAGTCAGTTCACTAGTGCCTGCCAGCCTGGAAGATATGTATGATTTATTTAAATAAAATATTTTGTGGACAATAATCAAGGATTCAAGTCACTTAACTACTTTAAAAGCCATAAGGTACCGCATCAACTCACTTCGGCTTGAGACATTTTTACATATTCTCTTTTGGAAAGGGTAAAGATAAACTGCTGAATTTTGGCACAATTCCTTCATCTATAAAATTTTAGATACACATATGCATGAAATTTAGTTCACTAAACAGAAAAAAATGTGAAACAATTTATTTTCTTGTTTATTTAAATGATTTCTAAATAAGAAAACATAACTTAATCTTGCAAAAACAGAGCAAGAATATGAACAGACATTAGTTTTTATTTGCATTTCTTTGCAAATTACAAAGTAAAGAATTTTAGCAAATAAAATGTTTAAAATAAACAGATTTGACTGATTGTAACAGCATGTGATATAGTTAGACACCTGAGACATGCTTTAAAAATTATTGGAAGGTTCTTTTATTAGCTCAGCTGACTTTAAGTCAGCTGAGGAATAGGTATGGTGCTTTGTCCGTTGGCCGTCTGGTAGTCAGTTAGCAGGGCACAAACCGTAACCCCAGAGGCCTATAACAAAAAATCTAGGGAGGTCCATAAAAGATCTTCTTGGAAACCTGAAAATAAGTTAATTGATAACTATTTTGTCGTTTATATCAAATTATTACTATATTATTATATGCCCCATTGCGAAAATTAAACCCCGTGAAATTATGAAAAATTGCCTAAACACGAAAATTGAGCCCCGTAAATTCAAAGCCAACCACAGTATTTTTCAGTTTCAGCCGAGGCTGATGAAGCCATTCCATGTCACCTTTCTCAAGATCAATCAGCTACAAAATAAAAAACATGGAACAAAAGACCGTATAACCACAATGCCTTGTGTCTTGTGTGTAGAAAAATCAACCAGGCCTACCTTTATTATGCCTAAGTATAAATATATGGCTATATTGTACCATTTCCCAACAAATTCTTTAAATAACTGAACCCTGAATAGAAACGTGAAAGATTCTCACAAGATTTCATATAACAACATATACATGATTTACTGTGCATCAGTGTCAGATTCATGTAGGATTGTTACAGCAATTGGTATACTATTAAAATTTGTGAAAAACATTGATTTCGGATTTTCTGAAATCCTGCCTGTCATGAAAGCATGCAACACCTGTCTTTATTGTCTTGATAAGACCAAAATGGCATAAATAATTACCCTGCTTTACTGTTTCTACCCTAATAACTTTACTTATTTAGTGTTTTGTAAATTAAGGTTGATGTTGCATCATTTCTTACTTAACTGTAACAAATATTGCAATAATATCTGATACAAACCCGAATGCATGGCATCTGCAAGTGTATCAAAAGAACTGCTAATTTTGATATCCACGATGCCTCTGATCTCATATAAACTTTCAGGTATTTCACATGCTACATTTAAACACCGAACAGATATTACCTCATGCAATGTTCACTGTCACCTCAGTTGAAAGAAAGTAACTGAATTTTCATTTTCAGTTAATGTCCAAATGTGGAAATAATTGCCTTGCAAAGCTTAAGGCAGCTTGATCTATTGACTCTTATATATAATGTAATCTCATTAATAATATGTAAACTCATTAATACATTAATAAAACACAATCATGACAGGTGGACTTACCATTATGACATCCAGCTCACATGTGAGAAAAATCAGCTATTATCTCAACAGGAGTAAATATAAAGTAAGAGTTATTATATATACAATTAAAGATGAGATGTAAAGCTGAGATGATTAGCTTTTGTTGGTTCAAACTTGAGATGTACCTTCCTGACCAACTGTTGCACAGTATTTTCTCAGTCTTGCTGCATTCAAGAGCACTGGTATTTCACATCCAGCTACCTTAATAAGCTTGTTGAGAACTGACCATGTATCTAAATGGACTCCGCCAGGATTAGCAAAGAAACAGTTATTTGCTGGTAAGATGCCACAAACACCAGTGCTGCAGCAGTTTGTCCATGGCTTTCTACACATTGGGTGTAAGGGGTACAGGTACACAATGCTCACACTTGCCCTCAATATGCACCAGATCTAATCTAAAAAATATATAATTTCTATCACCTAAAGGAAAGTGCTTAAGCTTACAAACAACTGAAGCTTAACTGCACCTTACCTGTGTCAAATACACCATATCACAAATTGAATAATATAATAATGTAAAGTTCACATATCGTGTTTCAAGTTATCATAACAGCTAGTTTAAATAAGCATTATTTTTATGATAAAACCAAAGTTAGCAAAGGGCTTGGCATAATAATCGTTCATAATAACGTCACATGATCGGATCACATGATTTGTAGCATACGTCGCGCATTGCATGCTGGTTAATAAAGTTGTCTAAGTCACAATGGCGGGTTGTTGATCAGTACATTTATGGCGACGAGCGTAAATTCAGACAAAGGGAGAGTGACAGCAACCAAGCCTGCTTATCGCATCGTATTTCATGCCAGCAATAACATGTGTACAAGCAGACCAAACTCGAGATCAGCGGCTGAGCAAGGTAAGCCGAAAATACCTCTTCAAACTCTTGCTAGCGTGAACTGTTGTCGTACAGACACGCTATTATTGCCCGCAGTGCCATGCGCTTGATCCTTCCAATACTTCATGCTACGGACCACCTTTCAATTCAAACGACTTTAAGAACTTTGCTGCAGAAGAAGGATTCGAACATCTGAATATAACGCCACTGCATCCTCAAGCTAATGGAGAAGCAGAACAGTTCATGAGACTACTAAACAAGACTGAACAGATAGCCAATCTTCAAAACAAAGACCAGTACGAAAGGAGAGCCGCGATACAAGACATGCTGACAGCGTTAAACAGATAGCCAATCTTCAAAACAAAGACCAGTATGAAAGGAGAGCCGCGATACAAGACATGCTGACAGCGTATCGTTCATCGCCACACCCAGCAACAGGCGTGACACCTTATGACGCAATGAACAATCGAGATATCCACACAAAACTAGACTACATCAAACCCAAAGATCGAACCAGCCCAGAGGATGAAGAGATAGACAAAAGAGATGCTAACTACAAACTAAAAATGAAAACTTATCAGGAAAACAGAAATATTCGTCAAGCCAATCTTATACTGGGAGATTATGTCCTAGTCAGACAAGCAAAGAAAACAAAATGGACTACACCATATGAACCAATATTCCACATAGTCATACACATAGCAGGATCACAGATCACAGCCAGAAGGATAACAGAGTACACATAGATTTAGAGATCATCCTATTACAGATTCTGCACAGGCACAAACAAGATCAAATGATATATACACTGAACAACTTTCATCAGATACCGCAGCTGAAGCAGTGGAAATTCTGACGCCTACGACACCAGCAAAAGTTGTGCAACCAAATGAGATAAATGATGGGGAACACCAAAGTACACCAGAAACCACCACACAAAGGAGACCGAGCCAAGAGAGACGCAGACCTGAATATCTTTAAGACTATGATGCGCCATGAGCAATAAGCTCGACATTGTAAAAGGGTGTAGGCGGATCGCTGCCCTTAAATTGGCCATCAGTTAACAGTTGTATACCATATCATTTGAGTTTTGTAGTAAATGGTTAATTGTTATTACTGAAAAGACAGAGATACATGTAATTATATTTGTAATTTGCAACTGCATAGCTTAAGATTAATTGTTTAAAAAGGACACTAACCACATCCATCAACATAAGTTTACATAAGGGATTTATTATGCCATGAGACGGTCAGAATTCAGATGCATTAACAGACTCGCATGAGAGATTACAGAAATCAAGAAGCAACACTATGTTGAGACCATAAGTATATTTATTACAACTGTGGTATTGCTGAAATAATTCCTCTGTAACAGAAAACAAAACTGTATTAACTGTAACACCAACACATAAACAAACATGTTACAGTACTTCTCTAAAGGTTGGGAGGAAAGTAGTATCTTTGATCGTTCATAATAACGTCACATGATCGGATCACATGACTTGTAGCATACGTCATGCATTGCATGCTGGTTAATAAAGTTGTCTCAGTCACAATGGCGGGTTGTTGATCAGTACAATTACGTGTATATACAATTGTTAATATAATGTCAACTGTTAATAATATGACCGGTCTTATATTTAGAGCTGAGATTGCAATCTTTTTTTCCAAATTTTTACTGATGAGTGTACAAAATGTGTCATTAGGTTCACTATGAATAATTCTCTAATATTAAAAAATGATAGCAGGAGAAGAAACCACCAGAGAGTAACAACAGTAAATGAAGAAACCATTTGTCAAATTTTTGGATACACATTTGAACAATGGTGTCAAAAACCTTTTGACAAGTTCCTTTTCAAAGCTTTTAAGTGTCTTTTCAGTATTTTTTCCAATTTTCTTCCAGTTTGATTGATTTAGATAGTCAGTAACCAGTTTTGCAGATTTCTTTGACCTTTTATTGAAAAGGGTCCCTAAGCATAACGTAACATTTGCAAGCTGCCTCTTTGAAGAAGCCTCTTGAACCGCATCCAGTTCTCATCTTTTTCTCTAAATACCTCTTAAATTTCACCAAATCTGGTGTAAGAGGCAGCACTTGAGGTTTTTCAAACCTATTCATCTTTAAGGTAGCCAGTGCTACAGTGGAGATTTTGTCAGTCAATTCGCTCTGATAAAGACTGATGTAGTTGTCAGCCTCTTTTCTCATTTCATCATGGTCTTCCCTCAAAGCTTTATTTTGACCACATTTTAAGATCATACAGCCAAGCCTGATAGTAAGAGATAGTAATTCCATACTCTTTTCTTTCCAGAGGCTGTAAACCTTAGGTCACAAAGTATTTGGGTTGAACTGATAATCGTATTGAAGTTCTTTCCGACAACATGTTTTCTAATTGTGTGCAATTCCCCACGCTCATTTTAAGTCTGGCTAGCTGTCACATTCCTTGACTAACGTTGTTTTTGCGAGCCATTCCTAATTTGTTAATCTCCCCATATATCTTTATCAAACTATCACTGATGATAGAATTTTGGATGTCATAATGGTGCATTGTCTGCAGAATATGTTCCAGATCATTCTTCTCTGCCTGTGGCTCTATAGCCCCAAAGAGTAGCAAACTTCATTGAACAATAACTGAGGTATTTTCTGGCACTTCTTTGTCTCTTTTATGCCTGCACTTTGCACAATGTCTCAATAATTTCATATCTTTGAAAAAGGCCATGCAGTAAATGCAGGGGAGATACTGTGAGGTCTTGAATGTGGCCTTTGACAGATTATTGACTATCATTTCCCCTTTCCCACTCATCAGAACTTGAATATTGTGAGGAAAGGCACCCTTATTTCCAAGCAGCTCATACCCAAGGGCCCTTACCTTCCTGCTTTTTGACAGCAGTTTAGCAAATCTCTGGTTCCTGAGAGTGAACTGCTTTAAAATGTTTGTTCTGACAATGAACAAGTAGTTTTCCCCAGAAGTTAAATGCATGCTGCTTGTCATAAACATGTTCCCCTTTGCGCGTCTTCTTGACTGTTGACACATAGACTGTATAAAAAAAAAACCTTAAATTAGCACTGTTTACTTGTTAGATGGCAGGTGGCAAATAAACAATAAAAATTATTTTTTTAGAAAAGCTAAGTTGGCATAGTATACATATCTTTTCTAAAAAAAAATATTTTATTGTTTGTTAATTTGGTATAGTATAAGTTGGTATAGTATACATAAACCTCTTTTCCAAAATGATATGGCATGACTACATAAGCTTAATTTAAAATTATAGCAAGAATGCAAATTCAGCGTTGTGTAGACTGCTGCCAGCATCCTTTGAACGAGCAGTTTATTAGCTGGGACGCAACTAGCACCAGTCACGACCAAGACTGATCAAGATCCAAATGCATACCCTTTTATAATTTTTTTGAGTTCTGGACTGCTCCTGTGCAGAAGCACCACCATCA
The DNA here is from genome assembly GCA_026874595.1 of Sipunculus nudus. NCBI lineage: Eukaryota > Metazoa > Annelida > Sipuncula > Golfingiida > Sipunculidae > Sipunculus > Sipunculus nudus. Next base: position 46,174,395 of record CM049321.1, read on the forward strand.
TTTTTATCATCTGGAGCAGGAACCATTTCCTGGACAAGGAAACTTTCACCATCTGGTGATATCGGTGGATCATATGATTGTGCCTTCCTGTCAAGCACTTCTCCATCTGGAGGTGGAAATGTTAGGGAGACCTTCCTTGGTAAAGTGAAGACTTTTGGGTCTGGTTAATGGGTGGCTGGACAGATTGTTAAACACCATAGCTCAAAGGATAATACCCTTTACTCAAGGGACTCTTAGTCTGCTGAGCTAAATTGGGGAGTGTCACCTACCATTGTCTCTATCCTGTCCTCCATCAGCTTTATTATGGTCACAGGAAGAGTCTTTCTTTCCTTCATTGTTCTTCTCATGGTCATTACAGGATTCACTTTCAGAAAGTTGAACTGTTGGCCGTTTTATCTCACTAATCATGGCCAAAACATGCTGCATTAAATAAAACCAAAAAGGAAAACATTATTTGTTTTGTAATAATTGTCATTGAATGTATACCAAGTACCTCTTTCTAGCTCTGATTAGTTGTAGTTTCAGAAATCTAAATGTTTTGGGATGGTTTGATTATGTACAGGACTGCCTTAGCATAATTTATGTAACAAAAATATCAAAATTTTATTATTTTGGAGACACCATTGATATTTTGATATGTTTTGTCAAACTGGTCACATTTATTCCACAGTAATCAAAATCACAGTAGTGTCAAAGCCACTAATTGCCAAATTTGGACTATGAGACTGATAATGACAGGAGCATATAATACTCATAATGAAGAATATAAAACACATCCTAAAGGCTCTCTGCCTAGTAATATTAAAATGAATTTGTGACCTTTCAGATCATTGATCACATATTTGCATGGTCCATCATTCAAATAGTTTTTCCTTCTTATGAAAGAACTATTGTGTGAAGTATAAAAAATGTGTCTATCAAAACATGTCTCAATAACTGAAGACTGGTGATAACCAGATTTAAGTCAAGTAAAAGATTGTGTAAACACATCAAAAGCTGGACATATCTTATATTAATTTACATCATTGTTCCTTATCCGTGATTTTACAGGCCAATTTCAGTTGAAGGTGCACCAAATAAATCCCGATCCAAATGCATACCCTTTTATCATTTCTTTGAGTTCCGGACTGTTCCTGTGCAGAAGCACCACCAACATTTTCATCATCTGGAGCAGAAACCATTTCCTGGACAAGGAAACTTTCACCATCTGGTGATATCGGTGGATCATATGATTGTGCCTTCCTGTCAAGCACTTCTCCATCTGGAGGTGGAAATGTTAGGGAGACCTTCCTTGGTAAAGTGAAGACTTTTGGGTCTGGTTAATGGGTGGCTGGACAGATTGTTAAACACCATAGCTCAAAGGATAATACCCTTTACTCAAGGGACTCTTAGTCTGCTGAGCTAAATTGGGGAGTGTCACCTACCATTGTCTCTCTCCTGTCCTCCATCAGCTTTATTATGGTCACAGGAAGAGTCTTTCTTTCCTTCATTGTTCTTCTCATGGTCATTACAGGATTCACTTTCAGAAAGTTGAACTGTTGGCCGTTTTATCTCACTAATCATGGCCAAAACATGCTGCATTAAATAAAACCAAAAAGGAAAACATTATTTGTTTTGTAATAATTGTCATTGAATGTATACCAAGTACCTCTTTCTAGCTCTGATTAGTTGTAGTTTCAGAAATCTAAATGTTTTGGGATGGTTTGATTATGTACAGGACTGCCCTAGCATAATTTATGTCACAAAAATATCAAAATTTTATTATTTTGGAGACACCATTGATATTTTGATATGTTTTGTCAAACTGGTCACATTTATTCCACAGTAATCAAAATCACAGTAGTGTCAAAGCCACTAATTGCCAAATTTGGACTGTGAGACTGATAATGACAGGAGCATATAATACTCATAATGAAGAATATAAAACACATCCTAAAGGCTTTCTGCCTAGTAATATTAAAATGAATTTGTGACCTTTCAGATCATTGATCACATATTTGCATGGTCCATCATTCAAATAGTTTTTCCTTCTTATGAAAGAACTATTGTGTGAAGTATAAAAAATGTGTCTATCAAAACATGTCTCAATAACTGAAGACTGGTGATAACCAGATTTAAGTCAAGTAAAAGATTGTGTAAACACATCAAAAGCTGGACATATCTTATATTAATTTACATCATTGTTCCTTATCCGTGATTTTACAGGCCAATTTCAGTTGAAGGTGCACCAAATAAATCCCGATCCAAATGCATACCCTTTTATCATTTCTTTGAGTTCCGGACTGTTCCTGTGCAGAAGCACCACCAACATTTTCATCATCTGGAGCAGAAACCATTTCCTGGACAAGGAAACTTTCACCATCTGGTGATATCGGTGGATCATATGATTGTGCCTTCCTGTCAAGCACTTCTCCATCTGGAGGTGGAAATGTTAGGGAGACCTTCCTTGGTAAAGTGAAGACTTTTGGGTCTGGTTAATGGGTGGCTGGACAGATTGTTAAACACCATAGCTCAAAGGATAATACCCTTTACTCAAGGGACTCTTAGTCTGCTGAGCTAAATTGGGGAGTGTCACCTACCATTGTCTCTCTCCTGTCCTCCATCAGCTTTATTATGGTCACAGGAAGAGTCTTTCTTTCCTATATTGTTCTTCTCATGGTCATTACAGGATTCACTTTCAGAAAGTTGAACTGTTGGCCGTTTTATCTCACTAATCATGGCCAAAACATGCTGCATTAAATAAAACCAAAAAGGAAAACATTATTTGTTTTGTAATAATTGTCATTGAATGTATACCAAGTACCTCTTTCCAGCTCTGATTAGTTGTATTTCAGAAATCTAAATGTTTTGGGATGGTTTGATTATGTACAGGACTGCCCTAGCATAATTTATGTCACAAAAATATCAAAATTTTATTATTTTGGAGACACCATTGATATTTTGATATGTTTTGTCAAACTGGTCACATTTATTCCACAGTAATCAAAATCACAGTAGTGTCAAAGCCACTAATTGCCAAATTTGGACTATGAGACTGATAATGACAGGAGCATATAATACTCATAATGAAGAATATAAAACACATCCTAAAGGCTTTCTGCCTAGTAATATTAAAATGAATTTGTGACCTTTCAGATCATTGATCACATATTTGCATGGTCCATCATTCAAATAGTTTTTAGCTCAGCTGACTATGTCATCTGAGCTATAGTCGTGGTCCATTGTCCGTCGTCCGTCCGTCTGTCCGTCCGTCCGTCCGTCCGTAGATGTGGCACGTTTTGAAATCGTAAGACCTAGGAATCCAAAATTCGGCATAATGTTAGATGTCCCCAAGATCTCCTACTAAGCCGAAAACTGGGTCTTTGCAACTTCGTTCCTTTGAGAAATTAAGGAAAAACCTCAATTTTTTATTAAAAACCTATTTTCACACTTCAGGACTGCCTAATATCAAAACCACTCATCTGTTTTTCCTCATATTTACCATAAATATTCCTCTATATAGTTCCTATGTACATGCCAGAAATTATGTCTGTATTGTTTAATTTAAAAAAGTTATGGGCCCAAACATAATGCATTTTGTAAAAAATCAGGAAAGATATTTGATCACTTAACACAAAAAATGTTAAAGCTATCGACCTTTTTTCCAGTAATATAACTTTAATTAATCAAAATTAAATTGTATACCCAAAATTAGATGAAAATCTTTTAAATTTTCTAAAATATTAATAAAAATAAAAAATTGGTACCTTAAATTTTGCCCAACTTTGACCATGGCACGTTTTTTTCCTGTAAGTACTGTGGATTTAATTTTCACATCATGTTTTTGTTAGCATTTCAACTGTTAACACAAAAAATTTGAAACAAGTTGATCAAAAACTGTAGATTTTAATAATTTTCAAGCACCATGTAACATATTGTTTACATCAAGCTAGTGTTATGCAGTTTGCAAGAGCTCAGCACCCCAGCTTCAGCTCTTAGTTCCTTAAATTCGGCATACAGTTAGATGTCTCCAAAATCCCCTACCATGCCAAGAATTTGGTCACTAGGACTTAATACCTTCGAGATATTAATGAAAAACCCATTGTTACACTTCAAGACTGCCTAATATCATAACCACTGATCTGACTTTAATCATAAATAATATACATATTTTTCATTCTCTATGCACATGCCAGAATGATGTCAGTATTGCGTAATTGTTTTAAGTTATGGGCCCAAACATAATGCACTTTGTAAAAAATCAAGAAATATATTTACTCCCTTAACAAGGGCATTGCTGAAGCTAGAAATTTTTTTGTCAGGGATGTAACATTATTTAATCAAGATTAAATTGAATACCCAAAATAGTTCTGAATTTTTCAAATTTTATAAGTTATTAGTATAAACATAAAATTAGTACCTTAAATTTTGCCCAACTTTGACCATGGCACGTTTGTTTCCTGTGAGCACTGTTGATATAATTTTCATATCATGCACACATAAGCATTTCAGCTTTTTAGTTTAGAAAGCTGAAAGAAATTGGCCATAAATTGTAGCTTTTATTCATGTTTTTTATGAGACCCTGTCAGACTTTGGCTCTCTCCAGCCCCTCTTGAGTCACCTGTATGTTGACCTTGTTGACCTTTCATCAAATTATGCACGCTTGAGGCGAGGCATACAGTAATCCAGGCAGCTTATGGCCAGCCACAGTTGATCCAGGTGTCCAACCCAACTCATCTAGTAGTTTTAACCAACAACATAACAATAAACAATAAATTAATAAATTTTTATTGGTTTTTAATAACATATTAAAGAAAAATAGAAAAGGAATTTGTTAGTTTATAATAACAGGAAATTAACTTGCAGTAACTGATGATATAAGAATCTTGTATCGATGGGTAGAATGTCACATATTCCAAATAACACCATGCAGTCACCTATGGCATTTTTCAGTTCAATTTTAATGATAAAGAAGTAAATCATATTATTCATTACTAATCATTAGGGATCATATGAAGGAAATTAATGATAGACAAAGATGCAGTTGATAATATTAATCTAGATTCCTACTGTGTCTAGTGTGTACATTGATGTGAAATTAGTCCAAAATGAATTTTTTACAGTTATTTTTTAATATAAATAAAAGCCATAAAACCAGGTACTTATGATCATTATTTAAATGTGTGAATTTTGTATATTCTGGATTCTCAACATCATTGGTTGGTGAAACTGAATAAATACCAGACATGGTGCGAATAATTTGTAATTGTATTTAAATACGAATATGATTATGTACTCCATTATAAAATTTCTTGCATAAAGAATAGGAATTCAGGTAAAAATGAAAGTATATGAATACTCGTGCAAATACTTTCAAAATGTATTCATGAATGCATTCATGAATATATTCTTTAATATTATTTTAATAATCATATCAGTTATATTTCATTTTAAAAAATCATATGATTCTCTTATTATTTTTTATAAAAATTATATTTGGGACAATATTTGTAATTTTTTTTAATAAATAGTTAAACTCTTATATTATATGTTCTGCTTATAAGTTATATGGCCAAGTCAAAATCTGTGTGACAATAGTACTCCATTTGTTAATAAAATAAATGAAATCAATCCTCTTCCCTGTCTCCAAAGGTACTATCAAAATCATACATAAGCTAAACAACAACAACTCATAATACAGCTTATATTTATTACCACACAAAACCAGCATGTGCCTCATTTCTAAATAATATTTTTTTATCATATATAACAGCTGAGCGTCGTGACCCATAGGTCCCTTGTTCCTTCTTATGAAAGAACTATTGTGTGAAGTATAAAAAATGTGTCTATCAAAACATGTCTCAATAACTGAAGACTGGTGATAACCAGATTTAAGTCAAGTAAAAGATTGTGTAAACACATCAAAAGCTGGACATATCTTATATTAATTTACATCATTGTTCCTTATCCGTGATTTTACAGGCCAATTTCAGTTGAAGGTGCACCAAATAAATCCCGATCCAAATGCATACCCTTTTATCATTTCTTTGAGTTCCGGACTGTTCCTGTGCAGAAGCACCACCAACATTTTCATCATCTGGAGCAGAAACCATTTCCTGGACAAGGAAACTTTCACCATCTGGTGATATCGGTGGATCATATGATTGTGCCTTCCTGTCAAGCACTTCTCCATCTGGAGGTGGAAATGTTAGAATTCATAGTATAATTGATGCCTTCAATGGTAAAAGATGAATTTAAATCAATTTACTTTCAATCAACTGACTGTGACATATTTTCTATTTAAAAAAAAAGTACAAACTAACTTAGCATCTCTCAAACTAGTGAAGAAACAATGCAATATTAAGAGATGTGAATGACAAATACCTTACATATGTTTGACTGGTCTAAATTTTTCCTAATATTTTTTACACAGGCTAAAGAAAAAAAAGATTTATTTAAAATCAATTTACTTTCAGTCACATGACTATATCATGTTCTCTGTATATACAAGTAGACTTAATAACTTAGCATCTCTTAATCTAGTGTTTCAATCTTATGTTGATATATTAAAAGGCTTGTATAATAAAATCTTACACATGTTGGACTAGTCTGAACCAAAATCTTCCTCTATATTTTCTACGGTCTATAGAACTAGGCCAGTACACTAGAATCCCGACGCTTTGCTGAATTCCTATAAAAGGATTCTTTAGAAGCTTTTCCTGAATGTCGATCTTGTGACCTTGACCATTGATCTTTCGACTTGAATCTGAAGAATGTGTTATCCCTTGTTATCAAGTATGAGGTTTCTAGGTCTAACAGTTAGGTTTTCCTAACTTCAGGTTTCTTAGGTGATTTCTCAAGGTTCTGCTCAATATCAATTATGAGGTAACTGGGTCTAACAGTTCTAAATGATTTGTGCCTTGTTGATGGAATGATAGCTGTTATTTAGCAGTCTAAAAATATAAGAAATAAATCATGAAAGAAGGGGTTCTAGAGGGTCTCATTTATATAAATACAAATTTTTGGAATTCAACAGGTGACTTAGATAGGGACTTCTATTGGAAATGGCATGCTGTAGGGCTGCACTTTGGACCATGGGTCCCTTCAGTATGACGTATATGTCATAATGTGGATGACATTGACATTCATTTTTGTGGAATTACTGATTGGAGAGATGGGTACTGCACTGTACCATGCCCACAAGGGGCATCATGGTTATAGTATTACTAAATATCCAATAAGAGTGTTAATACACTGCTTTGGCATTATTGACTCTATAAAACATTGTCATATCATCATATATTGAACATCTCTCTACACATTCTCACTTACCACCTGACCAAGAAGTCTGTGCGCTTTGAAAGCTTGTGTGTTAATAAACAAGTTAGTCTATCTAAAAGACGTCACTCTTTGTCTTTACCTACGCTTCTACTTCAGACTATCACGGCTATACCACATATATATATATATATATATATGTATATATATATATATGTCGAGGCCTAGATTAAAATCTGGCCCAATTTAAAACTGGGCCAGCCAAGATCAAAATTTTGATTTGGACCGGCCAAGATCAAAATTCTAATCTGGGCCAAACCCGTTTTAAACTGTGCCAGCCCTGATTAAAATTTTGATCTGGGCCGGTCCAGATAACAATCCTGTGGTGAAAACGTCAGGATTTAAATCTGGTCTGGACTGATTTTAAACTGGGCTGGCCCAGATTAGAATTTTGATTTGGGCTGGTTAAGTTTACAATCCTGTGGTGGATTGTTTTTAAACTGGGCCAGCCCAGATTAGAATTTTGATCTGGGCTAGTCAAAATTACAATCCTTTGGTGGACTGATTTTAAACTGGGCCTACCCAGATGAGAATCCTAATCTAATCTTAGGCTAGCTTGATTTTTATCATCTTTAATCAGATAATACAGTAAACATTTATTCCAGATACACCATTTTGAAGGGTACAAAACACATAATGAACAAGATCATTTAAATTATTTTAGTGAGGAAAAAGCTAACAAACAAATGTAATGTGCTTCTTTGGCTTCATCTATTCTCAAGCATGCAAGTTCACATCAATTACACCTAAACCAACTACCATTATTAATCACAGTTTAGAATATGTGTCAGTTCTGAAATATCTAATTGACCTAATATCAAAATTTTCAACTTAACTGAGATAATTTTCTGTTCTGAATATCAAAATTACATGGGTAATATTAAATATATACATGCACAATTAAATACCAACTTTACTCATTTATAAGTGAACAATTTATCAGTCTTGATGCTCATTTGGGTGAGCAGCATGCCATCGTGCCCTAACATGGGGCTAGGGAGAGGTTTGTGAAACCATTACTGTAATTTTCAATAGCAGAAAATCCACAGCTGAGATAATGATGTGATTGCTGTCATTTGGCAGTCTCAAAAGTAGAGGTGAACATGCGTGACAATTGGATGTAGAATTTATTTCAGAGGTTGACAAACATGGTGGAGGTTTCACTTTGGAGTTAATAACTTAAAAATAAGCTAATCTTATAACTGATAACTAATCTAAATTGAAGATAGTTAAATGCTGTATACATGTAACACAAATATTCTCTACCTTTAATAGTTAAAATGCTGAGTTGGTGAATATTGTTCCCCCTGTTCTATCTAAATGCATTATGATCTTGTTAATAATTCACACAAATTAGCCAATATCAACCTAATTTATGTACACTAGACTTTTTTCAGTTTGCTAAATTTCAGTCACCTAATTTCAGTGACTTGAGTTCAGGTATCTTAATAGATTTTTCAGGGCCTTCTTTTCTTAATATGTAGTACATAATAAGTTCTACCGGTACTGGGATTTTGCCAAGCTCTGTCAGAATCATGCCTCACATTTGGCCTATTCATCTTGCTAAAAATTAAGTGAATTAATCAACTGAATATGTGTATATATTTGCGCTTAACAATGATAAAGGTAAAAAATATTCAAACTTACCTTGAACTTGTACAATACATTTCTGCACCAAGTGAGACTTTAAGTTGGTGACAATCCTGCTTTGGTATGTTGGTTTTACTCTGTCTAATGGACACACTGGACAATGATATTTTCCTTCATATGCAGCTGGCTGCAGTTTTGGAAGAAAGTCCTCACTATTTCTACAAACTGTCACATGCATACTTTAAGCTGTATCTTTCTTGTAGAACCTCTACTAGTTTCTTCAAAAACTACTGGTATTTATAGTATACACAGGGCAGGGATCAATGAATAATAATGTTTTATCATTATATATGCATGATTACATCCTCCAATTTTAACCTATCAGATTTTCAACTTGACTTGTCTTGAGTAGATATGATAGCCAATGGCAGGTCTGAGACCACTGTGTTAGCAATAGCCAGCAACAGAGTTGGTTTCATGCATCATTTGGCACATAATCAAGCTAATCAGGTTAACCCGTTCTTTGATGTCTTTTCAGGTCAATATGACAATGACCCTGGCATACTTCCTAACTTTAATTAATGGAACTAAATATGTGTACTGACTATCAACACTACATGATATCTGATTGTTTGTCAGTTAAAGGTGTAGCCTATCCTGCAATCATATTTATTATTTGAATGTAAGTAATAATATGACATGTTTTTGTTCACAGTGATCTAATAACAGGGACAGTTGAATTTGTGTATTGCTGTAGATTTAAGTCTTACATTTAAGAGCACTTATCAATGATAAGTACTTGCAGTCCTGTAAAGTTGTAGCATTTCATGGAAATAGAAACAAAAAAATTATAATGATGTGCTTCCTAACTCATTAAAGAAAACTATAAACATTGGAGTCCAGGATAAATGATCTACTCCAGAACTGTCCACTAATTAGGGCCATCTGGCTTTTCATGCCTGCTGGTGGTACAAACAGTGCCTGCTCCAGCACTGCCTGGTCATATTATATAGCATTTACCCTGTTTATAAAAGTCAGCTACATTCTTTGTATAATCACATCTTTTTCAACTATTTTTTTTTCAACAGAATGAGTGAAGGAATTCCTTGATTATCTACAAGCAGATGGATTGCCTTTGTTTTTTTTTTGAGAAACTGCAGATCAAGCCATCTGATATTTCACATGTCCAGTCCATGTATTAGATAAAAGGACTGTGAATCATGGAAACAGAACTTAGATGTTTCATAAATGTTGAAAACTTCAGTTAATGTCAAATTTACTTTTTCCACGTGCCTTATAATGTTAAAAATGTATTAATATAACTTCATAATGTGGACTTTCTTTTTACCTTAATAAGCCTTACCTCATTATCTTAATCTGTTGGTTGTTTACAATACTTTTACAACTAGTCTTTTACAATCCAGTGTTAAAAAAAACTCTACTTGTGTTGGGCAATTAATCTAGAAGTCATTATGTTTGAACGATATAATTCAAATACTGTCATTAATCCAAATAATACCATATTTGATAGATAATAAATTGAGTTAAAAATTAGACATGGTATAAACAGTCTCTGTCTTCATTATTATACTTTATATTCAAAAGGTGTTTGGCACATGCATCCAATTTGATCTACTTCTCCTGTGATCTTAATGTAGGATTTCAGTCAATCTCATGGTTATGTGTAGCTTCAGTAGCTGCCTATATTATCCATCTGGCTGCATTTAAATCTAATCATCCATGGTGCTTTACTGATCAATCTCAGTGATAGGGACCACCAGCCCTACCTAAGCCCAGCTTACTATTGTGAGTTACAGCCTTCAGTGGATACACACTGCTTAAACCACCTGCAGGTGTGGTCAGTTTACAGGGAGTTCTGGATAAGGCCTGTTCATCTCATTCCGGAGTACAGAGCGACATAATCTCACTAATTATAAAAGTCAGTGAAAAGTAACTTCTTTTATCCACAGAAAATGTCATGTTCAAGAAGATTATCAAGTGGTTGGCCTATCCTTTCATGTTTACTTCAAAGAAACTGTGTTGGGATGTGCAGTTCTCACAGAAAACACCCCCATGTGAGTTACATCATATGTTAAATGGATATGATTAATTGAATTTGATTATTAAGTGCTAGACAAAAAGACATCAGCAATAACCTGTTTTATTCAATCAATCAAGCATTCAATCATTCATTCATGAATTGCCTCATATTAATGGACACATTTAATATATATATATATATATGATAACAATATTTGAAAAACATTCTTATTATTTTTGATATTATATAACCTTTATAATTATTATTATTACATATATTGATTTTAATTAGGTAGTCATATACAAGCATTAAAAAAAAATCATCATAATATACATTATCGTATAACGTGTTAACGAAGGATAACACTAAAATGTTTAACACGCAAACTTATTCCATTAATGGTCCTTGCAATGTGATCAATATTTATTTAAGAAATAAAAGGATAGCAGTAAGACATGTAGTAATTTACAATTGATAGTGTTACAGTAGATGTGGAAAATTAATTACAAATCTTATATATTTTAAGACACAGTGTCTGTATATAGGACTGATCATACCTAACCTTTTTAAAAATACAGAACAACAAACAAACACATAAATGACTAGGTCATGACAAGACATGACACTCATAGTGGTCCTTGTGATCAATATTTATATAAGAAAAAAAAAAGGAAAGCAGTAGGACATGTAGTAAAATTTAACAATCTATAATGTTACAATAGATGTGGAAAATAAATAACAAATTATAAAACTAAAAATCATATAAATATTGCTTTATGTTAAGAAACATTGTCTGTATAGGACTTATCATACCTAACATATTCTAGACACCCAATAAAAATATTTACCAATAGTTTCATAATATTTATAGAAAATAATGGATATACAGTTATCAATAATATATATATATAAATATATATATATATATATATATATATATATATATATATATAAAACAGTTCATAATACTATACATATAAAGATCCAAGTAGTAGGCCAAATATTAAGGGGATAAATTCTTATTGGGAGAATTACATAACCAACCTCCATGAGTCTGTATAGGGTAGCCATATGACCAGTTCAGGACATCGGCAGGATAGCCATATGGCCAGATCAAGAGAGTAGCACTTCAGGTATTAGGTTACACTGACGTAGCGGCGTGCCTGGAGATTCTGTGTAGGATTTGACAGGACAGAGCCGAATGCAATACCGCACTTCAAGACTCTCGTAAATATTGCAGAATGCAACAGGGCAGTTTCCCATTATGGTATCTGGTAATGAATCTTTTTAGCTATTTTATGACACCTGTTTTGTAAATTTAGAGTGACTATAAGCGCAACAGTGAAACGGCCAGTAAATGATGTTAAAATTCTATGAATTTTTCAGCGCAGTGCTGCCATCTGGAGCTCCCAATGAAAACAAGTTAATAACGCGAAAACCAATCACACATGATGTGTATTTCTGGGTTGAATTTAGTGTATTGTCCTAGGAGCTAGGAAAATATATTTGTGCAGGAAACAGGGTAGATATATTTTTAAATGGACAGAGTGTTTAACATTACAAAGTTGGCTGCAGAATAGGTCGGTCTAGCCTATTATTGCCCACTGCATGTTTCAAGATGGCCCAGCTTCCTGTGCAATTTTTATGCTTCCTGTCTTTACCATTAAAACCAAAGGGGTTAACAACCTTGACCTTAGTCACCAGATACCCTGCCTCAATTCCCATAAGACCTTGATAAAATACTTAAATAGCACTACTAACTTGTGCTCTCCAACAGAGGCTTGGGCAGCTGAGCCACTGTCATCTGCTTGTCTCTTGCCTGCAAAGTTTCATAGGAACTATAGTCCGTTTCATCCCCTCATGTCCACCTGTTTTTTGCTATGAAAATTTTTATTAGGTATATTTCAAGGGAAACAATCATAGTGTAGAGGGGAGGATTACAGAACCTAATTTTCAACTAGGTAACTAAATTCCTACCTTATGCCATATTTGAGTAACAGAATTTTCTGAAAATATGAGAAATCAGTCTACATTTTACAACATATCAGACCCACTTATGGCAGTCAAGGTCATTGGTCACATGCAAAAACAGCCTCAACTGACAGCTGCTGATTGTATGATCTCATGTAAACACTCTATAAAATATAACCAGCTAAAACAAAGATGGCTACTTATGGAGGAACACACAATATCTGCCATATCATGATAAAGAGACTAAAATGTTGTGAAACATGAACGGGGGATTTATTGTAAAATTCTTAACTGCCATATTAGGTTGTCACTTCCATATGTTGTTTTCTTGGAAAATATTGAAAGATATAAACTTTAAGTAAATCATCTACAAAAAAAACAGATGGACAGCAGGTGGTGAAAGGGACTATAACACTGTAAACAAAGAATGTGGTTGTTTACAACCCTCTAACTTTGCCACTCATTTTTAATCAAGTGCACTTTCTGACTTATTTTATTACTTATATATTTATGAGGCCCCTAAACTATTCATTTTTACATTTCAAAGAGTACAGTTTTAAAAATGCCACATTCCATAATAGTTAAAAGATGCTGAACAGTAAAGGTTTTTGGTAACCAAACCAAAGGAATTTATAACATTCATTGATAATACATAAAATTATAAAACTGTAAATAATATTTATCTCATGGGTTGGTGATTGTAAAGTTTGAGAAAGAATTTCCTTCTCATAAGCACAGATTTAACCAACATTGGATTTGGGGTTCAGAAATGCAGTGGAAAGGGCGGCTCAAAAAGCGCTATAGTGTTTTCATTGGGAAAGAATGTAAAATTTGGGAAACAGACAGAGGTCTCACTCTGACCTAAGATATCTACATGTTGTTTTGTTATTCTAGGTGAGGGAAAACTTCGGCTATGTGTGTGGCGCGTGTGGGTGTGAAAGGGGGAAGGTGTTCTTACCTTGATCCCTGTAAATATGGACACTTTTTTTTTTTTTTTGGGGGGGGGGGGGGGGGGGTTAAGAATGTAGATCTTGTTTAATTTCTTTATAAGACTGTAATAGACTTTTGTGAAAAACATTCCCTCAGTGGAACTGCTTATGATGGCTGGCTAGCAGGTTCCTCAAAAAGTTGTTACAGATAGTTTCTTTAAAGACCGTGTTCCACTAAAAATAACCATGGGCTGTTACTGGGCAACATGAAGTTAACTTAATATCAGCATCTGTTCACTTGGGCTCTGACTGTATTCTTAATAATAGCTGTGAAGGAAGATGTTATCTGAGCTGGATTTTGGCAGACATGTTCCTAATACTACAGAGACTTGATAACATTATCTGATTTCACATAGCTTGTGTTGTTTATGCAATACAGTTAATTATATCTGGTCAGAGATGCAAAGCAGTATGAGTGGCCAATCAGAAGCAAGCTCGGAGTCACCCCCTTTGTTTATAACAAACTCTCATGGCTGTTGTTTGGGTCCACATTCTCACTCATCAAAGTCTATTCATATTATTATAATAAAGTGTTACTTAACAAATATTTTGAAGTGTAACTTTGTCATTTCTTTTATAAAAGGTATGTATTACAATCCATAATTAATTAAGAGCATCAGCTGAAATACTAGAACTATAACAGTCTATGTCCTGTTTTGTACTCTGAACATAAAATTTTTGGAAAGTGTCTGATGCTATCTTGAATAAAATCTAGAGATCCAACGTGTCCATATGTTATGTATATGAGTATAAGTAGCAGGCATGAGATTCTTTTTTTTTTTCCAGCTGACCTCCTGGGAGCCTCTGCTTGCTCAGGGTTCCACCTGCTGGTACAGGGCCTTCTCTTTCCAGTGCTGGGGGCTTGGACAGCTGAGCAGTAAAATGCCCAGTCCTCTCTGCTGGTGACCTAGGTTCAATCCCAAATATTGCCATGAGAGTGTGTTGTTGTGGCCTGTCGAAGGTTGGTGGTTCTCTCTGGATTCTCAGGCTTCCTCCACCTCTCTCACTACACTGGCGTAACTTGTATCCACTGTCAACTCGCCTTAAGGCCCGGATCTTCCATTACAAAAACTCGAACTGTCAAACTTCTGGTTGAGGGAGCCTGACATAGCTTTGGGTATATGCTATGACCAGCTTAAGCACCAAACTTCACTTGAATAATGAAAAAAATCATTCCAGTGACAAATAGTGAGGCGAGTACCCATCTGATACCGAGTGTTTCCAAACACTATCCATTTATTGTGGAATATATTCAAAACCTTGTTAAAACTTTCAACATAACCTGTATCTAGTGCCAGTGCATAAGATGAAGCATTTCTGTATATAGCAGATTGTTTTATCACTCTTGACATCAGCTCAACTTCTTTCAAATCTGTAAGGATAATTTTGGTTTGTTAATAATAAGGGTCAGTTTTGAACTGTGAAGAATTGTTAAATCTAGCATGATCATTTTGATAATGATTCACAATATTATAAAGTTGATTCAGCAACTGGTCAGGATCATTCTGGCAGTTCCTCATGGCCCAATGAAAATGTCCTTACTGACCCAGCTTTATCACTGAGCTGCCTGACGTGCCATGTCAGACCATGCTTTTAGTTTGCTCCAATGGCCAGATATGTCATGGCCTCCTTAACTGACATTGTTAATTTCCTTTATTCTCTTATAAATTTATTTATCGTTGCACTGTTGTCACGGGTATATTCACCAATCTCTAGTTTATTCATCAAAATATTTATACAGTCACTATGTACCAATTCTCTCACGTTTTTGGGTAGTAGTCTCTTCTGATTTATTATATGTTCATTTCTCAAAACTTTACAAGTTTGATAGACAATGCACATAACATCAATGTCTTTGCATTTTTCCTACCCCTATGATGATTATAAGTTATGATTGTGCTACCTTCTGTGAGGTCCTCATAACTCCCAATCTCCTCAAGAAGAGCTGTATAGCAAGATTCCTGGGCCTCCTCATTAACACAATCACTAAAGGCGGCAACCATCTCTGTCATACAGGTATGTCCTATCTGCAGCTTCAGTAAAACATTCATAGTTTGAAGGTAGCATCCCACTTGTCATATAACCATAGGTGAACCTGATGTTGACAAGGCTGGTGCCATCAGGCAAATATGGTGATGCTCCCGAGGCAACCTGGTGCTTGTTATCTTGGTATCTTTGTGAAGCACAAGTGTCTCTTCAGAACTGCCTGACTTTACTAGAATCCTGGTGCTCTATGCTTTATTTATCCAGGAATGTGCTGGAAGCTCTCCACTTCTTTCCATTTTGTTCCTCAGTTACTTCATCAGGTTTTTCATAAAGCTTTTTTTCTAAGGGAATTTGTTCCTGTATGATTCTTACAGTCAATATAATTTATAGGCTACCATGAAACAAATTGTGTAGTAATTACCTTTTGGAATCCAGACTCGATTTTCAAGTTCACCATGCTTACATGTAGGGAATCTGTTGCCATGACCACTGTTGATGTTGGACACATGGTTTTAAACAGACTGCCACTTCTGCCGAACTAGTTCCTCGTCCTCTCCACTGGTAGTAGCACACCAATAAACATGGTTGCTGATACTCTTGGTCTGCTAGGACCTCACACCCACGTCAAGATGACAACCTGTCCAGCTTCTTGTAGATACCTATTTACATATAGCATGTTAATATGAAATTAAATTTGAAACACAGGAAATCACTGAATTAAATCCGCAAGAGAATTGTGACACCAAATAATTACCACACAAATGTTTGAAAATTAAAGTGTTATGAATACAATAATAGCAAAGAATGTTACCTTTAGCAGCATGCCATACATCAAACCAGTGATGGTACATGGGTCTCTCCACTCTCATCCACTCCATCACCTGGTGATGTCGGTCAGTTGTCAGGCTGATGGTGTTGATCTCCTTGTGCACCGTGGTTTCCAGGCTCCTCTTCAAACCCTCTAGTTCCATGGCATTGGAATTTTCTTGTAAACCAGACAGGTGGCGCCACTTACTTTCCCGTAAAATAAATTCATGCTCTTTTCTAAGGAGTGATTCTCCGTATTGGCCCCCATTTTGGTGAAAATATTGTTTCTCATGTTGATGGATGGAAGAAACCATCGTGGCTTGCCAAGTGTCAGTATATGCCACTGAAGATATGGGGGGGGGGGGGGAGGGGGGGCTATTCTTAAAGGGGGGGGGATTTATTGTCTGGGGATACTATGGCACCGCAGGTGCCAAGAAATATCTAGTTGTTATATATATAGGCCAGACACTGACTTTAGAAGATTTAAACTCCATCCATGTTTAGCTGAAGGGATATATTGTGATGATCAGCCATAAATCCATGGTCTCTGAAGAGTTCTTGGTACACTTTGTCATCATATACATCTTTAGTACATGAAGTATCTTGCGATCGTTCAAAACGATGCTTCAAGAGAGTCAAGAAACCATCTGTTTCAGTATAATTTTTAAATAGTTTGACAAGAGGAATTTGCAAGAAATATTCTGTTTCCATTGAACTCTTTCTTACATCCACTACATACTTTCAAATTTACCTAAGACATTTCTAGATCCCAAGTATTTAAAACAAGAACTGCAATAAAAGTAAGGGAAATTTCTCCCAATCTATGCTGCCAAAATATTTCTAGATCTGTTTAACTAATGACACTATTTGGCAAGGCTGTGGGCAGATTGTTCTTATTAATGCCATATGTCACTGATGGCTGCAAAGGTCAATACATGCCTAACTGACATTTTTGTGATGAGCATGAAGCATTCTAAAATGCTTATTTCAGCACCAGGATACAATTTATCATCACTAGACTCTACAGGACTGGCATCAAACATAAAATTGTCTTCATTGTCACTTTCACTATCACTTGTACAACTTGTGTGCCTATCAGTGCTTTCAGAATGACTGACGTTTCTTTCTTCTGTATCTTTAATACTTTCATCATAACAGTGTGGCAAAGTTGACATAATAGCTACACTGATGGAGATATTCTTTTCCAGCTGTTCAGAACAACTGGCCAACAATGTGCATGTCTCATCCATTTTCATATCAGTATCATCACAGGTATTGGTGGTGACAGCTGACTGAATTTCATATTTGTTCCTAATCTGACTGGCCTCTTGCTGCTTTTAGAAGCAGCTTGTCTTTATAATATAATCTTTGATATATATATACAAGTGAAACTCCATCCTGCAGACAACTCATTAAGGTGGGCAACTCACTAATTAATGCAGACACCAATCTCAGTCCTTTTTGAACATGCTATTTATATTATGTCTACCAAAAGCTCCGCAAATTACCACAGGGATGTGCTTAGACTATTTTGAGTGCCAGGCATGCAGTGCACGTGAAATGGGGGGTGGGGGGGGGCTGGGATATTTAAATTTTCATTTTTTAAAGGTTGATCAATCGTGTTTTAAATGTTTTTCAATCACGTTAATCGTGATATTTTAGCTTCATGAACAAATCATTAGTAATACTATTAAGTATTTTTACTTCCAAAATGCTGAAAAATTATCTGCATTCATTAAACTGGCCATATGCTCTTTAAATGTGCCAGTTTTTACCGTCTGATCCTAATTATAAGATAATACGAGGTCTTATACATTCACTACTCTTCTGCCTTTTGAAATCAGTTCAGCAAAGTCAAAACAAAAAGCTTTACAACACTCAAGACATGTTGCCAGTGTAAGGATATATGTAGAAAGGGCAATCAGGAGACTGAAAACATACAAAATCTTCAGTGGAATCATTCAAAGATTAAGGTACAGATTAAATAAAATAACTACAGTTGCAGCTGTATTATGAAATCTCCATCAGCGACTGGCATGAATCACATGGTACTCAATGAATGGCCTTGGTGAATAAGCACCATCTGGCATGGTACATTAACTGATAGATTTATATGAGATCCAAAGCCTGTAACTTGACATGTAAACTTATACCTTTCCCAGGAGGAATGAGAAATAGATGTTTCTGTAAAATTATACCACTTTGATCTGTATTTCTGCCCACCATTCAGGGTCAAAGTGCACTTCAATGTTTTCTATACCTTTTTGAGCACACACTCCCAGATTACATATATGTGTACCTGTGACTGCCATTTGTGTCATATTCTGATAGTAATATTTATGTTTTTTGTTGATTTCCAATTTACCCTGTGTATCTTTTATTACAGTACCAAAAGCAACTATTGCTGCCTTTGGTGGAAATTATGTTTTGAATATAAATACTTGCATTCCATTAAGAAAGAACTACAGTGAGAACATTGAGCAATGCCATCTGGGGAAGCAACAAGAAATGGGATAATTGCTCATCTGGGGAAGCAACAAGAAATGGGATATCTGAACTTATAAACAAACCAGGAACATAAATAGAACATTTTCTGTAGTGATACCTGTGAGCATTAGTGAATAAATTTCTTGCTTTATCTTCATATTTTTGGCCAAACAGCACAGCTGGTGGCAGATTAGATTCATTAAAGGTACTACCCCTATGAAGATTGCTGCATGTGTTCTCAAGGTCTTTTGATGAACATACAGAATACACCTGTGATGCTATGATCAGCCCTGTTCTCATTTCATGCCAGTTAGGGTTGTGATGCTGACCTTGTGTGCCCTCTTCTATTGTAAAGATATCTGCTTTGTCATATGACAGGCATTGAGAAACTGAATCATTCATTATTTGACCACTGGTGTTACTTTTACATTGTGGAGCTTTTTGAGAGGATTATCCATGTGAATTTCTGGGTATGTATGCAGCTCTTTGCTCCTGTCATACCTTGCATCTAACCCACATGACACAGAGTCCATTATTTGTTTAATTCCCCTCAAAGGAGGAATCAACTGATGGCAGTTCAATAACCTGCATCACTGGGTTGTACAGGTAATCCATGGACACAGTGTCAGCCTGTATTGATGTGTTTAGGCTGGTGACAGGTACCACCTTAGTTCTGCTGTTCTTGATGGTACGCCCTTCTTCTGGTAATATACATTTGTACTACTTTTACCTCATTGTGAGGGTCTTACCCCGGATTTTCCACTATTTCGTAGTAGTTAAAAACTTGACGCCTTGAATATGGTCCAAACAAGATTTTGTTTTAATTTCACATGCATACCAACATTCTATACTGGCTGGCTGGCTGACCCCCTGGCTGGCTTACTGGAATCCAGCACAGGTTGAATTCAAAACTCTCTCTACCGTTAATGTCCTGTCTGGTCTTATATACATACATCTGAGCAGGGAGCTGATTGGTCAGTCAAAGCAGACCCACGCTACCCCTTGAGTGAGCCTCAATACAAAATATTGTGTTTCCTACGGAAGACATAATTACTTACAACATCATAACAATAAAGTGAAATACTTTGGAACTAACACTAACTAAAGATCATGGATAGACAAATTCATCTGCCAAAATTCATTTTTAAATATTAAATATTTATATGTATAATTCTATCATTATTCTTTGTAGAATATTGCTGTCTAGTTATGATATTTACTAATTTCACAATATTACAATAATTATAATAGATGGGAGTAACAAACTTTGTGTACAGGCAGGACTAATACTAATATGCTTGTGAGTGCAGAATCTTTAAATTTAAGGGATCATCTGCTGAGCAAAATGATTCCGAAGCTACGTCAACAGCAATGGAGGCTACCATATCAACATGTGTTACTGATACACATGGGTCATGCCTGTATAAGATGACCAGGCTGTACCCAGCTGTGATGGCTGGTTGAAGCACGGGGCATCACAGCATGATCATCTGGTTGAACTCATGATAATAATTAGGGTTTTTGCACTAAATTTATGTATACAATTACTATATCAGCCTGAAATTGAATATATTTATACATATGGGATAACTTTGTCATTTACCAGACTGGTGGCACCACCTACAGTATTTTTGCACAGCGTATGTCCCTGCTTATTTCTCAGGAGGGGTTTGATATATCAGTTTGAAATAGGTCATATATATATATATATATATAAATATAACAGTTGTGGTTCGGGCACATATCATCCTATTTCTTTGATGCATTTTTTTTTAGCGAACCTGTGAGCTTATGAGATGGTGCGGCATCGTCCGTTGTGGGTCGTCTGTTGTGTGTTGTGCGTCGTCTGTACATTAACCATAGCTATCTCAAAAATGGCAGGAGCTAGCATCACCAATTTTTTTGCAAATAATCAGTCATCCAAAAAACTATGTTGGATTTTGTTTATTTTTTTTTCTAACTGCATTTTCTTAGATTTTATGGGAAAAAAATAAAAGAACTTTAAAAATCTTCTTCTCCAAAACTGTCCGGCCAAATTGTCCAATATTTCACAGAAATGATCCTTGGAACAATCTTTCTCAAGTTTGTTTGAATGGTTCCAGTTCGGAGATTTTTGGCCGAGATACAGCAGGTTGAACTTTGTTAACTGTGCAAAAAAGCATATTAAAATTTAAATCTCAGAAACGGCTTTAGCTATCATCACCAAATTTTATGCCAATGTTGGTCACATAGGTCATATATGAAATTGAGGTATTTATGGTGCTACCTGCATCGGCCTTTTTTATACAGGGTCATCAGTGCCTGTATCACACTGAGGACTACAAACAACTTTTTCTCTGAAACCATACGGCCAAAATGTTCCATATCGCACAGAAATGATCCTAGGGTAGTGCTTTCTGAAGTTTGTTCAAATGGTCTCTGTTCAGTGACTTTTGGCTAAGTTATAGAAAGCTGAATTTAGTCATATGCCATAACAGCCCATTTTAGCTCAGTGGCTACAAAGATCTTCTTCTCAAAAACCACTGGGCCAAATTCTTAAATCTCACATATTAATTATCCTCAGATGTTGATAATTCAAGTTTGTTCAAATGGTTTTGGTTCAGTGCTTTTTGGCTTAGTTACGATAAGCTGAACTTAGCCAGTTTGCTGTAATGTCCTATATGAGTTATAAACCTGCGAAACATTTTTAGCTCAGCTGACTATAAGTCATCTGAGCTATAGTCGTGGTCCATTGTCGGTCGTCCGTCTGTCTGTCCGTCCGTCCGTCTGTCCGTCCGTCCGTCCATAGATGTGGCACGTTTTGAAACCGTAAGACCTAGGAATCCAAAATTCGGCATAGTGTTAGATGTCCCCAAGATCTCCTACCAAGCCGAAAACTGGGTCTTTGCAACTTTGTTCCTTTAAGAAATTAAGGAAAAACCTCAATTTTTTATTAAAAACCTATTTTCACACTTCAGGGCTGCCTAATATCAAAACCACTCATCTGTTTTTCCTCATATTTACCATAAATATTCCTCTATATAGTTCCTATGAACATGCCTGAAATTATGTCTGTATTATATAATTTAAGAAAGTTATGGGCCAGAACATAATGCATTTTGTAAAAAATCAGGAAAGATATTTGATCACTTAACACAAAACTTGTTAAAGCTATGGACTTTTTTTCAAGTAATATAACTTTAATTAATCAAAATTAAATTGTAGACCCAAAATTAGATCAAAATCTTTTAAATTTTTTAAAATATTAACAAAAATTTAAAATTGGTACCTTAAATTTTGCCTAACTTTGACCATGGCACGTTTTTCCTGTAAGTACTGTGGATTTAATTTTCTCAGCATGTTTTTGTTAGCATTTTGTCTGTTAACACCAAAAATTTGAAACCAGTTGATCAAAAACTGTAGATTTTATTCAAGTTTTCAAGCACCATGTAACATATTGTTTACATCAGGCTAGTGTTAATTGCAGTTTGCAAGAGCTCAGCTCCCCAGCTTATAAACTCTCAGTTCCTAAAATTTGGTATACAATTAGATGACTCCAAAATTCCCTACCATGCCAAGAATTTGGTCACTAGGACTTAATACCTTTGAGATATTAATGAAAACTTCATTTTTCAATTAAAAACCCATTGTTACACTTCAATACTGCCTAATATCAAAACCACTGATCTGACTTTAATCATATATAATATACATGTTTTTTTATACATTCTCTGTGCACATGCCAGAAATGATGTCAGTATTGCGTAATTGTTTTAAGTTATGGGCCCAAACATAATGCACTTTGTAAAAAATCAAGAAATATATTTACTTCCTTAACACGGGGATTGCTGAAGCTAGAGATTTTTTGTCAGGGATGTAACATTATTTAATCAAGATTCAATTGACTACCAAAAATTAGTTCTGAATTTTTCAAATTTTATAAGTTATTAGTATAAATATAAAATTAGTACCTTAAATTTTGCCCAACTTTGACCATTTCACTTTTGTTTCATGTGAGCTCTGTTTATATAATTTTCATATCATGCACACATAAGGATTTCAGCTTTTTAGTTTAGAAAGCTGAAAGAAATTTGCCAAAAATTGTAGCTTTTATTAATGTTTTTATGAGACCATGTCAGACCTTGGCTCTCTCCAGCCACTCTTGAGTCACCTGTATGTTGACCTTGTTGAACTTTCAGCAAATTATGCAGGCTTGAGGCGAGGCATATACTTGGCAGCAAGGCAGCTTATGGCCAGCCACAGTTGATCCAGGTGTCCAACCCAACTCATCTAGTAGTTTTAACCAACAACATAACAATAAACAATAAATTAATCAATTTTTATTGGTTTTTAATAAAAAATTAAAGAAAAATAGAAAAGGAATTTGTTAGTTTATAATAATAGGGAATTAACTTGCAGTTACTGATGATATAAGAATCTTGTATCAATGGATAGAATGTCACGTATTCCAAATAACACCATGCAGTCACCTATGGCATTTTTCAGTTCAATTTTAATAATAAAAAAGTAAATCATATTATTCATTACTAATCATTAGGGATCATATGAAGGAACTTAATGATAGACAAAGATGCAGTTGATAATATTAATCAAGATTCCTACTGTGTCTAGTGTGTACATTGATGTGAAATTAGTCCAAAATAAATATATCACATTTTTATGCCCCCGCCACAAAGTGGCCGGGGCATATAGTTTTACCCATGTCCGTCATTCCGTCCTTCCGTCCTTCCAAAATCAAACAGTTGTACTGACTTTTTTTTGGAATGCCCGCAGATATTGGCCTGATTTTTGGTGTGTGGGCAGATATAGACCAGTTACAGATCGAGTTCGCGTTTCGTCACGGTTGACCTACTTTTGACCCTTTTACGGCTCCTTAACTTAGAAAATTTCATGAAAAATAGAAATTTCATGACAAATACACATGTACGGACTTTTTTTCGCAATGCCTGCAGATATTGGCCTGATTTTTGGTGTGTGGGCAGATATAGACCAGTTACAGATCGAGTTCGTGTTTCTTCCCGGTTGACCTACTTTTGACCGTTTTACGGCTCCTTAACTTAGACAATTTCATGAAAAATAGAAATTTCATGACAAATACACATGTACGGACTTTTTTCGCAATGCCTGCAGATATTGGCTAATATTTGGTGTGTGGGCAGATATAGACAAGTTACAGATCGAGTTCGCGTTTCGTCCCGGTTGACCTACTTTTGACCGTTTTACGGCTCCTAAACTTAGAAAATTTCATGAAAATAGAAATTTCATGACAAATACACATGTACGGACTTTTTTTCGCAATGCCTGCAGATATTGGCCTGATTTTTGGTGTGTAGGCAGATAATGACCAGTTACAGATCAAGTTCGTGTTTCGTCCCAGTTGACCTACTTTTGACTGTTTTACGGCTCCTAAACTTAGAAAATTTTATGAAAAATAGAAATTTTCATGACCAATACACATTTTTTTCGCAATGCCTGCAGATATTGGCCTGATTTTGTGTGTATGGGCAGATAATGACCAGTTATAGATCGAGTTCGCGTTTCTTCCCAGTTGACCTACTTTTGAATGTTTTATGCCTCCTTAACTTAGAAAATTTCATGAAAAATAGAAATATTCATGACAGATACACATGTACGGACTTTTTAGCTCAGCTGACTGAAAGTCATCTGAGCTATAGCGATCACTCTTTGTCCGTCGTCCGTCTGTCCGTCCGTTAACCAGGCACAAATCGTAACCGCTGGACCTAGAACCTTGTAACTTGGGATTCTGAGAGGTCCATAAAAAATCTCCTTGGAAACCAGAAATTAGGTCTCTGTTACCCATATCCTTCGAGCTATGGGGCCCCAAAGTACCCCCCAGAAAAGTAAAAAATTTCATACAAAAACTTCAATATCTCATTAACTACTTGACTGATGGTCATGATTTTTGACATACATATTGATCATGAGATGTTACATCACTTCCTGCAGACTGGTGGCGCCACCTGTATTTTTCGATTTTTTACGAATTTTTTTCTCTATTTTTGAGACCTTTAAAAATGTGAACATCTGTTAACAAGGCACAAATCATAAAGACTGGACTTAGAATCTTAATTCTTGACACACTAAGAGGTCCATGAAAAATCTCCTTGGAAACCAGAAATTAGGTCTCTGTTACCCATATCCTTTGAGCTATCGGGCCCCAAAGTACCCCCTAGAATAGTAAAAAATTTCATACAAAAACTTCAATATCTCATTAACTACATCACTGATGGTCATGATTTTCGACATACATATTGATCATGAGATGTTTCATCAGTTTGTGCAGACTGGTGGCACCACCTGTATTTTTCAATGTTCACGAATTGTTTTCTCCATTTTTGAGACCTTTAAGGATGTAGTTATCTGTCAACAGGGTACAAATCGTAACGACTGGACCTAGAATCTTCGTTCTTGACACACAGGGAGACCCATGATAAATCTCCTTGGAAACCTGAAATTTGGTTTCTGTTACCCATATCCTTCGAGCTATGTGGCCCCAAAGTACCCCCCAGAAAAGTCAAAAATTTCATACAAAAACTTCAATATCTCATTAACTACTTGACTGATGGTCATGATTTTTGGCATACATATTGATCATGAGATGTTACATCACTTCCTGCAGACTGGTGGCGCCACCTGTATTTTTCGATTTTTTACGAATTTTTTTCTCTATTTTTGAGACCTTTAAAAATGTGAACATCTGTTAACAAGGCACAAATCATAAAGACTGGACTTAGAATCTTAATTCTTGACACACTGAGAGGTCCATGAAAAATCTCCTTGGAAACCAGAAATTAGGTCTCTGTTACCCATATCCTTTGAGCTATCAGGCCCCAAAGTACCCCCCAGAAGAGTCAAAAATTTCATACAAAAACTTCAATATCTCATTAACTGCTTGACTGATGGTCATGATTTTTGGCATACATATTGATCATGAGATGTTACATCACTTCCTGCAGACTGGTGGCGCCACCTGTATTTTTCGATTTTTTACGAATTTTTTCTCTATTTTTGAGACCTTTGAGGATGCTGTCATCTGTTAGCGTGGCACAAATCGTAACGACTGGACCTAGAATCTTCATTTTCGACAGACTGAGAGACCTATGAATAGTCTCCATGGAAACCAGAAATTAGGTCTCTGTTACCCATATCCTTTGAGCTATCGGGCCCCAAAGTACCCCCTAGAATAGTAAAAAATTTCATACAAAAACTTCAATATCTCATTAACTACATCACTGATGGTCATGATTTTCGACATACATATTGATCATGAGATGTTTCATCAGTTTGTGCAGACTGGTGGCGCCACCTGTACTGTTTGATTTTTTACGATTTTTTCCTCTATTTTTGAGACCTTTGAGGATGCTGTCATCTGTTAGCGTGGCACAAATGGTAACGACTGGACCTAGAATCTTCATTTTCGACACACTGAGAGACCTATGAAAAGTCTCCATGGAAACCAGAAATTAGGTCTCTGTTACCCATATCCTTCGAGCTATGGGGCCCAAAATTACCCCCCAGAATAGTCAAAAATTTCATACAAAAACTTCAATATCTCATTAACTACATCACTGATGGTCATGATTTTCGACATACATATTGATCATGAGATGTTTCATCAGTTTGTGCAGACTGGTGGCGCCACCTGTATTTTTCAATGTTCACGAATTGTTTTCTCCATTTTTGAGACCTTTAAGGATGAAGTTATCTGTCAACAGGGTACAAATCGTAACGACTGGACCTAGAATCTTCGTTCTTGACACACAGGGAGACCCATGATAAGTCTCCATGGAAACCTGAAATTTGGTCTCTGTTACCCATATCCTTCGAGCTATGTGGCCCCAAAGTACCCCCCAGAAAAGTAAAAAATTTCATACAAAAACTTCAATATCTCATTAACTTCTTGACTGATGGTCATGATTTTTGGCATACATATTGATCATGAGATGTTACATCACTTCCTGCAGACTGGTGGCGCCACCTGTATTTTTTTATTTTTTACGAATTTTTTTCTCTATTTTTGAGACCTTTAAAAATGTGAACATCTGTTAACAAGGCACAAATCATAAAGACTGGACTTAGAATCTTAATTCTTGACACACTGAGAGGTCCATGAAAAATCTCCTTGGAAACCAGAAATTAGGTCTCTGTTACCCATATCCTTTGAGCTATCAGGCCCCAAAGTACCCCCCAGAAGAGTCAAAAATTTCATACAAAAACTTCAATATCTCATTAACTGCTTGACTGATGGTCATGATTTTTGGCATACATATTGATCATGAGATGTTACATCACTTCCTGCAGACTGGTGGCGCCACCTGTATTTTTCGATTTTTTACGAATTTTTTCTCTATTTTTGAGACCTTTGAGGATGCTGTCATCTGTTAGCGTGGCACAAATCGTAACGACTGGACCTAGAATCTTCATTTTCGACAGACTGAGAGACCTATGAATAGTCTCCATGGAAACCAGAAATTAGGTCTCTGTTACCCATATCCTTTGAGCTATCGGGCCCCAAAGTACCCCCTAGAATAGTAAAAAATTTCATACAAAAACTTCAATATCTCATTAACTACATCACTGATGGTCATGATTTTCGACATACATATTGATCATGAGATGTTTCATCAGTTTGTGCAGACTGGTGGCGCCACCTGTATTTTTCAATGTTCACGAATTGTTTTCTCCATTTTTGAGACCTTTAAGGATGTAGTTATCTGTCAACAAGGTACAAATCGTAACGACTGGACCTAGAATCTTCGTTCTTGACACACAGGGAGACCCATGATAAGTCTCCATGGAAACCTGAAATTTGGTCTCTGTTACCCATATCCTTTGAGCTATGGCACTCCAAAGTACAGCTCAGAATAATGGAAAATTTGATACAAAAGCTAAAGTATCTGAACAACTAATGCAGAGATAACCATAATTGTTTGCATGGATATTGATCATGGAGTGTTTCATAAGTTTCTGCAGACTGGTGGCACCACCTGTATTTGTTCGTTTTTTTTTACGAAATTTTTCTGTATTTTTGAGACCTTTAAAGATATGAACATCTGTTAACAGGGCACAAATCATAAAAACTGGACCAAGAATCTTCATTCTTGACACACAGGGAGACCCATGAAAAGTCTCCATGGAAACTTGAAATTAGGTCTCTGTTACCCATATTCTTTAAGCTGTATGGGTCCAAAATACCCCCCCCCCCCCATGAATAATGGAAAATTTGATACAAAAACTGCAGTATTTCAATAACTACAACACTGATGGTCATGATTTTCGGCATACATATTGATCATGAGCTTTTCCATCAGTTTCTGCAGACTGGGTGTGCCACCTCTATTTTTTTTTCAAATTTTTACGAATTTTTTTCTTTTTTTTGAGACCTTAAAAGATGTGGTTATCTGTCAACAGGATACAAATCGCAACAACTGGACCTAGAATCTTCATTCTTGTCATGCAAGGAGGCCCATGAAAGGTGCCTGTGGAAACTTGAAATTAGGTCTCTGTTACCCATATCCTTCAAGCTATAGGACTCCGAAGTATCCCTCAGAATAATGGACAATTTGATACAAAAACTGAAGTATCTGAACAACTAATGCAGAGATCACCATGATTTTTTGCATGGATATTGACCATTAAGTGTTTTTATTAGTTTCTGCAGACTGGTGGAGCCACCTGTATTTTTGTATCCGCCAAAACGAAGTTTTGCGGATACTATGTTTTTGACCGAGTTCCTCCGCCGTGGCGGCGTTCGTTTCCAGAGAGCTCCTCAGAGACTAATGGACCGATTTTTCCCAAACTTACACCTATTATCGGGTCACATGTGAACTGGTGCCTAACCAATTTGCATTGACCTCTGACCTTTCCTCTCTATCCAGTGTCCATTTGTGGGTCTGTTTCCACTCATAAACCCTCATATCTCGGGAACCGTTTGACCGATCAGGAAATAAAATTGATACAAATGTAGCCCTTGGATTGCTTTATAACATACACAAAAAATGGTGGCGCCAACTGTAACCATGTTTGCACAGTGTCCATCTGTTCATCTGCCTTGGGTTAAAATCACTCATATCTCTGCAGTGAATTGACTAATTCACCTGAAATTCGGCATGTGTATACATCCAGGATAGCTTTCTTGATTTTATGACAGAGGGCGCCACTTATGTTCACGTTCACGCTGATGACATCCAAGCTTATATCTCGGGAACCGTTTGACCAATCAGGAAATAAAATTTATACAAATGTAGCCCTTTGATAGCTCTGTAACATACACAAAAAATGGTGGCGCCACCTGTAACAATGTTTGCACAGCGTCTGTCTGTTAGTCTGCCGTGGCCTAAAATTACTCATTTCTCTGTAATGGTTCGACATAACTGCCTAAAATTTTGCAGGTTTATACATCGTGGACAGCTTTCTTGATTTTATGACAGGTGGCGCCACCTACATTCTAGTTAACGCTGGACACATCCAAGCTCATATCTCAGGAACCATTTGACCGATTGGGCTAAAATTGTGCATGTGTTTAGATCTCACATAGGTCTTTATCATACACAAAACTGGAGGGGTTACCTGCAAAGATTTTTGCACGGTGTTAGTCTGTTTGTCTGCCATGGGCAAAAATCGCTCATATACATGTAGTGGTTTGACTTTTCTGCCTAAAATTTTGCAGGTTTATACAACTTGGACAGATTTCTGGATTTGTGGTAGGTGGCACAACCTACATACACATTTAGGCTGCAGACATCCATGCTAATATGCAACATACCTCACTCTATTTCCCCTTGCCACTCAATCCATGCCTCACTATCGGATTTTGGCAGATACATGTAGTCACTTGTCGGTTACCCGTATTCTAGTTTTAAAAGTTTACACATTTTTCTCTATTTTTGAGATATATAAATACAGACTAAATCTTGGCCTGTTGGTTAATCTGTTTGATGCTTCAGTTGAATGGGTATATACTACCATTCTGGTGATAAAATTTCCTTTTGTGAATCTCTTCCCAGTCAGCTGACTGTCATGACCCATGGGTCACTTGTTTTCGCAATACCTGCAGATATTGGCCTGATTTTTGGTGTGTGGGCAGATATAGACCAGTTACAGATCGAGTTTGCGTTTCGTCCCGGTTGACCTACTTTTGACCGTTATACGGCTCCTTAACTTAGAAAATTTCATGAAAAATAGAAATTTCATGACAAATACACATGTACGGACTTTTTTTCGCAATGCCTGCAGATATTGGCCTGATTTTTGGTGTGTGGGCAGATATAGACCAGTTACAGATCAAGTTCGCGTTTCGTCCCGGTTGACCTACTTTAGACCGTTTTACGGCTCCTTAACTTAGAAAATTTCATGAAAATAGAAATTTCATGACAAATACACATGTACGGACTTTTTTTCGCAATGCCTGCAGATATTGGCCTGATTTTTGGTGTGTAGGCAGATAATGACCAGTTACAGATCGAGTTCTTGTTTTGTCCCAGTTGACCTACTTTTGACCGTTTGACTGCTCCTGAACATGAAAGTTTCATGAAAAATAGAAATTTTCATAACAAATGCATATGTACTGACTTTTTTTCCTCAATGCCTGCAGATACCACCCTGATTTTTTATGTGTGGCCAGATAATGACAGTTACAGATCGAGTTCGTGTTTCGTCCCGGTTGACCTACTTTTCATTGTTTTACGGCTCCTAAACATAAAAAATTTCATGAAAGACAGAAATTTTTATGGAAAATGCACATGTATGGACTTTTTTTCACAATGCCTGCATATACTGGCTTGATTTTTGGTGTGTTGCTTGATAATGACCTGTTACAGATCAAGTTTGCATTTTGCCCTTGTTGACCTACTTTTGACCATACGACACCTCCTGAACTTAAAAAATTTTTCAAAATTTTACAAATGTTTCTAATTTGCCCCAGGCGGGGGCATTCGTGTCGTTCCGACACATCTAGTTTTTTTTATATAAATAAAAGCCATAAAACCAGGTACTTATGATCATTATTAAATGTGTGATTTTTGTACATTCTGGATTCTCAACACCATTGTTTGGTGAAAACTGAATAAATACCAGACATGGTTGGAATACTTTTCAATTGTATTTAAATACGAATATGAATATGTACTCCATTATAAAATTTCTTGCATAAAGAATGGGAATTCAGGTAAAAATGAAAGTATATGAATACCAGTGCAAATACTTTCCAAATGTATTCATGAATGCATTCATGAATATATTCTTTTTCTTTCTTATTATTTTTAATAAAAATTATATCTGGGACAATATTTGTAATTTTTTTAATAAATAGTTAAACTCTTATATTATATGTTCTGCTTATAAGTTATATGGCCAAGTCAAAATCTGTGTGACAATAGTACTCCATTTGTTAATAAAATAAATGAAATCAATTCTCTTCTCTGTCTCCAAAGGTACTATCAAAATCATACATAAGCTTAACAACAACAACTCATAATACAGCTTATACTTATTACCACACAAAACCAGCATGTGCCTCATTTCTAAATCATATTTTTTTATCATATATAACAGCTGAGCGCCGTGACCCATAGGTCCCTTGTTTGACTGATGCCACTGAAGCCAGTTTGTTAAATATTTTACAAGAATAATTCCTACAATAATTCTTATAATAGTTGTCATTAATGGTTCCACATGAATGATTTTTGGCTGAATTATGGAGACTAAATTGAATCATTTTACCTTATAACTGTGTGATGCTGTTACATCTTGCCTGGCACCAATTTATCAGCATCTATTACATCATGCCACTAGACATTTAGATTTTAGGTTATCTTTGGTTAATATTGACAAGAAAGTTTTTTTAAAAGCTTTTATTCATCATAGCAGGCAATGTTACAGTCATGGATATTCAGCTCTCTGTGGCTATATAAAGACAACTGTATGTGGATTATAAATTATTGGTATCCCTACTCAACTTAATTCAAGAATTTGCCATCAATGAGATATATCTGTATTTAAATTTTGCATTCAGTATGCATCCATAATAATTTTACATATATTCCTGATTTCTTTTTTATAAAAAGTCAGCTGAAAAGCATTTTGTATTGGGAAAATAAATTTCAAATTTATTTCAAGTAGGGACCACATTTGTGTTCAGATGGCAGCACTTGGTTTTCCATTGGCAGATTGCCAGAGCCTTGATGTTGGCCATTAGCCAAGATGATGTCAGCTCTATAAATAGTTTTGGCACAGTGCCAGGATTGGAAGAAGTGCAGCCAGGTATAGGTCAAGAGTTCACTCAGTGCAGTAGCTGCATTCTATTTATAGCTTTGGCAGACTGCTCACTGCATCATATTTGGCACCAAAGTTCAGCCTGAATCTATTTATAGCTTTGGCAGACTGCCAACTGTGTCAGATTATGCAACAGGTAAAGAGTTCACTCAGTGCAGCCAGGTTCAGGTCAAAAGTTCACTCAGTCTAGCCAGGTGCAGGTCAAGAGTTCACTCAGTGCAGTAGCTTGAGGCAGCAATTTGTCACAGGTCACTGGGGGGTGGGGGGGGGGGCAACTGCCTTACTCACCTAAGCCTTGTCAGCCCGACTCTGGGGAAGTTTGATGTATTGGACTGATATTTTGATCTGTCTATGCGTCTTTGATAGTATTCTCATTTACAAGACAGGTGGTGCCACGTACATTGACTTTTGCACAGTGTATGGGCCTGCTTATTTCTACAGAGGAATTTGATATATCAGCCTGAAATTGGGCATATTTATACATATTGAATAGCTTTGTCATATACAAGACAGGTGGTGCCACCTACAATAATTTTTCCATAATGTGTGTCCCTGCTTATTTCTCAGGAGGGGTTTGATATATCAGTATGAAAATTGGCATATGTGTATATCTCTGATAGTTTCAAAGTATACAAGACTGGTGGTGCCAGCTACAATCGTTTTTGTGTTGTGTGCACCCATGCCAAAATTTCAGCAGTGATGTTTGTGTAATTGTTTCTTATTCAAAATGTTTAGTACTTGCATTGTTCATTTACATGAAAAGTAATGGTCCAGCATTGAAGCATTATATCTGGTGTATTTCCCAATGCACAGGTTCGCATTAGGCCTGTAGGTCTTGCTTTTTTTTTTTTACTCCCGTCCAGTGGTTTGGTTACCCCAATACACTGGTCCTTTGAAATGGCCAGTTTCGGATTGACCGGATTCAAAGCTCAATGAAACGGTTTCAGGTGCCGTTCCTTCTGGGTATTGTTAAGCCCCCTCCATGCTTCCCTTATCTCTGTAACCGAGTCATCTTATCCACCAGCTCATAAGCGCCATTTATGATTGCATGCTCAACATCTTTATGCAGTGCCCTTACTAATGCTAATGTTTGTAGTGTATTGATCAGGTGCACAAGGCTTTAGGTTTCCACTGAATTGCCAGTTTCAGCTGGTGATTGATACTTTCGCAGTTATTGTTGGTCTATGAGCCTCGATCCATTGAAGGGAACCTGATGCATGCCGCAACATTCCTTATCAATAGAGGGGAAAACCTGTCGTGTCCTGTATCTATCTAATGCCTCCGATATCTGCGAGCAGTGTTGTCGTAACTGCTCTATGTCGCCTCTGTAAGTTTTTTGGTCGTGCGACTGCATTACCTTTATAACCTATCGGCGCCAAAGACATTCTCAAGCAACACATGCCTATCTCATTTTGTAATTCTGATTTTGTCCGTGAGGAACCTGTTTAAGTTGTTTCTTGACATGACGTGAACAGCTCAAACGGTGGCCTCTGGGAACGCTTCTTGTTTTGCTAATGCAATTGCCTTGTCATCATCAGAGCCTGTAATGGGATGTGAAGGTGTGTCATGCAAAAAATCCTTCACATCCGCCATCTGTTCCTTTGTAAAGCAGATGATCGTTGGAATTTTGTCTCCTGATATAGAGATTTCTTGGACGAATATGCTTGTTTGGGCAATCATGGCATTAATAACACAGAGATTTGATCTGCAAAATATTCCTGAAAAAAGTGTTTTATTCTGGTTTCTATTTGATTTCTCCTGCTCATTCTGGACCTGTTAAACGATTTTTGGGCACTGTCATCACTGAAAACAAACTCATCATTTTGATAAGCTTAGGGTCATCAAAGGTAATACGCAATTTGACGGGTTGACTAGTAAAATTAGTCAAATGACAAGTCTTTAGGCTTGTCAATTACCCAATAACGACCCTTGGAACTCAAAAACGAAACTCATCAAATCGCTTTAGACTTACGTTGGGCAATATTTTTATGTTGTAAATTGTGAGTAAATGATATAAACAGACAAAACTTGAAAAAAAAACTATATTGTTTTATAAACAACCAAGTAATGCTACACAGTAAATCATACAATAACACATGAATTGAGTGTCAGTAGATATATATAAATATATATATATATTTATATATATGTATATATATACATATATATATGTGTGTGTGTTTTTATAATTTATATTTTTTAACTTGAAAAGTGCCTCACCATAATGTTTATTGCAAGTAAATTATAAACCAGTTCTGCATATATAATTTGCCATGTTTTGACCAATAAAATAGAGGTTAATAAGTAAAACAGTAGATGAGAAACTGGGATAATATGTATATATATATTTATATATATATATATATATATATATATATATATATATATATATACATTTATATAAGTTGTAAATAGGAATATACCTTAAAACCTTATATAAATCTGCAATTTGTATTCATGAAAACACTTCTTGATGGATATTTGTGGTGCCTGGTACAAAGTAAAAATATGATTTATAACAGAACATATTTCAAATATGTATATAGAAACCATAGTAGAAAATCATATATGTGTGTGTGTGTCATGTTTATGCACTCACAAATCTGTGTCGCCACTCAAAGAGATCAGTCCTTCATCAGTACATTAAGTTTAGTTATTACATTAAGCACGGTCTTGAAGTGTTCCTTTGCTTTCATGGACTTGTCTTGCATCATCCCATCCCCCAACTGAAGTATAACCTTATGGAAAAATAAATGGGATTTCAGCTAAGAATTTGAATATGCAAGGTTAAAGAATAAGCTTGCAGACAGAAACGTGAGCACAGCTGATGACAAGAAGTGATCTGGCAGACACTGATGTCATCTATATATAGTCTGAAGGGAGAATCCAGCCAGGGACTGTTCATCATATACAATCTGTATAGGCTCATCTGGCTGTACCTACAATACAAGGTTATGGTACATCTGTAAATAAATCTCATATTGTAAAATACAGTTAAGTGGTATTACATTTGCTCCGTTGTATGTGTTTATCAACTATATCATTAAAACTGTTTAATGGAATAAATATAAAAAAGCATGAGAAACCTTTATATAATTTGTGTTCCACAAACTGTCATTCTGATTTGGCGAAAGAAAAGTATTGAAACAATGTGATGATGTTCATTATAAATATTTAAGCATTCTTTTCTATATCGAGCCAAAAAAATGTAATGCTTTTGAATCATATGTTTCTGTGAAACACTCTTGTATGTAAAATGATTGTATTCCTGTTCAGTAACCATGAAACAGCTGCACTTCTCTTTCAGCAGACCCTGGACATCAACATATGTTAAAGCAGGCATAATTGCAGAAAAAAGTTAAAATAGTCAGAATTTCTTTTTTTTAACCCTAAATAGTGTTTATGTCATTGTATACCAGTTTCATATTTATAAACTAAGAAAAAGAATTTAAATCGAGACGTTTATATTTTTTCTTTATAGTTAATACTATTAACTGCTTTATTACTTACTCAATTTATATAATTTAACTTCAATGTATACCAGGGCATGTCCTGTGGTATTAATTCAAAATATATCTTACCTTTTCGTTTGTCCTCAGTAAGCTCTTCCTGTAAATGTGCCATCAATGTCTTCAGCAGAGAAGGCTTTTTAGCTCAGCTGACTATAAGTCATCTGAGCTATAGTCGTGGTCCATTGTCCGTCGTCCGTCCGTCTGTCCGTCCGTCCGTCCGTCCGTCCGTCCGTCCGTCCGTAGATGTGGCACGTTTTGAAACCGTAAGACCTAGGAATCCAAAATTCAGCATAATGTTAGATGTCCCCAAGATCTCCTACCAAGCCAAAAACTGGGTCTTTGCGACTTCATTCCTTTGAGAAATTAAGGAAAAACCTCAATTTTTTATTAAAAACCTATTTTCACACTTTAGGACTGCCTAATATCAAAACCACTCATCTGTTTTTCCTCATATTTCCTATAAATAATCCCCTATATAATTCCTATGTACATGCCAGAAATTAGGTCTGTATTATTTAATTTAAAAAAGTTATGGGCCCAAACATAATGCATTTTTTAAATAATCAGGAAAGAAATTTTATCACTTGACACAAAACTTGTTAAAGCTAAGCACTTTTTTTCCAGTAATATTACTTTTATTAATCAAAATTAAATTGTATACCCAAAATTAGATCAAAATCTTTAAAATTTTTAAAAATATTAGCAAAAATAAAAAATTGGTACCTTAAATTTTGCCCAACTTTGACCATGGCACATTTTTTTGCTGTAACTGCTGTGGATTTAATTTTCACAGCATGTTTTTGTTAGCATATCAACTGTTAACACCAAAAATTTGAAACCAGTTGATCAAAAACTGTAGATTTTATTCAAGTTTTCAAGCACCATGTCACATATTGCTTGTGTTATGCAGTTTGCTAGAGCTCAGCTCCCGAGCTTCAGCTCTAAGTTCCTTAAATTTGGCATACAGTTAGATTTCTCCAAAATCCCCTACCATGCCAAGAATTTGGTCACTAGGACTTAATTCCTTCGAGATATCAATGAAAAACTTAATTTTTCCATTAAAAACCCAATGTTACACTTTAAGACTGCCTAATATCAAAACCACTGATCTGACTTTGATCATATATAATATACATATTTTTCTATACATTCACTATGC
This sequence comes from Sipunculus nudus, assembly GCA_026874595.1. Classification (NCBI taxonomy): domain Eukaryota; kingdom Metazoa; phylum Annelida; class Sipuncula; order Golfingiida; family Sipunculidae; genus Sipunculus; species Sipunculus nudus. The sequence goes on from CM049321.1 coordinate 46,211,547, forward strand.
ACATGCCAGAAATGATGTCAGTATTGTGTATTTTTTTTAAGTTATGGGCCCAAACATAATGCACTTTGTAAAAAATCAAGAAATATATTTACTCCCTTAACAAGGGCATTGCTGAAGCTAGAGATCTTTTTTGTCAGGGATGTAACATTATTTAATCAAGATTCAATTGAATACCCAAAATTAGTTCTGAATTTTTCAAATTTTATAAGTTATTAGTATAAATATAAAATTAGTACCTTAAGTTTTGCCCAACTGTGACCATGGCACGTTTGTTTCCCGTGAGCACTGTTGATATAATTTTCATATCATGCACACATAAGGATTTCAGCTTTTCAGTTTAGAAAGCTGAAAGAAATTTGCCAAATATTGTAGCTTTTATTAATGTTTTTTATGAGACCCTGTCAGACTTTGGCTCTCTCCAGCCCCTCTTGAGTCACCTGTATGTTGACCTTGTTGACCTTTCATCAAATTATGCACGCTTGAGGGGAGAATCCAGGCAGCTGATGGCCAGCCACAGTTGATCCAGGTGTTCAACCCAACTCATCTAGTAGTTTTAACCAACAACATAACAATAAACAATAAATTAATAAATTTTATTGGTTTTTAATAACAAATTAAAGAAAAATAGAAAAGGAATTTGTTAGTTTATAATAACAGGAAATTAACTTGCAGTTACTGATGATATAAGAATCTTGTATCGATGGGTAGAATGTCACATATTCCAAATAACACCATGCAGTCACCTATGGCATTTTTCAGTTCATTTTTAATGATAAAGAAGTAAATCATATTATTCATTACTAATCATTAAGGATTATATGAAGGAAATTAATGATAGACAAAGATGCAGTTGATAATATTAATCTAGATTCCTACTGTGTCTAGTGTGTACATTGATGTGAAATTAGTCCAAAATGAATTCTTACAGTTATTTTTTAATATAAATAAAAGCCATAAAACCAGGTACTTATGATCATTATTTAAATGTGTGAATTTTGTATATTCTGGATTCTCAACATCATTGTTTGGTGAAAACTGAATAAATACCAGACATGGTGCGAATACTTTGTAATTGTATTTAAATACGAATATGATTATGTACTCCATTATAAAATTTCTTGCATAAAGAATGGGAATTCAGGTAAAAATGAAAGTATATGAATACTCGTGCAAATACTTTCAAAATGTATTCATGAATGCATTCATGAATATATTCTTTAATATTATTTTAATAATCATATCAATTATATTTCATTTTAAAAAATCATATGATTCTCTTATTATTTTTAATAAAAATTATATTTGGGACAATATTTGTAATTTTTTTAATAAATAGTTAAACTCTTATATTATATGTTCTGCTTATAAGTTATATGGCCAAGTCAAAATCTGTGTGACAGTAGTACTCCATTTGTTAATAAATAAATGAAATCAATCCTCTTCCCTGTCTCCAAAGGTACTATCAAAATCATACATAAGCTAAACAACAACAACTCATAATACAGCTTATATTTATTACCACACAAAACCAGCATGTGCCTCATTTCTAAATAATATTTTTTTATCATATATAACAGCTGAGCGTCGTGACCCATAGGTCCCTTGTTCTTTTCTGGTATGCCCAGCAGAAGCTTCTGTACGGCCCTGCTATAGTTTCTTGTAAACTGATCCAGCTGATCAGCCAGATTCTTCCCTGATAGCCGGCCATATTCCAATACCAACTGTCAATGACAAAAGTCAGTGTTGTTACACTTGATGTGGCATGTTCTGTTTAATAAATATGTATACATTGAAACTAATAGAGCTAATATTAAAATGGTATGATATAATAAATGTTATATATAGTAATGTTGGGCAGGACAAACAATAATGTACACATACTAAAAGCTGCATAACATTTACATGATTTATGTATTATATATATATATGAGAGAGGGAGAGAGAGAGAGAGAGAGAGAGAGAGAGAGTTTAGCCATGTTAGTTTCTCAGTGTCCCTTTGTTTCTTCATCTGATTCTCTATATACATATATTTATCTATCTATCTGTGTATATATATATATATATATATATATATCTATCTGTATATATATATATATATATATATATATATATATATTTAAAAATATATATGTAGATGTGTTTGTGTGTGTGATAGTATGCGTGTATGTATGAGCAGTCATTACAGACATAAGTTAACTAAGCATTCTATAGAACAACCTACCTCATCCTCATCTGCTAGCCAGGGGAATTCTTCTAATACCTCCATGACAACTACCAACTGTTACCTGGTTGCCAGTGTTTTCCCAATCAGTAACTCTACCTGCTTGGAGTCAGGCTTCTTTGAACGGACCCTTTTGTGTTCCCTCATCCACTCGCTGTGAGTTCGGAGACTGTTCTCATCCTCTTCGACAGGGACATCCAGCAGATAATTCACCACCCCAAACCATGCCCCTTATTGCCTTTCTTTGGAGTTGTTTCTTGGGATTCATCAGTTTTCCTTATGTTATGGACGGACTATACTATAGTCTCTTCGACGCTTGGTATTCTGGAAGATGTGGCATAGTCTTTTCCTCCATTGTGCCTGAAGTAAAAACAATTTGCATTGTCATATTGTAGTACACATGCTTTAATAACAAGAGTATCAGTAATGCCGTATCTATTAATGGATGCTAATTGAAATTGAAATGAGTTTAAATTATTTAGTCTAGCCAAGGTTTACCAGAAGTGCTGCTGCATCAGTAGTCCAATCAAAGTCTTTCCAAATAATGTTTGTCTTTATATTTCATTTCCACTTATGAAGATGCAAATATTTCCGTCATTTCTGACAACGCTTCATGGCCTACAGGTACACTGTCAATCAACATAAACCAGACCAATCGTTAGCATTTTATGTGTACTTCCTAATAATACCAAACATGAGCAAGAAACAAGGGACCCATGGGTCACATCGCTCAGCTGAATTTTGGAAAATATAAGTAACTGCATATTATATATTTAATATTTTGGTTTTTGAAAGCTGTGAGAAAATGGCCCTGCTAAAATGAAACTCTGTAAATTATATAATAATGGACATGAGCTAAACCATTTAGTGATGCACCAAGGGAACAAATAGGTCTACGGTAAGTGTTATATAAAAGTAACATTTCATAAACAAATAATGTGAGAAGGTAATTAAGTTTTCAAAAGTTAAATATATGGCCATATGAGTTAAAAATTAATCCCACAAAGTTTGACCAATATTCCTAATTTTAATACTAAGTTAACAGTGTTATTCACACCTAGGCCCTGCCAACTTTAAGAGATATGAATGAAATGCTACAAAGTATTTATATCTTCTTAAATCTTGTCAGTTAGCACTTACATTAGATCCTAATATTTTATCACATTTGAATATTAGGATTAAATTCCTGATTTTTCTTTATTTAAAAAAATCAAAATTGTCTAAGTCTCATCAAAAAGAATTTATTTAACATTAAAATAATAAGATTCATCTTGTTTATTAGTCCTGCATGTGTATTGAAGGGGTGGGGGGGGGGGGTTCTGTTGTTACTGCTCGTTGCTGAAAAATGTTAATTTTAAGATTCATCTAGTTCATAGTACAGGTCTGTCAACAGAATGGGGTGTGTGTGTGGGGGGGGGGGGGGGAGAAAAAGGCTCCCTGTGGTATGGTATTAACTGCAGACAGCATGATCAAGCTCAACTCAGTGGAGAGAGGGCTTGCCCTAGTGATGGAATTGCATAACATTATGCCAACAGCCTGGGGAGCATAGAGAGCAGCACTGAATGACCTAGCAACAGTGACCAAAGTGGACTGTTTGACAATGTAAGGGAATACAACAAGAGCCTAAAAAAAATTAATAACTAGCCTAATTTTGCAGCTTTTATTTTCAAATTTAAGATTTTAACAGATTAAATCCTTATGTGCATGCTGTGAAAATTGGCGTGGCCAAAGTTGGGCAAAATTTAAGGTACCAATTTTTTATTTTGCTGATATTTTAAAAGATTTTGATCTAATTTTGGGTTTACAATTTAATTTTGATTAATTAAAGTTATTTTACTGGAAAAAAGGTCCTTAGCTTTAACGGGTTTTGTGTTAAGCGATCAAATATCTTTCCTGATTTTTTACAAGGTGCATTATGTTTGAGCCCATAACTTTCTTAAATTGTATAATTCAGACCTTATTTCTGGCATGTACATAGGAACAATATAGAGGAATATTTATGGTAAATATGAGGAAAAATAGATGAGTGGTTTTGATATTAGGCAGTCCTTAAATGTGAAAATAGGTTTTTAATAAAAAATGAGGTTTTTCCTTAATTTCTCAAAGGAACAAAGTTGCAAAGACCCAGTTTTCAGCTTGGCAGGAGATCTTGGGGACATCTAACATTATGCCAACAGCCTGGGGAGCATAGAGAGCTGGGCTGGATGACCTACAGAGACCAAAGTGAATACAACAAGAGCCTCCAAAAAAATTCAATAACTAGCCTAATTCTGCAGCTTTTATTTTCAGATTTCAACAGATTAAATCCCTTAGTGTACATGCTGTGAAAATTAAATCCACAGAACTTATATGAAAAAAAAAGTGCCATGGCCAAAGGTTGGGAACAATTTAAGGTACCAATTTTTTATTTTTGCTAATATTTTAAATAATTTAAAAGATTTTGATCTAATTTTGGGTATACAATTTAATTTTGATTAATTAAAGTTATATTACTGGATAAAAAGTCCATAGTTTTAACATGTTTTGTGTTAAGTGATCAAATATCTTTCCTATTTTTTTACAAAATGCATTATGTTTGAGCCCATAACTTTTTAGCGAAGCTGTGAGCTTATGCGATGGCAACGTCGTCCGTCCGCCGTTTAGGCCTGGCTTTCCGCCATCCATGGCTGTAAGTCAGAAACTGTCGGAGCTAGCAGCTCCAAATTACATGTAAAAATTTGTCACATGTGAAACTTGGTGCCCTGGAGCTTATTGTTGGGTATCTGCATTAATTTAGATTTTATAGAGAAAAAGCTTAAAAACCTTTAAAAATCTTCTTCTCTGAAACTGTTAAGCCAAATTGTCCAATATTTCACAAAAAAGATCCCTGGAACAATCTCTCTCAAGTTTGTTCGAATGGTTCCAGTTTGGAGATTTTTGGCCAAGTTACAGAAGGTTGAACTTAGTCATTTGTCCAAAAAAGCACACTAAAATTAAATCTCAAAAACGGCTAGAGCTATAATGACCAAATTTTATACCAATGTTTGTCACATATGTCATATCTGATTTTGAGGTATTGGTGGCGCCACCTACATTGATGTGTTTTTTACAAGCGAAAACGTAATTTTAAACTCTTCTAGCTAATACACTGATTTATGATGAAACTGTTCAGCTGATTGGTTTAAACTTTACAAGAATTATTCTATGGTAGGGTTCTGCCAGTTTTATAAGAATAGATTGGATAAATACAGTTTTAAAAAAGCATTGTAGCCAATTGAAAAAGGCTTTCTGTATTTGAAAACAGATTTGACTTCATACTGAGTTTCAGCAGCCAAGTCAAGAGGTCACTCAGTACAAACAGGTGGGGTCCAGACATCACCATGGCAACTGACCTGGCTGGGGGGGGGGGGGTGTCTAGACAATGTGTCTAGACGTCTGGACTCATTGTTTAGAAGCAGAATTCCCAGATTATTGGAACTGTATCTTTCAACTGTTTGAAAAAACTTGGTTTGCATTTTAAGCGAATCGGTTTATCATCAGGTCACATGTGAACTGCTGCACCCTCATTTTTGGTTGACCTCTGACATTTCCTTGCTGCCCAGCGTCTATTTGTGCGTCTGTTTCCACACATAAACCCACATATCTCGGGAACCATTTGACCGATCAGGCTAGAAATTTTGCACAAATGTAGCCCTTTGATAGCTTTATAACATACACTAAAATTGGTGGCGCCACCTGCAACCATTTTTGCACAGCGTCCATCTGTTCATCTGCCTTCGGATAATATTACTCATATCTCTGCAGTGATTTGACTTATCCACCTGAAATTTTGCAGGTTTATACATCATGGACAGCTTTCTCAATTTTATGACAGGTGGCGCCACCTACATTCACATTTACTCTGCAGACATCTAAGCTCATATCTCGAGAACAGTTTGACTGATTGAGCCAAAATTTTGCATGTGTATAGATCTTACATAGCTCTTCATCATAGGCAAAACTGGTGGCGCCACCTGCAACCACTTATGCACAGCGTCCATCTGTTGATCTGCCTTTGGATAAAATCACTCATATTTCAGCAGTGGTTTGACTAATCCACCTGAAATTTTGCAGGTTTATACATCCTGGACAACTTTCTTGATTTATATCAGGTGGTGCCACCTACATTCGCATTTACTCTGCAGACATCCAAGCTCATATCTCAGGAACCGTTTGACCGATTGGGCCAAAATTTTGCATGTGTATAGATCTTACATAGCTCTTCATCATAGGCAAAACTGGTGGCGCCAACTACAATCATAATGCACAGCGTCCATCTGTTCATCTGCCTTTGGATAAAATCACTCATATCTCAGCCTTGGTTTGACTTTTCCACCTGAAATTTTGCAGGTTTATACATCATGGACAGCTTTCTCAATTTTATGACAGGTGGCGCCACCTACATTCACATTTACTCTGCAGACATCCAAGCTCATATCTCGGGAACCGTTTGACTGATTAGGCCAAAATTTTGCATGTGTATAGATCTCACATAGCTCTTCATCATAGGCAAAACTGGTGGCTCCACCTGCAACCGCTTATGCACAGCATCAATCTGTTGATCTGCCTTGGGATAAAATCACTCATATCTCAGCAGTGGTTTGACTTATCCACCTGAAATTTTGCAGGTTTATACATCCTGGACAATTTTCTTGATTTTATGACAGGTGGCACCACCTACATTCACGTTTAAGCTGCAGACATCCATGCTAATATGCAACACACCACGCTCTATTCCCCTTGCCACTTAATCCATGCCTTACTTCACCCGTCCCACTCTGATTTCTGCGGATACACATAGTGGCTTGTTGACTACCCATATTCTGGTTTTAAAATGTCCTAGTCTGAAACTTGCAGTTCAGAAACGTCCATTTTGCTGAAATCATAATGACTAAGGTAGATATGCAGGACTTAGGAGGATCAATATTAAATTTAAAAAATAAACCTCCATTCATACTCCTAAACTTTGCACAGGTTCGCATTAGGCCTGTAGGCCTTGTTTAACCCTTTACTGTTTACATTTATTTTAGATTTCCAACAAATTCTGACACTATTTATATTTACACTAACAGCCATAACTTTTCAAGCTTTTTTTGTAACTTTATCAAATTTTCAACAGTTCCCACTAAGAGGGTTTGCTGAAGATTATTGAAAATCATTGAAACTTAGGAATAATATGCAACATTTTTGTCCTGAAAGAATCTATACATATCATGGCATTCTAGTTGCCCATTTTGAGTGCTCTTTAGTGGCTTGTAAACAGTAAAGGGTTAATTATAAAATACCGACCTAATTTCTGGCATGTACATAGGTACTATGAAGAGGAATATTTATGGCAAATGTGAGAAAAAACAGATAAGTGGTTTTCATATGAGGTGGTCCTAAAGTGTGAAAATAGGTCTTTAATAAAAAAATTGAGGTTTTCCTTCATTTCTCAAAGGAACTAAATCGCAAAGACCCAGTTTCGGCTTGGTAGGAGATCTTGGGGCCATCTAACATTATGCCGAATTTTGGACTCCTAGGTCTTACGGTTTCAAAACGTGCCACATCTATGGACAGACGGAGGGACAGATGGACAAACGATGGACAATGGACCACGACTATAGCTCAGATGCCTTATAGTCAGCTGAGCTAAAAATCTGTTTTAACCCAGCTCATTGGTAAACCCCTGGGCATGTTTGTTGAATTTATGACTGCATGAACACAAGCATGGCTCACATGGGATACTGGACCCAGACAGCTTGCAGGCTATACAGGAAATGACCAGTGTCCATGGAAACTGTGTTTGGGTTATGAGCTCACATGTAAACTATTGTGTTAATTCATTATTCTTAGCATAATATTCCATATTAACCAGTAGGATGCATCATGTCGACCAAAATTTCAGATACTTGGTTTACTAGACTATATACATAAGATGAAACAAAATGCATGTAACAAGTACAACTTATTCCTGATTGAACTCAAGGGTAGGCCTCTAACCTGCTACTCAAGATGTGGGCGTGCACACCATTGAGTGTTCAGTATGGTGTTTTCATGCCTTAAATTGTAATACTGTAGCAACTATGTAGAACTCCTCTGAGAACACTGGACAGATTTAAAAAAAAAAAATACAGTTATTGGGTCAAATGTAACAAAAGTTTTACGGGATACATTTAACTGAATCTCTCTCGAGTCTGCCAAATCTTTCTCTTAATTTGTGGTTTTCTGCCATCAGTGCTGATTTCGCTTCCTCCAGAAGTACACACTGTGGGCATTCAGCGTTGAGTAGATGTAGGAATGAGAAGTCTGTTTGACTCCTGTTGCACAACCATCTGGCAAGGTGGCTGCTGTTGCAACATTAGGGTATTGGTGGCATATTTGTAGAATTCTTCAAGTATGGCAGATCCTGCATTTTTGCCGATGTTTGAACTAGGGATGACAATTTAATTTGATTCTGCACTGTGGCCGATGCTGGAACTTGGTATGACACCACTTCTGCCGATGCTGGAACTGGGGATTTATTCTGCACTGTGGTCAATGCTGGAACTGGGCATGACACTACTTCGGCCAATACTGGAACTGGTGATTGATCCTGCATTTTGACAGATGCTGGGTACCGGGTATGACACCACTTTTGCCGATGCTGGAACTACAGATTGATTCCGCACCGTGGCTGATGCAGGAACTGGGTATGACACCACTGAAGCAGATGCTGGAACTGGTGCTTGATCCTACATTGTGACTGATACTGGAACTGGGAATGACACCACTGAGGTTGATGCTGGAACTTTGGATGGATCCTGCCTTGTTGTTGATGCTGGAACTGGGTATGACACCACTGTGGCCAATGCTGGAACTGAGGAAGGATCCTGTGGTATATCTGTAAAATTATTAAACACTGCAGTAGATCCTGTAAAATTAAACAAGGCCTACTGGCCTAATGCAACCTGTGTAATGGGATATGCATCAGGTATAATGTTTCTATGCTGGACAAAAATGGAGGATAACTGAAAGTCATCTGAGCTATAGTGATCACTCTTTGTCTGTCTGTCTGTTTATATAAACCAGGCACAATTTGTAACTACTGGACCTGGAATCTTACTTGACTACCAGGGAGGTCCTTGAAAAATCTCCTTGGAAACCTGAAATGTGGTCTCTGTTACCCATTTCATCATCTGAGGTATCTTGAGCATAAGTTCCCTCCCTCAGTGCAGGTCAAGAGTTCACTCAGTGCAGTAGCTAAAGCTAGCAATTTGTTCCTGTTCACTCAGGGCAACTGCCTTTCTCACTTAAGCCTGATTAGCCCAGTGCACCTGACTCAAGAGAATTTTTATATCTGAGCCTGATATTTGGCATATGTGAATACATCTCAGATAGCTTAGTTGTATGTAAGGTTGGTGATGCCACCTACAAGCATTTTTGTGTTGTGTGCACTCATTCCAGTATTTCAGCAGAGATGTTTGTGTAATTGGTTCTTGATCTACATGTTTTTTTTTGTGGAGGTAACCACCTCCATTTTTTAATGCGTTATTAATTGCATATATGTACATCTGCAGAATTCCATTCCTGTTTCAGACTATGTGACAAGGCAGTATCACACGCTTCCTCTCATTTTATATCCTGGTGTTAACCAGGCCCAGTGACTACTGCACCTGGGGGCCCTGGGTGTGTAATCATCCCAATTGCTTGGTCATACCACTGAGGAGCCCCCGAAAGGCGCACTCGTTTGTGAGTGAAACATGGCCGTTGGGCACAGCCTACCCATTAAGCCTGCAGAGCGCTCACCCTGGGTGGGGGCCAACTGTGAAAAATCTCACCGCCTCAGCTGAGATTCAAACTCACGATCTTCCGCTTTGAGTGCTAGGCTCTACCCCTGAGCCACAGAAGCTGGTTTGATCTACATGTTAAGTATTTGCGTTATTCATGTACATATTACATATGTACTAGAAAAGAAATGGTCCAGTATTGAAGCATTATACCTGGTGAAAATACATTTGCACAGGTTCGCATTAATCACTTTATTTGAAATTCGGATGCAGAAAAATTATGAACAAATGTTTGCACAGGATCTTCATTCTTTTCATTTAAACAATTTTTAGCTCTGCTGACTAAAATTTTCAACTTATTGGCCTGTTTTAACATGCTTGTTAAGTTTTTGCTTTGCTTATTTGAACTTTTTAAGGTAGTTTTACAGTCCAACAGTTTTAAAACATGCCCTTTAAATGGACAGAAGGCAGAACACAACAAACAAAGGACCACAACTATGGCTCAGATGACTTACAGTCAGCTTAGCTAAAAAATAATGTTGTTGCTTCAGCTGAACTGTTTCTTTTAGGAAGGGCAGGTAGTAGTACTGCTGTTTAATGTTTAAAAAAAATATTTTTTATCATAAGCACTTTTATATAAGTTTATGATAGAAAAGCTCTTGCTTAGCTTGCAGTGTTCTTCTGCCAGAAATATTATATATTAAAGTTACAGCAAGTGATACAATAATGAGGCCATGGTCAATTATGCTGTAAAGGCTAATTGAGTAAATCAGTCAAATGATCTTTAAAATAAAAAATAAAAAATTCCCTAAAATGTGGAATTATCTCAAATGGAAGGTGGAACTGCTGAGAAACTATTCAGCTTACACACACAAGAGCAGAGATCAGTATTTATACCATTACAGAGTTGGCCATGTTTTGAGTGCAGAGGAATGGTAATTTTTAGTTTGATTAACATTCTTTTTTATTTGAAAGAAACGAGACGCCTTCTGATATCCAATGATTTTGTTGACCAAAAGGACTTTAATATACTGGAAGCATTATAAATTAGATTTATGCTGGTCCACATTGTGATAAATAGGGTCAAATCTGTCCAAAATACAAAATTTAATGTTTTTTTAGCTCAGCTGACTTTCAGTCATGCTGGGCTATAGCGATGGGTCTTTGTCCGTCGTCCTTCCGTCTGTCCGGCCGGCCATTAGCAGGGCACAAATCGTAACCGTAGGGGCTAGGGCCATGAACCCTATGCAGTCTTAGAGGTTATAAAAAGATCTCCTTGCAAACCTGAAATTAGGTCACTGTGACCTATATTCTCGAAGTTATGGGGTGTGTTTGCACCCCCCAGAAATAACTCTTTGAGACAAAATTTTCATCCCAAACCTTCCATCTTTCACATACAGCTCACCTACCAACAGGGGAAGAACCATAATTTTTTTTAGGTCAAAAGGTCAAAGGTCAAGGTCACAGGAGCCTCTTCTTTGAAAAGCCTGTGGATGCATTTTAAGCCAACCCTTTCATCCCAATTCTTTGATCTTTCACATATAGCTCACCTACTAAGTTGGAGAAGAATCCTATAGATTTTGAGGTCACAAGGTCAAAGGTCAGGGTCACAGGATCCACTTCTTTGAAAAGGTTGTGGACACATTTCAAGCTAGACTTTTCATTCCAAACCTTTCAGCACTGATATGGCTTCTCTGCCAACAGGGGAAAGACCTGTTGATTTTGAGGTCAAAGGTCAAGTTCACAGCACCCACTTCTTGCATGGAGTAATTTTCAGGCAAACTTTTCAATCTGTACCTTCCATCTGTCATATATGGCTTACCTACCAATAAGGGAAGAAGCCTATTGATGTTGAGGTCAAAAAGTCAAAGGTCAAGGTCACAATATTTAATTGTTCTAAATGCTTGTTAGCATATTTCAAGTGTAACTGTTCAACCCAAACCTTCAGTCTTTCACATATGCCACATCTATGCATCACTCAGTTTGACTCAAACTTCATATTTATGGGTCTTTTTGCTTGAATAAATAACCTATTGATTTTGGGGTCAGCTGGTCAGCAGGTTAAAGGTTGCAGGTCAAAGTTATTCACCCATTGGTTGCCAAGTAATTACACCAGATTTAAGTAGTTAGTAGTTACCCATCATTTAGAAAAAATCCAGTTGATATGTGGGCAAAAGGCCAAGGTCATAGGTCAGTGATGTTCACAATTACTTATTTTATAGGTCAGTGATGTTCACAATTACTTATTTTATAGACCATCTCTATTTTTCTTGTATATATAACCATCCCACCCCAGCTGGTAATCTCCCTGTGTGGCTGTAATTGTGAGTGACACTGGTGACATATGACTCCCTTTTGTTTCAGCCTATTTAGTGATAAGGATCAGTGATAAGTACCTCGTTACTTCATAACAAAAACACTGTTGTCTGAATGCTTCAGCCAGGCATTAAGACTATGAGAGTATAGTATTAAGGTTTAGCTACTGATTTATAAGATGATGGGAACATTTTGCAGTTTATTTTATGGAATCCTAGCAATAAACATAGTTTCCTAGATATCTGAATATTTTAATATATATCACCACATATAAAAGCAAGTGTTTGTTCTCATAATATGTGGAGTGTACCTTGATTTAGGATGGCTTTTTGTTTTATTTCAAGACCCTTAGTCATGCTTTCTGGATTTCTTTTCTTTCAGGTTTGGCAGTTTACCTACCCTGCTGATCCCATTGAAAAGCAGAGTGATAATAAAAAATATTGGACTTACACTTTTTACAATTGCATATCTATAAATCTGATATGAGCGCCTGGACATGCCTTTTGAATTATTTTGGGCATTCATTACTGGATAATTTGCCCCAAGTTTGGTCTCTTATTGGAGAATGTGGGATATCAAATGTCATACTTGTCAGAAATCCATTATGTCTGCCAGTTAGCCACCTTAGAAATTATTTCTTCAGTGCAGTTTCAGTAATTTTTCTTTAATGTTTGGTCCGATTTAGAGAATGTTTGTTGTCTGATTTCAGACTTGTCAAAAGTCCAATATGGCCACCAGGCAACCATCTTTTAATTCCTTTTTATCATATTATCTCAAGAACAGTTAAAGTGAATGCAGTTGGATGTATATTTATGTAATCTTGTAAAGGATTGGGTCAAATATTTCTGAATAAATATTACCATCATTTATAAAAGTGCAATACAGTTGGCTTGTATTGAATAAAAATTCATACAGAAGCACCTGTTTCTCAATAATTGCATCCGCCAAAACAGAGTTTTGCGGATACTAGGTTTTCAGCTGCACGCCGCTGCCGCCGCGTAGGTGTCCGGAGAACTCCTCCATAACCGCTGGGCAGAATTTTACGAAACCCGGGATTATGTTCAGTTCACATGTGAACTGCTGCACCCCAATTTTGTTTTGACATCTGACCTTTCTTCTGCACTGCGTCAGTTTGTGTGTCTGTTTCCACACATAAACCAACATATCTCGGGAACCGTTTGACCGATCAGGAAATTTTTTTGCACAAATGTAGCCCTTGGAGAGCTGTTTAACATACAAAAAATGGTGGCGCCACCTGCAACCATGTTTGCAAAGTGTCCATCTGTTTGTATGCCTTGGGTTAAAATCACTCATATCTCCGCAGTGGTTTGACTAATTCACCTGAAATTCAGCATGCGTATACAAATATAGCCCTGGGATAGCTTTATAACATATACAACAAAAGGTGGCGCCACCTGCAACCATGTTTGCACAGTGTCCATTTGTTCATCTGCCTGGGGTTAAAATCACTCATATCTCTGCAGTGGTTTGACTAATTCACCTAAAATTCGGCATGGGTATACATCCTAGACAGCTTTTCTGATTTTATGACAGGTGGCGCCACCTACATTAACGTTTACGCTGCAGACATCCAAGCTCATATCTCGGGAACCGTTTGACCGCTTGAGCCAAAATTTTGCATGTGTATAGATCTCACATAGCTCTGTATCATACGCAAAACTGGTGGCGCCACCTGCAGCCAATTTTTGCACAGCTCCCGTCTATTTGTCTGCCATGGGATAAAATCACTCATATCTCTGCAGTGGTTTGACATATCTGCCTAAAATTTTGCAGGTTTATACATCCCCGACAGCTCTCTTGATTTTATGACAGATGGCGCCACCTACATTCTACATTTATGCAGCAGATATCCAAGCTCATATCTTGGGAACCGTTTGACCGATTGGGCCAAAGTTTTGCATGTGTATAGTTCTCACATAGCTCTTTATCATACGCAAAACTGGTGGCACCACCTGCAGCCATTTTTGCACAGCGTCCATCTGTTTGTCTGCCAAGGGCAAAAATCACTCATATACATGTAGTGTTTTGACTTATCTGCCTTAAATTTTGCATGTGTATACAACTTGGACAGCTTTCTGGATTTTGTGGTAGGTGGCGCAACCTACATGCACAATGGGGCTGCAGACATCCATGCTAATATACAACACTTCACTCTATTTCCCCTTGCCACTCAATCCATGCCTCACTTCACCAGTTCCACTCTGATTTAGGCGGATACACGTAGTCGCTTGTCGACTACCCGTATTCTAGTTCTGGCATGTATTTCCTTGATTTTTGCTATATATTTTGATCTTATATTTGCCCTTTGTGAAGTTCCTTATGAGACTGACAGGTTTCAAGCAAGCTGTTGGAATAGTTCCTGATAGCTTAACAATCATGCATTTTCCTCAGACCATCAATTCACTGTGTTTTAACCAGACATAGGTGATATATATTTCTGTTGTCATAGAAAATTTTCAACAAATTGGCAAATTGGTTCTTCAAAATTTGACTGGAAGTTGTGAATCTCAGTCCATGATGTCACAGGTCATGCATGGCAGCTGAGCGTCATGACCCATGGGTCACTTGTTTACTTCACGACTGCTGGCTAAACAATAATCAGAATTTGGGAAAATAACACCAGACTTTCCCAAGCATTTTTCACATTTCAGAATTAAATAGATTAAATACTTAAATATCATATTTTATTGAACAAACTTCAATATTTAAGTTAGCTAGCTAAAGTCATGTCTACTCACCCTGTCCAAGGGCCAAGAGCTTTTGTGCCTTTATGTGTGCAGAATTCTACCCTTTGCTTCATCATCTTTTTTTTTGTTCTTTTATTTCCAACACTGAAACATGTAACAAATCTTAAGAATACTTGATACCTGGTAAATGTGTAATTGAGCTGGCAGATCTGTTAATATTTGGGTTTCACTACCCAGGTCAAATGGTTAAATTTAATGCACTTTTTGTTTTCAAACTTCTGAGTTTCTGAAATATGCATTGTGTCCCATAGACTGTAAAATATAGGTCAGATCTTAATTAAAGTCTCTTGAAAATCATATTGCCTGTTTTCACATAAAACCTAAACTGCCTTTTTCCAACAGCTTTGACTCATCGCCTGCTGAAGGGTAGTTCAAAGCCTATCATAAAAACCACTATTTTCCACCTGTCTTCAGCAATTGTATAAAGGAAAATAAATGAATTAACTAAAGACATTAACAGAACGACAATTTATCTGATTTTGCCTTTTTTTAGCCCTTAGGCTGATGGGCTATTGTCGTCACCCAAGCTGTCCGTCCGTCCGGCGTCCGTTAACTTTTACCTTGTGGTCGGGATATCTTGAAAAGGATTCACCGTCAGAATTTTATTTCCTCGGTAAAGATGTATATCGACAAAATCTCGGTCAAGATCCAAGATGGGTGACCTTGACCTATTTTTCTACATTTTAGAGCTGATTATAGAAAAACACTTAGATGCTTATTACTCAGGAACCATTTGATGGATTTTCACAAAACTTACTATGATTATTGGGACTGATAATCTGTAGCTGCTACACAAGTTTGGTGGCGCCACCTACAATATCTGATTTTTAATGAATTTTTTATCTGATTTTTCAACTTTGGGCTTGTGAGCGGGATATCTGTAAAAGGATTCATTGTAGGAATTTTATTTTTTTGGTGAAAATGTATACTGACAAAATCTCGGTCAAGTTCGAAGATGGGTGACCTTGACCTATTTTTCTACATTTTAGAGCTGATTATAGAAAAAACATTTAGAAGCTTATTTCTCAGGAACCATTGGCTGGATTTTCACAATACTTACTATGATCATAGGGAGTGATGGTCTGTAACTACTGCACAAGTTTGGGGGTGCCACCTGCAATTTCTGATTTTTAATGAATTTATCTTGGATTTTTCAACTTTGGCCTTGTGAGCGGGATATCCCTAAAGGTTTCACAATAGGAATTTTATTTCTTTGGTGAAGATGTATATCGACAAAATCTCGCTCAAGTTTGAAGATGGGTGACCTTGACCTACTTTTCAAGGTCACAGAGCTGATAATAGAATAAAACTTAGAAGCTTATTTTTCAGGAAGCATTTGGTGGATTGTTATGAATCATGGTACATACCTCTCCATTTTAAATTTATAACTGAGACATGTACAGATATACATCCATGTGAGAACAGATATTTAGTACTTGTTACTGTTACCACCTCTAAACACTGTTCTTTTGGCTGAGGGCTTTTGTCAGCTTCTGCTGATATTCTAGTTTTTGGATGGAGCCACTGGTTTCTGCAAACCACCTGATACCTCTACAACATACATGAGAATCATACTAACTTGAGGCTCCTGGTACATGACACTCAGCTGATTTTGACACATAACATTACTAAAGCCAGTCCAAAAATTCATCACAATGACTTAATTTTTGGCTTCAAAAGAAAATTTTCCACAACCTGTCTCAGGCTGTCTGCATGCAAATCGTGTTTCACTACCCAGGTCCCATTATTAAATATCAATTGTGTGCTGATTAATCTATTAAATCGATGATTGGTTGTTTTTTTACGAAATCTATTAAATCAATTACATTTTTGCATAATTAATTTATAAAAATCATGTATGAAAATTCAGAGTCATATCCTGTCAGAGATGTATACAAACACAAAGTAATGAACAGCATCAAAAGGAACCTTCCACAGCCAACAATCATTTGAAGGCAAGTCAACCTTTGTTCGGGGGACATTATAAGGAATACTGAGGTGCATGTCACACGATTTACTGGGGTAAACATTTTAGGTACAATATAAAGCAGATTTCATGGTTACCAGGCTGTAAATCTTCCATGCTTTCCATGGAAAATTTACAATAAAATCCATGGAAAGTACCACAGAAAATTGTCACCCCCTGGTCCATGCTTTAATCCATGTTAACCTTGGTACTTCTGAAGCATGGACAAGCACGGTCAAGTGGGCACAAATTTTCTGTGATCCAACACCAAATGTTGTAGTGCATATAGTTTGCAATTACATTAGGTGCACCTGACTGCAGTGTGTAATGTCTCAATCAGGAGATAGCATAAAGAACAAGGAACCTATGAGTGCTCAGGAGATTTAGCCTAATTGACAGAAACATCAAATGGTGCTTACGTTAAGGTACTGATTTTACATTTATGCTAATAACTATTAAAAAATTTACAACACTGTGATTAAATTTAAAGTAGACATTCAAATATAATTTAGATATTGTTTTATAGTTGAAACTAGGGACCCAAAGACCTAGGGTTACCTGAGCTAAAATTACATGAACAAGGGTATAAAAAGCAAAATTTCTCGGTGTCACTCAGAATTTGCATCATCTCCTTTTTCTGTTGTTCCTCTGGGAAAATAGTTTAAAACAGAAGTAGCCCTAAATGAAAAAGGGAATTCTTACAAGCATACCTGAAAACTTTATAAAATAAATTTGTGTGTGTGTGTGTGTGTATATATATATATATATATATATATATATATTTAACATATGTATATATCAACATATATAGATTTATTCAATATATATACTAGTATATAGATTTTTTTTGTTGACATGCAATCCATGTGACACTCTAATTTGTATGTATAATTATAAATATTATCAAATAAATAAAATGAAACAAATAGGGCAAGAGAGATTAATGAGCTAGGCTCGTGCCCAATCCCGAACAGCTTGTTGTACCAAGTGGAAAGTTAATTCAGCCAGATGTCAATAAAAATATTCATAACCTCAAAAAAAATAATAATTAATATATAAAATAAAATAAATAAATAAAAAGTGAACATATTGTGGTCAGATTAGACATTATACAGTTATTATAGATATATTTAATTCATAACAACAACACATACAAATAAAAAAATGAGTAATTTGAAAATACATTTATATATTAAAAAATTGTATTCTTAATATCTGCAAGTGTTTAAAAGCTAGTTTCTCAGTGTATCTTCCCAAATGTCGGAAAACTGCCAATGAACACAAACATTCAAAACATTCTGAAGGATGTTGTTAGGACGCTTGGCTGATTTTTGAATTTAGCTGATGTATTTATATTTCTCCTTAAAATCTCATCGGAGGCCCCTGGGTCGAAGTTTCGTTACACCTGACATGCACGTTTAATCTATTTGTTTTGATGATCATGACCTTTGACCCTAACTAGCATGCTTTGCGGTCTGAAGGGTCTTGCAAACTAAAATTGAGACACAACACGCTAGTCCATCAGTTCCTTCTCGATAACAATTTAGTTCATTGCTGCAGTTCTTTTAATACTTAAATATATTATCACTTTAATCTGACAAAGAAAGGATTACATTTTGATTACATTCACAAAGATAATTTATGACATTGCATTTCGTCATACCACCAACCATTAACCAACCGGTCAAGCACGTCACGATATTGTTTTGGCAGTGCTGACCTTTGACCCTGACTAGCATGCATTGCGCTTTGCCTGATGCCGAAGTCGCCCAGTCACAAAACGCCAAGCATCCGTGCGTGATGCTGACTTAATCTTGACATGTGTTTTATGATGTTCCTTTAAAATAAGAATATATCATCGATAAAAAAAAATTATTGGAGGTTTTCGAAAGTCTCTACATCAAAAAGTGTCATGCACGGGCATTTTTTTCAAGGTATTGTAAGGTATATTGTTTTGTCAATGTTGACCGTTTACCATGCAGGAGGCCGATATGCGAGTATGATAATCATGACGTAACCGGCAGCGGTCTTACCTGTGTAAAATATTTACGTTTATTGTTTTGTGACAATAAATAGCTGTCTCACATTAACCTTGTTATCTGTAAAAGACATAGTCAAATGTGTGTGATAGTTTCTTACATTTTATATTTCACTATCGGACAAACGAAGAAAATGACACCGGCTTGATGGACCGTGGGAAAACCTACCTCCGATTTTGCCTATTACACCGGTTATAGTGTTCCGAAGCCTGGGCATTTGGCAATGACCTCTTTACCCTCCTTGTATTCTGTAAAGGGTTTTCTTGGCTGTATACTGCCATTCATGTTGATGACATTACCCGTTACGGGGTAATCGTGAACCCAGAAGATCTGTGCAAAATTCTTCATCATTTGACTAGTGTTGACAGCAGACGCGACAATCTGTCAAATTGCGAGAACAGGTTACGAAGGTACAAAGGTACGCGACGTAAAAATTCGGTTTCCTTAATTTGATTGGAAAATAACGTTCTATTATGCACGGGCCTTATGTCAGACGGCGTCACAGCGTCTGGGGGAATGACCGCGATTCTTTTTTGGGGGTGGTTCTGATGTGAGTTGTCAGCGAGAACTTTCGAAGTTTTCTGCAATACCTTGTTTTGAGGAAGACTTGAGACAACATATGTGTATAATAATTACCTGAATGAGCATTTGATTTGTTCATTCGTACTGTAAACGTGTAACAACACAAGAATCTCACAATGTCCTTTATTCCATACTTGTACATCTACACGTAGTCAACGGTTACGCTCGATCCAGATGAATTTTCCCATCTAAACTAACCCCTCCCTGTCATTGATACCCCAGCAGCCCTGTCTTGGTCAAGTGGATATATACATTATACACAGGCGCCAGGCCGGCAATTTTGATGGGACATCCGCCAGATTAATGAGTATAGCTGGCAAGCTGACCCGGGGTGACCTTAGCTAAGGGTCACACTGTCAGCTGGACCATGTGCTGTGTGTGGGTCCCAGTGTAACATTACCCCCACCCACAGGAAGACATGACCACATGTCTTGTCAGGGATATCTAAGTTAATTATTGTTGAACAAATTATAGTAGATATATAGAATTGATTATATAAAATTATACATTCTATTTCTGCCAATTTGTCAAATATAAGTCAAATGTTATCTCAACAGTGTAAGCATCTCTATTTTAAATAAAAAAACCTCGCACACTATCTCAGCTGGACCCCAGCTGCTTTATGCCGTAGTTGTACTCTATACATACACACCAATTACTATTTATCTAACTCAGCAGATCTTCCACTGCAAATAAAGCACATGAAATATATAATCACTCTGGCCTACATTCAAACTAGAAATTTTACCATATATGCTAGACAAGATACTGACTAGTAATTATCACTACTAATAGATATCAATCAATCTTATGTGCTCAGACCTCGAAATGAACAAATGCAGTGATTCTCTACCTTGTACGAACGGCTGTACCGGCTGTATCTGAGAGTATCTGTATCTGTCACTCAAAATAAACAAAATATTATATATGAAGCCAACTTATCCATGGCTCGGATAAAGCTTGAGATGAAATAAACAAAGCATATTGGAATCCATCTTATCCATGCTTCAAAAGACTGAAAGTATAATTGATTATAATGACAAGAAATTGAAAAAGTAAATAAGTCCATATCATATTTAAATTAGTCAACAATCACTGGGCTTCCATAACGTACTGGTGGATTTCTCAATCTGGTTGACCGTCGCAAATTGTTATCGATATGTGGAGACATTTGAGTTTTTTTCAGATTCTGGTGCATGCATAGTTGTAATTAACGGCTGCCAATCAAACTCTGATTCGTCGTAAAGCACAGCCGTTGCGTCTGGCAGCTTAGCCGTTGGTATGGTAGCCTTTGCATCCGGTGGTAGATTACCAACACGCGCATCAGGTGGTATATTTACATCATTACGAGGCTCTGTTTCCGAGTTACAAGGCTTAAGTCTATTAAAGTGGACAACCATACGTTGTCTACCTCCCTCTTTTTGAATACGATACGTCACCTCAAATAATTGTGACACTACACGGTATGGGCCATCCCACTGATGGCACAGTTTGAGTGAATGACCTTTGCGACAGCTAGGGCGATGTAAGCACACACTATCTCCTTTCTTGTATCCGGTTCCATAGATTTTGTGATCACAATAATATTTTTGCCTTCTTTGCGCCACCTTTAGGCGATTCCGCACCTCTTTAAAGGCTTCTTTAAAGGAGTCCTGTAGCTCTGTGGCGTATGTAGCATGATCACTCAGGTTACTTTCGGGGCTATTGAACATAAGGTCTACGGGAAGTCTTATCCCCCTGCCCAGCATCAGATAATTTGGCGTATATTTTGTGGAATCCTGTACACTGGCTCTGTAGGCACACATTACACGGGGGAGATGGGCATCCCAATCTTTCTGATTTGACGAACAATACATTTTTAGCATGCTTATCAGGGTCCTGTTGAAGCGCTCTATAAAGCCATCTGATTCTGGATGGTATGCCGTAGTTCTTGTTTTATCCATCTCCAACAGTTTACACATTTCTTGAAACAAGGCACTTTCATAGTTTCGCCCCTGGTCTGTATGGATTTGTAGGGGCGCACCATACCGACAAATAAATTCATTGACCAAAGTGTTGGCCACGGTGCTAGCTTCCATATTTGGAATTGCATACGCCTCAACCCACTTTGTGAAGTAATCCCCAATAACCAGTATATATTTTGATCCACCCTCTGTTTCAGGGAGAGGCCCAATTATATCGCTGGCTAATCTTTCCATGGGGTATCCTGACACGGTGCTAGCTAATGGTGCCCGCCTTTTTCTAGCATATTGTTTGCCAGTGCCACATAGTTTGCATTTTCTTCACCAATTTTCAGTATCGCGGTAAAGTCCAGGCCAGTAAAATTGTTCACGGACTTTCTGTACAGTTTTAGTGACACCAAGGTGGCCAGCACTTGGGGCATCATGCAATACTTTCAGTACTTCTGGAACCAGGGCACAAGGTAACACTAATTGGAAGCGGATGGTTTTGCCGTTCCGGTCTTCAAAGCGTCGGTACAGAATGCCTTGCTGCATCTCCAGCTGGTCCCACTGATTCATTAAGATGTGCACATTACGACTGCAGCCGTGTACTGTTTGTTTACTTGGTTTACCATGTCCAGCCTCCTGCCATTTCAGGATCATAGACAGATCTGAGTCACCTAATTGCCAATTACGTATTTCCTGGTTTGTCCAACTTGGAGCCCAGTTACTGGTTCCACCCTTCTTTGATACGGCGTATGATACTCTTGCTATTTCTGAATTTGTGACTGCTTGAGAAGTACCACCGCCTGGCTTTCTGGACAGTGCATCAGCATTTTGATGACTTAAACCCTTACGATGTTCAATGGTAAAGTCAAAAGCTGAGAGATGTTCCAACCATCTTGCGATTTGACCTTCTGGCTCTTTAAATTATGCAGCCATCCTAGCGACCCGTGGTCTGTTCTCAGACGGAAATGTCTTCCGAGCAAATAGTGACGGAAATGTTTGGTAAAATGAACCACCGCCAGGAGTTCTTGTCTGGTAACTGAATAATTACGTTCAGGCTTACTCAGTGTCCGACTGGCATAGGCTACAACCCGTTCTTCTCCAACCTAAAATTGGGATAATACCCCACCGATGCCAATGCCACTAGCATCAGTGTCAAGAATGAATTCAGCTTCAGTTGGATATGCTAGAACAGGAGCAGAAGTAAGTTTCTCTTTAAGGATGGTAAAGGCTTTCTCACATTCTTGAGTCCACTGAAATATTGCGCCTTTACAGGTCAGTTTGTGAAGGGGTCTAGCAATATCTGCAAACCCTTTTATGAATCTGCGGTAATAGGAAGCTAGTCCTAAGAAGCTTTGCAGGTCAGACAGAGTTGTTGGACGGGGCCAGGCTGTAATTGTGTTGGTTTTCTCACAACCTGTCTCAGTCCCGTCCCCAGAGATGGTATGTCCAAGGAAATGTACTTCCTCTCTAAAAAACTGGCACTTACTTGGTTTTATTTTGAGTCCAGCTTTTTGGATTCTCTCAAGGACCTCATGTAAACGCTCAAGATGACTGTCAAGTGTTTCACTGAATACAATGATATCATCCAAATATATAAGGCACGACTTCCGGAGTCCTGAAAGCACAGTTTCCATCAATCTTGCAAAGGTCGCTGGGGCGTTACATAATCCGAAAGGCATAACACGAAATTCAAACAAACCGAAGGGTGTCACAAAAACAGTTTTTTCTTGATCTTTTGAGTCCATTTCTACTTGACAATAACCGCTGGCTAGATCTAGAGTGGAGAAATACCTGACACTATGCAACGCGTCTAGTCATCAATTCCCGGTAGTGGATAAGCATCTTTCTTGGTGACTATTTAGGCGGCGATAATCCACACAGAACCTTGTTTCCCCGTTCGGTTTGTTGATCAAAACAATTGGAGATGCCCATGGGCTAGTGGATGGTTTGACTATCCCTTCCTGTAGCATACGATCTATCTGCCTTTGTGCTTCGTTGAATTTGTGCGGGCCTAATCGGCGTGGACCCTGTCTGACTGGATGCTTATCACCGGTGTTGATACTGTGTTTAAGCTGGCTTGTCCGTCCAAGGTCATGGGGACCTACCGAAATCACTGATTCACATTAATGTAAAAGTTTGGCAAGTCGCTCAAATTCATCTGGCTCTAATGGTGTGTCAGATAAATTGAACAGTTCTGCGATATCTCTCTGTGAGCGGATGTTTGAAGTCAGACGTACTGATACAGTGTTCTTGGTTGCACTCGGCTGCTTCTTCGTGAAGGCTTACTGTATAGCACACAGGACATTTGTCTGATATGTGTTTATCACCACAAGCGACCGGATGATATTCTCCAATATTTGCACCTTTATACAGTTTACAGGGGTGGGCATGGGATTTAGAATACATATTGGTACTTGGTTGTTATTATCTGGCTCAGCTAACCCTCTGGTGATGATTACTTCATTTCTTTCAACAAAGCGTTTTTCAGGTTCCACAAATCCCAACGCAGCACTGACTCCCAGACCAACCTGAACATTACCATGCACAATAATTTGATGTTCTGGTGGTATAGTTATGTTTTCTGCAAGTGTCACATGTAGTACCCGGTGTTCTGTTTCACAGCGAGCGTGTTAATGATATGCTCTGTTCCCCACCTGTCAGACACCTTTTCCTAAAATCCACCACAACTGAATGCTTCTCGAGGAAGTCGATTCCCAGGATACAGTCCTGCGTTATATCTGTGACAACTATTATATGGTGGTTTTCACATATCCCAGCCACCTGGATCTCAACCTCAGCTGCTCTCCACCAGCAATGGCTGACCATTAGCTGACACTACAGGGTACGGGACCTTCGATAAGCTCACATTAAGTTTTGTGTCAGCCCACAATTTGCTGTTTACTAGTGTCACTGCCGAACCACTATCCACTAACATTTTTATTGGAATACCACTCACCTTGCCAGAGGCATATACAGCAAAATCAACCGCTGCACTCATCGCTGGCACTGAATGGTTAATCCGTTCCTGAATGTCTCTCTGGGTCTTTCTTTCAATAGCTGATGCTTGACCCACAGCAACAGCAGATCTTAGTTTTTTGTCTGTCTCTGCCTACGCCTATCTCTCTGTGGACAGTCTCTCTGTATGTGTCCATATTGTCCACAAGCCCAGCACTCAATATCAGATATTTTCATAATTACTCATGTAGGGTTGTTGTGAAGCAGTCAATAATTTCATCAACTGGGTCATTACTTCTTTAAGGGCTCTGTAAGTTGTATCAGATTCACTCGCTTCTCTATCATTAACCATGTTGACTCTTTTGCGGCTCACCTGTTCTTCCTTGAGGACGGCCTGATGCTGTTCCGCCAGTTCTATGGCTGTTTTCAATGTTGGAGGGCGTTCTAATTTCAAGCGCATGCGACATTCGCGGTCCTGGATGCTGTTGGTGAATTTCTTAACCAGCATTTCCTCTCTGGTATCCTCATCCATATTTGGGTAGGCTTGTTTAAGAAGCCTGGCTATTGCGCTGGCAAAATCGCTCAGTTCTTCATGCGGCAAGATGAACCTCATTTCAAATTCTCTTTGATAAGAATCTCTGGATGATGGTGTTAACCTATTGTCCATAAAGTCAATGACATCCTTGTAGGCTGCACATTCTGCTTCAAGAGTATCATCAAATATCTGTTCTGCTCTTCCTCGCAAGCGAACGGGTAGGAACTGTAATTTGGCTGTACCATCCCAGTTGTTAATGACGGCACACCTTTCAAAATGTCTCTTCCAAACTGGCCATCTGTCACCATTCTCTACAGAGAATATTTCCGGCATTACTACTAGTCTGTTCTGAACTAATCCTGTGTTTTCTGATGATGATGCCATGACTGAACTATAATCCTGCCGACTGCGCCACTTGTAAACTTGTAACAACACAAGAATCTCACAATGTCCTTTATTCCATACCTGTACATCTACACGGAGTCAACGCTCGATCCAGACTAAATTTTCCCATCTAAACTAACCCCTCCCTGTCATTGATACCCCAGCAGCCCTGTCTTGGTCAGGTGGATATACATTATACACTGGCGCCAGGCCGGCCAGCTCTGATGGGACATCCGCCAGATTAATGAGTATAGCTGGCAAGCTGACCCGGGGTGACCTTAGCTAAGGGTCACACTGTCAGCTGGACCATGTGCTGTGTGTGGGTCCCAGTGTTACAGTACAGTTTACAAGTCTTTATATTATTTTTTTTCTGGTCCCCTGTATTTAGCTCAGCTGTCATTGGAGTCCTTTTCCCAAACTAAGCCACCACCTGCATTTCTAACTGTATATTATTAACTTAACTGAATTAAACTCACATCTGCACATGGAATATCCTTGGTACATCACTCAATTTGTCAAAATCAAATACTGTTATGATTGAATTGATGCTGCAAAAATACTCCCTTTTAAACAGATAGCTTTCTCAAATATTTTTTTTCTATTGACATTTCCCTATTACATGTTTGTTTGAGTGTTCTTGTCAATTTAACAGAAAGTAATAGGTCACTTGTAACAGCATGGACAATTTACTAAGATTTCAAGAGTTAGTATCCAATAAAGCATGGAAACCCATGTTTTTGTTATGTTTTTCTATGATTTTTCATTGCAGTCCATGGTTTCAATGAATAACTTCCTTTGTGTCCATGGTATACCATGGACAATTTTCTAATATTCCAAGGCTAGTTTGCAATAACCCAGCTAACAAAGTTACGTAGTCACAACGTAATCACAACATAGCGGTTTTTTTGTGATTGCGTAGTAATATTACGTAGTTACTGCGTAAAAGTGTGAACTACTAGAAAGGTTCTCACAACGTAATAATGTTACGTAGTCAAATTACCTTTTAATGACCTTTTGGGTATATTGGATTTTAGATACAGGCCTTCCGGTCTACAGTAATTAAACAGGCTGAAAAACTGGTGGAAATGATTTATGCCTCAGGAAAATGGCCACCACATGATAAATTACCCTGTAATGCTTCTTTCATGTACCACTTCCGTGCATTTAATCTTCATGCGAATATGTGTGAGACAAAAACGAAACAAACAAATTGGTTAAAGTTAATATTTTATTTTCCAGATTTTTTTTTAATTATTTTCATCAGTGTCTCCATCAGTGTCGGTCACTGGAGTAGCCTTTGTAGCTTTTTTGGCAGCTTAACGAGCCTGAAAAGAAAATCATAAAAAGTGCACACATTTTGTTTACATCCTAAATATATAATAATACATCACATTTAAATGAATACACGTAGCCAATTGTTTTTGTTTTTGTTTTTTATTATCTCCCTTACCGAAAACAGCTTGAAAACAGTATGGGAAACAGCTTGATACCAGCATACACCCTGTAGTATGATTCCAGTTCAGAAACAGCATGGACTGTACTGGAATTACAGTACGCCATCAGTATGGTTTCAGTACACTCAGAAATTCCCATACATTTCTTTCATAACAACAGCATGAATCCATTATATTTTCAGTATGATTCCAGCCTGTTCCAAAAATTTTAATGAGTATTATAATAAGACAGTAATATGCAAATGAGCACCACAGCATGATTTCAGTATGAGAGATAGCTAGGGGGTCTTCAGACCATTCCAGTATGGAAACACCATTCCAGTATGGAAAGAGTATGGATAACAGCCTGATTCCAATATACACATATACAGTTCAATTTCAGTATGTTGTTGTACTGGAATCATACTGCAAAGTATTTACTGTATTCATGCTGGAATTTACAGTATGATTTCAGTCGTTCCAAAAATGTAAATTAGCAAGCTAAATATGCAAATGAGCCACAGCATGATTCCAGTATTGGAGTTCCAGTATAAATCCAGCATAATAGGGCTCTAGCATGATTTCAGTGATGCATATGTCTAGCATAACAGCAGAAGGTCCAGCATAAAAACAGCACACAGTCCAGCAGGAATCCAGTATGGGTTACAGCAGGATTCCAGCATCAATGATCCAGCATAAGAAGAGCATATTTCCTGCATTATTCCAGTATGAAATTCAGCACCATTCCCACACAAAAGATCCAGCATACAAAATTTAAATCACAATTACAACAATATTCCATCATCAGTTTTCAGCAACAACAATATTCAAGCATCAGATTCCAGTGTGATTCAAGTATGTTTCCTTTGAATTCTCTTGAATCATTCTAGCCATCTGCCACCCAGAATTATGTCATGATTTTAACATGGCTCTAGTGTGACTCCACTGTATTGTATTACTTTGGCCAATATGCCAAAATCAAGCTACCGGGTAGTTTGAAGTTTTGACCAAAGCAGTGTTTGAGTAAGATCAATCAGTTTGGTCACCAACATTAAAACCGGGTTACATGCTTTCTGTATAAATGACAAAAAATATAAGCTTATAGCATGTTGTGTTTGAATACTCTATATAAAATAAAACAAGAAAATAAATAATATTTTTTTATTATTTAACCACTGTGATTCAGCTCAAGAACTTATAATAAGAACTGCCGTGGTGGTCTTCTGTTTGAATCAATTTCCTCTTCTTGATCACTGCATGCACCGATTTCTGCAATAGAAAGAGGTATACACCTTGTAATCATTGTACTCTCTTTACAGATAAGAATTAATAAATAAAAGATATGTGTATTGTGATTTATGTACCATAAAGAACAGCAGGTAACACTTCTTTAGTTAAAGGATAAGCAAGATAGACAAGAAAATAATTATATATTAAATAAATTTTATTTTTTTTTAAAAATTTAAACATATTATTCAGCATCAATTGGTTAATATGATATACATGTATAAGGAAATCCATTCCAACTTTTTTGTTCATTGCTAGGCAGGCTCACTCAAAAATAACCTGTCAGGTACCAGAAAAACTTGTGTAAAAAAAAAAATTCGTTTTTGTTGTTTCAGAAAACTACTCAGTGAAAATTCTAACATTAAGGAACTATAAAAATATCACTTAAATTTATGCAATCTTGTTGATTGGGGGCTTAAGAGGGCAGTTCCCGAAAATTATTTTATTGGTTGGGTTAAGGTTTATTTTAGGCATCGTGAAAATAAATTTTCACTTTAATTTTTCTCCTTTTTTTGTATAATTGGAACATTATACTGTATTGTCACTTTCTTCAACTGAGAAAATCCTCCTTTGTATTTTTACCTGATATGTAAAATACTTTTAAATAACGTACCTGCATACTGCACCAGAGAAAAATAGTTCATCGACAGGCACGGTACATAATGCTGTTTTAATTTACTCTAATAATGACAGAGCGATCAAATTATATTGTCTACGTCTCCACATGAAACGTCATACGGGTGGGAAATATCCGTTTACATAAAGGAAGGTTCGTGGGTTTTTTTAAGGCTATTAATAAAATTAAGCCTATAAAAATTGACGTAGACAAAAGTAGTTAAAAGTAAACGTTAATATCAAAACAAAGACTGTATACACGGTCGATTTAATTTCATGCGTGTTCTGATCAGTTGTGGCCGGTACATTCATCAGAAACCGGCTTCTCCGAAAACCCTGTCATGATCAAGACAGAACTGACACACACAATGCAAATCTTGCAATACCAAACATCTGAATTGTGGAGATCGTGCGCTGGACATCGTCAGTGCAGGTTCCATTATTCATTACATCTTATGACATAGGGACTTATTCCCCTGCCTAATTTGATTTATGAACA
Source organism: Sipunculus nudus (assembly GCA_026874595.1). Taxonomy (NCBI): domain Eukaryota; kingdom Metazoa; phylum Annelida; class Sipuncula; order Golfingiida; family Sipunculidae; genus Sipunculus; species Sipunculus nudus. The sequence goes on from CM049321.1 coordinate 46,240,862, forward strand.
CACGGTGCCTCCGTGGTGGTAGCTTAAAACGATCTTGATAACCATTATTAGCGATGTCAGTGAAAAATTTCCCGCCAAACCTGTCATGAATGAAGTCACATGGGGTGGATTTTTACTATGAACCACTTACTGGCTCTCTATATATGGCGCGTTATAGCTAAGCCAATCACAAAAACGTATGCGTGGTCTTGGCACGGGTTTATGCAAATCAAGTTCAATCAACTTGTCACCTGGATTAAATGTTAACATCGCCGACTGGCAACCTTCATTAAATACGATGGCGATCAGCTTGCGCATTATTTGTATTCAAATGAGAACGATTTCTTCTTGCTTAATATGTTCTCCGCAATTCGCCAATTTTTCATAACTATTTGCGCATATTAATATGTCAGTTTGCATTGATCTCGCGCTGTAGCGTGCAGGCTCGGATGAAATTTTTGGAAGGGGTGCAGCAGCTAGCAGTTTTCTCCATCTCACGTACGAGTCTACATATCGTTTTAAAGGCTCAAATTAAGTGATCATCAGAAGCTTAGAACTGTATGGAGATCAAGGCAGATAACGAACGCAACAAAAAGGCTATTTTATTCCACATGTAGGCAGATTTTTACAGGCCCATCTGGACTTGCATCTTCTCAAATACGCGTATATACGGGTCCAAGACGGCGCGTGTATTCACTTTATCATATCACTAACTTGTGCCATAAATGCGGCACGTTTGTTATAAAACCGACGTTGTCAGGTACCGTCGCTGCCTTCCATGCGATATTTATTTTAAATTCGCGCCAAATAAACCAGGCAGAGATACCTACATTCTACCAATGTGTCAAGACTAAATGCTTAAAATTCCAAAAATTTTCATGGCAAAACTTGGTTTCGCCAGTGTGGCTAATAAAATTATTAAAGACCAATGACAGTTCGCCAACGTCCACCGTGTTTTTCTTTCACCCCTGCCTGACTGTCGGAATAGGCTTGTGGCCAACATGCACAATGAGTGGTATTCGCAAGTTGATTATAATTTGATATCTTTATGTTCATCGGTAAGACCTGAATATCTGTGGCCAATAACTGCAGTAAACTCACCTGACGTATGATGCCAGCGGTCTCATAGTCTTGAAATCTTGGATAGATTTGGCTGTCAGAACTCAGAAATTGTTTCTCGGACGCTGCGGCGTCGATGTTGCTATAACGTCATAATCTGTACTTCCACTGTGACGTGTATTTCTGTTGAACTAGGTGATGCGATTCCCACTATGACGTCACAGCTACTGCGCTTGCTGATTGTAAGTTCCAGGATACTGATGACCCAAACTTCCTGATTAGCTTAATAAGTTTACTGTTGGGGGGGGGGGGGGGGGGGTGTAATTCTGGTCGTTTTGACAGAAATTAAAAAAATTAACAATACCAAATATGAAAACAATTTCAAACGACCCAGTAAATTCAGTTTAATTAATAATATTTATATAAACTTATAAAAGCCAATAGTTTGAGCAAGTTGATATATATTTAGGCCTACTATTTGCCTAATAATGTGAATCCTTTTATTTTTTTTTATCTTTTAATTAATATATTTTCTTCATGTTTTCACTACATATCTTGAATTAATGGTAACCTTTTTACAATATAAATTTTGAAGTGTGAAGGTAGAGAATTCAGGACTTCAAAGACGATAAAGTTTATTCAGTATGATTCCAGTACATTGTTCAAGTGCTCACTGACATGCACACTCATACATTATGAAGTTTTGACAGCATGATTACAGCATGGTCTCAATTTTTTAAAGTTTTTAAAGCAGGGTTCCAGTATGGTGATGAAGGCACACTCTTTATTTTCTAAGTTTTTATAGTATGAATACAGCATGGTGCTGATTAGTTTTAAAGTTTTTACAGCATGGTTCCAGCAAGACGATGAAGTTTTACAGTATGATTCCAGTGTACTTCTCCTGTTACCGGGGTGAATACAGTATGAAAACAGCATGGCTTGCCAATGTCAGATATATTTGCAGAGTTTTTCCAGTACAAAAACAGTAATGTGGTGGTCATCCATTCTGTTTCCAGTATGAATATCCAGCATGAAATATGTACACACTGGAACAATGCTGATATTTTCCAGTATAAAAACAGTATTTAGGCATAATTTGCATATCCTGTACAGCATGGTATCTGCATGGTTACAGCAAGTTTTCAGTATGTACTGTAATTTGCAGTACATGCTGTTTTTCGGTAAGGGCTGTATTGATTTTGTTTGTAGGTTCGACGTACTATAAATAGGTGTCGGGATATTCTTCTTGTATATAGGGACAAGCCTATGAATAAAAAGAATTTGGTCTCAGATATTAAGAAATTAGTCCTGAAAGATCGAAGATTTGTGCCTTATATGGTGGCCTTCAATTATTTATCAATATATAACAGGAGAGAGAGAGAGAGAGAGAGAGAGAGAGAGAGAGAGAGAGAGAGAGACACTATAACCATCAGCTAGAGTACAGGTACAACCTGAACATGATAAATCATATCTGGGTCAGGGAGGCAGCAGGCACGGAATTTATATACAGGAATTTATATACATCTTCTAGTATATACTGACAGACGAATGATGGACGATCCTATATCGCTATATAGCTCAGTTGACTGTGTTAAAAATTGATAAAATCTAGAGAAATAGTATGAACTCACCTTGTACAAATATCCTCCCCGTTTGCTTGGGGTATGCTTGAGGGTCTCGGCTATCTGTAGCTCGATTTCGCTTTCGCTTACATTTGTATGGACTCTCCTGCAGGCTTCTCTAATTTATCGAAATGTGTGGCTTATAAACAGTTATATACATAATATATATATATATATATATATATATATATATATATATATATATGAATACTAAAATATAATAAATATTCAAACAATTATTTCTGATGGTTACTTTTGACACTTTTTTATGCTGAAGGCTTTTAAATTTTTTTACTATTGACAAACCTAAAATTTGTTAAATCTTAATAAAATGCTGATAAATGTATCAAAAACTGAGAGATCTCATGATAATATATGACAGTTTTCTAAATGGAGGGTTATCCATACAACTCGGACCGAAAATAACAGTGCAAGTTAAGGAATACATACTGTAGATAAGCCTGTTCAGAGGAAGTTCTTCAAAGGACCTTTTGTTTTTTCGTCCTTTCATGTTGAAGCTGGACCACAGGTTGTATGTCCCAATCTTTTGCAGCATTCTCCTAACGGTGTCACCACAGTTGTGCCCGCCTATGCCAGTCATCAAGGTAACCTGTCAAAAGAAAAAAATATATATCAGGATTGCAAATGTATCAATATTTAATATTAATGTTAAAAAAATGCTATATTTAAAAAAATCCATTTTAAAATATTGATCAAAGTCATTGAATCAGAATATCCTATAAACAGACCAGCCAACTAGTCTTAATCTTATTTAGTCTGATTTTAAAGTTTTTTTTTAAAGCAGAAAATCAGAAGCAGAAAAAATTGTAAGATTTCTTAATATTTTGGGAACGAGGAAGTTCACTCTACTGATCAGTAGTATTCTTGCCAGTAATGCCACATGAGTCAATGGATGATCTTGAATCTGAATTTAAGATGTACAAATAGACAGCAGCATTCAGATCAAGGATGATTCAAGCATTGAGCCTCAAGGGGTTCTGCTCCTGGACCCACGCCATGTTCTTGAACGAGGAACCCAACCAGGGTCCTATAAATAGAAATTTTTCTTTAATAATAACGTATTTGAAATAAATAAAATCTAAATACATACCAATTTTTTGCGGAAAGCTGAATCTTCCAGCTTTTTGCAGAAATTTTCCAGTTCTTCCACTTTATCAAATGGTTTTGCAATAATGTCCTCGATGAGAACTGCCTCCATCCCTGGACCTATAGGTCTTGACCTAGAAGAACTGGATAGCTGACACAGCAGAGTTGGCATTTCTTTTTGATTTTCGATGACTTCTTTCATCATCATCGTCATTTTTGTTTTGTAACCTGTGAAAGAAAAGTCTCTTGATAAACCATTTCTGTGGGGTGATAACTGAGGGGATATTGGTTATCTACACTCTAAGAAAAAAGGGTTCTACCTAGAACCCAAAAGGGTTCTTCGGAGTGGACTGAGTGGGGAACCTTAAAGGGTTCTTTCTGGAACCTCCAAGGCAAGGTTCTTCAAAGAACCTTCCAGGGGTTCTTTCAAAGAACCTTCCAGGTTCCATCTGGAACCACATCAAAGGTTCTAGGAGGAACCCTTCCAGGTTCTTTAGAGTGGACTGAGTGGGGAACCTTAAAGGGTTCTTTGAGGAACCTTGTCCTATGGTTCTTTCTGGAACCTTATTTTTGATATAGGGATTCATCTTTTGGGTCATTTGATGCAGAGGAACACTGATATATTGGAATCTTATAATGGATACAGGGAATCATCTTCTGGATCATTTTTAGCAGAGGGGCAGAGGGACATCTTTAGAAGTATTCTTTCTGTGAAGGCCAATATTTTTGTCTAAGTGATTATATGACATACTGAATAATTATTAATTTCATCTAAGTGCATGCCATTTCTTCTTGGGGTATGGAAAGGGATATGAAGGGAAGGAAGTATTAAAGGAAAAACACAATTCCTAAATAAAAAATCATTTATTTAAATAACACATTCTTCCTTCAATCCACATTTAATCAATCACCAGTAGTTTTATTAGCTATATACTCCACAATATAATTTCTTTAACTTTGAGTTATCATAAACAGTTCAGCACCAGTTCTTTTAATTTAGTCCAAGCTGACCACACACTCTGACTATTGATGGACGCAGATTCTTTGGTGCCTCTGGTAATGTGAAAACCTTTGTGTGGAGGAAATCCAAGGTGTTCTTTATGTTCTTCTGGTATGTGATACTGAAAACGAAATATAGTCCCATTACAACACTGATGGCTGTCATTGTGTCCATGCATGTGTCCTCATTGATAACAACGGTTTTGTCAACTGAGATCGAAACACTTCTGGCAGAAAGGGGGTCCCTTCTTCTGTGCAGTTGTTGAACACAGCAGTTGGGGTCAACTTTGCATCATCCTGAAAAATATAAAATATTGATTTGAAATATAGTGTTTACAGAACAAGTGCATGTGATTCTTCAGTTAATAGGATATCAATATGATAGAAATAAAAAGACCTTATAGCAAAAACTAGTTTAAGGGGCACTGGTAGTGGAAGTACACTTAATTTTAACAATTTTACTTATTATCATTTTTTTAATTAACTATTTCTTTTATTTCATTTTACAATATATTAATTGACTACAACCAAAATGTCAATGATTCCAGTCAAATCAAAGCTTTATAAACATACAATCTGAAATATTAACAATAATGTAGATTTAATATATAAATTAAATAGTTGCTGGTACCTGCTTCATGACAAAGAGGCCGTCTCCTTTTTTCTTTCAACAGAGTGGGCAACAGTAGAGCTGCTGCATTCATGGATAGGTCTGAAATGAAAAAATGAAGATATTTTACAAAAGTATACATTATGAAAGTTACTCTTGGTTATTATTGCCTTTCCAGGTCTCCTTGTACCTGTACTCCCCGACATATCTGAAAGAAAATCTGAGTGAAACTGTTAATTCATATAAAAAATATATATGTAGCACAGCATCATGACATATATAACATTATCCCCTGGACTGTATTTGTCTTGATATAGATTTAATGGACAAAGGTCTATAACCAATATATATACCAAAATTAGATAGTAATGAAAATGAATGCCTAAATTATCAAGGGGCCCATGTGTCATGTGTCATATATATATATATATATATATATATATATATATATATATATATATATATAAGAAATATAATAACACATATACAGTAGAGCGCCGTTTTTTCGTAAGCGTCGGGGGACAAGCTTTTTGTTCGTAAAAACGACATTCGGAAATGCGGACAAGGGTCTAGCGGCAAGTTAGTACGACAGTAATGATTAACTTAATGCCATTTTACCCGAGAAACACGGTGTTTCTTTTCGATATTCGTAATTGACGACCTGGACGTATAAAAAAATATTGGGTTATTGCTGAGCAAAATTGGCAAAAATCAGTCTAACCTGCTTTTCGGATACGTGCGTGCTATTTTTTTTTTCATCAAATTCAATGGAGTTAAAGGTCAAATGACATCGCATAGGAACACGGTGTTTCTTATCAATCTACGTAATTGAAGACGGGAACATTTAAACCTGCTCGAGCACAAGCGTTTCATGAATTATACCTCACCAGTGCTGATGCGAGTAAACTGCTCAGTTATTTGGCATGACATCCTGTCCCAAGCCGACTAACTATGCTTGATTGAATACAAACGAGATGTGATTGATAACACACACGTGCTCTTGGATAAACTGCTCGGTCGCTTGCTGGGGGTGCAGGGGGCCGAGCGTTGCGGGGCTAGCTGTAGTTTTCACACCTTTGCCCCAGTGCCAACATCGGCACAGAATTAATTAATGAGGGGCACCACTTGGCTTAACACATGACTGGAGGCTTAGTGACTCGTAATTACAATACTCATTTTAGGTTTTTACATACTTGAAATATGTTTTGGAAAAACAAATACATTTTCGGTTCCCCATTTTAATTTTCTGAAAAACGAATTTTCGGAAATTCGGCATTCGGATATACGGCCCTCTACTGTATTATCTACTATTATTATTATCATTACTACCACAAATGCAGAACTTTCTCCAAGGCAGGGATATGATGTCATAACTGCTTATGTTTGCAGAAAGCTGGCTGAGAAACCCGGCAGAAAGAAAGCATGGGTTTATTGTTATTGTTGCCTGGGTTTGACTAAATTGCACCTTGTTTTTGTCCCGGTTGGAATGATTGACCTATAAAATAAACAAACTGTGTAAAGACCTGCTGTTTGACTGCCTCTCTCTGAAATTGTCTCTCTCTGCTGAAAATCATCGTTGGATTGAGAGTTTCTATGTAAGTGTTCTGAATGTGACTTGCCGCTACACTAAATCCAAAGATCCCCCGGCAGTCGTACATATATATATATATATATATATATATATATATATATATATATATCCTGCCATGACAAAAATCTTTTTGTGAGGGTCTCTGAATATGAATCTACCTACTGGTGTCATCTGTCCTCTTGGGCTGCTGGCTTGTAGTAGATGGAGATGTCACCGGAGAGACTGGAGGTACCAGAAGCCTAGGTGATGCTGGTCCAGGCATGTCCACACTATGTACCTCTGTCGTTGGCCTTTTAGCAGATTTGCTGGATTCCATTTCGTCATCTTTGCCTAGAATGAAAAGTATAATATATTGATACTGCAAAGGGATATAATTAATTTAATGTGCAATACCAATTAACTGCTAAGACTGATATCACAGGTCCAAAATTACTATGTTATGACACTTTCTTCTGTTTTTTTTTTATATTTGTGATTGGTTAGATCTTCCATTTGGGGAGGGGGGCTGCCAGGATAGAACCCTTTATGTGAGGGTCTCTGAATATGATGTTTTAAAAAATCTACTTACTGGTGTCATCTGTCCTCTTGGGCTGCTGCCTAGTAGTAGATGGAGATGGCACCGGAGAGAATGGAGGAGGAGTTGGCAGCTGAAGCCTAGGTGATGCTGGTCCAGGCATGGCCACACTATGAGCCACTCTATGAACCCCTGTCTTTGACCTTTTAGCAGGTGTGCTTGATTCCAAAGGTACCATCTCATCATCTTCGTCTACAATGATAAGTAAATAATATATTTATACTGAAAAGGAAATAATTTAATCTACAATTGCAATTAACTGCTTAGACTGATAACACAAGTTCATAATAACTTTGTTATGATGTACGTTTAATTACAGGTTGTTTTCATATATATCATGATGTGAAATTACAATTACAACAGCTTAAGAGGGTGACATACACTATATTAAATAAGAATGTGTCCAACAAATTAATAGCAGCAGATTTAAATGACTTCAATACTTATGTTTATCTAGAAACATAGACACTATCATATATATATATATATATATATATATATATATATATATATATATATATATACTCTGACAGAAATAGCTTGACTAGTTATATACTGACCATCACCAATTTCACTATAGGTCTCAGAAAAACGTCGATTCCTTTTTGGCTGTCTCTTGGCTCCACCCTCTTCCTCTGCTGAAGACACGTTTGAAGTTCCCTCTGCTCTAATTGCGCGGCGGAGGCCTTGTTCGTAATCCTCTGCAATGTAACAATGAAAATAATCTGTTGTAAATTTATATTGCAAAACAGTACTGTCATTTTAACCTTCTAACTTTAACGGAAAAATGGAAAGAGAAGGTAAACTGGGGATGTATAGCCTTTTAATATATTAACCATAACATATGTTTTATGTGAAATCTGGATGGTAGCATGACCAAATGGCAGTTTCAAACTTGTGTGACACAAAGTGCATGGCACTCGGTTCATTTAGCTTGACCATGATATAAATGATATGCTTAAGAACTGGTTGTAAAATAAGCATGGTTAAGAGAGTTGAACATTACAATTAATCTCATCAAGATATAAAGAAATAATACCTGCGTAGGATATTATGCGGATTGGGTATTTTACCCACAGATCCTTGTCGGGGAGTTCTCTTCTTTTTGCCCGTTTTGAATGATTATCCTTTGGCCAGTAGCAGAACAAACCCTATAAAATTTAAAAGGAAATTGTGACAGTTATTAGACTTGCATGAATTTTAATTATAAATATTTTGGTAAAAATGTTTTCCATTATTTGCCATTGAAATGTTTGACATAATGTATTAATTGACTGCAGGTTGGTTATTTTTGTTAAAACATATGCACACTGATTGAGAATAAAACATATAGAAGCATATACATGTGGAAATAGATAGATCATCACTAATTGTGATCCAGCTTTTGGGAACCACAGAGACAGACTTCCCAAGGCCATTCTCATCAAAAACTGTGTACTCGAACATGTGGAAGATAAAATGCATTTAAAGTTCTTTGTACTGAGAGAAATAAAAACAAACTATGTGTAGTGTTGTAAGTAACAACAAAGACTGGTTTGCTGTACAAAAGTTATATTCACATCTTGAATACAAGTCTATGTGGTGTGACCTGACATCAACTATCTGTGCTGTGTTCTGTCTCTTCTACAAGTTCACTGGGTGTGTATATATCCGTAAACTATCATGCAGGGGGGTCACTCCCAAGGTTATACTAGCCTTACTAGGACAGCACTGCAAGTGGACACTTAAGGACATGTGTTGTTTACTGGATTGCTGGGTCCTTGACCTACATGTATATATAACTACTGGCCTTGAGTGACTCACACTGGATACTACATTTCCTCGTCCACTTTGAATAAAAAATCACTCTTCCATTTTGAATTAAACAATTCGAAACTTATCTTTCTTGCTGTTACAAAACTGTTAAGGATTTTTAGAAGTATTAAATGATTCTAATATCTAGCTATATGATGGACATAAAATACAGTCATGTGATAGAATATATTCATTTCTTATGATCTGAAAGTCAGCAGTGACCATACGGCCTTGTTCTCTGATGACCTTGTACGGAGTCGGTTCATATGCAGCAGTCAGCTTATTCTGTTTATGCTGTCGTACAATCACAGTATCACCAACAAGTATATTTTGCTCTTTCGCGTGTCTGGTGTTGTCAGCATATGTTTTCATTTGATCTTTCTTTTTACTGTCCCTCTCTCTTATTTCCTTGTCACTTGCACACTTTTGTTCTAGATTTATCTGCGGTAATTTGATTCTAACATCTCTGACCATTAAGCACTTTGCTTGGCTGACGCCGGTAGTTTGATGAGGAGTAGCTCTATAGTTTCTTAGAAACTGTCATTTGCTGTTTCCAGCTTCCTTGATCAGCGTTTATGTGTGCAGCCTTTAGAGTTTTTCCAAGATTTCTCATAAATCTTTCACATTCGGAGTTTGCCACAGGCCAGATAGGAGTAATTCTTCTGTGGCTGAAACCTAGATATTTAGCAAATTTTGCAAATTGTTCCGATTGCCACGGTGATTCATTATCAGTTTTGAGAGTTTGTGGTGTTCCGAAAATCACGAATATTTTATCCATAACAGGTGTGACGCTGTTTGCAGATGTAGATCGAATTATCTCTACAATGGGAAATCTTGAATATTCATCTATCATGACAAGAAGATAGTCACCTGATGGTAATGGACCATAAAAATCTGCACTTATTTCTGTCCAGGGGGCATCTGGTAGGGTAGACATCAGTAGCGGCTCGTTTACATGCTGAGGGGTAACGGATTGGCATGCTAGGCAATGTTTGATTAGCTGTTCTGCTTGATTATCGATGTTGGGGAACCATACATTTTCTCGTAGAAGTTGTTTTGTTTTCACAGTTCCTAGGTGTCCTTCATGAGCCAGTGCTAGGGCTTTTTTGTGGAGATTTTTAGGTATCACAATTCTGTTTCCTCTTAAGATAAGCTCATCATTAGACATGACAGTCAGTTCATCTTTCACATTGCGCAGAGATTTTAGCGTAGTTTTGTCAATAACAGGATCATTGTCAGGAATGTCACTGATGGTATGCCATGTATTTGACTGTATAATGCTGATGGCTTTTTGCAGTGTGGCATCTTGTTTAGTTTCTGCTTTTATTTGTTCGATGTTCATAGCTTGTGGTGTCGAATGAACAGCAACGAATTGTACATTTTCCTCTGCGATGTCACATGAGTTTGAGGCAGAGGGCAAATTAGATATTGGGTGTCTGGACATATAGTCGGCTGGGTTGTCTTTTCCAGCTTTGTACAATACCGACATATCATAGGGCTGGAGTCTCAATCCCCATCCTTCAATGCGTGCTGGTGGTTTTGATCTTGGAATATCAGTTCAAGAGGTTTGTGATCTGTGATGAGTTTAAACTGTGAGCCATATAGATATAGGCGAAAATGCTCACAACCCCATACAATCGCCAGAGCTTCTCTCTCAGTCTGACTGTAGCGTTGTTCTACTGGTGTTAGTGTTCGGGAGGCGTATGCTATAACATGTGATTGGTTGTTACTGTCTTTTTGAGCTAGTATAGCACCTAGGCCAACAGGGCTTGCGTCTACAATCAGTTCAGTTTGTCTAGTGGGGTCAAAGTATGACGTAGTGGCGTTTTGTACTAGCAGGTCTTTCACGCGATCAAATGAGTTTTGTTCTGTATCAGTCCAGTTCCACTTTTGGTCTTGTTTAGTTAGCTCCCATAACGGCTTAGATATTGTGGCAAAATCAGGTATGAATCTGGAGCAATAGTTTGCCATACCTAAAAAGCTTCTAACTTCAGTTGAGTTTGTGGGTGTTGTGGCCTCTTTGATAGCTATTACCTTCTTTGGGTCAGGGGACATTCCATTGTTTGAAAAGATGTACCCATAAAACTCTAATGTGTCTTTTTCAAATTCACATTTGGCCCTAATCAGTATGAGTCCTTTAGATTTGAGGCGTTCTAGCACTTGTTTTAATCTTTCTGCGTGTTCTTGTTCGTCAGAGCCAAACACAATGATGTCATCACTGAAGTTACGTACACCTGGGATGTCATGTAGGACTTGCTGAATCACATTTTGAAATATTTCGGCAGCCGACGATACACCAAAACTAAGGCGGGTATACCCGCGTAAACCCTTGTGAGTGGTGAAGGTAGTAATGTTCGGACTGTCGGGGTGTAATTCCAGCTGATGATAACCTGCTTTGAGGTCCAATTTGGAGAAAACTTTGGCACCGTTCATATCATGCACAATGTCGTCAACGGTTGGTGTGAGGTGTCTCTCCCTTATTATGGCCTGATTGGCTTGGCGCATGTCTACACATATGCGGACTTTAGATGGATCTTTGGGTTTTGGCGCTGCAACTATAGGCGATACCCAGGGGGTAGGGCCTGTGACGTGTTCTATTATGCCTTCAGCTTCTAACGATTTTAATTATTTTTCTACCTTCTTTCTTATGTGAAAAGGAAATCGTCTGTGTTGTTGAGCTTTGGGACGGACATTTTCATCAATGTGAAGCTTGACTTCGTAATCTTTGAGTTTACCAATACCATGAAATACACAGTCATACTCACTGATTAGTTGAGCGATGTTGCTGGATGGCGCATTGACTTGATTGACGTTTAGGTCCAAGAGTCCTAGTTCCTTCGATGTTGTGCAGCTAAGCAGACATCCATTATTGCCAGGTACCACGAAGAAATCGGCACACGTGATTTTGATAGGCGAAGTAATATCCGTTTGAAATTGTCCCTTGATTGGTAGTGGGGTCGACGCTCCGTACGTATGTAGTTTCATTTTTGTAGATTTTAGCTGGGGACGTGTTTTGAGCTCATCGTATGTTTTTCCATCAATAATGTTAACACTAGCACCACTGTCAACCATGAATCTTACTTGAATGTTGCACATTTCAAGAGTTGCTGTTGGTTGTTTTGGATGAATATAGTTTATCTGGTCAACATGAAACGCGAACTGATAGTTTTCGTCATGCTCAGAGCTTCAACGGTATTCCCGCGGGTTGGTCTGTGATGTTGTCTGTTACGTTGTGGTGGATTTTGCCTGACGTTAGTTGTGGTTTGATGTTGAGACATGCAGACTTTGGCAAAATGATTGAATTTACCACATACCGAACATGTTTTCCCATGGGCTGGGCATGCTGTCATTCCTCCTGGATGGGGAAAGTTGCCACCACAGTTCCAGCACTGTCTCGATTGTTGTGGATTTCTGGGACGTTGCGTTGGTTGTTGGGTACGAGTCCGATTTACAGGCTTGGGTCTGCGCACAAAATTTACTGTATTGTTGCCACGTTCCATTCCGATGGCTTGTAGTTCTGTGTTTTCCATGGTTCGGGCGAAGTCAATCAATTCTGTTAGTGTTAGTTTCGGATCTTGCAGGGCTTTGCGGCGTAATTTGGTGGACCGACATGTTTGTATGACGTGCGCTTTGATTTCCGCGTCGGCCTCTGAGAATTCACAATATTTGGCAGCTCCACGGAGTCTAGTTACATATGTGTCGATGTTTTCATCAATAGCTTGATTTAGAGTTCTGAATTTGTAGATTTCGAATTGAACATTCTTTTTGGGCGCAAAATATTTCGTGAGTTTCGTCTTCGTAGTTTCGTACGAGTTGAGGTTCGATTCTGACAGGTCTGGTAACGTTTCATATATGTCATGAACACGCTCACCTGCAAAGTGGAGTAGTAGGGCGTTCTTCCTGTCAACATTTGTGATGTTCATGGCAAGCAAGTAGTTCTCAAACCGCTGTAGCCATTTGATCCAACGAGGACCAACGGATTGTGGATCATTGTCCACCTCGAAGTTTGTTGCTAGTGATGAGGAGTTCCAAGGACTCTCCTGTTGAATGATGCAGTAGGTTCGGTGTTAATCAGCCATCCTCGTCGCCAATGTAGTGTTGTTAGTAACAACAAAGACTGGTTTGCTGTACAAAAGTTATATTCACTTCTTGAATACAAGTCTATGTGGTGTGACCTGACATCAACTCTCTGTGCTGTGTTCTGTCTCTTCTACAAGTTCACTGGGTGTGTATATATCCGTAAACTATCATGCAGGGGGGTCACTCTTAAGGTTATACTAGCCTTACTAGGACAGCACTGCAAGTGGACACTTAAGGACATGTGTTGTTTACTGAACTGCTGGGTCCTTGACCTACATGTATATATAACTACTGGCCTTAAGTGACTCACGCTGGATAATACACTATGTTGTTCTTGTGATGCAACTTATGATACTATTGTACTGTATTGATAAGATCAGGCAAAATGACAATTATCAATATATCTGTATATGTCGATACAATAATAAGCATATTACGTATTGCAATATAATTTTCATTTATCAGTTTTTTTCTGTATCTTATCAAAGGTGACTCAGACTGATAAATTGTATTTACAAAAGGGTTTTCTCATATATTTAAATGTCTAAATCGGTGCTATGCTGTTTGAGTATTTTCAACAATAAGGATCACTGTACAGAGTACTTAACTAAGTATTGTGCCATACTTTTTTGTGGAATAAACAGATCTGCATAAACCTTAATGTTGTCATTATATATATATATGTTTATATGAAAAAAATATATATATAATTCCTACGAATTTATGTAAAGAAAATAGCACAATCCGTATCATAATACGCTGCGATATATCTCAGTATATGCCTCCATATATCGCAATACATTGCAGTAAGAAAATTGTGTTCAATACTGTGCCCTGTTGTTAATCTGCTGAATACAAAGTTTATATTATCAATTGCCAGGCAAAGTTTTGCATAATACTTGTTAACAAAGAATCACTTAACATACATTTTATAATTCATGCAGCACAGCCAGGAAAATGTTCGTGCCCCGGTCACGCTCCACTCGCATTGCTCACTTGACAAGTCTTTCTCTGGGAAGCATCATCATTTGGCTATTCTTATTTTCTGTGGTCAAGGCCCCAATTATCCGAGAGTCACAAGGGTGGTTGAAAAGTGGATGCACTCCTTTATACACTCTGCACACCAGAAGTTTGTTTTCATCTTCATCACAATCTCTGACAATATTCACAACTTCGCAGCAGTGTACATTGTCTAATACATATGCATTATTTGGCGAACTGATATGTACCTTCGCTTTTGTTTCTAGTTTGACAAGATCTTTTCTCTGTGCCTCCTGAAGGGTGCCTTTCCATACATGCGGATTTTCACCCGCGCGGGACCTGCGCGGGTCCCCGCATGCGAAGAGTCCCTTTCCATATGTGCGGGTCCCCGCATGCGGGTGACCCATTAGTTTGGATAAACGCATGCACTAATAATCATATTTTCTAAAATTTTAGTGTAATATCTGAAGAAAATATTCAGTGTAAACATTTATACTAACTGATGAGGCAGATTAGAGCGGATTAATATCGTATCTCACCAGCCAGGCTTAAATGGTGGCTATTTCCTGTCACACTCTAACTAGAGCTGGTCCCGGGCCGTATCTCAATGAAGAATGGTCGTATATTTTTTAATGCAATTAAATAAGCTCTATCAGCTCCTTTTTCTTTTCAAATACAAGGACACATGCCTGCTACTGATATATACATGTAGCATCCGCATGCGGGCCCCCGCAGAAATCCAACACTGCTGGATCCGCATGCGGGACCCGCGCGGGACCCGCGCGGGTGCCCGCACGTATGGAAAGGCGACAGTGATAACACACTTGTTGGATTTCAACCGTGCGGGACCCGCGCGGGTTTCCCGCGGGGGCCCACATGTATGGAAAGGCACCCGAAGTCTTTTTGAAATTTGAACTATAGGATTATTTGCAGATCTAACCATTTTTTTTTAATTTTTGCAGATAACTTTCAAAGGGGAATGCTAAGCAGTTGTCTAGGCAACCATATTCTTTGGCATCTGAACCTTAATGCACCAAGCTATGGATATTGTAAACCAGGAATTTTTTGCCATACAACTCCTCACATTTTGACACAAAGTACACCAAGAGCTCCTCTGCATACTGACTGTATTCCCGCACTAACTTGGAACTAACAAGAATGCAAATAGCAACAGACAGTACCATAAAATGGTCATACAGCTCCTTTCGCAGGATTCCTTTCAGCACAATTTTTCCTGTATAGAGTAAGAACTGTCTGTACTCGGTGGCTTTCCACCTGTCAATTTCAACAAGAATACGTGGTTTTCTTGCAAATACATTTGGCACAAATTTCTGTAAATTCAACAGCCTTTGGCTTATTTCAGTGTCTTGGCCTGCTAACATTCTGACTCCTTTTTCCCCCCTTATCCACACAAGAAGTAACCGCTTATGCACACCAAGGCATACCTGATGCATATAATCAATCGGAAAGGATGTTATAATATTGATGGGCAGGTCAATGAAAGTGGATATTCCATGGTGATGCTCGGGATTGGTTTGTTGCCTGAATGACTCATCACTTCTAAGAACCAGCTGATCTGATTCTGGATATGTCATTCTACCAAACCAGACTCCTTTTTGAGTACACTTATCGCAGCCATGGTATACTGAGTATAGTTTGACTGATTTTACAAGAGCTTTGGCAGGTGCATCACAAATGATGCCTTTCACAGTCACTGTGTACATATTCACATTATCGTGTAAGCCATGTATCATGAGGTTGTTCAAATCTGCAACTGTGTCAGACAAAAAGTCCAGGTTTTGTGGCTTTGAATACCCAAAACAAAGTGCTACTGGAAACACCTTGACTGGTTTCAGATTTGTCACTGCACAAAGTACCGGCCACAGGGATTTCGATGTACTTTTAAAAATTGGAATTCCATCAATATTGAAAGAGAGGCAGATTTCAGTAACATATTTGTTAGTTTCTTGCTGATATGTCGTTAACAACTTTGATATGTGTTTCTCTAATCCAAGGTAGATATAATCCATCCCAGATTTAGTTTCAGTTATAACAGATTTGGCCGTCTTTTACAATGTTCTTGCAGTTTAAGGCAGATCACTAGACACTTTTTATGCCCCCGCCACAAAGTGGCCGGGGCATATAGTTTTACCCATGTCCGTCATTCCGTCCTTCCGTCCTTCCGAAATCAAACAGTTGTACGGACTTTTTTTCGCAATGCCTGCAGATATTGGCCTGATTTTTGGTGTGTGGGCAGATATAGACCAGTTACAGATCGAGTTCGCGTTTAGTCCCGGTTGACCTACTTTTGACCGTTTAACGGCTCCTAAACTTAGAAAATTTCATGAAAAATAGAAATTTTCATGACAAATACACATGTACGGACTTTTTTTCGCAACGCCTGCAGATATTGGCCTAATTTTTGGTGTGTAGGCAGATAATGACCAGTTACAGATCGAGTTCGCGTTTCGTCCCGGTTGACCTACTTTTGAACGTTTTACGCCTCCTTAACTTAGAAAATTTCATGAAAAATAGCTCGAGACCCGATGCAGAGCTTCACACTTGAATGTTATGTGTACTAATATCGCATTTCTCTCTCATTACAGGTTCGCAAGCAGACGGAGACACGTGTGCTTACGACAGACATACGAACAAGACACGAGTGCAAGACAGATAGGTAGACAGGCGTTCACATAGTTTTTCCAATGTACGACTACGGCAGCCTGAATTCTAGATTCGCTCCAAATGAAAAACGTACTTCATACAAACGATATGGTAATCGTACGAATTATACAAGTAATATACCTGATATATTACATATCAGACAATCATGGCATATATATCATGATGGAGAAACCAAAAATAAAAAATAAAAATCACAAGTAGGTGAATTATACGATCATGTTAAAAATGTGGCAGATAACTGTAGAGCGTACAATAAAAGAATCAAACACGGCATAATCGGAATATATTCTGCACACCGTATAAAAAAGATCATTCGACCACTAAAATATTTTGTTCCAATGTTCTCTATACGTATTCCGAGCGGAGACACAAAAAGAAAGGATTTTGTTTTTCGTTTAAAAGTCGGCAAAGATTGTAATGATCTGATCTCGTTAGGCAACGGGTTCCTAACAGAAGTTATTTAAAGTTATGACATTGGAGTTATGACAACCCTAACCTCCCGCAATAACCCACAAGTTATTTCAATGAAACAGTGTCATCGCAAAATAACCCGACCCCCCATGTGCAATCTTCTCCAACACGAAATTGCAGCTCACCATGACCACCGTCTTCCCTTCACGTGTCACGGCCCGGTCGTGGTCGGCTATTGTCATGTTGATGACCGGGCCCGCCCGCTGCGCATTATCAATCAGAAGCCGCAGCATGAGATGGTTTCTCATGCGCTGGGCGGGCCCGCTCTGCTCCTCGAACATCATGTCCGTTGTGCGAGAGTGCTCGCTCTCAGCGTAAGACTGCAACTCTGCAGGGGATGGTATGCGCCCTGTGACATAAAACAAGCGTGAGCAACGATTCAGTGGTATGGCCCAATATACAATGTGAAGCAAAGATCCGCTGCAACTTACAGCCACGGCATGATGCACGACAGAGCCTGAAAAACGCTCACGTAAATCATTTTCATCAACAAGCGGAGGACATATGGAAACAATAGGAGGAACCAATCACATGTGTATATCTGCATCGAAATGTGTATTCTCGCCATGTCATATCAGTCAATCGAAACGTTATATATTTTATATATATTATCAACATTTAAAATCTGCAGTCACACTCAAAAGTTAAAAAAACAACAGAAAACACATCTTTATATGGAGGCATATGATTGTATGTAAATGTTTTTACGATTTTTAACTACTTACTCCTGACAAAGTCAAATGTAAATGTTAGGCAATACCTTCCTCCTCCTCCATGAACTGGGCCCTCCGCTCAGTGTTGGCCCTGGAGGAGGAGCGCATCCATCCTCTGAAAAGCTCCTCCTGGGCGGTGAGCTCTTCTAAGTCGCCGTCAGCGGCGCCTGTCACGATGGCATAACGTTGGTATTTAGCGTACAGCTGTAGAGTGGACACATACGCCCGGAATGTGCCGGGCCTGCAGCTCTCTGAGACAGTCTGCATTAAGCCCTGCTGCATGGATGCAGCGAATTCACGTATGGTCAGTCTGTCCGGGTCAGCAAAGTCCTGGATTATCCTTCCTAGCTGTTCAACATTTTGCGCGGCGCCGCTTTCGCGATGCGAGCCGCCTTCCGTCGACATCAGGTTTGCACGGAAAGCCTCCAGCAGCCGCCTCCCCGGTAGTGGCCTGTTGCTGGCCATCCGGAGAAGGTGGCGGTACTGGATGCTCCCCCTGGAGAGTCTGTGCCCCTTCGCAAAATGGGTGTCAAGGCGGCTGCCCGTGTATGTACAACCATCCATGGGGCAGGCCCGCATTCCGGGGCCACGCTGGCGGTCCTCGCCATGCACCTGGCGCAGGTGGCGCTTCACGTTAGTTTTTCGTTGGCCGCATTTAGGGCACTTGGCCCTGGTCTTCTCCTTTAAGGTTTCTCGCGACCTTGATGTGCATTTTTTCCTGTTAGCTGAAGAGACAAAAAAATATAAAACATATGCAGCTCGTCCAGAAAGCAATGAATAAGCAGCTAAAAATACGTCACCAATATCTCCGCCTTCGACGTGATCTGAAAACAAAAATTACGCACCTGTGAATAACGGAGCCCCAGTGGAATGCTGGCCTCCACTTAACAAAACAAGTAACCGTCTCCATTTATTAATGCTAACTTAACCAGGTTTATGTACATCTACAGAATCCCATTCCGGTTTCGTACTACATGACACGGCAGTATCACACGCTTCCTATCATTGCGTCTCGTGGCGTCCACCAGGCCCGGGGACTACTGCACCTGCGTGCCCTGTGTGCATAATAGTCCAAGTTACTGCGTCATACCACCGAAGTTCCCCCGAAATGCGCACTCGTTGTGAGACAAATCCGGCCGTTAGGCAGCCTTCCAATGAAGCATGCAGAACGCTCACCCAGGGTGGTGTGTATACGTGTCCTGTGAAGGAAGAAGACCACTCAAACCGCACTACAGAAAGCACGTCTGTCCTGGCAAAACTAGTGAAACAGTAGGCCAAGTAATCAGTGTATAACATGTTCCCTGAACCGAAGCGGTTAAATGGTAAATGTACATATAATATCGCACAGAAAAAAGTCCCATAAATAATGCAATTTAAAGAAAAACATTCTCCAAAAGAATGTCATATCCAAAGTGTTTTCAAATAGCCATACTGGCCATTGCATCAGTAGCCAAACTTACCATGTAACATAAGCACCAAACACAAGAAACCAAACAAATCTCATGTATCAGTTCTCCAAAATCTGCATGTAACAGTTCTACAAAACAAAGTCATGCCCAAAGTGTTTTCAAATGGCCGTAATGGCCGTTGCATCAGTAGCCAAACTTACCATGTAACATGAGCACCAAACATAAGAAACCAAACAAATCTCAAGGAAATAGCATAAGATGCATTAAGACTTCTGAGAGTATATTATAGATAGTTTCCCGGCCTTATACCGCCGGACGGCGGTCCGGGCGCGATCTCCTATTTGCTTTGAAGTTATGCCTTCTCTGAGGCATTCGTCGAGTTCGGGCGACTGCTGGTCGCGCAGCATGCGCACCAGCAGTACGCCCGAAACGCCTTCTTCGCGGGTTGCCACCGTTCTAAGATATGCTGCCACCAGTCGCAACAGGGTCTCGGCCTGGCCCGGCCTGAAGCAACGCCTTGGATGTTGCGTAGGAGACATCTGTAAGGATATAATTGTGGTAAATTAAAAATCATGTTACAATATACCCCCTCAGTGAAAATATCATACCATATCGGTCAGTCTATTTTATCTGGTGTTTGTGTCAGTCACTGAAAAAAAAAGCAATTGAGGAGTTCATTCTTATGGGGCCATCCTTAAAAATTTCTGTGTTGGGGCTAACATTGGTCCAAAAAAAGTCATCAGGTAGGGAGGAAAAAAATATTTTTTTTAAAGGAGGATCTGGAGTTTACTACACCTTTTTTTACCGGATATTAGCATATGCGAGGTTTATGTCAAATAACATACCCGTACTCCATTCATTCCTTGCCTCGATACCATTGAAACATGCACAACAAGGTATCTCTGAACAGATTTTGTGTTTTATTACAGGCTTAAAATCCTGTACTTGGGTTTAAAATGTTTTAGTACATGCTTTGAACATGTACATGTCAAACATTCACGTATTTGAAAAGTTATCAAGTACTTTTCCAAATATGGTCAAGCATGTTATCATGGAAGCATTATAACTGATGTATATCCCATTGCACAGGTTCGCATTAGGCCTGTAAGCCTTGTTCTGGATCTCACATGAATTTGCAGACAATTTTATTTTGTGTTGTATGCGAGTGCCAGAATTGTAGGAATGAGTGCAGTTTGAGATTTCCTTTGCAAGTGAAGAGGTATAATAAAGAAGGATGGTAATAAATGAACTCTTTAGTAATAGTCAATGCCTAATAAGGTAGTAGAATATATAAAATGTTTATATAAATATATGTAAAACTGTACTTTTTGAAAGATGAAACCATATATTGGATGTCGGTACCCTGATTAGGAATTTTATTTCTTCGGTGTTGATGTATATACAAACAAAATCTTGGTCAAGTTCGAAGATGGGTGACCTTGACTTATTTCTCGACGTTTTAGAGCGAATTATAGAAAATGTCCGGCGTGTGTTAACATTTACCATGTGAGGAGGATATCTCCAAAAGTATTCAACACAGAAATTTCATTTCTTTGGTGCTGATACATATCAACAAAATCTCGGTCAAGTTCCAATATGGATGACCCAAGGTCACAGAGCTTATAATAGAAAAAAACTTAGGAGCTTATTTCTAAGGAACCACTGGATGGATTGTTTTGGAATATGGAATGGTCATTGGCCTTGATGATCTCGAAAGTGCTGCATGACTCACAAAGACTGGGGCCAGACTTACAAAGTTCATACCTCTCTAGTTCCAATTCACAACTTGAACAAAAGACATATGTACAGATATACATCCATGTGAGAACAAATATTACATGAATACTTGTTACTGTTACCACCCATAAATACTGCCCTTTTGGCTGAGGGCTTTTGTCAGCTTTTGCTGATATTCTAGTATTTTTCTGTAATTAATGACTGAGCGAGCAATGTTGATCTCTATCTCGTCTACGTCTAAACAAGAAATGCCGTACGGTCAGGAAATATCTCAGAATCTGTTTATTATAAAAGCTATTAATAAAATGAAATAAATTTACAAAGGCAGTTAAAAAGAAACACATCCAAAAAAAAAGACAGTCGCTTAAATGTTATGCCTATTCTGATCAGCTGTGGCCGGTAGAAACGATGCGTCAGACACCTCGCAAAACCCTGTCATGATCGCCACAGAACTGACGAAATCACGCATTTCTTGTAATACCAAACATCTGATTTGTGGAGATCGTGCGTTACACATCGTCAGTTGCAGATTCCATTAAATAGGCCCGCTTCATTTGCTTGATATAGGACTACTCACGGTGCCACCGTGAGTGTTGCTGAAAAATTATAACCAGCGTAAGCGACACGATGTCAGTGAACATATTCCCGCCAAAATAGTGATGAATGAAGTCATATGGGGTGAACTTCACTACGGACCTCTTATTGGCTCTCTGGTATGACGCGTGACCGCTTCGCCAGTCACAAGAACGTTTGCGTGGGCCAGGCACGTGTTTATGCAAATCAACGTGTCACATGGTTTGAATGGCGAGAGAACTTTCATTTAATCAGTTAATGCGACAGCGGTAAGCTTCCGCTTTATTTGAAATCAAATAAGAACCATTTCTAATTGCTCAATATTTTTTTTCAGGCTGTTTCGCCAGAACAACGAAATTTGATGGCGGTTTCCCGGCAGTTTTTCTACTCTCGCGCACGAGTGTAGCGATCGTTCCACCTGTATATATATATAGGCACAACCTGACTAATTGTTAGGGCTCAAATTAAACGATCGGCGACGTTGGGTAATACCTTTCATTATGGAAATTAAGTGCATCTAAAAATGTAATACGAGGACTATTTTTCTAGCACATGAAGGCAGATTTTTACGGGCCCAGGTGCTTGCGGCAGATCATATAAAAATTTTAATTTGCAGATATGTCAAAAAAAATTCCAGCCGCAGCCAAAAATCACGACCGGCCGGGTTAGCCCCAACACAGAACTTTTTAAGGATGGCCTGGGCTAGGCTCGTATCAGAAGTTGACAGCGACATGGAAGTTACATTCATTGACAGCCAATGCATGTGGTAGGCAAGGTGAGGATGAGATGAAATAACCTGTTGGCCTAACTTTCGTGTTAATATATTCCTTCCTTCCTCAGTACTTATACATCATAGTTGATAAGGTAAACAAAATTAGACTATGGCCATATCCGGTCATTTGAATTATGCGCCTACCCAGTTCAATGACAATGTCACTAAGTTTACGTGTACCTTAAACATATATATGCCGTAGCCCCTGTGTCAAAATCTCTGCTGGACGGACATTGCATTTATTAGTACAGCAGAAGTGAAGGTGTAGGCCTATAACTATAAACAAAGTGGCCTCCATTACAGTACTAGTATTTTGCATAGCGATTTTTAATTATTAGGGCAGAATGCAATATCCTTCAGCTGTTACCCTCTAATCCTAGGATTGTCCCAGGATTATAGATTGTCGGCCTTATTACCCTGATTTTGTACAAAGTGATACTGTGAGATGTATTTGCAAATTTTTTTAAATATTTATACGTATATGCCATGTATATTTTTCTAATATTTTTATTTACTATATTGTAATACAAACCTACATATATTTTATTATGCCATTCAGTTATTCCAGTATTTTTTTTAAATTCACATATAAAATGGGTCCTTTGTTTCTTAGGGATATAACTGTTGTAGGTATTCATATAAAGGGAAAATTGCCTTATTTTCAAAGTTTCATAATGAAGAGACTCATTTATTTAGATGTTATTATAAGGCATCCCTGAGGATAACTAATTAGTAAATGCCTCTGTACTCAATTTGAGAAATATACAAATAAGTTTGACATATAACAACCTAATATTAGAGCAATCTATACCATATATATTATATATATAAAGAGATATATATATATATATATATATATATATATATATAGATGGATATATATGTAATATAGAGCATTAAAAGGATATATACATATATAGATGGATTCATATATATTTAGATATATATATATATATGTGTGTGTATGTATTACTAAAAACAGTGCCTTGTTAGCATCTTCCATTTTTAACTTTCCAGGATGTATAATTCAGGACATATAACCTCCATCACACTCAGGTAGGGCAGGTTTTCCCGTAAATATTTACTGTTATTTAATTATTAACATTTTTGCAAGTTTGACTCATACAACCAATGTTTGAGATGATGGCACCAGAAGGTTATATGGTAGTAACGCCATGGATATTGCAGGGATTTATGGAAGAGGGCCTGGGGAAGAGTGGGGGGGGGGGGGGGGGGGGCTGAAGAAAATCTGCTGGCCAAGAGTACATATTTTCATGGTATTTTTTATTAAAACTAATTTTCATACTAAGATTTTCTTAGCAACAAGCAGCTATTTAGAATCTTGAAAATATTTGGTAATATTACGTAGAATGTTTGGGGGGGGGGGCATGGCACGCCCCTGGTAACACAACTCATGTGAACTGGCAATTTTGACTTGTAGAATTATAGCATGCTGTTTTTCTTTTTTTAATTTCAGCACTAATTTCATTAATTATATCTATTATTATTATCATATATGTAGTAAATCAATTGTTTGATTTAGTAACCATTTTCAGTGTTATTATTTAGTATAGCTGAAAATGATATATAAAAGTTTTACTAATACTCAAAATGCAATATTTGTATTACCAGCCATTCCTGGACAGTTATGTTGTGGTGGAGAAATGAGTACTGGCCTCTGGTGTTTCCCTGAGGGTGGTTTTGGAATGATGTTTGCATCATTTTAACTGAGGTTGGAGCCACTCTGGAGTTAATCCAAAGGTATTTAATTTATTGTTATAATTTCAGGTATATCTTTTTTACTAACAATTATTTCACATCTTTCTAAAATGTTTAAGATATTTATAACTCGGATGTCTTAGTTTTCAGTACATAACAGAACTTTGTGAATCTGATACCTTCAGAAGTACTGCATATTTTCATGAAATTTGATACATAAATTGTTTTATCCAACGTTGACCTTGGCTTTTAAGATTATATTTCTGCTTATAATATATTTCAGCTAATATTTTAATATCTTAAATGTTTTTGAAAACAGAGTATTTTACAGAATACCTTTGATATATTAGTTGAACATGGGATCATTTCAAATAATTTAACCTAATGTTAACCTTAACTGAAAATTTGAATCACCATGTTTTCCCTTTTTTTCATGTTTACTTGTGTTCATGCAGCTGCCAAATTACAAAAGTGGTGTCAGTTTCTTAACTCTGGTTTTAAAGCCAACTGAAAATTTGTTTGACTGATGGTCACTAATACTTTATTTACCTTCCTTGACTTAAAGTAATTTGTGTTGAATATTAATACAAATATTCAATTGTTTGATCATCCAAATGAATTCAAATACTAATACAGGAAAAAGGAGTAATCTAGTGCGAGTGCAAATACCTTAAAAATGCATTCATGAATACATTTCATAATATTATTTTTATAATCATTTCAGTTAAATTATTTAAAAAAATATCTTCAGATGATACTGTTAGTATTTTCAATTAAAATTGTATTTAGCCCAATAATTGCAATTAATTTTTAATAAATAGTTAAACTCTTATATAATCTTTGCTAATGCAACTCTTGAGTATAGGTAACCTGTAATTATTGAATAACAGTTAACTCCTTTGTAAAAAGCATGATAATTAACATGACTTATAGTGGACATTTATTTTCGAATACTTCTGCTGCAATGTAGATAAAGTTATTAGGCCAAGTCAAAACCTGTGTGACATTAGCACTCCTATTCCAAATATAAAAAATATAAATGACAACAGTCCTCTTCCCTCTCCAAAGATTTTAATAAAACTTTGCATAACTTAAGTTAAAATGCCATCATCCTCATAAATCAGCTTATATTGCCACACAAAACCAATATTTGTCTACCCCTCGTTCCAAATAATATTTTATGATAATAGATAACAGCTCCATTGTTTTAAATTATTAGCATAAATTTAAAATCAGTACCTTAAGTTTTGCCCAAATTTGATGATGGCACATTTTTTTACTGTAAGTGCTGTGGATTTAATTTTCACAGTATGTACACATAAGCATTTCATATGTTAAAATCTGAAATTTTAAACCAATTGATCAAGACCTGTAGATTCCATTCGAGATTTCATGCACCATGTCTTCACCAAGTCAGTGGTATTCAGTGTTGTTACATAACCCCTTCACTCCTGGCCTTCTGCCTCTGTGAGTGTCTGGGTCAGGCTGGGTCAGGTAGTATTTACCAGAGAGCCTCTCCCTCTCTCTAGGGCAGTCTATCTCTCTCTCTCTCTCTCTCTCTCTCTCTCTCTCACCCCTATACCTCCCTTCCTCCCTCCACCCCATTCTGTTGAAAGGTACTCTAAACCAGATTTATTAGCTACAAATGTTGATGCAATTTAGGAATGTGGATCAACTGAAATATTCACGTATATATGTTATACTGTAAATGTATAGTAACATTTTTAAACCTGGAAAACAAAATTGATGTAATGAGAAAAAGAAATTAATGCAGTTATTGTTATTTTTTTCCTGGCTCAGTAGAATGGGAATTAAAATGATTTACTTTGTTTCTCCATATTTCTGCCTATTTTGAATATTTAATAATTATGAATAAACTTTTTTTTCCTGTAAGCACTGTTGAATTAAATTTCTTATTATGTATGTATTATGCAAGGGGTTGTAACACCCACCATCCCCTTCCCCCACCCCACTGGGTCCTTGCTCCTTGGCACTGTGCACAATAAATCTATTGCAAATGCATAAAATTTAACAATTAAAGAAAATATATACAGAGAAACAGAGGCGCCCCCCCCCCCCCCCCCATATCAAGTCCTTCCACCTGTGGAGTGGGGAGGTTATGGCAACTGTGCACATATCATAAAATAGAAAAAAAAATTATTAAAAAAACTGGATCTCAATAGACAAATGTGTAAACTGTTAATCAAAATATTATTTGCAACAATTTCTTTAATCATATCTACCAACCATGGCCTAGATTACCTCTTCCTCTCAGACTTTATCTACATTTCATAATATTTTAGATTTTAACCTTCCAGGTGTTTAAGTACTGTTGAATACTCTGCCCCCCCCCCCTCTCTCTCTCTCTCTCTCTCTCTCTCTCTCTCTCCTTTTATCTCTACATCCTGTTCCACCCCTCCTTGCTGCCCTCACTGATCCCTTCTCCGAACCCCATCCCAATGTCAGCCTCAGTATACAAGAACAAGATGAATCAGATATATTCATATTTTTATATTTTGTATAACTATTTGCCCATATGTACCTATGTATATGCCAGAAATTATATCAATATTGTGTAATATGAAGATGTGGTTGGCATCAAAATAATGTAACTTGTCAAGACTGAAGAGATATCATGTCATACAGTCACAAATTCATAAATCCCCTCATCAGCATAGTAAATCATAACATTATGTCTGTCAAATCGAAATCTTGCAGACTTCCATACGCTATAGATCCTTCAACAAATAGCCTTATCATCATTCCACCACTGCTTAGTATACTGTCATTGCATTCATATTTGCTCAAATATATCACTTTTTTTCAACCCCTCCTAAATAAGTAAAACATTAACCACTATATTTTACTTCATATTAATCCAACAGTCAGGTTATTTCATATATCATTTACTCACATATTACATTATATTCCCTAATAAATGCCCAACATGTCCATGACATTGATAAGCATAAATCGACTCAGCATAGTATCACAATGGTGATATATTTTAAGTCCAATCACTATCAGCTGAGCGCCGTGACCCATGGGTCCCTTGTTTTCTCTATTTTTGAGCCCTTCAAAGATGTGGTCGTCCGTCAACAGGTCATAAATCTGGTCATTGCACCTAGAATCTTCTAACTTGACATCCAGGGAGGTCCATGAAAGATCTCCTTGGAAACCTGAAATTAGGTATTTGTTACCCATATCCTCCGAGCTATGCTTCAGTTGAATGAGGATAACACCTGCAAAATTTGGCATTCAGCTCATAACATTCCTTTTGTTAATGTCTTCCTTGTCGGCTGAGCATCATGACCCCTGGGTCACTTGTTTTATTCCAGAAATAAATTTGCCTGACTACTGTCAAATTTCATTAAATTTAGTTAGAATGGTTTCCCTTAGATGAACCCATCACAGCATGCAAGACAATTTGCACCACACCCCAACACCCATTTTCTTGCCTACATGAATGGAAATCTTTATTTTCCGTATTAATTTCTTCCTGCAGATTAAAAAAAAATATTTCACAGATATTTCTTTATTATGTTATACATGACTACAAGTGAGAGATAAATTGCATGCATTTGCTTGCTTATATATTTATTTAGG
Source organism: Sipunculus nudus (assembly GCA_026874595.1). Lineage (NCBI taxonomy): Eukaryota > Metazoa > Annelida > Sipuncula > Golfingiida > Sipunculidae > Sipunculus > Sipunculus nudus. The sequence continues at coordinate 46,268,943 of CM049321.1, forward strand.
GTGAATGATCAGACTTAAAAAAATATCAATATTTTTCAGGGTACTGGCTGGCATCAATTATGACCATGGGTCAAAAGTCGTTGTCACTGATAAGAAGAGACCACAAATCGAAACGAAAGTAAAAAAAAAAACTGTGATGACCTAAGGAAATCAAGTAACGAGTGGGACTTTTACGTAACCCATAAAAAAAACTGTACGGCCAGTTTTTGTTGTATAAATAATTGTTGCAAGTTTCAGTAATAGATTCCTTACAGTTATTTATTTTAATTATTGTGACGTTATTAGTGAGTAGAAAATAAACGTGTTATATGCATTTTAATTTCAGCCTGTGCAGCTGGAGCATTTTATACCTAACCTATATTTTTTCTTTTGGTTGTTGATCACACATGTATATAAATTTAAATAATTAATGCCTTTTTTCTTGTTTATATGATTTATAGATGTATATTCAGCTTTTTAACAATTGTTTCCTGCATGTAGACTTATTATTTATCAAACAGACACTTTGATGAATCAAATTTTAAGTTAAAACATAGTAAGTTTAATTTAATCTAGGGAGTGATATTTTTCTGTAGTCTTTGCATAACACTTTTGTGATCAGCACAATTGTCATCACTGTTGCATAAAAGAACGAAACTCCGTTTTACTGTATTTTTATGTATGAGTTTCAGAACAAAAGTGTATTTGCTTTGAGTTTTTTAGAAAATTATAAGAATTTTAAAGAATATTAAACAAGTCTGTTTACCTCAGTGTAGAGGAGTCAGCATAAGAGCAAATATTTGGATGTTATATTTTAGTTGCAGTTCCTCGGGGGGGGGGGGGGGATATTGTACCACTGAGCTCTATTGTTACAGTAAATTAAACTGGGAAATAATATTTTAAAGTTTATCCAATCGCTATAGGTTAAGTGATTGCAGGTATTTAATGATTATTGAAATCTCTGTATATTAAGAGTTTATTTTCATTTTTTAGTCGTTTAAAACAAAGGAGATAACAGCTTGGTTGTTACCACAACTTTTAGGACCCATTTCCATATGGTCACTGTGATAGCTTGATGTAATTACATACATGTTTGTTGGACAACGCTATGAAGTGAATTCTTAATAAACATTTATTTTCAGATTGCTTTATTTTTTTATATGCCCACCGAGCTATTTGAGTCTAAACATCACTGTACAACCAGCAGGTCCTTTAACAATATTGTATCCAACCATCCCGTAAATTTACATCGACGTGCATGTTCATGTAAATATCTGCCTTTTTCCATGAAAAAGTACATGCCATATCAACGTAAAATAGTATGGACTGTCCCCAAAGTGCACATAAAATTACGGTGCATTGTCATGGTAAGTCGCTGGAAATTACATGCAATATGAAATAAATTTACTTTCCAGTTACCCGTAAATTACTTGGAAAGTAAATCAGAGGCATATTTTTTTTCAACATTTTCAAAATATTTTTAACATTTTTTTTTTTTTTGGCTAACTTTCGCCGACATTTTTTAAACATTTTTAACAATCACTTTCACAAGTAAACCTACATACCTCACAGACAATTATAGATGACGCGGCCAAAAAAAAATCCCTGAAACGGGGATCGGAATGAGTCATATATTACACCTTGTACATTTTTTGTCTCACAACATTTTCATCAACGATTTTAAAAACTTTTTAAAAGTTTTGTAGAAAAATGTATAAGAAAAATGTTTTAAAAAGTTTTATAAACATTTTTTAATAATGTTCTGGTGAAACATATATGCGCCATTATTTAAAATGTTTGAATAAAAATGTTCTTTTGTAACATTTATGCGTCATTTTTAAAAACGTTTTAAGAATGTTTTTAAAACATTTATGCAACCCATTTAGCAAAACAATTCTGTTATTTCATGCTTTTCCCTGGTTATATGACAATTTTATGGAAACATACAAAAAAAAGGTAAAATAAAATATCGCCCGCCCGCACTGGTTTCTGAAAAAAAGTGCCTGAGAACCATACCTTTTTTTTGCCTTATATTTGTATATTTTATATTGGTATATTTTAAATTTATTTAAATTATAAATGATTTCTTCATTACCATTTATATATGTATATGTTTGTTTATATTTATTCTGTTTTATATAAATACGATCTTCCGTGGGTTCGATTCCCACCGTGAGTGAACCGACCTTTCTGTTATACCATTTCCGTCTATATACAATGAACTCAGCATGGCTATTCATACATCTATATATATAATATATGCCGCACACCATAATAGGCCATTAGTTCTCCCTGCTGCATGCAAAGTCGCCCTGCCGACAAATGTAGTGGGTTAGACTATGACGTCACTTCGCTGGTTCCTATAAAAGTTTCCTCAACTTATGAAATTGAATGTTATCAATTGTGGGTAAATTAATAACTTAATTGCTAGGATATGAAATAATATATATATATATATATATATATATATATATATATATATATATGAAATTTTATTAATAATAACTGCGAAAAGAAATGAATAAAATGAGAGATATTAGAACTCAACCTGGGCCGCCCTCTGGATCCGGGGGGGGGGGATCTAGGTCCATTAAAATAACGATTGCGGGCCCTGAAAAGGAGCGCCCCCCCCCCCCCCCTCCCACGGACCCGCTTCTACCATTCAGGCGCGGGTACAGGAGGGGGGGGGGGGGGTCTGACCTGCTCTTAACCAACGACCTTTTTTTTAGACAATTTTTATGCATGACACCTGTTGACCCCTCCCTGCAAAACATCCTGGATCCGCGCCTGCCATTGTTGTATGCTGACATAAGAAATTAGTGCCAAGGGATCCAGAAACACCTGTTGATCACATTTATTGACCCTGTAAGTGGGTCAGTCACATCCGGGTTTATTCACATGCACAATAGAACTTTATCCCGTGCTGCATGAAGCTCGATTGAATTGTGAATGACCACAAGGCCGCATTTCTTGGCATTGCCGAAATCTGGCCTCTTGTATGAATTTTTACTTTCAGCTGTTTAAGAATTTGAGGTGCTCAAATGTATTTTCCATCTTTATTCACCCTGGAACAACTTATAGTGGAATAGTGGTCACAGAGACAAGTTTTCATTGCCCGAAGGTAGCTATCAGGACCTGTCAGCAAATGAAGCCTGAAATTCCAATGGTCTTACAGTTATGATTTGTGCCAGACAACAGAAAAAGACCTTTGCTTTTGCTCAGACAAGCCTGTTAATTATTTTTTACAAAGTGTAACAAGCTTTGTTCAAAATGAAGACAACAGGACTACTTTTTATCATTATATGACAAACTTGTTTCTTAATTCATTTTTATTTTTGTTGGTGTCAAAATTGTAGCAGACATCTTTCTAGTTGTTTAAGAAGAACTTCTTTACACAGAATATGATCCAAATTAACTGGAACATGAAAAATAAAAATAAATGTTTTCAGTACGTTGCAATGGAAAACTCTCTAATCTTAAAAAAATGCCTTCGTCATATTTTCATGATCTTGCCTTACGTTTTCTTCCTTTTCCTTCATCCACCATACTGCTTACGACGTCTTCCAGCTTGTGGGTCTTTTTTCTTTTTCCTCCCATGGAAAACTAGCTCCTAGATAACTTGATGAGTTCCTCAGGCCCTGAGGACATATTCTGTTTCATTTCATACTCCAGTTTTTTAATGAAGTTAGTGGCAGATGCCTTGTCTGAATTAAGAAAAAATATGTGTGAATAATTAATAAGCTGCTGATGAGCCAGTTCATTAATTATTACTAAGTGTAAAAACCTATGATCCTTTATTACAATGAAAATAAATTTACAACTGAAATACACTCTATTACATTTATATGCTCCACTGGCTGTTATTGAACCACCTCTCTCTTAGCAAGCTCTCTCTCTCTGTCAAGGTGAACTGGTTCAGGGTGTCCCACCCCATGTGTGGACCCCCCCCCCCCCCCCCCCTTCCCTTTACTCTTTTTCTATGGTAACTTAGAGAGAAAGGATTATAGGTACATGGGGGAGGGTATTGGAATCGTTGGTAATTTTTCAAAATATGCAATGTGAAGAGGACATAGCAAGAAAATATGAGACTTTTCTGTTCCTGAACTATTAAAATTAAATCTCAATATCCTTAAGGCCGGGTCACGGCGCTCAGCTGAATGTGACAGATATAATTTGTTACCATTGTTGTTTGTAGGTCTGTAAGATTTCATTTTGACAGATGTAGTTTTTAGCTCAGCTGACTATAAGTCATCTGAGCTATAGTCGTGGTCCATTGTCCGTCGTCCGTCCGTCTACCCGTCTGTCCGTCCGTAGATGTGACACGTTTTGAAACCGTAAGACCTAGGAATCCAAAATTCAGCATAATGTTAGATGTCCCAAAGATCTCCTACCAAGCCGAAAACTGGGTCTTTGCGACTTCGTTCCTTTGAGAAATTAATAAAAAACCTCAATTTTTTATTAAAACCTATTTTCACACTTCAGGACTGCCTAATATCAAAACCACTCTATTATTCCTCTATAAATATTCCGCTATATAGTTCCTATGTACATGCCAGAAATTAAGTCTGTTAAGTATAAATTCTTTAAGTTATGGGCCCAAACATAATGGACTTTGTAAAAAATAGGAAAAATATTTATACTCACTTAACATGAAAAATTTGAAACAAGAGTATATTTTCCCAAGTATATAACTATGTTTAATTAAAATTAAATTGTTTACCCAAAATTAGATCTGAATTTTGTAAATTTTTTAAATTATGCGCATAAAAATAAAATCAGTACCTTAAATTTTGCCCAACTTTGACCATGGCACGTTTTTTTCCTGTAAGTACCATTGATTTAATTTTCACAGCATGTAAACATAAATATTTGTTAAATCTGAAATTTGAAAATTAAAGCTTGAAAATTAGGCTAGTTATTGATTTTTTTTTCTGTAGTCACTTCATTTGATTACAGATACAGGGTTCCACTCCAGGTCACTGGAAGTCAGCTATGCCAGGGTTTCTGATTTGTTACAGTCACGGAGGAGATCCCCTGCTGTGACAGGTGTACAGTTATTCTCATATCACCACCCCAATCACCCCCCCCCCCCCCCCCGCAAACCCAACCCACTAAGTTTTATGCAGTAATTGTTATTGTTTTCACTGTATCTCCTTAATTGTAATTGTTTTTTTCTTCTCCGATATGCAAACACTTTCCTTGAAAAGGTATTTCAAGGTGTAATCCAGAAGATGCAATGTTTTGTAATGTAGCATTCTTAAAGAAATCAATTTTCTTTTAAATGATTTTAACAAATATAAATAACAGTATGCTTAAATTTATAAAATATGAAGCACATTATGGATAAATCAAGACAGAATTAAAAATTGTGAAATCCAAATCAAGTATTATTTTAAGATATTTAATGTTTTGCAGAATTAAAAGATATATGTTTGTAGTAAAAAATAAATAAACATTTGTATGCATGATGTGGTGTTATCTGACAAGATTGAGATTATGATGATGCAATTGAGAATTATGAATCAACTTTTATATTCAGATATATGTTATATTAGAAATGTATAGAAATATAAATTTATAATAAAAACGATGTGATAAAAAAATGAGGATTTAATACAAACATTTGTTCATTATTTTCCTGCCTCAGGAGCCTCAGGCTTTCTTTGCCCTGTTTTATGTTGTTAATTAGTTATATTTCAAATGTATATATTTCATTTAAAAATACATATATATTTAATAATATATATTATACAAAAAAGATTCAATTGAACAAATGTGTAAACTACTGAAATGTCAACAGTTAATCAAAAAGCCAACTAATGATCATGGTAATATTACAGATCAATTGTTCACAAACTGCTCACATGCTTCAGTTTCAACATTAAGAAACACATGTTCAGGTCACAAAATATTATTTGCAATAATTTCTTGCTCATCAATACAAACCAATCATATAAACCAACCATGGCCTTTATTACCTCTTACACTTGATCTCCATTTGATATTATTTTAGATTTTTACCTTCAAGGTCAACTTCAGCTGAGCACAGTGACCCATGGGTCCCTTGTTTAATTTATAAATTTTTTAAATTTTTATTCATTTATATGTGAATATTTAAGGTTGATTCACAATTCTAAATTGCATCAACATTTACAGTAAATTTGGCCAGGCAACATCACATTATGTACACAGATTCTTATTTTTTTCTAAAAATATATTATTTAAATTTGCAAAATAATAAATATCTGAAAATAATACTTGATTCAGAATTAGAAAAAATTGTATACGTTGGACCAGAAACTGCTATACAAATATAGTTAACAATAACAGTAAGTAATGCAACATATCTGGTTGGTGGGGGGGGGGGATAGGTGGTGGTGGTGGTTGGCCACAAGTGATTCTAGATCTAAGACAGCAGTGGTGCTTCCCCAGTGTTGCCCCGCTCACAAGGTTACCAAGGCAAGGCTGGTCAGGAGGTTGAAACTGTAAATACATTCAGAGCTTCTGAAAAACTTCAATAACTAGACTAATTTTTAAACTTTAACTTTCAAATTTCCGAATTCAACAGATAAAATCCATATATATATATATATATATATATATATATATATATATATATATATATATATATATATATATATATATATATATACTGGCTGTAAAAATTAAACCAAATGGACTTACAAAAAAAAAGTGCCATGGTCAAAGTTTGCCAAAATTTAAGGTACCAATTTTATATTTTTGCTGATAATTTAAAACATTTAAAAGATTTTGATCTAATTTTTGGTATACAATAAAATTTTGAATAACGAAAGTTATATTACTGAAAAAAAATGTCCATTGCTTTATTATGTAATATATCACTTAATCAAAGAGCAATGTTATAGTCGATAACTTTTTAAAATTAAACAATACTGACCTTATTTCTGGCATGTACATAGGAACTATATAGAGAATTATTTATGGTAAATATGAAGAAAAAGAGATGAGTGGTTTTGATAATAGGCAGTCATGAAGTGAGAAAATAGGTTTTTAATAAAAAAAAATGAGGTTTTTCCTTAATTTCTCGAAGAAACGAAGTCGCACAGACCCAGTTTTTCATCTGGTAGAAGAACTTGGGGACATCCAACTCAGTATGCCAAATTTTGGATTCGTAGGTCCAACGGTGGCGAAATGTGCCTGTTTTACGGCCGGACGGAAGAACGGACAATGGACAACGGACAATGGACAACGACTATATATGTCAGATGACTTATAGTCAGCTGAGCTTAAAACCATTGATCTTGATTAATATAATACGAGTTAAAGTGTTTATTTTTCTTTGAACTGACCAGTCAATAAAGCGTTCATTATCCCCTTGTTCAATGACGTTTTTCAGTCCTTACAATAATACCATGCATGTGCTGCGCCTTGATCATGGTCAGCTGTATCAGTTCATTCAAAGGTTACTTAACTCTGTTTTAGAGCCCATTTCAATATGTTCGTGAGAGAAATTAGGTGAAAACATTCAAACTAAATTATCCTTTCCATTCTTCAATGGTCTTTATTCCACAAAACGCCCAATGCGGCCGATTGGGGCTCGTCACACGTGCTCAAACTAATGAATCCAGTCTACTTTTGATGATCTTCAAGCGTGATATTATTTTGCTTCAGGCTATTTATTATATTTTATTTCAGTCATTTAACATTATATTAGTATTTCTGCTGGGTTTTTACACCCGAGCCTAAAGCCCCTTTCACACATTCACGGATAGGGACAGGGATCACCCCGGACCTTAATCCGTGGTGTTCCGGGGACAGCAGCGCGATTTCGTAAATCGGGCATTCACATATTCACGGATAGCAACACGGATAATCCAGGAGCATCGTTTCGGAATCATCCGTGTTATCTACGGCATCGCCGTGTAAACACCTGGCATCACCGTGTTAACACCGTGTTGCATCCGTAGTGATCCTTGGTGCACCAGCATGATCTGAGAAAAAACTTAAACTTGCACCCGGAAAGTGCCGGTCTCAATACGGAGCTCCCGGTGGCTACATGGCGACTCCTGGATGTATACGGTGGCTACACGGAGGTGCACGTTGCCTACAAGGAGTGATACGGATGATTTTGCATCCGTGTACTCCGGGACGAAAAATTGTGCAGGTTTAATTTTTTCTCCGAACATGCCGGTGCGCCAAGGATCACCATGGATGCAACACAGTGTTAACACGGTGATGCCCGGAGTTTACACGGTGATGACGGAGTTAACACGGATGATCCCGGAACGATGATCCGGGATAATCCGTGATGCTATCCGTGAATGTGTGAAAGGGGCTTAATGGCCAGAGGCCGGAGTTTATCCCGGTTTCTGTAGCGTGAAGCGACTAAGGAGTTAAACCTCCTCCTGGATGGGACGCTAGTCCATCGCACGTTACCTTCCTAGTATTTACTGGTACCCATTTCTACTGCTGGGTGGACAGAGGCACACTTGTGGTTGAAACCTTGCCTAAGGTTTTTGCACGGTGCGAGTCTGGCGGGATTCGAACTCGAGACCCCTCGATCATGAGTCCGGTTCCTTAACCATTACGCCACCACCCCCGTTAGTATATCTGGCGAACCTGTGAGCTTATGCGATGGTGTGGCGTCGTCCGGAGTCCGTCGGCCGTTGTCTGTACGTTAACCCATACTATCTTGAAAACGTCCAAGGGTTAGCATCACAAAATTTTATACAAAAAATTAGTCATCCAAATAACTCTATAAAATTTTGCTTATTTTTTGGCTAACTGCATTTTCTTATATTTTATAGGGAAAAAGCTAAAAAAGCTTTAAAAATCTTCTTCTCCGAAACTGTTCAGCCAAATTGCCTAATATTTCACAGAAATGATTTCTGTTACAATCTCTCTCTAGTTTGGTCGAATGGTTTAAGTTTGGCGATTTTTGTCATCTGTCCAAAAAAGCATACTAAACTTACAATCTCAGAAACGGCTGGAGCTATCATCACCAAATTTTATGATAATGTTGGTGACATGAGTCGTATCTGAAATTGAGGTATTGGTGGCGCCACCTGCATCGGCCTTTTTTTACGGGGGTCATCAGTGCCCGTATCACACTGAGGGCTACAAAAACTTCTTCTCTGAAACCATACAGCCAAATTGTTTAATGTCGCACAGAAATGATCCTAGGGTAGTGCTTTGTGAAGTTTGTTCAAAAGGTCTCAGTTCAGTGACTTTTGGCTGAGTTATGGGAATCTGAATTTAGTCATATGCCATAATTAACAGCCCATTTTAGTTCAGTGGCTACAAAGATCTTCTTCTCAAAAAACACTGGGCCAAATTCTTAAATCTCACACATTAATTATCCTCAGATGTTGATAATTCAATTTTGTTCAAATGGTTTGAAATCATAAGAAGCTTAACTTAGTCTTTTATCGTGTATTTTCCCAAATGAGTTAAAAACCTGCAAAACGTTTTTTGACTGACACAACTGAGGCCATTTTTTAGCGAACCTGTGAGCTTATGCGATGGTGCAGCGTCGCTCGTCTTACGTCGTGAGTCGTCTGTACGTTAACCATAGTTATCTCAAAATCGGCAGGAGAAGGCATCACCAAATTTTTACAAATAATCAGTCATCCGAAAAACTTAATCAGATTTTGTTTATTTTTTTTTCTAACTGCATTTTCTTAGATTTTATAGGGAAAAATCTTAAAAAGCTTTGAAAATCTTCTGCTCCGAAACTGTCAAGCCAAATGTCCAATATTTCACAAAAATGATCCCTGGAACAAACTCTCTCAAGTTTGTTCGAATGATTCCAGTTCGGAGATTTTTGGCCGAGTTAAAGGAGGCTGAAATTTTTCATCTGTCCAATAAAGCATATTCAAATTTAAATCTCAGAAACGGCTGGAGCTATCATCACGAAATTTTATGCCAATGTTGGTCACATGAGTCATATCTAAAATTGAGGTATTGTGGCGCCACCTGCATCGGCCTTTTTTTGTACGGGGTCATCAGTGCCTGTATCACACTGAGGGCTACAAAATAACTTCATGTCTGAAACCATATGGCCAAAATGTTTAATATCGCACAGAAATGATCCTAGGGTAGTGCTTTCTTAAGTTTGTTCAAATGGTCTCTGCTCAGTGACTTTTTGGCTAAGTTATGGGAAGCTGAATTTAGTCATATGCCATCAACGTCTATTTTAGCTTAGTGGCTACAAAAATCATCTTCTCAAAAACCACTGGGCCAATTTCTTAAATCTCACACATTAATTATCCTCAGATGTTGATAATTCAAGTTTGGGTAAATGGTTTTGGTTCAGTGCTTTTTGGCTGAGAAACGGGAAGCTGAACTTGGCCAGTTTGCTGTATCTTCCTATATGAGTTATACACCTGCAAAAAGTTTTTTCGACTGATACCACTGAAGCCAGTTTGTTAAATATTTTACAAGAATAATCCCTACAATAATTCTTATAATAAATGTCATTATTGGTATCACATGAATGATTTTTGGCTGAATTATTGAGATTGCATGCAGTCATTTTACCATATATGTTAGCTGTGTGATGCTGTTACATCTAGCCTGGCACCAGTTTATCAGCATCTATTACATCATGCCACTAGACATTTGGTTAATACTAACAAGAAAGTTTTTTAAAAGCTTTTTAAAAAAATTAGATTTATGATTTAAGTTATTCATCATACCAGGCAATGTTACAATCATGGATTCAGCTCTCTGTGGCTATATAAAGACAACTGTACATGGATTATAAATTATTGGTATCCCTACTCAACTTCATTCAAGAATTTGCCATCAATGAGATATACCTGTATTTTAATTTTGCATTCAGTATGCATCTGTAATAATTTTACACATATTCCTGATTTTTTTTTTATAAAAAGTCAGCTGAAAAGCATTTTGTATTGGGAATATTAATTCAAAAGTTATTTCGAGTAGGGACCATTTTTGTGTACAGGTGGCAGCAATTGGTTTACCATTGGCAGATTGCCAGTGCCTTGATGTTGGCCATAAGCCAAGATGATGTCAGCTCTATAAATAGTTTGGCACAGTGCCAGGATTGGAAGAAGTGAAGCCAGGTATAGGTCAAGAGTTTACTCAGTGTAGTAGCTGCATTCTATTTATAGCTTTGGAAGACTGCTCACTGCATCAGATTTGGCACCAAAGTTCAGCTTGGATCTATTTATAGCTTTGGCAGACTGCCAACTGTGTCAGATTATTCAACAGGTGAAGAGTTCTCTCATTGCAGCCAAGTACAGGTTGAACAAAAGTTCACTAAGTCTAGCCAGGTGCAGGTCAAGAGTTAACTCAGTGCAGCAGCTTGAGACAACAATTTGTTACAGTTCACTCCTGGGCAGCTGCCTTACTCACTTAAGCCTCGTCAGCCCAGTGCATCAAACTCTGGGGAAGTTTGATGTAATGGCCTAATAGTTTGACCTGTCTATGCGTCTTTGATGGTATTCTCATTTACAAGACAGGTGGTGCCACCTACATTGACTTTTGCAGTGTATGCGCCTGTTTATTTCTACAGAGGAATGTGATACATCAGCCTAAAATTGGGCATGTTTATACATATCAGGTAGCTTTATAGTGTACAAGACTTGTGGCGCCACCTACAATAATTTTTGCACAGTGTATATCCCTGCTTATTTCACAGGAGGGGTTTGACATATCAGTCTGACATTGGGCATTTGTATATATCTCTTTGCTGTATACAAGATTGGTGGTGCCAGCTACAATCATTGTATCCGCCAAAACAGAGTTTTGTGGATACTGTTTTCAATCGTATGCTGCCGCTGCCACCGCCACTGCCGCATAGGTTTCCGGAGAGCTCATCCATAACCACTGGGCAGAATTTTTAAAAAAATCGGAATTATCATCGGGTCACATGAACTGCTGCGCCCTCATTTTTGGTTGACCTCTGACCTTTCCTCTCTGCCCAGCGTCCATTTGTGCGTCTGTTTCCACACATAAACCCACATATCTCGGGAACCGTTTGACCGATCAGGCTAAAAATTTTGCATAAATGTACGCCTTGCATAGTTTTATAACATACACTAAAAATTGTGGCGCCACCTGCAACCATTTTTGCACAGCGTCCATCTGTTCATCTGCCTTAGGATAAAATTACTCATATCTATGCATTGGTTGTACTTATCCACCTGAACATTTGCATGTGTATACATCCTGGACAGCTTTCTTGATTTTATGGCAGGTGGCGCCACCTACATTCACATTAAAGCTGCAGACATCCAAGCTCATATCTTGGGAACCGTTTGACCAGTTGGGCCAAACTTTTGCATGTGTATAGATCTACCATAGCTCTTGATGATACGCAAAACTGTTAATTGGCGCCACCTGCAACCGTTTTTGCACAGTGTCCATTTGTTCATCTGCCTTGGGATAAAGTCACTCATATCTCTACAGTGGTTTGACTTATCCACCTAAAATTTTGCAGGTTTATACATCCTTGACAGCTTTCTTGATTTTATGACAAGTAGCGCCTCCTACATTCACATTTACGCTGCAAACATCCAAGCTCATATCTCGGGAACCATTCGACCGACTGGGAAAAAATTGTGCATGTTTACAGATCTCCCATAGATCTTTATCATACGCAAAACTGGCGGCGCCAACTGCAAACATTTTATTCACAGCGTCCGTCTGTTTGTTTGCCGATACATAACACCAATGTGATTAATTTATATGTATTTATATATTTTTTTAAACGGTCAGTCACTCTTAATTGTCAAATTAATATGCTCAACAGACTTATTTTTATGTTTTAAACTAAACATGATAAGATACAGTATATATATATATATATATATATATATATATATATATATATATATATATACAGTAAAACCTCCTTGTGTCGAAATGGAAGGGAACCTCAGAAAACTTCGGCACATCCGAGGTTCCAAATAAGCGGGTTTTCGATGGTAATAATTTAACTAGAGTTTTCCGGAATATCGATTCGGTAACATCGACATAAGCATGGGGTTTTTTACTTGAGTGAGTTCGACATAAAGAGGTTTCACTGTGTGTGTCTCTCTCTCTCTCTCTCTTTCAAAATATATATATATATATATATATATATATATATATATATATATATATATATATATCTGCTGTAATGTTTGGATAAAGGTACCAAATAAGTATTGATAATTAAACGGCACGGACTAAGGCCCATGATGTCGGAAGTACTCGGAACATAAATAAATTTCTTATTTACTGTATTTTCAGTATGATTTTTTTATTTACATGTTTACACCTGTATTTAATTTAAAATATTCGAACCACTCACTCTTTCATGTTAAGTTATAATTAGAGTAAAACATAACATCAATATATATATTTTATTTAGATTAATTACCTTGAGATACTCTGAAAACCTATTGTAAAACCGTAGATAATTATATGATTTTGTCGTTCATACCTGTCCCAGACACTTACAGATTGAATCATAGTTTACATATCTTTTTTTTTATAGAATTATTATTTTTTATATAGTTTAACTTAAGTTATCTATTGCATACGGCATAAACGACAAATTAAATGTATGAAATAACCTATCCTTAAATATAATTTCTTAATTGTGTAAAGTCTGTTTACACAAACAAAAGGAAGGTAAAAAATTTTAATGATCCACTGTCATGTTGACTTAATTCTCGAAATATAGATAAATAAAAGCAGAGAAAAATAACAGAATATTTGTTTCATAATAATTATTTATACCTTTTCATCAAGCACAAAAATACTATGGGAAATGCACAGATAATAATTTCATTAATCATTATGTTCTTTAAGCAAAAGCATACATCTAATGTATCAAAATAACGAAAATTTACTCATCTGGAATTGGCATAAACTATAAAGTATTTAATAATTTACAAATCAAAAATAAATTTGTTACAAATCTTGAGTATCTTGCAGAGAGTTAATGATTTCATAAAATGTAAGGAGTTGAGGACGCAAGTTTATTTTTATTGTAACTATAGAGCAGGAATCAAGTTTTACATTAGTTTAATTTAGTACATGTGTATCAGAGTTGGGTCCAAAAGTACTCGTACTCATGAGTATTTTTTTGAGTACTCAGTACTCGTACTCGAGTACTTTTTAAAAATCACAAAAGTACTCGTACTTGTACCCGAGTACTTTGAAAGTACTCGGTACTCATATGAGTACTTCATGAGTACTTTAGGGTATTTCATATTTTTCTAAATAAACTTTAATCTAATTTTATTATATTAGTAATACTTTATTATAAAATATTATAGAAGATATATATAATATATAACATATATAATATCATATATAATAGTACTTAAAGTAATCAATCTGTTACTATAACTGAAATTATTAAAGCATTGATAACTACTACTATTACTTTGCTACTTTTATAATACTAACACTTTAATTTTATATAAAATATAAATTGAACTATTTTATTATTAATATATTCATGCAATTCATGTGTACATGTGTACAGCATCAAATAAATTTCTAGCAAGATAAGTACAACATAGTGTTCAATAAAACTTTAAATCAGCAAATTCATACTGAGTTATATTTTAAGAGAAAAAAAAATTAATTTTTGAAAGATCCCAAAATAAATAGATTCAAAACAGAGCACTGTGTTACTTTTTAGGCGTTCATAAGTTTTGTCCAATTGCACCTCTAAATGGTGACAATGGATGGTTAACATGTCGACACCGTCGTTTCATCAATATAATATGTTTTTGGAATCACTTGTTGGATCTGGATAATAGTAGACTGACCAAGAAAGTATTCACATGGGATTATAACCAAGTTGCAGATAACTGGTGCTCCGTTATGGAGAAGATACTCGATTCCATTTGATTTATTACACATATATGATGAAATGGCGCCATGCAGCTAACCTAATCTTGAACAAAAGTTGCGCCCCGATTATCAAAATAAATGGATCGAACAATGTCGATCAACACCTAAATTAAGAACTTATACCAGTTTTAAAACCACATATAGTACAGAAGTATATGTTAAAAAGTTTATGACCCGACAGCAAGATCACTACTTGCTCAGCTTAGATGTGGTATACTCCCACTGAAAATAGAAACTGTCAGATTTCAAAATATTAAAGATGACGATACAAAACAATATAGGAAACTAAAAATTGAAGAAAGGGTTTGTCCTATATGTAATAATGGTGAAGTCGAAGATGACAATGCAAACCGTCTCCTTTAATAAGTTAATGCTTTGATATATTTCAACCATATATGGCCTGTTTATATGCCCTAGAGTTTGCATTATGCCTCAGTATTTTGATTAAGCATAACACAACATTGTATATATTGTTATTTTGTACTGGGTTTTCATTAATAAAAATATTTTTAACTTTCTGAGAATATATTTAATTTAATAACATCATTAAACAAGTTTGGTTACAAAAAAGTACTCATTTAAGTACTCATGCGTACAATTTGAGTACTCAGTACTCGTACTCGAGTACTTTTGAAAAAGTGCAGAAGTACTCATCCCTGTACTCGATCGAGTACTTTTAAAGTACTCAGTACTCGTACTTGACTACTTTAAAAATACTCGGACCCAACTCTGATGTGTATATGCATATTCATGCATATATACATAGTCATACATGATATATTACACCTTAAACATATAGTTATGTTTGTATTGTTCTGTTTGCTGGTATATGGCATCCCGAGATTGACATCCAGCTCGGTTTTCTACTTGACATCCAGCATCCGACTTCTGACATCCGATTTTAGTCCGTATCAACTAGATTTCATTTCGGGTCCAGGATCCGTGGGATCTGGATTTTACTCAATACTTTACAAAATACTCTGTGAATTTTACAAGGGTTTCTCGACTATTAGACAACGCACTCTATTACCACACACATTTCAGCCAGTGTTCAGACTTGGAACAGTTTCAGCCGTGTGAGCAAAGGTATGACCGTGATCGGCCAAATTCTAGGATTATTGTGACCCATAATATAACTTTTGAAGTACTGAAGATTTATACCACAAAATTTGACTGACCTTTTTCATCCTCCATGTTCTTTGACAAGATCGAAAACGGATGACCTTGAAATTTATCCTCAAGGTCAACTCTGCAAAAAAAAATTTGAATCATCGTGAATCCCATAACAACTTGCTATGTATCAATTTTTTTTTCAATTTCATGCACAGGTAATTCTTTCCATCACAATCTCAGAGTAGGTTGAAAAACGAGGTGACCTTCAAGGTCACACCTGTAGATTTATATATTTATTCCAAACAACCTGACATTTGAGATATGTTTAACCCTCATGCTTTGGGATGGTCCACGCAGCTTCTAGTTCTGTCACTTTTTATATTTGATCTCACTGAATGTATATTACTATGATCCAATTATTTTGACACGGATTCACTGACCTTGACCTATTTTTTTTTTTTTGGACCCAGGGTAAAAAAAATGCAATTTGTCCATATTTTCATTGCTTTCAACTTAACTGTAAGGGTTAGAAACAAAACATAAAAATGCCATCATCAAATCTGGTTCCTTACAATTTTAGGAACCGTGACTGCTTTGAATTCACACAAGCAGAAAGATATGAGATTAGATGACTCGGCATGTTTCAGTTAGGCTTTGTTTCCTGATAAACCATTAAACCTTCACTGTTGAATTTATAGCTATACTGACTGTTAGTCATCTGAGCTATAGCGATCGATGGTCTCTGCCAGACGTCTGTTAACACGGTATGTTTTGAAATTGGAAATACAATTTAAAGCTAACGTTTAATCAAAAGATAGATATTTTAAATTTCTGAATAGTTTATCTTTGTAACACTCGACAGCACTGAGAACCAAATGCGGTAGCTACCGCAAATAACAATAATCTTGTTCAAAGGTTGCATATGGGTGTCAGAGCATATTTTTCACATGTATTTTTTTTTTTTGTCGTCAGTTTTCACCTGAGGCATAAGAAAGAATGATGATGTTGGCACGATGACTCCAGCTGATCATTTCACTTGAAAATGGTAGTATAAACGTTTCACTCACTAAGATCGTGTTGTCCGTTTTGTTGCAGGTTTGTGTGTAAAATGGATTTTGATGAAGTAATCACACAAGAACTCGAGACATTTGTCAAAGACGAAAAAGACCTGGAATATTTCATGACCATACCAAAGCAAATGGAGGAATCCAATTTCAGTTATTATGAAGAAGAGGTCATAAAATGTAAAGAGGAACAACCTGACGAAACCACGTTCGAAGGCATTGGTACACCGAAGTCCAAAGCAGCAAATGAAAATGAAAAGAAAGACAAAATTCTCATATATGTGGAAAATGTTTTCTCTGGAAGTGAACAAGAAAGAGCAGGTTTGTGTCCCACTAGATCTGAAACTTCAGACGGACAAAGCATATTACAAAATGACACAGCCTTTCAATGTAACTTAGGCGAAGTGGAATTATCTGATGGAAACAAATTTATAAAACAAATTGAGACTCACACAGTGGAAAATATAGGGAATATTGAATATGATGAATATGGCTCTTGTCCCAAGGACGTTGAACAATACACAGAAAACTCAATTGAAGAGAAACCATCCAGACGTGAACAAAGCGTCGAAGGTTTCTCTTGGTCAGGAAGTAGTAACGTGCACAACAGCAATCATACCGAGGAAAATTCTTTCAAATGTAAACAGTGTGGTAAATGTTTCTCTCATTTACAGTATCTCAAAAGACACAATAAAGTTCATACAGGAGAGAAACCATTCAAATGTGAGAAGTGTAACAAATGTTTCTCTCGTTTCTTCTCGTGAGAAGACATAACAGAACTCATACTGGGGAGAAACAATTCAAATGTGAATTATGTGAGAAATGTTTCTCACAGTCATATAACCTGACTCTGCACAAAAGAATTCACACAGGAGAGAAACCATTCAAATGTAAACCATTCAAATGTGAACAATGTGAAAAATGTTTCCCTCTTTTATATAATCTGACTAGACACCTTTTTATCCATACTGTAGAGAAACCATTTAAATGTGAAGAGTGTGGTAAATATTTCGCCAGCACATCTCAGCTAACTATGCATAAACAAAGCCATACTGGAGAGAAACAGTTCAAATGTGAACAGTGTGGTAAATGTTTCTCAAAGTCGTTTAATCTAACTATGCACAGAAGAATACACAGCGGAGAGAAGCCATTCAAATGTCAAAAGTGTGGTAAATGTTTTCGCCACACTTCAGATCTGAATAGACACAATAGAAGTCATACCGGAGAGAAACCATTTAAATGTGAAATCTGTGGTAAATGTTTTTCCCAGTCATCTTCCCTTACTTCGCATATTAGAATTCATACTGGTGAGAGACCATTCATATGTGAAACATGCGGTCAATGTTTCACCGTGTCATCTAGGCTAATTTTGCATAAGAGAATTCATACTGGAGAGAAACCATTGAAATGTAAACAATGTGGTAAATGTTTCTCCCGCTCATCTCTACTAGCAAAGCATAAAAAATCCATACTAGAGACCATTCAAATGTTAAATTTTCGGTCAATGTTTTCCAGCACTTCTCAACCCGTTTATTTGTTAACAATGTCGAAAACGTTTTCCCGTTTATATTATCTGAAATTCACCAAATGATTTATACTGGAGAGACATCTGTGAAGAAAGTTGTAAATCTTACTCCCAGACAACAGCTCTAACTGTGCACAAAAGAATTCATACCAGAGACCAGCCGTTCAAAAGTGAAATATGTGATAAATGATTCATCTTATATCAACTTACTTCGCATAAGGCAAATCATACCGGAGAATCCGTTCAAGTGTTAACAATCTTACTTGAGTTTCTCCTAAGTATTTATTCTAACTTTGCTCAGTGTAGTTCATCTTGGATAGAGACAGTTCAAAAGGCAAATGTTTATCTCAGCTCCCTACAAGCCAACTGATCCTAAATCTTTGTTATACAAAGTGTGCTTACTGTCTCACCAGTCCATGTGACTTTATTGTGATTAATAAAACATCTATAAAAGAAATTCAGATTTTAATATTGTGGCAGATGTTATCACAGGTATCTAACATAATGAGCCATACATTTTATACTAGAGAGAAACTGTAAATATAAAAAAGTGTATATTTTCATGTTTTGTCAGCAAAAGCCAATACCCCTGCGCATCAGAGTTAATACCGGAGAAAAACAGTTTAACGTACATGAGGTGGTAAATGTTGTCTTTCATTCATCTTATTTAATTGGACTTTTTTTAATTTAACGAGATATCTCTGCAGGTTGAACTTTGGATTTGTTTTTCCACTCATCTGGATTGTAAGCGATTAATCGAGATGTGCGTACGCATGCGCAGAGATCTTTCTTGAAGGTATGCACATGTGTTCATATCATGTAGGACCAATAATAACTTACGTTTCAACATATAGGTAGTTCTCGTCTAATTTTTAAATTTAACTCATCCGGAAGCAGGGGATCTAACGGGATCAATGTGGTTTTGAACAGAAGCAAACCGAGTGTAGACAAAATTGTAAGGGCCCTTTTCCAGGCATACGGAAACGCGCGCGGGTGAGTCTTCTTATGGTCAGAACAGGAATGCAGTCTGCTTGTGGCAGTCCCAGCATAAATCATGGTGACAAATCATACTTAATTGCTGCTCCGCTTGTCTACTTTAATTATATATATATATATATATATATATATATATATATATATATATATATATGTATATACTTATATATATATATATATATATATATATATATATATATATATATTTATATATATATGGGGCTTGTTAAATACCCCAACCACATGTAAATAATAATAAAAGCAAATGATCCATGGGTTATGACGCTCAGCCGACTGACATGTTGACAAAAAGTCCTTGTACAGGATACTTATTTTTCATGGACATCCCTGCTTGTCAAGTTAAAAGATTCTTGGACCAACGGATAAGCTTTATGTCCAGTCAGCGGACGACCGTATATTTGAAGGTCTCAAAAATAAAGAAAAAATAAATGAGTTAATTTTTTTTTTTAAATCTAGGTGGCGCCGCCAGTCTTCAGGAACTGATGAAACACTCCATGATCAATATACATGCAAAGAATCATGGTGATCAATGCATCATTGTTAAGATACTGGAGCTTTTGTTTCAAAGTTTTAATGATTCCGGGGTATATTTTTGAACCCCATAGCTCGCAGGATATGCGTAACGAGAACCTAATTTCAGGTTTTCAATGAGATTTTTCATGGGCCTCCCAGGATGTCAAGTTAAAAGATTTCAGGTCCAGCAGTTACAATTTGTGTCCTGTTAACGGATGACCGCATTTATAAAGGTCACTAAAATAGAAGAAAATGCTTTAAAATTAGTCTTGAGGATAAGCGCTCATGACCATGAACAGCATAAGACATGCTGGAGAGAAACCATGAAAATGTTAGTATGTGGTGTATGTATAAGGGACGGATCCAAGAGGTTTGTTTGGGGGGGGGGGGGGCGGGGGAGTCCCTCAATACCAGGGCTTAGAAACTACCTAAAACCCTGCCACACCCTACCCCCCCCCCCCCCCCCCCCCCGAACACACACACACCCATACACACTCGATTAATGGACAAAGCCGCTGAGACCTAATGAACTCGAGATTTTAGAATACTGATTATTTAAGAACTTTGCTCTCTATGCATTAAATTATGAAAAATATTTCACTAAACAGTTTTCATTTATTGCATTATTTATTATTATTATTATTATTATTTTTACTGTACTTGAATGCTAATTGTTTTTTCTTCAATCTTCATGAATCTTCTGGATCACTAAGGAATGTCAGGGAGAAACATCTTTCTGGGATTCCTGAATGCAAACTCCATTACAACTATTTTACATCCTATGGTACATCCCTGTGCAAAGGATTGAAAGCGGGGTGGGAAAAGTGTTGTGAGCTCTCGGAAAGTTTTATCCCTCACACGGTTGAGAAAATTTAGAACAAAAATAAAACATAAAACTTGCATTTTCAGGGTAGTGTTTTTGGCAATTTTCCCCCACTTTTAATCACATGCTGCACAACACAAAAACATTACCAAGTATTGAATATACAGACTCCTGCGTGCCAACACTTCAGATCACATTACCAAGTTTTTAATTTTTCTCAAAACCATATAGGCCTATAGGAGTGAATGGTATGAATCAATGAACTAACTCGATCATTTCAGTGAATCTTTCAGCTTTGCTGAATTAAATCACAGTATGCATCTCAAACACATTGACGATAACACCAAAGAAGACACCCACCCTTTTTTTCATTTACATTTTTTTGTGAAAAAAATAATATTAACGTGTTCTTGTGTAATAAAATGACATTCCAATTGGTGTATTAATTTTTTTCCATGGCATGCACTGTTTTAAATGAGGACATATTTTAATATTCCGTATATATTTGTCTGAATAAATAATTATCAGTTGGGGTAAAATACTTTTGGCCCAGTTTTCATGCATATAATTGTTATCTTTATCTTTTCGAAATTTTATGTATACACTTAGACAAATCTTCCATTTTAATGTTTGGTTTATTTCTTGTGATATGATAAAAGATTAAAATAAAAGAGTGGCGGATCTATTTATTTTCCCAGTTATTCGTTTTTTTTTCGAATTTTTCATATATCTTCTTCATTCCTTTACAACAATATTATTTAGTTACCCACAGTTATTTTCTAATAATAGCGCCCCCCCCCCTTCCCCTCCCGTTCACGAATATCTGGATCCGCCCCTTGGAAATGACAAAAATCATCGGTAGTGTGCCTTATGAACTACGAGTCTTACCTCGTTTACGTACAGCATAAAGTAAGGGGGGTGGGGTAGAAAGTGTAAAATGTCAAAATTTTAAGTAGCCTTAAAACAAAGAACAAGTTTATTTAATGTCTTAAGATAATGAACAATTACTCATGTGGGATTGAATTTAACAATAGATATATTTACTTATCTACGATATGAAAATATATTTTAAAGAGACTGCATGAGTATTTCACATATAAAGAAAATGATACCAAAGAATAAATCGACATCGTAACTTTATTTATATTCAAAATATAAAGCAGAAAGTTTCTATAAAGAGTCACCCCCATACTTCACTATTAACACACAAAATTACTGTTTCTTCTTTCTGCTGGTGTACAGCAAATCATCTGAGCTGGCCGGGGTCCGGCTTATTTAGAAAACCTATGTAACATCCGACTCAGCATCCGTTATCCGACTTCCGGGTTTTAGTATGTACCAACGCTATACTGTGTTCCTCCACATTTACGGTCATATACTTACTCCGAGATATCCTTAATCCCTGCAAGTTTTAATATAAACCTCGACCTATTTTCGCCTGGAATCAAACAAAAGAACTCGCTCACTGTCCACATACATCTGAATTACAAAATCAAACTCTTCTCTAAAGAATACGTAGCCAGCTAGGAAGGTTAGTGCATAGGGTACTCTCGTTTTCACTAATTTTATTTGTAAACCATTGTTAATTTTTCAGCAAAGGGGTGGAGGGGGTCGCAGAAAGAATCTTGCTTCCTGTGAGTGTAACCACCCCCTTTCACGTGACCAGACCGTTAACAGGTCACGTCGCCGGAACTCCATTTCGCCGACTTCGGCGAAGCGACCAATCGGCAATCTCGGCGAAGTGTCAAAGTATGCTCGGCGAAGTGTCCAATTATGCTCGACGAAGTGTCCAATATATGGCTCCAACAATTACTCCAACCGCGATATTAAGATCTAGTCATTAAGATCCAGTCACTATTCCCTTGAGAATTGTTCCATTTGTCTAAATTAATTTCAATTGAATGTTATAATTATTGTTTTATTTTTCAAATATTATAAAAAAATATATTATAGTTTTTAAATTGTCATTATTCCCTTGTGTATGGTTTCATTTGTCTAAAGACTATTAACTGAAACTGAATGTTATAATTAAAGTTTTATTTTTTAAATATTATATTTATGTGAGTTTTATTACAGAGAAATATTTTTATATTTCTATTATATTAATATTATTCTATTAAGGTCTTTGTCATACCAATGAGGTAACAATGCTATTTGGCACTACTTGGACCCGCCTCGCAAGCTTACCACGCGGACCATCTGCGGGAAGCTGCGTTAAATGCGAGTCCTTGGGTTGCTGAGTAGAAAATTTTTTTAATAATATTATATATGCATATCAAATTTTAGTAAATTATGCACATAAAGAGAGTTAAATATGTAAAACTTCACTTAAAATTATATGAATATAGTTATATTTGTATTTATAATTTTTTTATGATTACATATGTCTGTATGTATATTTATTGAGAATATGTGTAAGCACATGCATATATACGTATTCATTAACTTGTATATTTATTAATCTTATGTGTATTGTATATTTATATATATGGTTGAAATTACCTCTACATGATTTTCTTTGTTAATATTTTGGAATGCTTTATCATATATTATCATTTGTTTACTATATCATTTTTCCGGTTTTTTTTGTGATGTTTTTTTCCAAGTTTGAAAACGTTGTATATTTTGTTTTACTACATGCATGTGATATATGCATATATGGAACTATGGGCCGAAGGCCTTATATTTCTGAATAAAATATTCATTCATTCATTCAATATATTTTGTTTAAAATACAACCCTGCCATCCATCTTAAAAATGCGATAACTCATACACATGGTTCTGGTTTCTAGCTTTTTATTACCAGGTGCATGCGTCAATACAGGGGGACGGAGGTATCAAGTATTTAGATACAACCGAGCAATCATATAACGAGTTCGCCATAATGCACAAAATGCATATTGCACAAAAATGATGTATCAATATCAAGGATTTATCTTGAAAAAAAAATATGCTAAACATATATATATATATATATATATATATATATATATATATATATATATATATATATATATATTACCAGGATATAGCCAAATTAGCTATCGGTTTTTTTTACAATCAGAACCTTTCTGATAAGATGATGCTTAGATGTAACATTCTGCAGAACTACTCGCTTTAAAAAATCTCTTGTGTTATAAAGTATTAAACTTTTTTGCTCATAACCCTCTTATGGCCTCTAATTATTTATTTTTTTTTTAATTTGTGTTTTACCTTCATCATTTTTTACATGCTTACCTTTACTTGCATTTAGTCAAATACGTTCTGTGTTATTTTTATGTATTTACTTATTTTTATCAATTTTATTGCAAGTCAACAACAAATTCCTGGAACTGGACGCTAATAAATGTTTTCTAATCTTATCTTGTATACATCATTTTCTTCTTACAAATAACCAATTGATGATTTTTTTGATGATGCAACACTGCATGTAAAAAGGGCTTTAATGTTTTATTAAATTTAGAGTATATATATATGAAATTAAATCGCACGTTAATATGATTTAATTATACATAAATGGATATTGATATTTTAAATTTACTTGGCGTGTACTGAGCGATTTAAACATAATTTTAGTAACCTTTACATTTCCTGAAACTCACAATATACTCTAATAATTTTTTAATTAAATTTCCTATTTACTGTACGTTTCAGAGGGATTAAATGAAAAGATTTCTGCCAAGTTTACGTCGTGTTTACTTCTAATCCATGTTTAGTTAAAGTAAATGTGTATTAAATTATAATTAAACAGAGAAATTTAATACTGGTTAAGCCCAGTTTACGTTAGCTTTAATAAGTCTATACATGTTTACAAATATACTTTGCGTTTACTGTACCCGAATCTTAAAGTTTATGCCTTATTTACGTTTAATTTACCTTGCGTTTACGTTACCTGAAACTCATAGTTTTCTTCTGATTTCATTACCTGTAACTACAGCTATATGATTGGTTTAGGTTTCCTTAAACTCTAAGTTTACGTTGAGTTTCCCGTTCTATATAAACTTCAGTTTCACGTTGAGTTTAAGTTGGCTTTTACGCTTGATATACTTAATAATATACTCTAAGTTTACTATGTGCATGTTGAACAAAGTTTAAAAAGTACTGAGCGCAATTTCACGGGATAATTAACTTGAAATCAAACATTGCTCGGGTTTGGTTATTTGGTTAATGTTTTGATGTTAGAGAAGTTAAACTTAAAGATTTCGATATTCAATATAGGTATTTTATTATTGATTTATAGATTTGCTTGTATCAGTGTATAAAATGATTTTTTTCTGTATAAAGCAACATTGGACGTGATTCATTTGTATGAATATCAGGAATATTCTAATATCACTTTATGCACTATTTATGTTAATTATGTATATAATAAAATAAAATTCAAATTGTGTTTGAAGTTTTTTTTTCATTTATTAGCATTAATAAATGTAAACATGTAAATGCATTGATAAATAATGATTATGTAAATGATTTGAACGAATTTCCTTTATTACAATAAACAGTATAGCGGTTAAAAATCACTTTCTTCACACACACATATATAAATATGTATATATATATATATATATATATATATATATATATATATATATATATATATATTCTCATTTTATTATATACAAATATTATATCGCAGGGTTGGTGCCTGTAGGCCTTTTCTGTAGACAGTTCTGCAAATAACTTTATCCATACCGATTTTATTTTAACACTTGTAAATATAACCCGAAACGTGACAATTTAATTAATGAGCATTCAGTATTTTAATCTTAAAATGTAGGATTATAATAATTTTCACGGTGCTGATGAGTCCGCAGGTATGCGCTGTCATGCTACCTGGTGGTCGAATTTGTAACTAACGAGTCAAATTCGGCCATATCAGACACGGTGACATGCGCCAGTGAGGAAGATTATATCTGTACAGCTATGCACCCACCTTCCAAGGAACGTGAAACACGGACTTGTATTCCAAGAGTATTTATTATATGAACATCAAAATGACGAGGCACGTCTGTTTTATGTGACGGCCCGAACACAAGTGAAGCGGGCGAGGGAAGCGGGCAAGGTTTTCATTACTCAAGGGACCATATAGTAAAGATTGTACGGATATAAATTAAACATCCATATAATGGCGTGGCCACTTTCATCTCTTCCCATCTCTGAGCGGGATACAACAGAAAATACAGTACGAAAATAAACATGTAACGAACAGTGTGATCAAGTCCAATAAAAGGATACAAGTTCGAGAACACATGAGAGATCACTCAGCATAGTCATCGAGGTATGGCGGTCGACGTCGGATGCGAACGGGTCGTCCATCCTCAACGATGGTGTGGTGAGATTGAGTATCAGCGGCACTAGGCTCCTGGTTAGATATCATAGGCATACAATGAGGTTGATCGCTCTTTACAGGACAGGCGAGTTCCTGTGGTATAGCAGGAGAAGCCTGAGGTACTATACTCTGGAAACCATCATCATCCTCACTGGAAGTTGCGTCATCGTCACGAAGTGGCCGCGTTGGTCTAAAGGACATTGTATGACTGGGAACGGTGTAACACTCTGACGATTTTATGCGGTATGACGGAGATCGCAACTGAGAACCGGTAAATCTACGGATGTCTCACCATTCCCCGTCGGTACCGACTACTAGATACCGATCGCGAGCGCGAGTTTTGTCTTTATCATGGTGGATGTACACGAGGTCACCGACCTGCACATGACAAGGTGATGCTGGTTGTCGACCATGTGCTTTAGCACGTTCACTGTAGATGTGATTGAGATGGCGTGATGTCTGTTGGTCGCGAATGAGTAAACTATCATGCACAGGCAATGGGCCATATCAGCTGTCGCGTACGTTTCATGACATCGGCAGCGAAGCTGACCCCAACGCCAGTTGGAGGGTCACTTGTAGATTGTTTGACAAGTGTGTGTGGGATCTTTTGAAGGGATGCACATATGTGACAGGAAGCGGAGACTCGCTCGACAGCTTTGTCAAGGTCAAGGGCGTAGAAATGTCGCTGGGCCACAAGTTTGAGTTGGTGGCGAGAGGGATGATCGAGTTTGATATGTAGTGCCGTTAGTAGACCATCTAGGACGGATCTAGGTATGATAATGCACTCACGAGACGCTGTTAGGGGTTCTTCACGACGTGTAATGAGCAAACCATCTCGAGCAACTGTAGCAATGTTCAGATATCTTTTGACATCTTTGATGTTGGTTGCCTTTTTTGATGGGCGGGTGCCCTGTGTGAGATGAGCATGTACTCTACGCAAGTCTGGACATTCTGATTGGGTTTTTAACCACGCTGTTCTGCTGGTGAAAGGTAGCTTGATAGCTCCTGACAGAATTTCTGTGGTGGAAATTTTTCGAACGACTGATTCCTCTGTTCTCAAAATGAAGGTACAAATCTGACATCCTGGTTCGTGGCATTCAGGTGCATTTCGGCTAGCAAAATCTGATGGTAAATTAGCTGAGCCTGCAAGATGGCGAATAGATGCTTGGTAGCGGCTTACGGTGGCCAGAAATGTACACACTCGTGGGCTTGTTGAGAATTCGCCACGACACAATTTCTCAAACGCCTGAACACATGGTTTGCTGTCTGTAAGTATGCATGCTTTGGTGTCGGATTGTATTATGAACGGACTGAAATGTTTCACTGCTGCTGCAATACTAAGGGCCTCAATTTCACATGGTAACCATCTGACTTGATGTTTTCTTAGTTTTGCGCTGAAGAAACCAGCTAGCCGTGGTTTGTTGTCGTTACGTGTCACATACAATGTAGCCCCCAGACCGCGCTGTTTGACTGATCCATCTGTGACGATCCATAGTTGGTCCTCTGCACGAGGAAGTGCGATTGTTCTGTGTGATGACAGAGCTTTCTGTGCATCAGAAAAGGCGGAGTGTAGTGTTTCATTCCAGCTCAACTTGTCCTGTGACTGATGCCCAGCTAAGCTATCTTCCAATGGGGCAAGAAAGGTAGAACAGTTAGGGATGACTCGAGCTAACACCTTATATGAGCCTATGAATGATCGAAGTCCACGAACAGTGTCTGGAGGTGGGCATGTAGCTAATGTGGCAATGCGGTGTGGACTTGCGTGAATGCTGCCTTGAGTCCAAATCCATCCTAAGATGGTGGCGGAGCGAGGGCAGATTGTAGTCTTTGTGGCTGATAAGTGAAGGCCACACTGGTTCAGTGCCTGCATAGTCCTTTCCCAGTTATTATAAAGGTCTTCAGGGGTGTTTCCCCCACAATACAAGTCGTCTGCCAGTTTAGCTACCACTCCTTCTTGTAACAGATCCCCGAGAACTCTGCACATGAGTTCTTCTAACGCAGTCTCTGATCCTGGCATCCCCATTGCGGAGCGGGTATACACTCTAACACCACGATATGGGGTGACAACACCACAATATTTCATGGATTGGCGGGATAGGGGGATCTGATAGAAGGCGCTGGTGAGGTCCGTCATGATGATGTAGTTCCAACGAGCAATGGTACGGAGTGTGGAATCTACATCTGGCATGAGTGATGGTTGAGGCTTGCTGTACCTCCCTACATCCGCAAAAGCAGTAACGAGTCGAAAGCCTCCGCTAGGCTTCTTGATCAAGAATGAGGGATTTAGGTATTCGGCTACTATACCTAGGTCCTCCGGGCGGCGAAACACACCTAACCCTTCCAGTTCATCAAACTTTTGCTGTAGTTCTTTGAGTTTGTCTCGAGAATATTGGGGAACACGTCCTTTACGCTGGGGTGGAGGGACTGGTCCCATGTTAACCACTGCTTGAAAAGGTCCAATTGCACCATTATAACCCTTGAACACTGGGTTAAACAGATTATCGTATTCTGTGAGAAGGTTGCGGAACTTGCTCTTTACGTCAGCTGTTAACAGATTGTCCGGGTCCAGATTTACCGCTTGAGAGTGTGATGGTGATGATGGCGTGTTTACAGCTCTAGCCTGAGAGGCTGTTTCATTAATGGAGAGAGTCTGACAGTTTGTGGGGCTATCTTGAGCTACAGGTTCACTCACCGGAAATATTTGGCAAAAATGTTCATTTCTTCGCAGCGACTGTGGTTCTGTAGTCGTATTGAAAATACGGATCTTATTACCTACCGCTGCAGTGATGTCTGGACAGGGCCATAACTGTGACATCTTTTTAGTTTGCATGTTTGGCGAATCTATTCGAGGTTCGATAGCCACTGGAACATCATGCAGTTCACTATCTGGGATTAACACTTCCATATACTCTCCTGGCCAAATTGTGGATGGACTTGATGGGGCGCGAAGTACACATGCATGAGTGCGACGTATTGCGAGTGAATTGATATTCTCGCGCGTGGTGTTGTAATGGAAAATGTGATCATTCCCAATGAGGACCTGTCTTTTTGCTGGGCGAACAGATACATCATTACGGACCATAAAGGGGACACCTGCAAGCACATCAACATCAAGATCCTCTACCACGAGGGCCTCCAGAGTGAAAGTGAGGTGATCTCTGTTTAGCGTCATTTTTGTTTCACCCACAACCTTAAGAGGGGTCTGTCCATCAGCTTGTACTGCTAATTGAGAGCACTTGGTAATTCTAACGCCTATATGTTTGGCTACAGACGCGCGTACCATGTTTGTTTCTGCACCAGTGTCAATGGTTATATGAAGTGGGTGGTGATGGAAAAAAGTTTGTAGATGCGGTGATCTTTTAACCTGCACTCTTCTAGTGGCCGCAGTATTGGCTGGACTTGTAATGGGGTCACTATAACTTATTGGATCATCCTCTTTAGCGTCGTCCTCCTCGCTGGAGATGTACCCGGATGCACTTTTGGACTCTGCAACATGTCGGGCACGTGCCATGAACTGTCTATCATTCTCAGGAAGGAACCTGCACTTGCTTAAGAAGTGTCTATATTGGCGACCGGCTTGTTTACACAAAGGGCAGGTCTTCTCTGCGCGTGTGGTATTTGACTGTATTTGGTATTTATTTCTTCTAAGATCTGTTGCAGCTGAGCGTAAGACCTTTGCATCTTCTGATGTGTGGAGTTCATCGAGAAGGGACGTAAGTGCCTGGGAAATTTCTGGCTTAATGGATGCCAGCGTACGTGACCGTAGTTCTGTTGCGTATCTCTGTTTAACCAACTGGGGTAGATCTTGATGGATGAGTCGAAGCCATGTGAGGATAACTAGGTTTTCTAGTGTTGGGGACATTTCTTCATCTTCTTCTACTTCTTCATTGTGGTGGGTTATACTGCCACTGTGTTTTAGTAAATTGTCTTCTATGAATGCCATCAGTCTTTGGTAAAGATCCTCTGGTCGCTCGTCAGGTTCAAGTTTAATATTGGAGAAATCGAGAAAATGGGCGCCTGTAGACTGAAACCCAAAATGTAGGCGGATAGCCTGCCATATGCTATCTATACCAGTTGATGCCTTTACTATGGTATTACGGGCGATGATGGGGCAATAGTTCGCAATCTGCCCCAGCATCAAGTCCAAATGTGAGACTTTTTGTTGAGCTGTACGCCGTCTATCAACTGGTATCTCTTCTCCATCATCTGTTAGGCCTCTAAGAGGGTCGGCTTTAGTCTTTTTAGTCCATGTTTTTCCATTAACAAGAAATTCGGCGAACAGTGGGTCTAATGAAAGCGTATAGACTAGATTTTGGCGCCAGTTTTCAAAGGAAGTAATTGTCTCTACTTTGGTAAGACACCATTGCTTAGGTGCTCGAGCACCTGGACGTAAACTGCTCATGATGACAGATTGATATGTATGTTCACTTGCCTTAAATAAGTTCACTTGCTTCCGTTCTTCGTGTTTCAAGCGTCAATACAGCTCCTGTTTTGGCTGTCACTTGGCCGCGTGATGTGTGAAGCGAGTGGGCGCTGAACAGTTCTGTCGTACCCTGTCTCTACGGGTTCTAGCGTGTTTTCTTCTCTTAACGCTGCCACCACGCCAGTGAGGAAGATTATATCTGTACAGCTATGCACCCACCTTCCAAGGAACGTGAAACACGGACTTGTATTCCAAGAGTATTTATTATATGAACATCAAAATGACGAGGCACGTCTGTTTTATGTGACGGCCCGAACACAAGTGAAGCGGGCGAGGGAAGCGGGCAAGGTTTTCATTACTCAAGGGACCAAATAGTAAAGATTGTACGGATATAAATTAAACATCCATATAATGGCGATGAATGAAAATAGCTCATTTCAAATAAATCAGCGGCTGTGTTGCATAAATATAAACTTTTTAGGCAAGCTTCTTAAAAAAAACACTAAGTATTTAAAAGGTACTTGATTAATGTTAGTCAAGGTCAATAGGATCCCACTGCGTCGGTTGGACGAATCGCCGGCAAACCATAGTTCCGGCGAAACGTCCTGCAAAGCTCGGCGAAATGGAGTTCCGGCGAAGTGTCCTGTATTCACCAGACCGGGGTAGCTGCACTTGGTCACAGGAAGGGGCCTGCTTCATGCTACCGGGGTCACGATCGTACTTGATTAACACTAATCATCTACTATCATAGTTAATTAAAACTAATCACTACACACATAGGCAATATTAGGCATACATGTATGCCAACATTTTGAAATACCAAAGGAGGTAAGATGGTATTAAGGGGCTGCCTAAATCCCCAGGGCCTTGAATTTGAAAGGGGCCAATCCCCCAAGCAAAGGGTCTGGAGAGCATAGACCCAGTTTGATTTCAATTAAAGATTTTTTTTTAATCCAGCTCAAGGGCCAACTGGAGCTGTGGAGAGCGCAGCTTGTACCAGTGGCATACCAGTAACCATCATTGATATATGCCTTAATATCAAGTTTATACAGTGACCTTGAAATAATAACTGGACGAAAATATTGTGCCATGATGCAGTATGTACTGCAGCAAAGATACGCCTTTTTAAATGTTATGGGCCTGTGAGTTGTGATACAAGTCTTAATAGAGCACTCATTCCAAAGGATCAGATCAAAATATTTGCTGAGTGGTAGTATTTGACATCAGATCTGCTTATGTGGTCATGTTTTATTTGCTTAATAATGAAGAAAAAAAAATGTTGCTACACAGATTTTTGGTGTTGATTCTAGCTGGCAGCAAGAACTGAACATTTTAGCAGTTTCAGCTGTCCGCAGTTTCTGCTGTCAAGCCATCATGGTGGATAAGAAAGAAATTTTTCATGTAAAATCCAGGCTCATTATTACTAGTAATTTCCGCTGCATGCATGTATGAATACATAAGTTAACTGTGAATGTGCCGGTAACATTTATTTTAATTCTTCCCAATAGATCACGTTGATTAACATTGATCACTTTTGTCTTACCTCGAGTAAATTTATGACAGTTCAACAAGCAGATGAAAATGAAAAAGTACTGTTAGAACTGATGTTCAAACCTAATTTATCAAGAATTGATCCAAATCCTATAGCTTGTACTGCCACTTCAATGTCTTCAGTTAATTAAAAAATTGACGTTTGGGTGGCAGGCTGCCACTGTTAGTACTGGTAACCATTACTGATAATATAAGGTAAGATTCTGAAGGATATGGAATAAAATTGATGCACCTTGGAAGTAGAGTTAGAGTGAGAAAAGTGATAGTTATTGCTCCTAGAGGCAGTCGACTTTGTAGTCACCTCAGAATTGGTTAGCTAATGTTTAAGTTTGTAGGGTTGACATGTATGTATAGAACATAGGGATAAGAACAAACAGAGTGATTATATGTGAAACCTTTTATTATTCTTATATGGAATGTCACGTAAAGAAAGTTTGCGTAAAGGGTTGATAAACAATGCTCTTAATTATGTACAATTAATGTGCGATGAACCAATTAATGTACATACAATCAGCTGAAAATCAGCTAGACTGAATATACGGAGTGCTTTGTACAATGGGGTCTGACTTTATGTGTAGTGCATTCAGTCTGCTTTGTGAAACGGGGTCTAACCTCCAGAGAACCCAGCATAACCTGCATGACATAATAAACGGAGCCATTCACAGTCTCCAAGTGTTAGGTCTCCACCTAGTGACCCCCGTCACACACACACATTGTAGGAAGGACAGCAATTTAAATACAAGTATTTATTCTTGGTGTGGACCTAGAACCTGATGTTTGAAGTTGTATTAGTTGATGTCATTCTAAGATGCCTTGTTGTACATTACGGAAAATAGGGTGTTCAAAGCGTATTTGAGTATTTAACGTTATGTATATGGGTAAGTATGTATAAACATGCAGTATATTTTATTTTGTGCAATAAATCAGTTCTGTATGAAACACACAAGTTCAATTAATCCAGGCTTGGGTCAAGTACATGTACTTGGTACTTGTACTCAAGTACAAAATTTTCAGTACTTGGCCTGTACTTGTACTTGGTATTTTTTACCAAGTACAGTAATTGTACTGTACTTGTACTTGCCAAAAATGTACTTGAAAATTCAAGTACATTTCAAGAGCTAGTCAAGTACATGTATTTTTAGCTCAGCTGACTTTCAGTCATGCTGGGCTATAGCGATGGGTCTTTGTCTGGCGTCCTTCCGTCTGTCCGTCCGGCCGGCCGTCCGGCCGTTAGCAGGTCACACAAATCATAACCGTAGGGGCTAGGGCCATGAACCCTATGCAGTCTTAGAGGTTATAAAAAGATCTCCTTGCAAACCAGAAATTGGGTCACTGCGACCTATATTCTCGAAGTTATGGGGTGTGTTTGCACCCCCCAGAAATAACTCTTTGAGACAAAATTTTCATCCCAAACCTTCCATCTTTCACATACAGCTCACCTACCAACAGGGGAAGAACCATAATTTTTTTTAGGTCAAAAGGTCAAAGGTCAAGGTCACAGGGCCTCCTCTTTGTAAAGCCTGTGGATGCATTTTAAGCCAACCCTTTCATCCCAATTCTTTGATCTTTCACATATAGCTCACCTACTAAGTTGGAGAAGAATCCTATAGATTTTGAGGTCACAAGGTCAAAGGTCAGGGTCACAGGATCCACTTCTTTGAAAAGGTAGTGGACACATTTCAAGCTAGACTTTTCATTCCAAACCTTCCAGCACTGACATCGCTTCTCTGCCAACAGGGGAAAAGACCTGTTGATTTTGAGGTCAAAGGTCAAGTTCACAGCACCCACTTCTTGCGTGGAGTCATTTTCAGGCAAACTTTTCAATCTGTACCTTCCATCTGTCATATATGGCTTACCTACCAATAAGGGAAGAAGCCTATTGATTTTGAGGTCAAAAAGTCAAAGGTCAAGGTCACAATATTTAATTGTTCTTAATGCTTGTGAGCATATTTCAAGTGTAACTGTTCAACCCAAACCTTCAGTCTTTCACATATGCCACATCTATGCATCACTCAGTTTGACTCAAACTTCATATTTATGGGTCTTTTTGCTTGAATAAATAACTTATTGATTTTGGGGTCAGCTGGTCCGCAGGTTAAAGGTTGCTGGTCAAAGTTATTCACCCATTGGTTGCCAAGTAATTACACCAGATTTAAGTGGTCAGTAGTTACCCATCATTTAGAAAGAATCCAGTTGATATATGGGCAAAAGGCCAAGGTCATAGGTCAGGGATGTTCACAATTACTTATTTTATAGACCATCTCTATTTTTCTTGTATATATAACCATCCCACTCCAGCTGGTACATCTCCCTGTGTGGCTGTAATTGTGAGTGACACTGGTGACATATGACTCCCTTTTGTATCAGCCTATTAAGTGATAAGGCTCAGTGATAACTACCTTGTTACTTCATAACAAAAACACTGTTGTCAGAATGCTTCAGCCAGGCATTAAGACTATGAGAGTATAGTATTAAGGTTTAGCTACTGATTTATAAGATGATGGGAACATTTTGCAGTTTATTTTATGGAATCCTAGCAATAAACTTAGATTCCTAGATATCTGAATATTTTAATATATATCACCACATATAAAAGCAAGTGTTTGTTCTCATAATATGTGGATCTGTACCTTGATTTAGGATGTTTTTTTATTTTATTTCAAGACTCTTAAACATGCTTTCTGCATTTCTTTTCTTTCAGGTTTGGCAGTTTACCTACCCTGCTGACCCCATTGAAAAGCTGAGTGATAATAAAAATATTGGACTTACACTTTTTACAATTGCATATATATAAATCTGATATGAGGGCCTGGACATGCCTTTTGAATTATTTTGGGCATTTATTACTGGATAATTTGCCCCAAGTTTGGTCTCTTATTGGAGAATGTGGGATATCAAATGTCATACTTGTCAGAAATCCATTATGTCTGCCAGTTAGCCACCTTAGAAATTCCTTCTTCAGGGCAGTTTCAGTAATTTTTCTTTAATGTTTGGTCTGATTTAGAGAATGTTTGTTGTCTAATTTCAGACTTGTCAGAAGTCCAATATGGCCACCAGGCAACCATCTTTTAATTCCTTTTGATCATATTATCTCAAGAACAGTTAAAGTGAATGCAGTTGGATGTATATTTATGTAATCTTGTAAAGGATTGGGTTAAATATTTCTGAATAAATATTACTATCATTTATAAAAGTGCAGTACAGTTGGCTTGTATTGAATAAAAATTCATACAGAAGCACCTGTTTCTCAATAATTCTTGCATGTATTTCCTTGATTTTTGCTATATATTTTGATCTTATATTTGCCCTTTGTGGTGTTCCTTTTGAAACTGACAGGTTTCAAGCAAGCTGTCGGAATAGTTCCTGATAGCTTAACAATCATGCATTTTCCTCAGACCATCAATGCACTGTGTTTTAACCAGACATAGGTGATATATATTTCTGTTGTCATAGAAAATTTTCAACAAATTGGCAAATTGGTTCTTCAAAATTTTACTGGAAGTTGTGAATCTCAGTCCATGATGTCACAGGTCATGCTTGGCAGCTGAGCGTCATGACCCATGGGTCACTTGTTTTTAATTATTTTGAATACAGAGCCACTTGTCTCCTTACCATAAACACAGCATTAGGAGACCTCAGGTCAGACAGAAATCTTAGCACAATGTTTGACTGATAGACTCCAACAGAACTGACACTTGACTGAATTATTCACCTTTTTTGTGTTCTGATATATGACAGTGTAATAGTGTATGTAATATACATATTTCTTATAGTATAAGTATTATTTTCATAAACTATTACCAACTGCTGTGAAACGCCATAAACACTGTCACCCTGGATTACCTAGAATAAAAAAAAAACATTCAGCAAGTCAAGCAGCAGTTCAGGCATCAGGCACCATTTCTTGTGTACTGATACATGACTTTGTAATAGTGTACATATATAAAGTCAAGAATGTCACCCTGGATTAACTGGAAAACAAAAAAAAAATTCAGCAATTGGAGCATCAACTCACCTTTTTTTGTGTACCAGTACTGATATCTGACTGAGTAACAGTGTGTATAATATAGTTAATTGTTTTATCAATGGCTTTTTTAGTTTTTTTATTAAAAGTACTTGTACTCAAGTACAGACCCGTGTACTTGTACTCAAGTACATTGAAAAATGTTGTACTTGTACTTGACAAATTCTGAAGTACTTGTACTCAAGTACTGACCCCCTGTACTTGACCCAAGCCTGAATTAAATACATTTATTATGTTATTTAAATTATATTGCATCATATTTTATTTTTATGAGTGTTTTCTCATTTGGGATATTAAACCATGTAAGACTATAAAAAAAATTATTTAACATCTGAACATTTTTAACATGTTTTGATTTTACTTTTATTGTTGATATAGAGCAGATAGAACATTAACTTAAAGGTGCCCATTCACCTATCTTTTGAAAAAGAAATTATACAATTGATGACTTCCTCTGTGTAAAAAAAATAATGATCTAAAGGTATTTTTTTTTGTAAAAAAATCATATAATGCCTTCATGAAGGATGATAGAACTTGTTTATCAACAACATGTTTGTAAACACAGCAGTGCTGACAAATGAGGGAAAAACATGGAAACTAAAGTGGTAGAATGCATATATGTAGAAAGTCACTAGTTGCAAAACACCATCTGCAAAGTTCTTGCTTATCTGACTTGCTTCAAGATGCCCTTGTTGATTTTGTTTTGATGTTTTGACGGGCCTCCACATATTATAAAGAGTTTAACATAAACAAAACAAGCAGTCTGTGTGAGGTGATATCCAAGTTTTCTGGCCTATTTATATAAAAAAACTACAAGGACTACCTTTAGTTTATAAAGGTCAGATAAGTGAATGGGTCCCTTTAAATTTTAAACAACACTGAATATAAAATAATGTGTTCTATTTCCTCTGTGGGCTGGTAGATGTTAGTAAAGCATTAGAGATTGAGGTCCAACTTGACATCAAACTTCCGACTTCTAACATCTGGGTTTTATACTTATTCAGTAATCAGTACACTTATAACTTAAGTTATGTCACTGTTTGTCACCTAAATGTTGCAGCAGTATCACACATACACAATGATGTGCCTTTCACTTTCTTATTTGAATCCACTCACATAGTTTGGTCCTACTTATAATTTATTTACTTTTTATTAAATTTACAAATAATTTAACAAACAATTCATATACTGTGTTTGGTGGGGAATAAACGTTGGTGATGAAAGAAAGTTAGCAGTCCACTGAAACTGAAAGTGCTATCAAATCAGCGTTTGTATTACTTTGAAATGTTCACCTTTCCAATGGAAAGGCACTAATACAGATTTGCCTTTCCACAGAAAAAATGTCTTTCCTCTAAATATGCCTCCACAATCAGGCTTGGGTCAAATACAGGTGTTCTGTACTTTAGTACAAGTACTTTAGCTTTTGGCAAGTACAAGTCCAAGAACATGTACAGAAATTTTAGGTGTTCATGTCTTGAGTCCTAGTCCAAGTGCATGATTCTGTAATTAAGAACAAGTACTTTTATTATTTAATTCATTCATTGAAAAACACAGGTTTTTTTTCCAAATGCAAACATGGGGTTATAGTAATAGATAATAGCAATAGGCAGTAATTCAATTAATTTTCATCAGTAATAGACAATAATAGAGACTAGGTAGTCCAAAAATGTAGAATAATAGTAAGAGTTAGTAGTAGAAATATGCAGATGAGTATATGAGTATATATTAATAGCTGGAAATTTTAACTACTACCAGCCTATGGGCGTATTATTAAGAGGGTGTGGGGAGTCCCAGCTGAGGTGTACCTGCATGCTCTTAGACCTAAATGCAGGTAGCATAAGCTCTTCATGGAGCATGATTTTCTCACTAACAACAATAGCACAGGATTACTGATTGCTCCTTACAACCATAATGCACAGGACAACCATGCCCTTTGATGTTTGTGAATTAAGGAGCTGATAGCCTGGTCATAACCCAGTCTGGCTGGGTAACTCCTAACCAGTGATATTTTCCTAACTAAAAATTGTTACCTTAAACTATAAATTTTTTACACAAATCTGTGACTAAAACCTAAGTTTGTGGCTTTCTTCTGTGACTTTTATTTCCTACTTAAATTTGTGACTACATTTCCTTCCTGTGACAATTTTTCTTGCAATCATATTCCCACCAGTCAAAAAGAAACATGTTATAAACAAATAACTCATCTCCCAGATGAAACTGGATGACAGCATTCACTTATTCATAATAATGCAATTAGTACAGTAAAACCCCGCTAACGCAACCACCTGCGGGACCAGGCAAAGTGGTCGTGTTAGCCGGGTGGTCGTGTTAGCGGGATGCTTGTACATCAGTCTGCCAATATTAACGCAGGCGATAATATGGGTATTTCAAGTAAATATTAAGTTGTTGTTCCTGTTTAATTTAAAATTTAAAATATAAAGAAAAATAAATAACACACATGAATATGATTCAAAAGTGTTATTCACATAGAAATAAAACAAACAAATGAAACAAACAGTTGGCTTGAAGTCATTCTTACAGCATTGGTCTTAACACGAAGATGATCTGATTTCTAACATGAAGTGAAAACAGAATAATCACATCAAATTTTAAGTGTTATTTATGTGGTTCCTGCTTGATCATTAAAATGTGATTTGTCACAGGTTTACTTTACTCACCTGAATATATGCGTGTGGTGCCAGTTATATTTGCCAAACACCTTTTTTTATCAGTATGTTTAATGCTGATCTAACAGCCGTACTCAACAAACAAGGAAACAGACCATGGAGTCCAATATCTGTTGTTGTGTATAGATTGGGCGGTATTATAAACAAGCCTAACTATGGCTGGGCAGATGATTGTCCAGCTAATTAATCACGAGCTATTACCTAAGTCCAAGCTGGGAGATGAGCGTGTCACCTGCTCAACGGGCCATGGTTATCACGGGCCAGTGGTCGTGATACGATTAATTAATTGCGGGCTATTATCTAAGTCCAAGCTGGGTGGTGAGCATGTCATCTGCTCAACGGGCCGCAGTCGTCACGGGCCAGTGGTCGTGATACAGGGGCTAATCTGAAGGCCGGGGCCAAAAAGGTGGTGGTTGGTCGTGATAGCAGGATGGTCGTAGTACCGAAGTTTTTTATATGATAATTTATATTAGACAATTCTTGGACCAAGAAAAGTAGTCGTGTCAGCGGAGTGGTCGTATTCACGGGGTGGTCGTCATGCGGGAGTTCACTGTACATTTAATTTTAAGGCTAAAATGAAATGGGTTTTGTAATATTAGACTGGTCATGAGTTCACCTTGAGTTCATCATTGTGTAATTATAGTACGGCAATAAAAAGTGCATAGGTTGTGAAAACACCTTTAAGTATTTATTGAATCCAGTGGGCTATGGCTGCATTTTATTGTTGCATTTAATAAACATTATAGACTCAAGATATTGTAAGTTAGTTTAATACAATTTACTGCCATGAGCCCCATTATACTCATTCACCAATCAAGCCTCAGGATTATAATATGAGCAGTTTATGACTGAGATCTAGCTGACAACAAATTTCTATCAGTCTGTCATAGTGCTAAGATATTCTGAACACCACAAGCTTTCCTCATGCTGTGTTTATAGTTAGTAGATATGTTTCTTTTTAGTTTAAATCTTGTACTTGAATAGTGCTTGATCTTTCAAGTACAATTTTTGCAAGTACAAGTCCAGTACTTGGTTAAAAGTGCCAAGTATACAAGTACAGGGCAAGTACTCAGATATCTGTACTTAAGTACAAGTGAAAAGTACAGAACATGTACTTGACAAGAGCCTGCCTACCATCATATCAAAGTTTAGGTTACACTTCACTAAGTGTAATTGTATCCGCATAAAAAAAACAAAGTTTTGTGGATACTATGTTTTTGACTGGGTTCCACAGCAGCAGCTGTATTCGTTTCCAGAGAACTCCTCTGAGACTACTGGACCAAATTTTCTGAAACTTAAAACCAATTATTGGGTCACATATGAACTGATGCCTAACCATTCGGCTTTGACCTCTGACCTTTCCTCTCTCCAATGTGTCCATCTGTGTGTGTCTGTTTTGACACATTACCCCACATATCTTTGGACTCATTTGACCAATCAGGAAATAAAACAAAATACCAAAATGTAGCCCTTGGATAGCTATATAACATACACAAAAATGTTCGCGCCAACTGCAGCCATTTTTGCACAGCATCCATCTGTTCATCTGCCTTGGATTAAAATCACTCATATCTCTGCAGTGGTTTGACCAAATTACCTGAAATTCAGTATGCGTATACATCCCGAGTAGATTTCTAGATTTTATGACAGGTGGCACCACCTAATTCACGTTCATGCTGCAGACATTCATGCTTATATCTCCAGAATCGTTTGACCAATCAGGAAAAAATTTTTTACACAAATGTAGCCCTTTGATAGCTTTATAAAATACACAAAACTGGTGGTGCCACCTGCAACCATTTTTGCACAGTCTTCATCAGTTTGTTGGACTTGGGTTAAAATCACACATGTCTCAGCAGTGGTTTGACTTATTAACCTAAAATTTGGTATGCTTATACATCCTGGATAGCTTTCTTGATTTTTGACAGTAGGCGCCACCTACATTCACGTTCATGCTGCAGATAACCATGCTAATATCTCTGTACTGGTTTGACGTACCTCCCTGAAAAGATTGCATGAGTTTGGATCTCACATAGCTCTTTATTATACAAGAAACTGGTGGTGCCACCTCCAACCTTTTCTGCACAGAGTCCATCTGTTTGTCTGCTGTGGGATAAAATTACTCAATCTTGGCAGTGGTTTGACTTTTCCACCTGAAATTTAACATGTGTATACATCTTAGATGTTTTCTCATTCAAACAACAGATGGCGCAACCTACAATCATGTTTACCTGGCAGACATTCATTCTAATATATAACACATCTTACTCTATTTCCCCATGCACTCAATCCATGCCGCACTTCACCTGTCCTACTCTAATTTTGGAGGTTACAAGTAGTCGCTTGTCGACTACCTGTATTCTAGTTAATATAAGTTTTTGCCATCCGATATTCACACATGCATGCAAAAGAACTGAATGTTTTCAATAGTATGCTTAATTATCACCGTTATATCAATAACATTGTGGAGTGAAAAAGCATAGGTATTGATAGGAGATGAGGGCCTAAATGATAGGGCAGGACAAGAATTTAGAAATCATTTATATACAAAAATATAGAATATATAGGGGTTTGGTGTCAGCTACAGATTTGACCGAGGTCCAGGATACTGTATTGTGGGAAATTGTATCGTTTTTATGTTATGTTTGTTACTACTAATCTGATGATATCGTGGAAAAGTTTGCCTGCCTGACAGGAGGAAAGGCATAATTTGACCCGTGCAAAATATTTGGAAAACATTTGTGTTTTGAGAGTTAATTTTATTGTGATTATTTATGCAAAACTATAATCAGTTAAATTGTTCATTTACTCATTGGTGAACAGAACAAAGTCCATGAATTATAGTATGATACACGCTTGTCCAGTTTCAATGACAACACTATTGTCAATGAATTGATATATGCATTTAATTCAAAATTTAATGCAAATATAAATTATTCGGACATAAGTGCCGTAATTGATTAAAACCTTGTCCTAATCTTTTCTAACAATATTAAAAGAAAAAATATATGTATAATATTAATGAAATAAAAATGAAATCAAGTTATGATCCTAAACATCATAATTTATTATATTCATTTTTTCATTTTTTTTATTCATTATTTCTTAAACCCTTTTTCCAAATTTTTTTCTTGTGGCCTCTCTTACCTTTTAAGTAATGAATGTTCGCCCCCCCCCCCCCCCCCATTTTAATAATTTCCACCATGTTCATCTATTGAGTTTGAAAACTGATAACCTTTACCTTGATATTCATTGTCAAAGTGGCTGTAGTTTCAAAATTTGTGACCTTAAACATCAAGGCCATAGTAGTGGAAATTGAGGATATTTATGAACCCTATATCATTTTGAAGTACTGACCAAATGTCTCAACTTCCGCCTTTCAAAAACTCCTGGCATTTTAATGGGAATGAAACCTGTAGATTTTTATATCACAAGCTCCTAGGATAAAGTCACAGAATCTACTTCTTAAAGAAGATGTTTTAATGCATTTAACTCCATATTTCATCCCCAGCCTTCCATCTTTCATGTATGAATACCTACCAATAAGGTAAGAACATTTTATTTTGAGGTCAGAAGTACAAGGTCATAGGACTCTCTTCTTTACATCTTTAACAAGCCTCTTGGTACAATTTAAGTGACCGTTTCATCACAAACCTTCCACCTTGGCATTTTGCTCATCTACCTTTAGGTGAAGCCTCCCAATTATCTTTAGGTGACAAGGCAAAGGACCACTGACCACATTTTGAACAAGCTCATAAAAATAACCTGATTGACAAATCTAGCTGAGTGTCGTGACCCTTTGGTCAGTAATTTGGTTTGACAAATTGTTTCCTTTTTTCCGAATTGAACCTATATTTTTTAATTTAGTGTTAATTTGTATAGAAACTAGCTGTCAACAGATGCATTGCACTAACAAATGATTCATGTTCATTGTGTTTACAGTTGGCTTTGACGGGCAACTATGGATACAGATCAATCAACACTTCAGGAGGTGGACTTGTATATTAAAAAGGAAAACAGAGTGCAACATGTGCAAATCAGCCCTTTGTGTGATTGGGCTGGTTTGGATAAATACAACAATGGGCAATGTGATTCCAACCCATCCACATCTTGCGACAAGTACTTGATAAAAACTGAAAATGACCAAGAGCATATCCATGTATATCCTGACTCAGCAGTAAAAAGTAATTTATGCAGAGATGAAGGCTCCATGGAGACTAGATTAAGTGATTTGCTTAATCAAACAAATTCAGAGGAAATAACAGTTCATGTTGCAACTGAGGTACTGGAAGAGGAAACAGATGCGTGTCCAATAAAGTCTGAATCTGCAGGAGTACTAAAGGTGGAAGTTGTGGAAGGCAAAACATGTAAGGAGCATTTTGACACTCATATGGGTCAAGAAGAGAAAGCAGAGGAAGATTCGGACAATCTCCCAGATTCAAAAGAAATAAACCTATGTACTACAAGTCAGTCACGCCCTAAAACATACAAATGTGAAACATGTGGGAAATGTTTCGCAAAAAGGTGGTCTCTAACATGTCACGGTATAGTACACGGTAGAAAGACGAGATTCGAATGTGAAACATGTGGGAAATATTTCCCAACTTCATATCATCTAACTTTGCACAAAAAGACTCATACCGGAGAGAAGTCATTCAAATGTACACACTGTGGTAAATTTTTCACCCGTCAGAGTCGCCTTAATACGCACATGAAATTACATACTGGAGAGCTGGAATTTAAATGTGAAACGTGTGGGAAACAGTTTGCCCATCAAACTTCTCTTAAACGCCATGAGACAGTACACGGAAAAGAGACTGCATTCAAATGTGAAGAATGTGGAGACTTCTTTTACACAAAAAAATGCTTAGAGAGACACACACTATTACATACTGGAGTTATGCCATTTAAATGTAATATTTGTGGAAAAGGTTTTTCATATTCTTCCAATCTAAAGGTCCATGAGAGAATACACACTGGAGAAAAACCATACAAGTGTGACCTGTGCAAGAAACGTTTTACCCAAATGGGTACTTATATTTCACATGTTCGCAGACATTCAGGAAATAAACCATTCAAATGTGAATTTTGTGATAAGTGCTTCTACACTTCCCATCATCTGAATTTACACCTTAGAATACATACTGGAGAGAAACCATTTGTATGTGAACTGTGTGGGAAAGGTTTTGCAAATCAGTCTTCTCTACCGAGGCATATGCTAATACATACTGGAGAGAAGCAATTCAAATGTGAAAAATGTGGAAAGGCTTTCAACTCAACCAGTAATAGGAATACACACCAAAGAAAACATTGCAAGCAAACTGGATAATC
The DNA here is from genome assembly GCA_026874595.1 of Sipunculus nudus. Lineage (NCBI taxonomy): Eukaryota > Metazoa > Annelida > Sipuncula > Golfingiida > Sipunculidae > Sipunculus > Sipunculus nudus. The sequence continues at coordinate 46,313,188 of CM049321.1, forward strand.
CAATTTACAGTAAATTTTACTGGAAAGACAAACAGGACTTGCTCAGGGGATATTCATATAAACTGCTGCATTATATTTATTAAAACAAATTGTAACATGTCCGCTCCAAAAGGCTAAACTGCTTTTCCTTTTGTTGAAAAAAAAATCAATAAAAAAATACAGAAAAATTCATTTTTAGCTCAGCTGACTTTCAATCATGCTGAGCCATAGTGATGGGATATTGTCTGTTGTCCTTCCTTCAAGTAGTGTGGCCGTCCGGCTGTACGTTAGCAGGGCACTAAACGTAACCGTGAGGGCCAGGATCAAAAACCCCTAGCAGACTTAGAGGTTCTAAAAAGGTCTCCTTGGAAAAATGAAATAAGGTCTCTGTGATCAAGCTATGGGACTCTTAAGTACCTCCCCCCAGAATAATTGAAAATTCGATACAAAAGCTTCAGTATCTAAAAAATTGGTCAGTTTCATCAGTTCCTGCAGACTGGCGGCGCCATCAGGATTAGAATTACGCATTTTTTCTCTATTTTTTAGACCTTCAAAAATGTGGTCATCTGTTAACAGGGGACAAATCATAACAACTGAACCTAGATACTTCTTGCTTGACATCCAGGGAGGTCTATGAAAAATTTATATAAAACCTGACATAAGGATTCTGTTACCCATATTCTCTGAGCTATGGAGCACATAAGTACCTACAAGAATTAGTAAAACTTTGGTACAAAAGCTTCAGTATCTGGAACACTTATGCTTTTATCACCATGATTCTTGCATGCATATTGATTATGGAGAGTTTCAACATTTCCCACAGACTGCTTGCGCCCCGAATTTTGACACTATTTTCTATCTTTGTTTTGAGACCTTGAAAGATGTAGTTGTCTGTAACAGGGCAAAAATTATAACCATTGGACCTAGAATTTTTTTATTTGACATCCTTGGGGGGGGGGGGGGTACATGAAAAATCTCCTGCGAAACCTGAAATTAGGTCTCTTTTACCCATATCCTTTGAGCTATAGGGCTTGTAAGTACCCTAAGTATAATAAAAAATTTGATACAAAACCAGTTTCATTACCATGAATCTTTGCATGCACATTCACCATGGAGTGTTTCATAAGTTCCTCCAGACTGGTGGTGAATTGTACGCATTATGTTTTAATTTTAAATTCCGAGACCTTCAAAGATGCGGTCGTCTGTTAACAGGGTACAAAATCGTAACCGTTGACACTAGAATCCATTACCTTGACTTTCAGGGAGGTCCATGAAAAATCTCCTTGGAAAACTGAGATGAGATCGGTGTTACCCATATCCTCCGAGCTATGCTTCAGTTGAATGGGAATACAACCTGCAAAATTTGGCATTCCGATGATCACATTCCTTTTGTGAATGTATTCCTAGTTCTTCTCTAAATGCATTCTCCCATCTATTTTTTTTGAGACAACGATGACAGTTTCATATCAGTTGGTCGACGGTGGTTTCATATAGTGTCCTGAAAGTTCAAATGTTTATGGATTATGCATTTCTAACAGTTACTGGAGACTAGTGGCGCTACCTGTACTTTTTAGCTCAGCTGGAACAAAATAAAATCCTTGAAAAACTAAAATGACGTCACAGTGATCTATACTCACAAACTGTGTTCAGGAAACAGCAGTTTCACTGTTTGAACCAGTAGCAAATGTTAGGTCGTGCCTTGTACCACTGTTTTGGCCTAATCATCTATTAATGTGCTTCGTACAAGTCTTACTGCTCCTTCCAAAAAAATTTAATAACATTTGCATTCAATCACTCCTTAATAAGACAACAGTTTGAAAATAAGGTCATTATCTTATGCTGGTCAGCCGAGCGTTATGACCCATGGATCACTTGTTATTTCCTTGAAATCTTAGGAACATTGGTGGTTCAGATGTGCTGAGTGTTTGACATTGTTTTTTTTTTAGGTAGTCTGACATAGCTTAGCACGTGAGAAATGCATAAATCGACCAGATGTTTTTATATTAAACATCTTGTTATGAAGAACAACATAATTTATACTTTGTGTGGCCTTATCGTGTTCACCCATTTTCTTATTTTGTTTATTTCCAGTTTTCGTTGTTAGTTTAATGTATTTTCTGGTTGAACCGTAGCATTAGTGAATCATTACAATCAAAGCGTTTGGTAATTAATATGCATCATTTCTTTTTCTTGGGTCAGGCGTAGAGAGTAGATTTCCATAAAATGTATGTGTGTGTACGGGAATTGCGCTGTGAGGCCGACCTCGGAGTATATGTGCTATATATATACTATATAATTATTATTGTTGTTGTAAGAACAAAATTAAGTTTTCATGAATCAATTTATTAACATATGAAATAGATTCAATGTGATCTTTTGACAGCATATCATCATTTGATTGCATTAACAGTTTAAAACGAAATGTACGCCAATATGTTTGATGTTAATTTAATAGGAATAGATGAATAATAATATAAATACTGATTATCAATTGTTCATAAGTACATGTTGGAATAGACATATATACATATAAATGTAACATAGTACAAAAATAAACGCATTTTTTATCATGCTTGAAGCTCTTATCACTATACAGCACAAGTCTACAAAGAGGAGTTATCTTTCGTCTTTGGTCATTGTAACGCATATGCTAAGCTTTCTCAATGGATCTGATGGTAGACCTCGATAGTGTGTAGTGGTCGAGGAACTCAAAGAAATGCACCGACCTCTGGCGAGTCTCGAAACCACCCACTCTCATAGCCACGCCAGGAATCGAAACCGGCTGGACGGAAGAGAGAGCAAAGCATAACCACTCATCTATCCAGGCCTCTTAGGATTTCAAGGCCACCTTGTACCAATATACATGATTTATTTGTGGGTACGTTTCACCTATCATAACAAAAAAAGATGCACGTCAGAGAATCGCCCAAAAGTTCCCCTCTTTTAATGCTATATCATGGCAGGGTATGCTAATAATAACAAAGTAAGTGACTGAATATTATCATTTTCTGTCTGGCACTGCGGGAACTGCGAAGCTAAATATAAGTCTTGTTCGATTAGTGTCAATAATCGAGTTTAAATGGTCTGTTTCGCCCCAGTCGTATGCTTGATGAAGTTATTTATCGAAGGTAAATTTGCCTAAATTTAGGAGGATATGGCTGTGTCGGTACAGGTGTGTGCAATCATAGACGTATCATCATAGAATCATATGATAGACGTCTAAACGATCTTAATAATATGACGAGAGATTAAGACATCTCACGCCTGTATACGTGTTCCAGAAAACATGGGTTTCCTGTCTTCCTTAACGCATTGCCTGGTAGTTACGTAAGTTGAAAGACAGAAACTCGAGGCCAGTCACTGAAAGAATGCATATTTTACCAGGTCAAACAAACCATCGTGATCCGCCTAATACAATATATCAACTTACCCTAAGTTACCCATATTTAAAGAGACCCAATCACCCTTAAAGCATTTTGAGATAACACGAAAAAATAGCTTCTCTCTTTAAATTAATTCTGTACCTGCCAAAGTATTGCCTAGAAACCTTTTGTTCCTGTGAAGGAGTATTAAAACATACTCATAAATCAGCTGGTATTACCACACAAGACCTACATTTGTCTACCCCTTCTTCCAAATAAAATTTTATGATCATAAAAATCAGCTGAGTGCTGTGACCCCTGTTTCATGACAGAGAGGATAAGGAGCAGGTGCGGGAGCCAGTCTACTGGTGGTGCCTGAGCAGGTGCGGGAACCAGTCTACTTGTGGTGCCCGAGCAGGTACGGGAGCCAGTCTAACGCGAAACATATCTGGAACCACTCGCTGACTTATTTCTAAGACCAAACCTAAAAACTGCAACTGCCTTTTAATCAGACCAGATTCCAGATACAACTGATCGAAGCCAACACAACCCAAAAGATAACACTCGGGGCTACCCTTATCGCGGACATGAATGCTCAACCTACATGAAAAAAATAAGAATAAATAATAAGTAATCATATGGTTATCATCAGAAGCAGGTAATCTCCAGCAGGTAGTGGCAATGTCATATCGAGATTCACCCTGAATCATTTCTGTTTTGCCAATCAAACTGATTCAAACCAAAATCGGGGGGGGGGGGGGGTAAAATTATATTTGATTAAACCATGTTGTTGGAGGCCGCGAGTCTTTAAATCTTCTAGACACGCACAACATATATATATATTCGGAGAAATGCTGCACATATTTTCAGGCCTATATATCCTTCCTGTCAGCTATGTATTTTGCCCCGACGATAGAAAATCGCCTTAATGCATATTTTGGTCCACAATAGTCTGTATATATGTTTTCTTTTTTTTAGTGATGGTCTTATAAGTCGTGATGTTACCCGGATGCGTAAGGTACAAAGTATACAAAACTGTTCAAAGTTATGCTGATAAAACGCAGTTTGACCCTGAAGGGTAGTATCGTATATCCGTAGTTTCCAAAGGATACTCCGTGCCTTGCATGTACGCTCCATAGGCAGCGGTAATGCTGTGCTCATGCATTCGCTTTGCTCACATGCGTAACGTTAACACAACCCAGTTTAAGTTTCCTTTCCGCACAATGTTTGCACCGGCTAACAGAAAAATCAGGGGGCATGGTCACAAGTAAGTGACATGTTCAGGGAATTCCTGCTTTGAAAAGATCCCGCTTCAAAGATCACATATGCACAAACAATTATTTATTTATGATTAATAACAGCTAATAATAGTAGAACATCGAGGAGATATGCCTCGATGGTATTTATTTTTTATTTGGTTTTGATTTAAAGATATGACCACCGCACACGTGCATAATGCGCCCATTTTCTGTCTTGTGACCTCATTAAATATTCGTGAATTTTGCTGAGAATAAAATTCAGGTAAGAAACTGTATAGATTCATATTTGTACTGACCATGTCACTCGATAACCAGTAATATATTTACGTCACCATGGTGCCACCAAAGTGTGGTGACTCATTGACCTCACTGAATATGGATGGATTTTGTTGGAAATCAATAGGTCAGATTTAATATTGATTAATATTTCTGTTGAGTTTTATCAAAATCAATTCTTATTGCTCATGCAATGTCTCTTTTACGCGATTCCCCTATTTTTTATAACGTTTGCGCATGTTAATAAGTCAGTTAATGGATCTTTTTCACTCATGCAAGTGTTGAAACTTTGGGAGCGGTTTACCGGCAGTTTTTCTCCTCTCACCGGCGTACGAGAGTGTAACGATCGTTCTTCGTATGTAGGCACAATCAGACTAATTTAAAGGATCAAATTAAATTATCGGCTACGTCGGGTAATACCTTTCATTATGGAAATTAATAATATCTACATGGAGACTGAGGGAGATTAAAAATAGCGGAACTTTTAGTCTAGCACTTGAAGGAAGATTTTTACGGGCCAAACAAGCTTGTTCTCAAGGTGATTGGCCCGCGGGTCCCCTAACATTTTGAATCCTGTTCACAAGTGCAAGCTGAGTACATTCAAAGAAGCTCAAACGTTCGCGGCCTCGAACCCGTTTGCCCCGAGTCACCGATCGAGGCCGGAGGGCTCGAGGCCGAGTCCGAGTCCGGGTCATCGCCTTCCGAGGCCAAGGCCGAGGCCGGCGAAACCCGGCCTCGAGACCTCCAACACTGATATATAACACACTAGATGAGTAGTTTTTCATAATTTAAATGCATTATATTTATATACCCTTAGGTTAAGGCATGTAGAATCTGTAGAATCATGCACAATGCAATGTCGTGCATACATTACGAAGCTTTCAGTTAGGAACATCCGAGTAATTTACCAGGAAGAAATTCCATGAACCTAAATAACTTTATTTTTGACATTTTTAGCTCAACTGACTGTAAGTCATCTGAGCTTTAGCGATCACCTTTTCCCGGCGTCGTTCCGGCCGTTAACAGGGCACAAATCGTAACCGTTAGACCTAGAAACGTCTAACTGTACATCCAGGGAGGTCCTAGGCAAATCTCCTTTAAAACCCGAAATTAGGTCATAGTGACCTATATTTTGTGACCTAAGGGCCGAAAACATGATTTTGAGCAACCAGACAGTCAGACGGGGCACAAATTGTATATCGATAAGGCTTAAAATCATCAAACATGACATTTAGGGAGGTCCCAGGAAAATCTCCTTGGAAACCCAAAATTAGGTCATCGTGACCTATATTTTGTGACCTACAGGGAGAAAACATGATTTCAAGCACCCTGAATGTCACATGGGGACAAATAGTATATGTGAGGCTTAGAATTTTCAAACACAATATCCTGGGAGTTTCTAGGCAAATCTCCTTGGAAACCTGAAATTAGGTCATTGTGACCTATATTTTGTGACCTATGGGCCAAAAACATGATTTTGAGCACCCACACAGTCAGATTGGGCACAATTGTATCCATCAGGCCTAGAATCCTCCAATGTGACATTTAGGGAGTTCCTAGGCAAATGTCCTTGGAACCATGAAATAAGGTCACTTTGACGTGAAGGAAAAATATATGTTGTATGAAAAATATATGTTGTATGAAAAATATATGTTGTATGAATGTCATATGGCGACAAATTGTATCTGTTAGGCCTAGAATCTTCTTGCACAATTTCCTGGGAAGCTCTAGGCAAATCTCCTTTGAAACCTGAAATTAGGTCATGGTGACCTATATTCTGTGATCTACGAGACAAAAGCCTGATTTTGAGCACCCTAATTGTCAGCTGGGCACAAATCGCATCTGTTAGGCCTAGAGTCTTCTAATGCAACATCCAGGGAGGTCCTAGGCAAATCTCCTTGGAAACCTGAAATTAGGTCAGGGTGACCTGCATTTTTGTGAACTACAGGCCGTAAACAGGATTTTGAGCACCCAGAAAGTCAGGCAGAGCACACATTATATTTGTTAGACTTAGAATCTTCTAATGTAAAATTCTGAGATGTCCTTGGCAAATGTCTGTGGAAAACTGAAATGAGGTCACAATGACCTATATTTTGCGACCTTAAGGAAAAAAATCAAAAGCATCCAGACAGTCAGTCAGGGCCCACTTTGTATCCGTTAGGCCTAGAATCTTCTAATGTAATACTGTGAGATGTCCTTGGCCAATGTCCTTGGAAAAATGAAATTAGGTCACCATGACCTATATTTTGCAACCTATCAGAAAAGATGTCATATAAGCACCCAGACAGTCAGGGCACAAATTGTATCCATTAGGCCTAGAATCTTTTAACATAAAATTCAGGGAGGTCTAAGTCAAGTGTCCTTGGAAACATATATTGTGTGATCTATGGGCTTAAAAATGGTTTTGAGCACCCATGCAGACAGACAAGGAACAAATTGTATCCATTAGCCCTAGACTCTCCTAAAATGACATTCAGGGAAATCCTTGAAACATGATTTTTGAGCACCCATGCAGACAGACAGGGTACAAATTGTATCCGTTTTCCTTGGAACCCTCTATTGTGAAATCCAGGGGGGGGGGGTGCTGGTCAGGTCTCCTATGAATCCTGATATTTTTTTTCTGTCCATTTTTTACAATACAGTAACTTTAGCCATATGCTATTCTCACAGACAATATATAACTTAATAAAAAAAAATGAGCACCCAGTAAAAATTAGCTGAGCGTCATGGCCCATGGACCACTTGTCAATGTATTGTATTCTATTACTAAGCTGTAATATAAATAACATATTTTTTACAGATGGATCAAAGTTCTATTAATTGCCATTGCGAATGATTTACGGGCTAGCATATATATCCATGCGTCATAGAATCACTTGTATGATTTGGCATCCAATATCCGACTTCGACATCCTAGTTTTAGTCCATACTAAATACTTTTCCAGTGTTTCACATGTTTATGTCAAAATTTTAGGGGACTGCCTAAAACGCGTGCACGCCTGCGTGCACGCCTACGTGCACGCAGTTTCGACTGCCTTAGGAAGTGCCTAAATCGCGTGCGGCCGGTTTTTGCGGACAACAACGTCTGACCAGAAAAAAGTTATTGTGGGGTGTGTTTTGTTAATTTGTATGATGGAACTTATTATTATTTATTATATATATATATGATTTATGTTTATATTATATTTATATAATTTATGTGGGTATTAACATAAACAGTTTTCATCATGAATATTTTTTTCACTGTTCATATGTGAGAAATTATAAAAGAATTAATTATTATTAGTCATTTGATTTAAATAATCATAAAAGACCGAATTTGATTATTAAATTCATATTGAGAATACAATTATCACTAATAATATTTCTTGGGTGTCTTTATTCTGAGGAAGTGAACTGAAGCCACATACTGGTTACAACAAAATTATTTACAACAAACACAACATATACAGAAATATGTGATACAATAAATATGTACAGAATATCATTACTGTTATAACAGGCAAAAAAAGGACAAAGTGAAATATATTATGAAAAACAAGTTACTGAGACATATACCACGTATACCAATCCAACTAAAACACGTACTAGCCATTCTAGAATAATTAGTATGGCTTTAAAAATAAAAATTGACCATGTAACAACCAAGAACTTGAATGTGAAATATATATTTTTATTACATTTTACCCTATTTACATATGTGACAAATCCATCTTTTCTCCTAAGTTCTAGATTTCCAAGATTACATAAAAAAATGAAACCATTTATTACAACTGTCACATTGAACCATTTCAGATATACCGTCAGTTAGTTGTATTCAAATGGACACAATAACTAAAACTTTTTATAAGTGTAAAATCTAAGATCACTATCCCAGATTAAGCTAATTTTATACATAATTTTTTACATTTTAATTAAGCAATATATTACAGTTCAGTTATTTTGCAGGTCACTTTAGCGATATGACTAATCCTTATATTTTAAATACATACAGCAAAAATGAATTATTGATTAGATCCTTTGATGTTTTGATTGCCTGTGACTGGTTGAGTAAATCATAGCTTCTGTATTACATTGGCCATTATTCCAGTGAATGTTTGGCAAAATTGGCATACACATTTAACATTTAATGGCACCAAACTTAAAAATTTAGACAATTAAGAATTCATGTAAACTGGTACCTGTCCTATTGTACCAGTACATAACTGATGTAATTATTCCATTATTAATATATATATATATATATATATATATATATATATATATATATAAATATATATATATATATATATATATATATATATATATAGCGAAAGTAAAGATAAACAGTGACGCCTTTTAGATAAACAAACTAGTTTATTAACACACGAGCTTTCGAAGCTACATATATATATATATATATATATATATATATATATATATATATATTCCTGTCAAAATCGGTAGGCTATTATTAATAGATATATAAATTGGGCCATTGCTTTGAATTATAAACAGGTACTTTCAAAATGGTAATGTTTGTCTTTTAGTTTTTACATCTTTTATTCTGCAAGTATTGAATGCATGACGTTGAAGTAGTAAAAAGCCATGGAACTTTGTAAGTAATAAAGAAGACACAAGGTGTCATAATAAATTTAATGGGGTAAATAATACGTAGCATGTTATTACAAAACGATATTTGCAACGTGTATACTTACTGGATCATTGCCTCCAAGTATAGTCATTTTCATACATAATTTTTACATATTTATCTTTCCGTCCGCCTTCTCTGTCATTCAACTAAAAATGGACTCCTCAACTGCTTTTTTCCAAGTAAACCTGTTGCAGCATGCAGTGTTACGTCGCCGTTACTCCCCGCGTCGTGGCTATCCTTCATGCTTGTGATGTACAGCTGTAATCTTCATATTAATAGTAAAAAAATAATCATGTTATTCCCCGCATAAATTATATAAAGTTCCCTCATACAAATTAACAAAACACCCCCAAAAATAACTATTTTTCTGGCCAGACGTTGTTGTCCGCAAATCGGGCCGCACGCGGTTTAGGCACTTGCTAAAGCAGTCGAAACTGCGTGCACGAAGGCGTGCACGCAGGCGTGCACGCGTTTTAGGCAGTCCCAAATTTTAGTATATAACAATTTAACAATCTATTATCGCTCGTTTGCCAAGTTCACAGATAACCAAGCAGTGACAGGCACCAAGAAGTTAAACAGTTTAATACTAATAGCTATACTTCCTTTGTCTCGAAAGGTATGTTATATTGTAATTATTTTATATATATTATGTTTATTTAGTTGAGAACGTAGCATAGTGAAGCTTAAAAGTTAAATAAACCGCTAATTTAATTGTAGTTTTCACTATCACCTAGACAGAGTGTCCGTCTCTATAATACAGAGACGGAAAGCACTGCATGCATTCTTGTGGTGCCCTGTCTGATATTACTAAATGTCCCTCCTTTGGCCAAAAATTACCAAACATAATCTAGCTAACATACCCTTTACTGCGACTCCTTACTTGTTTTCTTGCTCAAATAAGAAAATGAAACATATAATCCAGGTTCAAAGTTAAGAAGCGATGCTCGCAGGTTTCTAACCAAACATGACATGTTGCTTTAGGGTCAAGGACACGGGGAGAAACCAGTTTTCAAATTCCTTCCTCTGATTGGCTGTTTGGTTTCAGTCTCATTCATCATGGAAAGTCAACTTAATTCCAAGCATAACATTTACTGCCTGGTCCCTAAAATAGTGCCATCTAGTGAATAAACAGAAAGTGCAAGTAAAACTATGGTTCCAAGCGGGGCTGGTAGCCACCTGCAAATTTTCTCGTTTTCACTTAATTAAGAAATGGTTCACACACCCAGTAAAGACCCACGTTTGTTTATTTTAAGCTTATTATTTGATTTACTAGGTATGGGCTAAAACCCGGATGCCACATGTCACATGTCACATGCCAATCGGATGCCTCGCCGGATGCCGCTCGGGTGGTCGGATGCCACAGGCTGTCTGTAACAAGTTTCACCATATTTTTATAATCATTCATCATATACCAATAAAACTTCACATGTCCATTGCTCGTATATATTTCTGTAAGCATACTGAGGTACACAAGTTAATACGATGCGAAAAATGCATCATGTAAAATATTTGAGGGGTATATTGTATATAATTCATGTTTTTTTTATGTTGACTATATTCATGTATACGTGTTTGTATGCGCCAGTATGGCATAGATTGGGTGGTGTATTTACGGCTTACCGTAAAGTATGGAAATCCCTCTACATTGATGATTGGCCAATAGGGCTCCAGCATGCACCAAGGGTTGGGGTTTAAGGTTTGTATTTGTTTTGACCGGCATCCATGCTGGATGTTCCGAGTCTATAGTGTGAAGGTTTCACTGGAATAAACGGATATTTCCAGGTGATCTGTATTTGTGAATATTTCCTACAGACTGTCCGTTGACCCTTTCATCGCATACTGACGTGGTGGCAGCGGTTTTCATTTACTGTTGAGGTGTTCGGATACAATCGAACTGAACTGAGGTGAAGGTATTTTGGCGGACTTTGCTGTCAACAAGAGCAGTTGTAACTACTTAACCGGCAAGCATCTACTAGTATACGCTACTACTGTACTTGGACGTATTCAGTGAAAAACAGGTACTGTCATTGCCTTAAGGTAGAAATCACAGTTTTCATTGTGTAGGCCTGTGCACTGACTAAATATAAACCATACATTGATTCCGAATAGTTGGAATAACTGTGTGCTTAAATCAAACTTGATACTGATTGTGATACTGATAGCCTTAGAACATGGCCTCTACCCATCGCGCTCCGAAACAATGGTGCTTAACCGAAAACGAGACACTTACTTCCGTAGAAAGCTGGCGTCAGAACATTATTTACACCCTGTCATTGGATGCCAACTTTGCTCCCTTTTTAGTTGAAGGATTTACGTGGCTTAAGAAGTCAAAGAGTCAGTTGTTACGTGGACTTACCAGTGATGACAGTAGTGTGCCTACAAGTGAGAGACGTACAGCCCAACAGAAAGTCAGCATGTTGGAGCTTATGCTGGGTCAGATAGCCAATTATTGCCCAGTTATCTCTAGAAACACAATAGTGACTCATTCTACATCACTCGACGGTATATGGGAATCAATTCGCCTATATTATGGTTTTCAACGCACAGGTGGTCATTTTCTTGATTTCGCAGACTTCCACTTAGAGCCTGAAGAGAGACCTGAAAGGCTCTATCAGCGTCTTGTAGCCTTCATCGAAGACAGTCTATTGAAAAAGTCTGGCGGCATCTCCCATCATGGCGAATCCATTGATGAAGATGAGGAATTAACCCGGACTTTGGAAAATTTGGTTGTGCTGACTTGGTTAAGACTCATTCACCCAGATCTACCACGTTTGGTCAAGCAACGATACGGCACGGAGCTTCGGTCGCGTACATTGGCCTCCATTAAACCAGAGATATCGCAGGCCTTGTCTTCGCTGCTGGACGAGATCCGCACAGTTGAAGATGCAAAAGTTATGCGTACTGCGGTGTCTAGATTCCAGCAACCTCGCTCATACTCACAAAAAGCGCCCACTCCTCAGTCTCGCCCCCGCACTAGGCGCTTGGAAAAAAAATGCCCGTTGTGCTCTCAGGCTGGGAGACCTGAACAGCATTTCCTAAGTGAATGTAGATTTCTGCCTGAAAGTGACAGAAGGTACATGGTACGAGCAAGACAGGTCTCCGGATATGATGAGGAGCCAAATTGTGAGGGATTATCTCCTGATGTTGATCTAGACAGGGCACATGATTCACAAGAGGGTTGGTCACCTGAGTTTAGAGAGTTATCTACTCCTACAGCACGACGCGTTAAAGTGAAAGCGTCCCCTACGGTGAACATGTTTCATGGTCACACACCAATAAACATAACTCTTGACTGTGGTGCCACAGGTAATATGATCAGTGGTGAAGCCGCTCGAAGGGCGGGAGCAGTTATCAAGCATTCATCCCAAATGGCAAACCAAGCTGATGGTCAGTCTCCACTTGAGGTCATCGGTGAGACTACAATGACCTTTCATAGAGAAGACAAGTCCTTCCATTTTGAGGGATTAGTAGTGAGCCAGTTAGATGTTGATATCCTTGCTGGGGTCCCCTTTATGGAGCAGAATGATATCTCCGTAAGACCAGCGAAGCATCAGGTAATATTCAGTGATGGAACAGTCTATGAATATGCTCAAAGGTCCGGTATTAAAGAATTGCATTCCATTCGGCGGGCACAAGTATTACGCGCACCACCCGCCAACACAATTGTTTGGCCAGGAGAGTTCCTTGAAATGGACATCCCGCCCAACATTGGGTGCGACGACAACTATTTGGCTCTTGAGCCCCGCTATGACTGTGCTTCCAAGACATTTCACGGCTGTGAGCCGTGGCCATCTCCAGAGGTTGTCCAAAGCGTGGGTCACAAACTTCGCATTCCAAACCTAACTGGGGCACCCATACTTGTGAGAAAAAATGATCATGTGTGCCAAGTGCGGGCTTTGTCTGTGGACCTTGCCAGCGATACAGATGAAAGGCCTTATGAGGCCCCTGACGCTCTAAAGGCACCACACAAGCACCAGACCTCTTGCTCCAGTGACTTGTTTTCACAACATATTCAGGTTGACCCCCACAACATCTTGCCCGAAGCAATCAGGTCGGCTTTCATTGACAAACATAGAGACTTTGATTCTGTTTTTGATCCAAACATAAGGTGTTACAATGGCGCATCCGGTCCATTTGAGGCTGTCGTGAATATGGGGCCTGTAGAGCCGCCTCAGAGGAAGGGACGGGTCCTACAGTATTCACGCGATAGACTGCTAGAACTCCAGGACCAGTTTGACGCATTAGAAGCGGCGGGAGTTTTTGCAGTCCCCGAGGCAATAGGTATATTTGTTGAATATGTTAACCCCTCATTCCTAGTCAAGAAGCCTAGTGGGGGCTCACGGCTAGTCACCGCATTCGCAGATGTTGGTAGATACTGCAAGCCATAACCATCGCTTCTTCCTGATATGGATAGTACACTTCGTAATATAGGACGGTGGAAATACATAATTCTGACTGACTTGAAAAGTGCATTTTATCAAATACCACTTGCGAAACAGTCAATGAAATACTGTGGCGTTGCCACTCCTTTTCGGGGCATCAGAGTGTACCGCAGATGTGCAATGGGGATGCCCGGTTCGGAGACCGCACTGGAGGAACTTATGTGCCGTGTCCTAGGCGACCTTCTGGTGGAAGGGGTAGTTGCTAAGATTGCAGACGACATGTATATCGGTGGCGACACCCCATCCGATCTCTTGAATAACTGGAGTCGAGTCTTGGCTGCATTAGCCTCGAACAATCTGACACTTTCTCCGTCGAAGACAGTTATTGCGCCTCAATCTGCAGTTATTCTTGGCTGGATCTGGCAACAGGGAAATATATCAGCTAGCCCGCACCGCCTTGCCACACTCTCCACATGCTCTATACCGGGGACAGTTAAGGGTCTTCGCTCGTTTATTGGTGCATACAAAGTGCTTGCAAGGGTATTACCACAGTGCGCACAGTGGTTAGCCCCGTTAGAGGACGCCATAGCAGGTATGGAATCTAAAGAACAAATATTGTGGTCTGATGAGCTTAGGTCTAGTTTTACTAAGGCACAGAGGGCCTTGTCGCGGAGCGCATCAATTGCTTTGCCTCATCCGGATGACCAGCTCTGGGTAGTTACCGACACTGCTACCCGTCCCAGGGGCAAAGGAGCTACTTTGTACATCACGCGCAATGGCAAACCACGTGTGGCAGGCCATTTCAGCGCTAAGTTACGCAAGCACCAAGTCACCTGGCTGCCTTGCGAGCTCGAGGCACTTGGCATAGCAGCGGCCATCAAGCACTTCAGTCCTTACATTATCCAGTCAAGGCATAAAACGTGCGTTCTCACTGACAGTAAGCCATGTGTTGAAGCGTTCAGTAAGCTCTGCCGTGGTGAGTTTTCGAGCAGCCCTCGTGTTTCGACATTTTTGTCTACAGCCAGCCGTTATCAGGTTTCCATCCGACACTTATCAGGAAATGCCAACATCCCCTCTGATTTTGCCAGCAGAAATGCACCAGAGTGTCAAGAAGACAAATGCCAGATATGCGGTTTCGTGTGTGAGCTAGAGGAGTCGGTTGTTCGTAAAGTGACATGTGATGATGTTATGAACAACGTCGCTAAGCTCCCTTTTACAAATAGAAAGACCTGGGCTAATATACAGGTGGAGTGCGCTGATCTTAGACGAGTTCACGCCCATTTAGTTCAAGGCACAAGGCCTTCTAAAAAACTCACTCACCAGGGCGACGTCAAAAGATATCTGCGTGTCGCCACCATTGCAAAGGATGGCCTGTTGGTAGTTGTTCAGCATGAGCCTTTAGGCCCTACGCGTGAACGTATTATAGTCCCAAGGGCAGTCTTAGATGGCCTAGCTATGGCCTTACATATCAGGCTTGACCATCCTTCCTCCAACCAATTAAAAGTGATGATGCAGAGATACTTTTATGCCTTAGATCTCGAGAAGTCTGTACGCGCCACGTCACAGAGTTGCCACCAGTGTGCCGTGTTGCAGTTGGCACCTAAGGCCAGAGTAGAGCAGAGTACAAATGACCCTCCAGCTGCTGTGGGCGTATCACTTGCCGCAGATGTGATGCGTCGGTCCAGACAGTTTATTCTGGTTGTGCGTGAGTGCGTTACCTCGTTTACAAATGCTTGCATTCTCCAGGATGAACGTGGGAATACGCTACGAGATGCCATTATCCAGCTTTGTGTCGGTATGATTCCACTTGATGGTCCATATGCCACCATTCGCACTGACCCAGGTCCGGGGTTCCAGGCAATCCAACGCGACAAGCTCTTAGAAAAACACCGTTTGTGTATTGAGCTAGGCCGAACAAAAAACAGCAATAAGAACCCTGTTGCCGAGAAAGCTATCGAGGAGCTGGAAGGGGAATTGTTACGAGAGGACCCGTCTGGCGGACCAGTCTCGTCCATGACCTTAGCTATAGCCACCTCACGTCTCAATTCCAGAATCAGGGCCCGTGGTCTATCGGCGCGAGAGATGTTCACCCAACGAGATATGTTTACCAATGCGCAGCTTCCTTTCACCGACCAGGATGTCATACTAGCACAACATCAGCTCCGTTCAGGTAACCATGCCCACAGTGAACGAAGCAAGGCTCCCCTTGCTAGTTATAGACATGAGTCAGACGCCAAGATTGGGGATTTAGTTTACTTGCATGGTGACAGGAATAAATCGAAAGCTAGGGATCGCTACTTGGTTACCAGCATTGACGGGCCATGGTGCAATATACAAAAGTTTACTGGGTCACAGCTGCGCAATATGTCTTACCGCGTAAAGCGTACCGAGTGCTTTACAGTTCCCACCACATCCTCTGAGTGTACGTCAAATTTGCGGTCATACTCTGTGGATGACTCTGTTGAGGAGGACCTGATGGTCCCATTGTTATCTCCTCATTTGTCAGCCGACACGGAACCCACTATCTCTATGGCTCAGCCCGGTAGTTTATCTGTACCTCAGGACGTTGCCGCTCTACCTCCATCGAACCCGCCTAATATTCCAGTTGAGCTGTCTATGCCCGGCGATGCACCTGCCCCGTCTGTGCTTCATCCTAGTGTCAGCTCTGCTTCAACAGACCTACAGCCGGAGTGCTGCGATACGCCGCAGGGAGAGGAACCCAGACGATCAAACAGAAATGAACTCTTAATGTTCGACTTAAGGACTATGTGCTGACGTAGGGTTGTTTTCTAGTTGTTTTACATTGCTGTTTTTGTTTCATTGTTGGTGTCTGCCATATGATGTTATAGTCGTCCCTTTTCTCAAGTGCAAACTATCTCCATGATTCTGTATTTGACCTACACCTATATTTTACAGTAGGTCCATCATGTGTGATTCTACGAATGTAGCTAGTGCATGCATCATATGTAGGCTTTACTGCTAGTAACTCTGTATGACACTTTCGTGTATGATTTTCTGGATCTTTAACGGTCGTAATTGCACTTCCCCTTAAGTTAGGTTGTAGTTTTAATATACAATTGTTCCATTGTTCAGATACCCTCAGTATACGCCATTTCTATAAGGGTGTTGCTTTCTTGTTTTGTTCTCTTTTATACGTAAACAATTGTTTCACAGAGTGAGGCAAAGGGGAAAGAAAGAAGGATAGCGCCAGTATGGCATAGATTGGGTGGTGTATTTACGGCTTACCGTAAAGTATGGAAATCCCTCTACATTGATGATTGGCCAATAGGGCTCCAGCATGCACCAAGGGTTTGGGTTTAAGGTTTGTATTTGTTTTGACCGGCATCCATGCTGGATGTTCCGAGTCTATAGTGTGAAGGTTTCACTGGAATAAACGGATATTTCCAGGTGATCTGTATTTGTGAATATTTCCTACAGACTGTCCGTTGACCCTTTCATCGCATACTGACGATGCATATTCAATATATACATATTGTTATATCTATATAAAAGATAAAAGTAAAATTGTATATATATAATTATATTTATATATATATATATATATATATATATATATATTCATTTTACCTGTATATAATTTTGATAGATACTTGTGATATAAAATGAAAATATTTCATGTTTTATATCGTGTGATAAAGTTAAAATAAAAATTGTTCACAACTTTCAAATGTTTACTTCGTTTTGTTTGTTTCTCTCTCTCTCTCTCTCTCTCTCTCTCTCTCTCTCTCTCTCTCTCTATATATATATATATATATATATATATATATATATATATATATATATATCATTGATAAAATATTGCGTGTCCAAGATTTTAAGTAATGGTTTTAGAAAACTCAAAAATTCTGAATTTCTTTAACTAAAATATTTACGGAACACGTCATTTTTTTATCATATTATAAATTTAAAGCCGTCGGGCATCCGATGTCTCAACTTTCCAATACTAGTATCCGCATTTTGGCATGTGACATGTGGCATCCGGCTTTGAGTCCACACACTTTGGCATGTGACATGTGACATGTGGCATCTGGGTTTTAGTCCGTACCGATTTACTAAATATCTGTGTCCTCGCTCGCACACCAATATTTTCAATAGAGTGCTCGTAAGCCTCACTGGGAGGCTTACTAAGTAGGCTAACTATCACTTAGCCCGATTGGTATAGGGACATATCGGCCGCCGTCGACATCGGCCGCTGGCCTCAAATTGACCATATCGGCCGCCGGCGCCCAGGGGGAGGCAATATCGGCCGCCAGCTGCAATTGTCCACAGGCCTGTATTAACTCTGTCAAGTCAACCATATCGAGAACTAGGCTACCATTTTGGCCGCCGCCTCCTCATTAGGCTGCCAAGTGCATAAACCTGTCCAGGGTCCCATATAGATATAAATGTATATATATACCAAATCACCGACTTGCATATACATTTATATTAATACATGTATTCATTTTTATATAAAATATAATCATATTTACTTTTTATAAAATATATGCATGTAAATACTTGTTTTATTCTATATGATATAATGCATCTTCATCATATATATATATATATATATATATATATATATATATATATATATTAATATATATATTCATTTTATTTCAAATATTATTATATTTATTTTATATAAAAATAAAATACATATGGATGTGAATAAATACTTGTTTTATTTAATATCAACTATCTAGAAGATAACCTGATGTATACTTGCATAATTAGTATGTTTATTTATATATATATATATAGAGAGAGAGAGAGACTGAGAGCGAGAGAGAGAGAGAGAGAGAGAGAGAGAGAGACAGACAGACAGACAGACAGACAGAGATAGAGAGAGAGAGAAAGAGAGAAAGAGAGAGAGAGAGAATGTTGCATTTATCCGAAATCCCTGTGAAATATTAGAACAAGTATTTCAAAATAATGCAGTTTCATCATAGATACATTTATATCAAAATACATTAATTTTATATGAAATATATTCATGTTAAGCCTTGATTTATTATATTCGCTTTATTTGGAAGATAAGTCGGTGATTTGGTTTATTAATTTATTTACATTTTTATTATTATGATTATTATGCTTTAGTATTTATGTAGGTATATATATATATATATATATGTATATTTATACCTACATTATATATACAATATAAGAGAGCGAGAGAAGGAGAGAGAGACTATAGATTATCCAATGAAACGTATAATGAGGGGCGGCAACTGATATGGTGGCCTAGTTCTTTCTGCGGCCGATATGGTTGACTTGACGGACTTGTGGGTCATTCCAGCTGGTGGCTGATATTGCCTCCCCATGGGCGCCGGCGGCCGATATGGTCCATTTGAGGACGCGACCGATGTCAACGGCGGCCGATATGTCCCTAAACCGCCCGATTTAATCGGACTTAATATTATTAGGCTGTGCCATATATTGAGTCCGATTGCTATACAGTGAGAGTTTACAACAGAGCCACAACTGGGTCTAGGTCAACAGGTGTTTATTACCCTGTGACAGTGGGTCACTCTTCAGAGCTGGGCCTGTTGAAACGAAATGAAACAAAATTTTAGCTGTCAGTCACTTGAGTCAGCGAGGCTCCCAGTGAGGTCTTCAAGTACGCCCGTTCGACTGTTCTTCTGTGTCCCTACTAAACTCGCTGACATGCCCCTGGTAAAAAGGTCAGTAAATGTTAAAAAATGATAATCCAAGTTTAATTTTAGTTGCTATCGAAACTATGAAACACCTACTTATTGGTGTTAAAATGTTGTAATTCTGTTTCTATTTGTTTGGCAGTAAACAGGCAGTCAAAGAACATGCAACGGATCCGTTGCATGTTCCAAGGCTTGCATTGTGGAAACTCTCAATGTATGGCTATATCGGACTCAATATATGGCAGGGCCTTATAATGTTGAGTCCGATTAAAATCAGTCTATTTGTCACCTTGATCACTAACATTATCTCTGGTCAACAGAACCCCTGCGATGCGCTTCTGTCCCCAGTTGGCCCCAAATGGCTGAAGCGTTTGGGCTAACTAAGGCTATGCATAATGGCTGGGCCTATATGCACAATATTGTACATACACAATACATAGAAATAAAGGAGAGCAGTTCAAATGGACCTAAGTAAAGTTTTTGAGTGTTTACCATTCAACTTAATGGTGGCCAAATTAAAAGACTATGGTATGTTAGTTATGTTACATTCCTTTCACAAGTTACATCCAAACAACATCGTGGACAAGTGAATCAGTAATGTATCTGCAGGCACCTGCTCAAACTAGGAGTGGAAGGACTGGAAACAAGTCTTATCTAGTGCACATAATATACAAAAAAAGCTCAAATAAGGCTGTAATAAATATCATAAAAAAACACTACTTGAGTATGTACTCCAAAACTCCCTTGAATCCTCCATCATTTTACACATAAATGGAGGACCCGTGTATGGGGAGTTAGCACTATAGGTGACACGATAATATGCTAGACATGTCTGGTATTCTAGGTAATTATCATTAATTCTGCGTTATATGAAGGTGTTATTTAGCCACCAAAATTTCATATACCATTTGGTCTTTCCATCACAGTAAATTATCCAGTCTGAATGGTTCAGAATTTTCGGTTTTTCCTTTCATTTAGCCAACCCTGGTTGGGGGTCATGTGCAGACACTTTCCATTACATAGCTCCTCCCCTGATCTTAGTTTAGCCTCCAATCACACAGGTCATCATGAAGCAAAGACAATATATTTATATTTATACATTTATTCTGTTCTCTCTATTCCACAGCTTTCATTATCCATCTACTTTCTTTTCTTTGCTACTTTCCTATCTTTCACACCTGACTTTCCATTTTGCATATTTAGCTAACCTGCCAATACTGAAAGATTCCTTTCAGTATTGGGGTCATAAGGTCAAAGGCCAATGTCACAGGAGCCATCTGTCTTCATATTCATTTAGAGATTATAACTCTATTTTGGTTTGAATTATGAATTTCAATTTGACTTATGTATGGCCAACCACTAAAACAAGAAACCTACATTTAGAGGGTCATCAGCCGGAAGGTTAAGGTCACCACACCCAAATGTTTAGAAAGTTTGTGGTGGCTTTGTAAATGTTTAATCCAAAATCTTTAAATTTTGGATTACTTAACAATATGGGTAGAACCACAAGTTTAAAGGATAATGTCACAGGATCATCTTACTGATCTATAATTATATGCTTAAACAGGCATACAATTAAATACAACTGATGTAATTATGCATCCATTGCTTGGAATACTCTGTTCCTACACCTTCATACATGACTGTCAGTGATTCATCGTGGTTAGTGTTTAATACTTTTTTGGGGTCAGTTTCCTCTGTCTCTGCATGTAATCAGGTCTTTATTGTATTTCCACAGTATCACTCAGCCCGCACTAGAAGTCTAAACACCCTTTTTGGGGGGCCCTTCCTGACCTGTCAGTATAACATTAAAGAATGAACTTGACTTGACTTTGTTCTTCTGCACGTCCTTCTGTCCGTTTGTTTAGCATTCCACTTTTTTAAAATCAGTATAGCTGCATGTACATATCATTTCTTTCTACCTCATCCAGAAGAAGAGATTTATTTTATGAATTGTAGATGTTCACCTGTATTTTTGTCTGTCTTTTTATTTCAACTTCTGGCAATCCCTCGACCTATGGTCAACTTATATCAAATTCTGTTTCATTGCTCGAAAATAACTTAAGAATTAGACCTTTGTCTTTGGAACACATTACTGGACTTTGAGATACTTTTGTAAACAAAGCGTACATGTAGATTTCTTGTATTGATAGATTGAGCTTTATATCATATGTATACAAGCATAGCTGTCTGGGCAAGATAAATAATTGGTGTCCATATCCAAATTATGTGTAAGATAAATCATGAATAAAATATATCTGTATTCTGATTTAGCTTTCAATAGGCATCTGCTATTACCGGTATCCTAAACATTTTAACAAAAAATTCTTATGAATATGTCAGCTTGAAAAAAAAGCATTGTAGAATAAGTCTCACAGTGTGTGTTTACAAACAGTTTTACCAACAGGCCAAGATTCTTACTGTGTCTATAAACAGGCCAAGTCTCAGTCTGCATCTATTTATAGCTTTTGCGGACTACAAACTGTATCAGATTAGGCAACAGGTCAAATGTTCAGTCAGTACAGCCATGTGCAGGACAAAAGTTCACTCAGTGCAGAGGCTGCAGCTGTCATTTTGTTCAGGTTCACTTTAGGCAACTGAGCTTGTTCAGCTCAGTGCAGCCAACTCAAGAGAAGTTTGACATATCAGCATGCAGTTGGGCATATGTATGTACATGTACATCTCAGATAGCTTCATTGTATACTGGTGGCACCACCTACAATAGTGCACAGTGTATGTCCCCACTTATTTGTCAGGAGTGATTTGATATATCAGCCTTATATTAGGCATATGGATACAACTTCGGATAGCTTCATCATATAAAAGACTGAAATCTGCCTGTAATTTTGCATGTCCATCTATCTTTGATGGCTATCTGGTACACAAGATTGGTGGCGTCAACTACAAACATTTTGTGTCATGTACATTAGTGCCAGTATATCAGGAGTGATGTTAATGTAATTGGTGCTTAAACTCGGCTTTCAAAATGTTTAGTGCTTGCATTGAACACTTACATGTCACACATGTACTTCAAAACTAATGGTCCAGCATGGAAGCACTATACATTATGTATATCCCATTGCACAAATTGGCATAAGGCATGTAGGCCTTGTTAACGTTATTTATATCTTTAAAACTAGGGAAAATATATGTGTGATTAAAACCTATTTTACCTTACCATGGTCAAATGTGGATAAAATCTAGACCTAGGTTTTACCCGGATGGTGGGTAAAACATGAAAACTCTGGGATTACCCATTTATTATGGTAAACATATGCACTAATAATAAAAATTATTTAAGTGCAATGTTTTAATTTAATATTCAGTTTAAACATTTATACTAGCAAAGCAGGTATCTCACCAGCTAGGTTTAGATGGAGGCTATTCCCTGCCACTCATTACCTGGAGTTGGCTTCCAGTCTGTATCTCAGTGAAAACTTGTTGTTTATCCTATTATACAGCCAAAAAGAACTGGAACCCAAGGGTAAAGACAAGGGGAAATACCAGCAACTTTTATACTGCAGGTAGCATTCTGTACTGTTGGATAGGTTTAGGGGACCCACACGTATTGAAAGGGGAAAATGATAATAAACTTGTTGGATTTAACTCTGACAACAATGGTTAATGTTGGCCAATTAATTTAAAGTAATTTTTAAACCTTATTCAGTTTAAAGTTTAATTTCAAAGACTTAAGAACTGTTTGAACCAGTAGCAAATTTACAGGTACTAGTATCATTATATTGCCCTGAACCATAAAGTAATGTGCTTTATGTCCCTCTTCCTGCCCTCCCCATAATGTTAACAACATTTGCGCTCATTTCTTCTAAATAAGACAACAGTTGTAAAATTAGGCCATTATCACATGCTTGTCAGCTGAGCGTCATGACCCGTCGGTCAATTGTATAAAAGCTTCACGGTAGTATTGTTTAAAACATCAGATAGGTGTTTCCCCCCTTAAAGGTACAAAGATCGTTTTTTTTCACAGTACAGTACTAAACTATTATGACTTAAAAACTTTGCTCATGATATTTACAAAAATCATTGTTGGCAACTTGAATGTACTGTGTTACCTGTTGACTTATAATCATTACATCAGGATTGTAAAGATGTCAATTTGAAAACAAATCCGCTCTATATGACCTGCAGTATTAACATTCTGTATTGCAGAAAAATAAATATTTTATAAATTTAAACTTTTTTCTGGCTTATGATTCCATAATGGGACATCTCTCACACCTTCCAAACAAACGGTAAAATATAGATCTAACCAAGGGTTGATGTCTCTGATATATTCAGCCATATCTCTGCGAATGAACTCCTAAAGATATTACTAATATATGTAAATAACAGCCCTCATTGTCACAGATCACGCTATATGTTGCGTTAGCTGTTGCAGGCATGTGGAAATTGCCCGAACGATCGTTCAGGTAATGCGGTGGTTACGCAAATGGAAACTGGCGCGAACGAATTTCCATTAACGTATTTTTTCTCTTGAAGATATAGGTGTTTGTTTGATCTCTTACAAAAAGTGAAGAAATGAAACTTTCCAGGGATGATCAGTCGCTGAGAAATAATTAAAGTTGGCGATCAGGCAGGTTTACTTTCTTTGGCTAACATGAGCGGCCGGCCATTCATTCGCCCTCAAAATTGCGAAATGACACCGTTGAACCATGATGTAGTAAGCATGCATTAAGTTGGGGAAATAAAGTGATCATAACATCGGTATATTGTTTAAAATAAGAAATGTACATCGGCAATCCGCCGGTATCAAATTTGACATCGCAGTTATGAATATGATCTCATCATTTACCGCCGTTGTATAAAAAAAATGATCTCCAAAAATGAATTATCACCACGTGTTACCGCCAAATTTGTGTTTAACTTTTCATTAAATGACTGGCCAACGTTCATTAAATCGTTTGATTCTACTCCTGCCAGCGCCCGAGCGCTGGTTCAGGTGACAAAACAAATACGGGTACATATGTACCCGAATAGGTACCCATGGTTACATGCAGGAACGAAATGTCATGTCATTGGTTCATTTTAACTCATTTGCACAGGCCCAGATGGCACTCTCTTCCGAAAAATGCCGACCAGCGACCGCGCATACAAGCGAGCCATTAATGAGGCCTTATGGAAAATGCAAATTTTCGGGGTTTAGGGCAATTTTGAACGTTTTCATTCAGTTCTCAGACGGAATACGGCTGTCAGACCTTCACGGAGGAGGCCAAGTTCATAACTTGAAAGGAGCCGCTTATTTCTCCAGTGGAACACTTTTGAAATTTATCCGCTTTCTATAAATTATAAATCACTCTAAAAAGTTGTTGCGCAGAATTACGTTCTCAGCTGACTAACCCGCTCATGCATATGACCGTCCACACACAGTTTTCACGGGTATATCTGAACATCGGTTCTTGATGCAGATGTACCGTGGTCGATGTCACAACGCACATTTCTCAAAATAAGTCGTGAATTTTAAACGTTTCACCAAAGGATGAAAGAGTCTTAAAGATTTATGCTTGAAATATTTAAATAAATTAACATATAACAAAAATTTTGCAACACAAATAAAAAGTTAAACACTTTCTAGATAAGTTAATTTTATATCATTATTCACATCTGCCAGTGTGAAACAAGTTTTTTTCAAAGTGGAGGACATGTGTGTAAGTATAAGGATTTATTTTTTTTTGTAACGAGAGAGTTTTTTGACGGATGAAAAGGGAAAGGAAAACGTTTAAAGTGTAATTTTATTGAAAGGGTGCCTAAAATATAGTCTAACACAGTCATATTCAGTTTTAATTCCTATATTCTTTTAAACCATTTTGACAAGGTGTTTCTTTTATCGTTATGTTTCCTCTTTGTTAAAACAGTGCTTCAACCCGGGGTATTCTATATTTGGTTTATTTTCCTTTAACTACTTAGCATTATGATCAGTGAAGTAATTACTGAATTATCATCAACTTTCCAATAAAATTATCTGAAATTCTTAGAAGTGTATTTAGGCCTAAGTTTCTTTTAAATTTACGAGACTTGCCAGCTGATTTGTTGATGTTTATAGACTTTATGGTTAACATAATACAATTCAATTACATTCTGCAAATGTCCCTTTTACTGGTGAATGCTAATTATATACAAATGTAGGTTTCATTTTCTGAAATGGGTTATGCAAAACCAGTGGGTTACGCGGTTTTGATTCTGCGTAACACGTTTATGGGTTACACAAGATTTATAATTTCAACATGCCTGTGTTATTTATTGTTTAATCCATGTAAAGACACAACTGTGGCATTTTTAATCAGAATACAATCCTGATCTCTTATCATTTATCAGTTCATCTTATTTACTTTGTTTTGACTGTTGTTTTGCAGTTTCCTTGAAATGGATCAAGACCAACTGATAGCACATGACGTGGAGGCGTTTATTAAAGACGAGGCGATTAATAAAGAAGAAAAAGGCCTTGAACTTGAGATGAGCAGTGAGGGGATTAAAGAAAACATTACATTTGACGAGGAACAACTTGGTACATCAACATCGACAGGAATCTATACCCTAAAGTGTGATACAATGCTTAAAAAGGAGATGACAGAGGAATTCATAATTCATGTAGAGAATATGCTTTCCGATACTTCAGATGAATTATATAATTTTCGTCCCATTAAGTCTGAGTCTTTAGAAGGAAAAAGCATGCAGATAAATGATACGATTAAACAGGAAAAGACAGGAGGAATTACAGTTCATGTAGAAAGTATAATTTCAAATACATCAGAAGTTAGATCAGATTTGTGTTCCATTAAATCTGAGTCTTCAGGTGAAAAAAACATGCAGCAAAATGGTACAGGTTTCAGATGTCAAGTCTGTGAAAACTATTTCTCTGATGAAAAAACATTACGAAAACACATAGAAAGCCATACAAATAAAAATATAGGAATCTTGATTTGTGACAAATATTCTGTTAACCCAAGTGACATGAAGCAATATATCAGAAAGCTAGCTGGACTGAAACATGAACAAAGTGGCAAAAGTTTCTCCCATTCATCTAATTTGACTAGATGTAAAATTCTTACTGTAGAGAAGCCATTCGAGTGTAAACATTGCGGTAAATGTTTCTCCAAATTTCCTCATCTCATGAAACACAACCGGACTCATACAGGACAAAAACAGTTCAGATGTGATTTTTGTGACAAAGGTTTCTTTGAATCATATGCTCTGAAAGAGCATAAAAAAATTCATACAGGAGAGAAACCATTCAAATGTGAAAATTGCGGAAAAGGTTTCACCCTCTCGTCTTATCTGACTAAGCATAAGAAAATTCATACACGAGAGAAACCATTTAAATGTGAACAGTGTGGTAAATGTTTCGTCAGTTCTACTCATCTCAAGAGACACACCCGGACTCATACTGGAGAAAAACAGTTCAGATGTGATTATTGTGACAAAGGTTTCTCTGGATCGTATGCTCTAAAAATTCATAAAAGAATTCATACTGGAGAGAAACCATTCAAATGTGAACAATGCGGCAAAAGTTTCACCCAGTCGGCCTCTCTGATGAACCACACGAAAATTCATTTTGCAGAGAAGCAATTCAAATGTGAACATTGTGGTAAATGTTTCTCATCTTCCTCTTATCTCATGACACACAACCAGATCCATACTGGACAAAAACAGTTCAGATGTGATTGTTGTGACAAATGTTTCTCTGGATCATCCGCTCTAAAACTTCATAAAAGAATTCATAATGGAGAGAAACCATTCAAATGTGAACAATGTGGCATATGTTTCTCAAATTCCGCTAATCTCATGAGACACAATTGGATTCATACTGGGCAAAAACAGTTCCAGTGTGATCATTGTGACAAAAGTTTCTGTGATTCATATAAACTTAAAGTTCATTTAAGAATTCATACTGGAGAGAAGCCATTCAGATGTGAACAGTGTGGCAAAAGTTTCACCCAGTCGCATTCGCTGACCACACACATGAGAGTTCATACTGGGGAGAAACCGTTCAAATGTGAAGAGTGTGGCAAATGTTTCACCCAGTTGGCAACTCTGACAAAACACAAGAAAATTCACCTTGGAGACAAGCCATTCGAATGTGAGCAATGTGGCAAATCATTCTCTAATTCCTCTAACCTCATGAGACACAGCTGGACCCATACGCGACAAAATGGGTTCACATGTGATTTTTGTGAAAAAAGTTTCTGTGATTCATATCAACTTAAAGTTCATAAAAGAATTCATACAGGAGAAAAGCCATTCAAATGTGAACAATGTGGCAAAAGTTACACTCAGTCGGCCTCTCTTAGCACCCACATGAGAATTCATACTCGATAGAAATCATTCAGGTGTGGTCATTTTGACAAATAGTTCTCGCAGTCATCTGATCTGACCAAACCTCCGAATTCATACTTTAGAGAAACTACTCAAATGTGAACAATTTTGAAAGTGTTTCACAGATTCATTGAAACTAGCTTAGCTCAAGATCATTTATACTGGAGAAGAACATTCAAATATGAACATATGGCAAATGTTTCAGATTGTCATCTTAACTTGCCAAGCACAACATAATTCATAATGACATTAAAATCTTTGTATGGACTCCATGTGGCCTTTTTTTTTGCTTATTTTTTCATACAAAAAAAATGGTGGCGCAAACTGCAAACATTTTTGCACAGGGGCCATCTGTTCGTCTGCCTTGGGCTAAAATAACTCATATCTCTGCAGTGGATGGACTTATTTATCTGAAATTTTGCATGCGTATACATTCTGGATAGCATCCTTGATTTTATGACAGGTGGCGCCACCGACATTCACGTTCACGCTGCAGACATCCATGCTAATATCTCCAGACTTGTTTGACGTATCTTCATGAATTTTTTTTATGTGATATAGATCTCACATAGCTCTTTATCATACACAAAACTGGTGGCGCAACCGGTAGCCATTTTTGCACAGCCTCCATCTGTTCGTCTACCTTAGGGTAATCACTCATATATCTGCAGTGGTTGGACTTATTTCCTGAAATTTTGCATGCGTATACATCTTGAATAACTTCCTTGATTTTATGACAGGTGGCGCCACCTACATTCACGTTCACGCTGCAGACATCCATGCTGATATCTCCGGACTGGTTTGACGTATGTTCATGAAATTTTGTATGTTTATATATAGATCTGAACTTTTTCATGTGATTAGATCTCATATAGCTCTTAAAAATCATACACAAAACTGGTGGCGTCACCTGCAACCATGTTTGCACAGCGTCCATATATTTATCTGCTGTGGGATAAAATCACTCATGTCTCGGCAGTAGTTTGACTTATCCACCTGAATTTTTGCATATATATACATCTTGGATAGTTTCTCTTTCAAATAAGAGGAGGCGCCACCTACAATCATGTTAACATGGCAAACATCTATGCTAAGATGCAACACATCTCACTCTATTTCCCCTTGCCACTCAATCCATGCCTCGAGAACTTCACCCGTCCTTCACTCTGATTGCTGGTTATGTTAATCCGGTGAGAAACTGTATTGGTTAATACTCATCATGAATTATACCAAATCTGTCAGATATTTGGTAAGTCATAGTAGTGCTACCAAAATGTGGTGACCTCTGACCTTATTAAATATGCATGGATTTTGCTGGAAATATTACTTAGGCGAGATAGTTTATTGATTAACATTTATTGTTGAGTTTATAAAAATTCATTTTATTCCTTGTACAGTATCGCGACGACACGACGAAATGGACTATACAAAGCAGCCTGGTTACCTCTGACCTTATTAAATAAGCGTGAATTTTGCTGCGAATTTAAATGAGGTGAGAAACTCTATTGGTAAATATGTGTAATGTGTTTCAAGAAAATCCATATGATTTTCGATAAGTCACCCCGGTGTCTCATCAAAGAGATACGCAGTTGTGATGAGTTTTTTGAAAATCCATCAAAGCCCCGGTAAGCAATAGCGGCGACACTAAATGTTAACTGACGAGCGGATAAAACCTTCCCACCATAATACGTCCCGTCATAGACGGGCGTATAAACACTTTCATTTGTTTACATTGCAGACATGTTTTATATTCACATCATTGCGACTAGACATAACCCAGTTAATGTTCTTGTTAGATTTATAATAAATAATAAATTTATTTCCGATAACTCAAATGTTTTTATCATGATAACTCAAATATGTTTATCAACCCATGCAAGCTGCTGGAAATAATATGTAACCCATCTCTCGAAAGGATCCACAAAATGGTTAAATATTGAAAACATTTGTACACAGGTAATTAGCATATTCCCGTCCTCTCCCCGTGTACCATCCCTGCTTGTGTGGCGCTCCTCACTCTCTGTCTCTAACTCCCTCTCTGTGTCTGTCTCCCCCCCCCCCCCCCTTCTCTCTCTCTCTCTCTCTCTCTCTTGATTGAGCATTGGTTTCATGACAGGGCATTTACTGAAGGACGAATAGTCTTAGTGGAAAATTTAGTGGACGAATCCCAAGTTGTAACCAAAAAAAAAAAAAACCTGGGCGATCTAGTTCCAAGGTGTCTGAATAAAAAACACTGTACTATACATTAATGAAAACATGTCTAGAAACACTCGCTTTTTCATTTCTAAGACCAAACCTAAAAACTGCTGCAACTGACTTTAAATCAAATCAGATTCCAGATACGGATCGAGGTTGAAGTTAATCCTGAATCACTCATATTTTGCCACACAGAGTAATTCATACGAAAATATGGGGGTGGGGCATTGGGGTAATCAGACACAAGTACAATTAATTGATATTTGATAAAACAATTAAATGATGTCGGATGCCAAGTCGGATGATAAGTCGGACGCTATGCTCGGATGCCAGTGAAAAACAACAACAAACAGAAAAATCACAATATGTGTATTTTTTTTTTTATTTTTTTGGATGGGTGTAAAATAAAGAAATCATGTAAATTTAATACATAGATCGAGAGACTGTTTTCTTAATTTACAAAAAACGATGCGCATTTATTCTTTAGAATTATTATCTGTGAGATACTCAAAGCTTATAACAATTGCTTTTTAAATAAAACTTTGTAGATCTTTAAATCGTGTATATATATATATATATATATATATATATATATATATATATATGTACACGCACAAGATGAGTACGTACGTTTACATAATTTCTATTTCAAGAAACAAGTCGTGGAGTCAAGGCTGATCGCATCTTTCATTTAAGAACATCCGAGTTATTTATCATGAAATTCTATGAACGGAAAGAACTAAATTTATACATATATATATATATATATATATATATATATATATATATAGAGCACGATTTTGCATCCAACATCTGACTACGACATCCCGGTTTTAGTCCATAATAAATACTTTTCCAGTAGTTCACGTTTATGTCAAAATTTTAGTATATATAAAAAGTAATCCATTATCGCTCATTCTCCAAGCTCAGGTGAACCAAGACGTAACAGACACAAAAAAGTTGAACAGTTTAAGAGCTATACTTCCTTTGTGTTGAAAGGTATGTTGTATTTTAATTTAACATAGGGAGCGACTATAGAATTTCAATTAGTGCCTACGGGGGAATAGTCTTAGTCAAGGAAAATGTTCTTGGTGTCTTTGTCTAGTAATTCCTATGTGGTTTCGTCTGTTATTCGCATATCTGCTGTGTCTCCATCTGGTGGTGAACCTGTAATGAGAAATCCATGATTTATTAGTACACATAACATGCAATTGTGAAGCTCTTGACCAGGTCTCGAACCACCAAGCGTGTGATAACATGTCCTATGCGCTAACAATGCGCCATAGAATACGAGTTGGAAACCATGGTTCGAATGTTTGAAAACATGGTTCGAATGGGGATATTTAAATCTACATTTGAGAATTGGTCATAGTTGTTAAAATGAGGGTTAATTTTTGTTAAGCGTATGCATTTTTCGAGCGCTTCGTGCCTGGACGTCAAAAAAAGCTTAAAAAATTAACCCTCAGCCGTTTGTTAACTGCCTGCCACTAAAGCGAACTCCGTCTCGCGTTTCGCGTGGACAAGATGGAGTCACTTGTTTATTTGTAAACCCTAACCCTAGAAATACACCAAATATATGTAAGACAGCCGTGATCTGTGTGCATACAAATGCCTCGAGGGCGCAACACAATGTGAATGACGTAGGCAGGACATGTGCACATAAGCTAAGTGGCATAAACAAGCAAAGGGAGGAATCATGACGGATAAGACAAGTTGAATTGTGTGAAAAAAAGGATTAAATTATACATTATTACAGGCTAAGATATAAGTGGAAAGGCTATTGCGTAGAATACAATTAACATGTATCCATTGTGGAAAAAAAGAGTCCTGAACGGTAGGCACTACTTCTACAGTCGCACCACAGAATCTCTAGTGGGTAGGCATGGATTCTCTAGTTGCACCCAACAGAGCTGGATTCCAGCAGGAAAAAATGTTTCCTGTAAGCACTGCTTAATGAATTTGCATATCCTGTATGTATATGCGACTGGTGCTGTACCTCCTACTATTATCCCCCCCCCCCCCCCCACAACACACACAATTTGAACTCTCGTGCTTAATTAACATATTAAAATGAGATTTTGTGTTTAATACACATGCGCCACCTGTTAATCACTGCGAGGACAATGACCTTTGTAAGTTTCAGCATAGGGCTTTTGTAGGACAGACGACCAATATGAAAGCTTGATTCATTGAAAAAAATCTTATATAAAACCAGTCTTGAATAAAAATCAATGAGTGGGAATGTTATGGCAACTGTATACATTTTATAACATTAAAAGAAAGTAATAATTGTTTTTATTAAAAAATCGGATCTAATTGGACAAATGTGTAAACTGCTATACTGTCAAAATCTTCTCAAAAGAAGAATCTTATAATCTCAGTGTTATATGCATATTTTTTGTAGTGACTTGAACAATTTTGAAATATTTTAAAACAAACAAAAAAATGGATAAATATAAGAATCTTTTGTAAGTGCTTATTGACATGTTTTTAGATTTAATAGATATATTTTATTGGGTAGAGTTCATAAATATATCTTAATATTTGCTTGTCCTTGATATGATTAACACCAATAAACTTAGTTAATCAGGAATATGGGGTAAACTTTTGTGGGATTAATTTTTTGCTCATATGGCCATATATTTAGCTATTAAAAACTTAAAGGGGCCCAATCACATATAAAACATATTGAATTAACCTAGAAAATAGCTTCTTCCCTTTTTAATAAATTTATACCTGCCAAAAATTTGTCCTGAAACCATTTGCTTACTTCTATAAACGAGTTTAAAAACAATAAATCGGGTGTGGTCACAGGTGTAAACGTAAACACAGCGCATGCATCGCCCAGCCACAACATGTGACAATCAGGAGATGCAATGACAGACTTCGCCTAAAAAATGTAATACATGTTCCCGCTGGCTGAAAAGTCACGTCTTGCAGCTCAACTGCACTGCCGGTCAGGCGGCCTTGTTATGGTAAACAGACACACATTGACTGTGATTATCAACACGCAGCGCCATAACATTAAACAGCCGTATGCGAGGTACTGAGACTGTGTGCTTGGATGGTTTTGCTTGAAAACTTTTGTAAAAAGCAAAACTCAAATGAAAGTGTGAAATAACAGGCATTATATTGCTCCTGGTTATGTCCCCTAAATTTCATTCACACATTTTTAGCGAACCTGTGAGCTTATGCGATGGTGTGGCATCGTCCGGCGTCCTTTCGTTGACCGTTGTCTGTATGTTAACCCATACTATCTTGAAAATGGCAAGAATTAGCATCACGAAATTTTATGCATAAAATTAGTCATCTAAAAAACTATCGGATTTTGCTTATTTTTTGGCTTACTGCATTTTCTTAGATTTTATAGGGAAAAAGCTAAAAAAGCTTAAAAAATCTTCTTCTCTGAATCTGTTCAGCCTAATTGTCCAATATTTTACAGAAATGATTCCTGGAACAATCTCTCTCAAGTTTGTTCGAATGGTTAAAGTTCGGTGATTTTTGGCCGAGTTACAGGAAGTTGAACTTAGTCATCTGTCCAAAAAAGCATACAAAAATTACAATCTCAGAAATGGCTTGAGCTATCATCACCAAATTTTATGCCAGTTTTGGTCACATGAGTCATATCTGAAATGAGGTATTGGTGGCGCCACCTGCATCGGCCTTTTTTTGTACGGGGGTCATCAGTGACCATATCATACTGACAGCTACAAATAACTTCTTCTCTGAAACGATATGGCCAAATTGTTTAATATCGCACAGAAATGATCCTAGGGTAGTGCTTTCTGAAGTTTGTTCAAATGGTCTCAGTTCAGTGACTTTTGGCTAAGTTATGGGAAGCTGAATTTAGTCATATGCCATAACAGCCCATGTTAGCTAAGTGGCTACAAAAATCTTCTTATCAAAGACCACTGGGCCAAATTCTTAAATCTCACACATTAATTGTCCTCAGGTGTGGATAATTCAAGTTGGTTCAAATGGTCTAAGTTCAGTGACTTTAGGCTGAGTTATGGGAAGCTGAATTTAGTCATATGCCATAACAGTCCACGTTAGCTAAGTGGCTACAAAAATCTTCTTCTCAAAAACCACTGGGCCAAATTCTTAAATCTCACACATAAATTATCCTTAGATGTGGATAATTCAAGTTAGTTCAAATGGTCTCAGTTCAGTGACTTTTGGCTGAGTTATAGGAAGCTGAATTTAGTCATATGCCATAACAGCCCACGTTAGCTAAGTGGCTACAAAAATCTTCTTCTCAAAAACCACTGGGCCAAATTCTTAAATCTCACACATTAATTATCCTTAGATGTGGATAATTCAAGTTTGTTCAAATGGTTTTGGTTCAATGATTTTTGGCTGAGTTATTGGAAGCTGAATTTAGTCATATGCCATAACAGCCCACGTTAGCTAAGTGGCTACAAAAATCTTCTCAAAAATCACTGGGCCAAATTCTTAAATCTCACAAATTAATTATCCTTAGATGTTGGTTCAATGATTTTTGGCTGAGTTATGGAAAGCTGAACTTTGCCATTTTGCTGTATTTTCCCATATGAGTTATAAACCTACAAAACGTGTTTTGACTGATGATACTGAGGCCAGTTTGTTTAATATTTTGCAAGAACAATTCCCTGAATAATTCTTATCATAATTGTCTTTTATGGTTCCAAAGAATGAATTTTGGCTGAATTATAAAGATTGAATTGAGTCATTCTACCATATATGTTAGCTGTGTGAAGCAGATACATCTAGCCTAGCACCAGTTTATCAGCATCCATTACATCATGCCTTTAGACATTTAGATTTCAGGTTATCTATGGAAAATATTGACAAGAATGTTTTTTAAAAGCTTTTAAAAAATGTAGATTTATGATATTACATATCATCTGTACACTGACTCATAATTTCTCAGGGATAGCAGGAGCTACCATCCCCAAATTTTATGCAATTATCTGTCACATATCAAATGCTGATGGATTCCGCTTATTTTTGCTATCTGCATTTTTTAGATTTTACAGGGAAAAAGCTGAAAAAAACTTTAAAAGGCTTCTTCTTGTAAACGATCCAGCCAAATTGTGCAGTATTTTACAGAAATGATCTCAGAGGCAAGCCCTCTCAAGTTTGTTCAAATGGTTTGTGTTGGATAA
Source organism: Sipunculus nudus (assembly GCA_026874595.1). Classification (NCBI taxonomy): domain Eukaryota; kingdom Metazoa; phylum Annelida; class Sipuncula; order Golfingiida; family Sipunculidae; genus Sipunculus; species Sipunculus nudus. The sequence continues at coordinate 46,348,407 of CM049321.1, forward strand.
ATATTAGCACAGTTACATAAGAGGCCAAGATTGTGTATGTTTCTTGAAAAGGTTGAGAAACTGCCAACTGTTTCAGATTTGGCAACAGATCAAGAGTTCATTCAGTGCAGCCAAATATAGGTCAACAGTTCAATCAGTGCAGCCGAGCACAAGGCATGTGATCACCTCATGGGCAGCATGTGATCATCTCATGGGTAGCATGTGATCACCTCATGAGTATCATGTGATCACCTCATGGGTGTCATGCCCCTCAGGGCTGCATATGGAGCCAATCTGTGAGCTTATGCAATTGTGTGGCTACTATTTCAGATTTTGCAAGAGGCAAAAAGTCAACCTGGATTTTTTTTATAGCTTTGGCAGACTGCCAACTGTGTCAGATTATGTAACAGGTCAAGAGTTCACTCAATGCAGCCAGGTACAGGTCAAAAGTTCACTCAGTCTAGCCAGGTGCAGGTCAAGAGTTCTCTCAGTGCAGTAGCCTGAGCCAGTAATTTGTCACAGTACACTCCAGGCAACAGCCTTTCTCACCTAAGCCTGGTCAGCCCTGTGCATCAGACTTCAGGTAAGTTTGATGTATTGGCCTGATATTCTGACCTGTCTGTGTGTCTTGAATGGCTTTGTCTTCACAAGACAGGTGTCGCCATCTACAATGACTTTTGCAAAGTGTATGTGCCTGCTTAATTCTACGGAGGAATTTGATATATCAGCCTGAAATCGGGCATATTTATACATGTCAAATAGCTTTGTCGTATACAAGACTGGTGGTGCCACCTACAAAAATTTTTGTGTTGTGTGCACCCATGCCAGAATTTCAGCAGTGATGCTTGTTCAAAATGTTTAGTACTTGCATAGTTCATATATATGAAAAGTAGTGGTTCAGCATTGAAGCGTTATACCTGGTGTATATCCGTATGCACAGGTTTGCAAAAGGCCTGTAGGCCTTGTTTGTTTATGAAATGTTTCCCTTCATAGAACACTTAGGCTATATTTTTCCTTACTGCATCATTTAATGGTTTCAGGCCACAAGGTTCATTTATTAAACAGTTCATATTTGATTAATACCTGATTGGCTTGTTTTTAACATGCATATCAACTTTTCTTAGAGAATATTATTTCAGTTACTAAATTGTTTATTATTATACTTTGCTCATGTTCATAATTCTATAATTTATAGGGTGTCATTATAGCAGAGCCATTTTATCTTAGCTTTTCACATGCTAATATATTTGAAAAACCAAAATGAATAGGTATATTTTGCATTTGTTAAAATATTCCACAATTCAGCTGTGTGACGTGACCCATGGGTCCCTTGGAATTGAATTTGGATGAAGTTATGATAGCTATAGATTTTTTATTTTTATATGCAGAGGAGTATTACAAGAGAAGAAAAATCATACAGTCCATCAAGATAAGTCTGAATGGAGGCATATATTAAGAAGGAAGGCCTCACAAATTGCTTTCAAAACAACACAAATCCAGAATTATTCTTGGAGGAAACATTATGTAAAATTAAAAAGGAATATTTGGGTGAGAGTATGACTGAATCATGTGATCATGATTTAAAAAATGAAAATATAAGTAGGTGTCTTAATAAAGATCAGGTGATCAGGGACATGAGCAGTAAATGTGAAGAAGAAAAAAAACTCATAATTAATGGTCGAGATGCAATAAATTCCCAAGAAGAAAAAGAAGACATTTTAATCCACGTTTCGACTGTGATATCTGACGGGATTGATGGAGAACAAGACAATGATTTAATTAAAACAGAGCATTTGAGTACAGCAAGTGTAGAAAATGATGAGAGCCTAAAATCCCTCAGTCCAGGAAGTTTGATCTCAACTGCCGGGCAGTGTGCTACAAGTACATACAAAAGGATTTTTAAAGTTGAAAAACTGGACACAAGTGAGGAAAACTCGTTTGCTCCAAAGAAACCACTAAATAACCAATTCACGGCAAAAACTAATTCCTTAACATGTGAACATTGTGGGAAAAACTTTACAAGAAAAAACTCCTTGAAGAGACATATCAGAATGCATACTGGAGAGAGGCCATATAAATGTGAGCTCTGTGGAAAATGTTTTACTTCCATGAATGAACTTACGTTACATACACGCAAACACACCGGAGAGAAACCATACAAATGCGAGTTTTGCGGGAAATGTGTCGCCACAAAGGGTGCACTCATTAACCACACACGGACACACACTGGTGAAAAACCATTTAACTGTGAATGGTGTGGAAAAAGTTTCATTCGGAAACCACAATTGAAAATACACATTATGACGCATACCGGAGAAAAACCATTCAAATGTGAACAATGTGATAAACGTTTCATCACCAAACAAGAAAAGAAATTACATACCCAGACACACACGGGAGAGAGACCATACAAATGTGACTTGTGTGGAAAATATTTTAAAACTAAAGCTAATATGAAGGTACACCTCAGGACACACACAGGTGAAAAACCATTTAAATGTGAACATTGTAATAAAAGTTTCACCACAAAGGATCAAATGAAGCAACATACCCGGAGACACACTGGAGCAAAACCACACAGGTGTAACTGTGTTAACGATTTAAGTCCAGAAATGAAATGAAGGTTCACTTCAGGACACACAAGGTGGAAAATCATTTAAATGTGGACATTTTGAAAAAAATTACATCATCAAGAAAGATATGAAACTACATAAAAAAGGTGGTTCAAGAATTTGTAAGGGATTTTTTTTATGAATATTTGATCTGATTGGTTTGTGTACCAAAACATGGGTGGATTCGGTAAGGGGAGATGCAGGGTGCATATGTGCCCCAATTTTCAGACCTAATATATGTCTGACAAATAATAAAATGAGCACTTGGTAAAAAACAACCAGATTTTGCATGATGATTCATTTTAAAGTTAGTCCAGAGTGTTTGATTACCAACAAAATTTTTTCAATTTTTCTACACCATGTGAGGGGGAATTACCCTCCCCCCTCACTAACCCTCCTCTATTCTCTGTCCTGTATTTGGTCCTACAGAAAATATGTAGGAATGTGAGATGCTAAACTGGTAATGATGGAAGATTTTCTGGTGCTAAAACTATAGTATGTATGACTCTTCCAGAGAATTATTGAAATGAAGATTCCTCTCACGCCTTGGAATATATTACTTATATCAGTGAATGCGGAGAAAACATCTGTCTGGTGGGGGTAGGGGGGGGGGGGGGGGGTCATCCTTCTTAAGTAAAACGGCTCTGTTTAATGAACGCATGATACATTATTACCTATTTGCATCATTAATTGTAAAATAGTGAAACTGTGTTATAACACCACCCATCAGATCTGCCAGGAAAGAAAGTAATCATTTCATCGAATATAAAGTTTATTTACTACTTCTTGTTTATGGAACTTTATATGATGAAAGTTAAGAGACATGGGATGCCTGGATTCTAGCAGGTATATATCGAATATCCTACAAGCTGCCTATCGCCGTATTTATAAAAAAACTCCGTAGTCTTCGGGAGTAATTACCAATGTGTATGCAAGGTGTGTGTCTGTGTGTGTGTGTGTGGGGGGGGTCCAGGAGGGTCTGGACCCCATTACTTCCCAGTCCCCCTTTTCACTAACCACAAAGTATTTTAGGGAACCTGTGGGCTTATGCGATGGCGGGCATCGTCCGGTGTCTGCATACTTTCTCAAAAATGACAGGAGTCATCTGAAAACTCTATCGGATTTTATCTATTTTTAACTCAGCTGACTAAGTCAACTGAGCTGTAGTGATCGGTCCGTCGTCCGTCCGTCCGTCTGTCTAGCTGTCCACCTGTCTGTCTGTTAAACGGGCACGTTTTGACACCCCGTTGGACCTAGAACCCTGTGACTGATATCCGGGAGGGGGGGGGGGGGGGTTTATAAAAAATCTGAAAAATAAATACATCTGTGTTTCTATTAAAAATCTATTTTCATACTTCAGAACTGCCAAATATCAAAACCACTCATCTGGTTTTCTAAGTATTTACCATAAATATTCCTCTATATTATTCCTTTATACATGCCAGAAATTAAGTCTGTATTATATAATTTAAAAAAGTTATGGGCCCAAACATAATGGACTTAACAAAAAAGTCAGGGAAGATATTTGGTCACTTTAGAACAAAAAATTTAAACCTAGTGACTTTTTTCAGTAATACAACTTTAGTTAATCAAAATTTAATTGTATACCAAAAATAAGATCAAAATCTGTCATTTTTTTTTTAAATATTAGCAAAGAAATAAATTTGCTACCTTAAATTTCGCCCAAGTTTTACCATTGCATGTTTCTTTCTTGTAAGAACATTTGATTCACTTTTCACAGTCGGTATATATATAGATTTTATCTGTTAAATTCTGAAATTTGAAAGTAAAATCTTAAAAATTATTCTAGTTATTGAAGTTTTTCTGAGGCTTTAATATATTTACATTTTTAACCTCCAGACCAGGCTTGTCTGGTCAGTACAGCCTTGCCTGGGTAAACTTATTAGTGATGTAACACTGCTGTCACAAATGTAGAATCATGTGGCAACCCTGCCCTCCCCCCCCCCCCCCCCCCTGCCCAACCAGATATGTTGCATTAGTTACATTCTTTAATTGCATTGCTGTTTTCCGATCCAATGTATTCAACTTTTCCTGAATTCCCTTTAAAATAGGAGCTGCAAAAACAATCTGGAAAGCACAAGGATCCACATTGGATCAGGTGGTAATAGATATGACAAGCAGAAGGAAACTTAAGCGGCATGGTCACTTTGTAGCACTTATCAGAGCAAGACAGAAGAATGGCCTATACATACTGAATTTAGTTGAACATAAAATTGCTACTGATCCTCAGGTCAGAAATGAAATGAACCGATTACGCAATGACATGCCTCTGAAAGTGAATTTCAAACAACCGTCTGTTGAATCAAATGAATTAATACAGGTTATCTACCATAACACACGGTCCCTATATTTGCATCATCAGAATGTAAAATCTGCCATATACTAAACGCCGAAATCACTGCTTTAGCAGAGTCACGCCTTTGCTCTAGAGACCAAAGTGAAATGTATGAAATACCTCATTACAAACTTGTCAGAAATGATCAAATACCTATCAGAGGAACAACAAACAAAAGTAACTTCTTCTCTGAACTCCAAGTTTAAGTCTCTCAGGTTGACCTCAACCTGCCTATAGTGATCATGGGCGGTTTCAATATTGACATTTCTAATATTACATAACACCAAATTGACACAATTATGTCAGCTCTTTAAATGTCAACAACTAGTCAGAGAACCAACCAATGACCATGGAAATACCATAGATCTTGTCTTTACTAACTGTTTAACTGCTTCAACTTCAACATAGAAAACACATGGTCAGATCACAAGATATTATTAGCAACAATCCCCATTCTTCAAATCAGATCAAACAAGGCAACTTCTCATAGCTTAATCTACCATTTCTTCTTTATATATACTTTTTGAGACATCCTGTTTCCTCTCCCATTCAGCATCAACTGCTTCCCAAAACATATCAGTTTTCTACTTTTCCATAATTATTTTGATTAATAAATGTGTATTTTTATACTTGCAAATTTCCACTTCCTTCCTCTGCAATTTACATCTGGTCATTCCCAATGCAATATTTTAGACACACATTCTTGTACACATTTGAAATACTGATACTTCTGTATTACTATTCCACTCAACTATATAATTAATACAAAAAACTACATCTGTCAAAAGGAAATCTTATAGACCTACATACAACAATGGTAATACAATTATATCTGTCACATTCAGCTGAGCCCCGTGACCCATGGGTCCCTTGTTTATACGCCCGTCGTATGACGGGAATATTATGGTATACCCACCGTCCCTCCGTCCGTTAACTTTTAGTGTCACTGTAATAACTCACCGGGGCTTTGTTGGGTTTTCGCAAAGCTCACCATACTTACCAACAGATTATCTCGCCCAAGTTCGATTATGGGCAGTCCATGAATATTTAATAAGGTCACAGGTCACTAGGCTACTTTGTGGTGTTACCGCGACAACTTACAAAGAATCGTAAGGATTTTGAGTACACTCATCAGAAATGTTAATCAGTAAAATATCTTGCCCAAGTTCAAATTCTAGCAAAATCCATGCATATTTTATGAGGCCAGAGGTCACCGCACATTGGAGACACCTTGGCCACTTACCAAAAATCTTATGGATTTTCATGAAACTCATAATACATATTAACTAATAGATTTTCTCGCCTGATTGACATTCTAATAAAAATTAACATATATTTTATGAGGTCAAAGGTCATCGTACTTTGAAGGTATTTTGGTGACTAACATGCTATGCAATCCTATAGATTTACATAAAAACTCATTTTTCTGAATATAAATATTTACCAATAGAATTTCTCACCTGAATTACATTTACATGAAAATTCACACATATTTAATGAGGTCAGAGGTCCCAGATGCACGGCGGGCAAATATGCACGTTTGCAGTGCTCTTGTTACAATTATTTCTTCTTTTTTGAGATCGTCAAATAACGGCAATTATGTCAGTGTCTCGACTGTGGTTTCATCTGTCCTAAAACCAGGTGTGTTTATTGATTATGATTGGTTTCTTAAGTTCCTGGAGACTGGTGGCGCCACCTGTATTTTTAGCTCAGCTGACTTTCAGTCATGCTGGGCTATAGCGATGGGTCTTTGTCCGTCGTCCTTCCGTCTGCCCGTCCGGCCGTCCCGCCGTTAGCAGGGCACAAATTGTAACCGTAGGGGCTAGGGCCATGAACCCTATGCAGTCTTAGAGGTTATAAAAAGATCTCCTTGCAAACCAGAAATTAGGTCACTGCGACCTATATTCTCGAAGTTATGGGGTGTGTTTGCACCCCCCAGAAATAACTCTTTGAGACAAAATTTTCATCCCAAACCTTCCATCTTTCACATACAGCTCACCTACCAACAGGGGAAGAACCATAATTTTTTTTAGGTCAAAAGGTCAAAGGTCAAGGTCACAGGAGCCTCTTCTTTGAAAAGCCTGTGGATGCATTTTAAGCCAACCCTTTCATCCCAATTCTTTGATCTTTCACATATAGCTCACCTACTAAGTTGGAGAAGAATCCTACAGATTTTGAGGTCACAAGGTCAAAGGTCAGGGCCACAGGATCCACTTCTTTGAAAAGGTTGTGGACACATTTCATGCTAGAATTTTCATTCCAAACCTTCCAGCACTGATATCGCTTCTCTGCCAACAGGGGAAAAGACCTGTTGATTTTGAGGTCAAAGGTCAATTTCACAGCACCCACTTCTTGCGTGGAGTCATTTTCAGGCAAACTTTTCAATCTGTACCTTCCATCTGTCATATATGGCTTACCTACCAATAAGGGAAGAAGCCTATTGATGTTGAGGTCAAAAAGTCAAAGGTGAAGGTCACAATATTTAATTGTTCTAAATGCTTGTGAGCATATTTCAGGTGTAACTGTTCAACCCAAACCTTCAGTCTTTCACATATGCCACATCTGTGCATCACTCAGTTTGACTCAAACTTCATATTTATGGGTCTTTTTGCTTGAATAAATAACTTATTGATTTTGGGGTCAGCTGGTCAGCAGGTTAAAGGTTGCAGGTCAAAGTTATTCACCCATTGGTTGCCAAGTAATTACACCAGATTTAAGTGGTTAGTAGTTACCCATCATTTAGAAAGAATCCAGTTGATATATGGGCAAAAGGCCAAGGTCATAGGTCAGGGATGTTCACAATTACTTATTTTATAGACCATCTCTATTTTTCTTGTATATATAACCATCCCACTCCAGCTGGTACATCTCCCTGTGTGGCTGTAATTGTGATTGACACTGGTGACATATGACTCCCTTTTGTATCAGCCTATTAAGTGATATGGCTCAGTGATAAGTACCTCGTTACTTCATAACAAAAACACTGTTGTCAGAATGCTTCAGCCAGGCATTAAGACTATGAGAGTATATTATTAAGGTTTAGCTACTGATTTATAAGATGATGGGAACATTTTGCAGTTTATTTTATGGAATCCTAGCAATAAACTTAGTTTCCTAGATATCTGAATGTTTTAATATATATCACCACATATAAAAGCAATGTTTGTTCTCTTAATATGTGGATGTGTTCCTTGATTTAGGATGGCTTTTTGTTTTATTTCAAGACTCTTAGTCATGCTTTCTGCATTTCTTTTCTTCCAGGTTTGGCAGTTTACCTACCCTGCTGACCCCATTGAAAAGCAGAGTGATAATAAAAAAATATTGGACTTACACTTTTTACAATTGCATATCTATAAATCTGATATGAGGGCCTGGACATGCCTTTTGAAATATTTTGGGCATTCATTACTGGATAATTTGCCCCAAGTTTGGTCTCTTATTGGAGAATGTGGGATATAAAATATCATACTTGTCAGAAATCCATAATGTCTGCCAGTTAGCCACCTTAGAAATTCTTTCTTCAGTGCAGTTTCAGTAATTTTTCTTTAATGTTTGGTCCGATTTAGAGAATGTTTGTTGTCTGATTTCAGACTTGTCAGAAGACCAATATGGCCACCAGGCAACCATCTTTTTATTCCTTTTGATCATATTATCTCAAGAACAGTTAAAGTGAATGCAGTTGGATGTATATTTATGTAATCTTGTAAAGGATTGGGTCAAATATTTCTGAATAAATATTACCATCATTTATAAAAGTGCAGTACAGTTGGCTTGTATTGAATAAAAATTCATACAGAAGCACCTGTTTCTCAATAATTCTTGCATGTATTTCCTTGATTTTTGCTATATATTTTGATCTTATATTTGCCCTTTGTGGTGTTCCTTTTGAGACTGACAGGTTTCAAGCAAGCTGTTAGAATAGTTCCTGATAGCTTGACAATCATGCATTTTCCTCAGATCATAAATTCACTGTGTTTTAACCAGACATAGGTGATATATATTTCTGTTGTCATAGAAAATTTTCAACAAATTGGCAAATTGGTTCTTCAAAATTTGACTGGAAGTTGTGAATCTCAGTCCATGATGTCACAGGTCATGCTTGTTTTTCTTTCAGGTTTGGCAGTTTACCTACCCTGCTGACCCCATTGAAAAGCAGAGTGATAATAAAAAATATTGGACTTACACTTTTTACAATTGCATATATATAAATCTGATATGAGGGCCTGGACATGCCTTTTGAATTATTTTGGGCATTCATTACTGGATAATTTGCCCAAGTTTGGTCTCTTATTGGAGAATGTGGGATATCAAATGTTATACTTGTCAGAAATCCATAATGTCTGCCAGTTAGCCAACTTAGAAATTCTTTCTTCAGTGCAGTTTCAGTAATTTTTCTCACTAATGTTTGGTCCGATTTAGAGAATGTTTGTTGTCTGATTTCAGACTTGTCAGAAGTCCAATATGGCCACCAGGCAACCATCCTTTAATTCCTTTTGATCATATTATCTCAAGAACAGTTAAAGTGAATGCAGTTGGATGTATATTTATGTAATCTTGTAAAGGATTGGGTCAAATATTTCTGAATAAATATTACCATCATTTATAAAAGTGCAGTACAGTTGGCTTGTATTGAATAAAAATTCATACAGAAGCACCTGTTTCTCAATAATTCTTGCATGTATTTCCTTGATTTTTGCTATATATTTTGATCTTATATTTTCCCTTTGTGGTGTTCCTTTGAGACTGACAGGTTTCAAGCAAGCTGTTGGAATAGTTCCTGATAGCTTAACAATCATGCATTTTCCTCAGACCATCAATTCACTGTGTTTTAACCAGACATAGGTTATATATATTTCTGTTGTCATAGAAAATTTTCAACAAATTGGCAAATTGGTTCTTCAAAATTTGACTGGAAGTTGTGAATCTCAGTCCATGATGTCACAGGTCATGCTTGGCAGCTGAGCGTCATGACCCATGGGTCACTTGTTTTCTATTTCTACGATTTGTTTCCTCTATTTTGAGACTCCCAAATTATAAAGATACTATAAGATTTGCGACTGTGGTTTCATCTAGCGTCCTAAAACTTGCGTGTTATATGGTCCCCGCTTGAATAAGTTGAAGGCCTATAATAATCACCCTGTCCGTCCGTCTGTCTGTACGTCTTTCTGTATGTCTGTTAAATTTGTTTTCTGATGATAACTCAAGTTTGGATTTCAATCTCAATTTATTAATGGTCCCCCTCTAATGCAAGAAACTTTTGGGGTCAAAGGTCACGGTTACAGGACCCACTTATTTTTCGAAAGATTTGGATGCATTTTAAGCCAAACTTTTCTTCCCAAACCTTCCATTTGCACATATAGCCGATCTGCCAATAAGAAAAGAACCTTATAGATATTGGCGTCCAAAGACCAAGGTCACAAGAACCATCTGTCAGCATATTTGTTTCCTGATGATAACTCCAGTTTGGACTGACATATTGGTTTCAAACTTGACTTATATATGACCCATGGCACCAAAAATGTAAGAACCCTTTTAATTTTGGGGTCTATGAGGTTGAAGTTCAAAGTTACAAGACCCACTTATTAAGATTGCAATGTTTAGTTCGTTCGGGAAGATATATTGAACGATAAATTAAAAATGTGCACAAGAGGCTGGACAAATAAAGAGGGGGGGGGGGGGGGGGGAGGGGAGTTTCACAATTTGAGCAGTAATAAGATCTAAACCAGAACTTCAGTCTTTTAAAGAAGTGACAATAATGGTAACTTCCATTATATCTATAGGTTTCATGAACATTGAATGTGGATTTTCCTTGATAATATACGAGGCTGACTGGATGCACTGTGCGTTTGTTATTAATTTGGCTAAATAACCACCCACATTAACTTAGAAATCATTATAACTGTCTGCTATATAGTTTTTATTTGTAATAATTTCACCATTTATTGCCAGCTTACTATTTGTTAAATCTCTCTTCGGTTTATTTATTAAACCTTTTATTATTACAGTTTGGAGTAAAACATATATTGGTTTCAAATTTGTATTTATATATGGCCCACCAATAAAGAAAGGACCCTATCCTATTTTGGGATCATGAGGTCAAAGGTCAAGGTCACAGGGTATAAGGCGTTTTTCAGTATTTTGTCAAATCACAGTTTTAATCAGATTTGGCCGTGACCCGCCGGTCCCTTGTTTTTTTGTTTTTTTGTTTTGTTTTTTTTTTTTGTTTTGTTTTTGTTTTTTGTTTGCTACCTGAACCCTCTAACATCGTTATCGTGCGTATACATAAGTATTTATATACACGAAATATATCGTGTATATTGCTCCTATTATATACAGAGTTTCGTTTACAGAGAAAACTGCATTCGCGAGTTTGTGTTTACGAAAATACACACACACACACGCACATATATATATTACACACAAAAATGAGTCGCCTAATTTTAACATTGTTTAGATATATTTTACATATTATTAAATTATATCATATTGATTAACATGACAATTTTGTGTACAATTTTGTGTAATATATGTATAAACAATATTAAAAATTTATATATGAAATAAATACTTAATATATTTTAAAGGTCTTGAAATATAGAAACAGTTCACAATGTTTCAATGAATATAGTGCTGTATAATAATAAGGATATGTATTATTTTCGTTATTATTATTATTATTTTTATGATTAAATATTAAGGCAATTATAATAATAATGATAATAATAATAATAATAGTAATAATAATAGTGAAAATAATTATTATATAATCATCATCTTCATTGTAAAAAGAAAATATAACAATATGATTAATATCAACATGTAATAACAACATGGGAACTATATTCCATAACTTATAATCCAATATGCATAATAATAGAATATAATATTATAAATTGGGATATTAATCGATACAATAAAATATAAATGTGTAAAATATTATATTGAACACAATATCACGTTGCATAGAATAATATAATATAAAATATTTGAACTCATTTTAGTAGAGCTTTATCTCTTTATTGAACTTTATAGCTTATTTGGTAAATAAAATGAAATATACAAGAACATCATAAATCTAATATTACAATCTCATATTTTATTGAAATATATTTTAAAAATACGTCGAATACTATATTGAAAATTTCATTTATATATTATATTATTATGCATTTCTACATTTAAACATGTTCTGATCTACATGTATATATCTACAATTTTTATATTTAAAAAATCATACTGCAATTTTTTTTATTAGATATTATTTGGGACACTTTGTTGAAAAATAATAAGACCGTTTCTGATCTTCGACCTGCAAGTTTTATGACAATCTCGTCTAGATTCTTGCTGTGTACTCTGTAACCTCGTCGAGCGAGTAGCCGATCCGAAAGACGGGACGATGTGCATGTCATGAGGAAAATATACATCTAAGTCAGTAGTTGCAGTTCTCTTAGAAGACACATTTTTATTGAGAAAGGTTGGTAGATAAAATCGTCGTGGCAAATATTCAGAATATGGTTTACCCCTGAATTACTGTAAAGGGGTGCCATATAAACTGGTTCTGTCTGAAACCCGGAAAATCCGCGGAGAAATGGAGAATTCGCGGAGAATTCGAATGATACTTTTAAATGCACATTAAAATCACCTTAAATATCTGTGTTAATCTTGACATATTGCACTCTGTAAAGTGACCAAAATAATAAAAATTCTATACATAATTAAGCATTTTATGCTTTATAATACCTACTCGCCCCCGAGTGAATGTATTAAACAAAATATAAGTTAAAACACCCTGCTGAGTCACCAGATGACAGATCTTAAGACAAGTTTAAACCGCAAAACAATTCATGTTTCAACAGTTTTTTTTGTGCAAACCTAACAAAACAATGCAGGTGTATCAAATTGACAGGTGATGATCGAAATATATAATATAATAAATCATACATTCACCTGCACCAAGTTATTGGACCTTTGTTTGTAAACAGAGCCACAACCGGGTCTAACATTAACCTACATTTATTGATAGATTAAAAACACACTATCACCATTAATAGTGTATAGACTCAGTTAACATGCACAGATCTATAAAAATTGAAACACAAACATTCCACTTTATACACAAACAAAGATTGCACCTTTAAGCTAATGAATCAACTTGGCAGTAGGAATTAAATAAAAGAAAAGAAAAATATAGTAAATATATATTGTGATCACATTTAAAGAATTATATGTTTCTTAGTCTGTACAACATATACCACACTTCTTCCTAACTATAACAATATAGAGTACAATAATAATTAAAAAAATGAAAAATATATCACAAGGTACTCATACATGTTGTTGCGGAATCCACAACTGTGATACAATCACAGTTGTGGGAATGACGTGTACATTAACTGGTGGTGCTAAATAAGATTTTTGTTCAGTTGTTTTCATCCATGTATCTTCGGAAATTTGTACCACTCTGATGGCAACTTGTTGGAGGGCTGTCACATCAGGAGTGATTCCATGCTTAGCTTTATCAGTGCCTCTTTGAATCTTTGGATAATCATTTGTCGACTGTCCATATTCTAATTATTAAACATTAGGACTCTGGGTGAATATATCATATTAAGGTATTTTATAAAATTTGTATAAAGTTATGATATCAAGGATTATATTTTTTTATTTGCTGCTGAGATTTCCAGGAGATAAGAAAACTCAGTCAATTAAGGCCAGACAGAATGGAGGCTTACATTAAGAAAGAAGACAACACAAATTGCTTTCAAAATAATATAAAACAAGAATTATCCTTTGAGGAAACATGTAAAATTAAAAAGGAATATTTTCATGAGGCTATGACTGAATCATTTGATTTAGAAAATGAAAATATAAGCAGTTGTCTTGATAAAGATCAGGTGATGAGGGAGGTGAGCTGTAAACTTGAAAAAGAAAGAAATCTCTTAATTAATGGTCGAGATGTGATTTATTCCTCAGAAGAAAAAGAAGACATTTCAGTCCATGTTTCGACTGTGATATCTGATGGGAATGATGGAGCACAAGACCATGACATCGCTAAAAAAGAGCATATGAGTACAGCGAGTGCAGAAGATGAAGGGAGGCAACATTCCCTCGCTACTGGAACCATGATCTCATCTGCCGGGCCATGTGCTGAAAGTACAAATGAAGGCATACATAGAGTTGATAAACCAATCACAAGTGAGGAAAATGCATTGGCTCTAAAGAAACCACAAAATAACCGATCCAGGTCACAAACTGATCCCTTCAGGTGTGCACATTGCGGAAAATACTTCACAACCAGTCATTCCCTGGTGATACACATCAGAACACACACTGGAGAGAAACCATATAAATGTGAGCTCTGCGGAAAATGCTTTACTACTAAGACGGAGCTAACGGTGCATTTACGTACACACACCGGAGAGAAACCATACAAGTGTGAGATTTGTGGGCAATGTTTCGTCATTAAGGGTCAACTAATTAATCACACACGGACACACACTCGAGAAAAACCATTCAAGTGTGATTCATGTGGTAAAAGCTTCACACGGAAGGCATATTTGACACGACATATAATGATGCACACCGGGGAAAAACCATTCAAATGTGAACAATGCGATAAATGTTTCATCACCAATCAAGAAATGAAAAGACATATTATGACACACACTGGAGAGAAACCATACAGCTGTGACACGTGTGGAAAATGTTTTTATACTAAAGGTAAAATGAAGGTACACTACAGGACACATACAGGTGAAAAACCATTTAGATGCGACCACTGTGGAAAACATTTTTCTCAAAAAGTGGCTATGAAACAACACATGATGACACACACCGGAGAAAAACCATTTAAATGTGAACATTGCGTTAAACGTTTCATAAGCAAGCAAGAAATGAACGTGCATACCCGGACACACACTGGAGAGAAACCATACAAGTGTGACTCGTGTAGAAAAAGCTTCAGTAGGAAGGTGTATTTGAAACAACACATAATGAAGCACACCGGAGAAAAAACATTTAAACGTGAACGTTGTAATAAACGTTTCAACTTCAAGCAAGAAATGAACGTAAAAACCCGGACACACACTGGAGAGAAACCATTTAATTGTGAGTGGTGCGGTAAAACCTTCAGTCGGAAGGTATATTTGAAACATCACATAATGACGCACACCGGAGAAAAACCATTTAAATGTGAACAATGTGATAAACGTTTCATCACCAAGCAAGAATTGAACGTACATTCCCGGAGACACACTGGAGAGAAACCATACAGGTGCGGCACATGTGGAAAACGTTTTAATACAATAAGTCAAAGGAAGGTACACTCCAGGACACATACAGGTGAAAAACCATTTAAATGCGAACACTGTGGGAAATATTTTTCTCAGAAAGCGCATCTGAATAGACATGTGCAGACACACCATGGGGAAACATGATAGTGTTGCAGGCTCAGGGGAAAAAACGCTAGTGGAATATTTATTTGGCCACAGTTGGAAATGCTGATAAATAAAAGACATCGTGCAAAATTAAGATGGTTCTAGAATTTGCAGGGGATGTTTTGGGAATATTGATCTGATTTATTTGTGTACCGGAATATGGGTGGATTGGGGTGAGGGAGATGCAAGGCGTGCGTGTCCCCCTCTTCGACATAATCCCTCTGGGAAATAATGGAATAAGAATTTATTAAATTATTAAAAGCCAGATATTTTGCAATATGATTCACTTTAAATAACCCTAGTTTGTGCCATTACAGCCAAAATTTCCAAAATTGTTCTATGCTATGAGAGAATGTAACTCGGGCCCATATCGCTCCCTCCCGCTTCTCAAATCCTGTTTCCTTCCCTCTGAAAAAATAAAGGAATGTTAGATGGTAAACTGGTAATTTATTTAATCATTTTTGAGCCGAGACTAATATGTGTAACTCAGGGGTGGGGTTGGGGTCTGCTTTTGATCCAGGGGAGTGGGTATATTTGAATTAAAGTGACCAAATATTGGGACATAATTCATTATTAAATATCAAATACATAATTATTCACAAGATTATCATAATTAATAGTATATTACAACTCAGCAACGAATCTTTGCTTGCTGTTACTAATACATTAGGTTAAACTTAAAACATAAGCCTTCGTTATAAATTATAGATAGAAGATAGTTATAAGCATTTATTGTTGTTTGACTATCGCACGTTATGCGTCTACGTTATTGATGGAGCTTCATCATTTATTGTAAACGGTGAAACCTGTGTTATAAAACTATGCGTGGGACTTAAGTGGTTTTAATTTGCAGGTGGTCAAACACGGCCGGTCAGTATTAATTGATGTCAATTGACTTGCATCAATGGGCGGTCTAAATAGAAAGACGGTCTTTTTACCGTACCGTTGGGAAGTTTTGGATTTTGAGCTCAGCTGACTATAAGTCATCTGAGCTATAGTCGTGGTCCGTCGTCCGTCCGCCTCGCTGTCCGGCCGTCCATCCGTCCGGATGTCCGTCCGTAAGACTGGCACATTTCGACACCATTGGACCTACGAATCTGAAATTCGGCATACAGTTAGATGTCCCAAAAATCTCCTACCATGCTGAATATTGGGTCAATAGGACTTCGTTCCTTCGAGATATTAAGGAAAACCTCAATTTTTAATTAGAAATCTATTTTCACACTTCAGGACTGCCTAATATCAAAACACTCATCTGTTTTTCTTCATATTTACCATAAATATTCCTCTATACAGTTCCTATGTACATGCCAAAAATAAGGTCTGTATTATATAATTTAAAAATTTATGGGCTCAAACATAATGCATTTGTAAAAAATCAGGAAAGATACTTGATCGCTTAACACAAAACATGTTAAAGCTAAGGACTTTTTTCCCAGTAATATAATTTTTATTAATCAATATTAAATTGTATATCCAATTCAAATATATCAAAATCTTTTATTTTTTTAATATTAGCAAAAATAAAAAATTGGATTTCATCTGTTAAAATCTGAAATTTGAAAATAAAAGCTGCAAAATTAGGCTAGTTATTGGATTTTTTTGCAGGCTCTTGTTGTATTCCCTTACATTGTCAAGCAGTCCACTTTGGTGACTGTAGGTCATTCAGTGCAGCTCTCTATGCTCCCCAGGCTGTTGGCATAATGTTATGCAATCCCATCACAAGGGCAAGCCCTCTCTCCACTGAGTTGAGCTTGATCAGGCTGTCTGCAGTTAATACCATACCACAGGGAGCCTTTTTCTCTGGCACCCTCCCCCCCCCCCCCCCCCACCCCGTTCTGTTGACAGACCTGTACTATGAACTATATGAATCTTAAAATTAACATTTTTTCAGCAACGAGCAGTAACAACGGAGACCCCTCCCCCCACCCACCCCTTCAATACGCAGGACTAACAAACGATGAATCTTATAATTTTAATTTTAAATAAATTCTTTTTGATGAGACTTGGACGTTTGAAAACTTAATTACCTTCACACATTAATTGTTTGTGAAATGTTACTTTTATATAACACTTACCGTAGGCCTATATGTTCCCTTGGTGCATCACTAAATGGTTAAGCTCATGTCATTATTCTATAATTTACAGAGTTTCATTTTAGCAGGGCCATTTTCTCATAGCTTTTCTAATGATAATAAACATGAAAAACCAAAAGAAATAAAAATATTTTGCAGTTACTTATATTTTCCAAAATTCAGCTGAGCGATGTGACCCATGGGTCCCTTGTTTATCAGAGGAGCCAGGAAGAAAAGTTATTAACCCAACATATTAACTATACTGCTTCATGTATATGTCTATGATGTCAGCTGGTATGATTTTCTCACGGATAAAACAAAACAGCATAGCAAAGTAAATTTTAAATTACCTAATGGGTCTGTCCGAATGTGGAAGGATATTAAAACTTAGACATGATCGTACTGCCAGTCCATTGGGGTATGTATTTTACTAAAGAGCAGTAGGGTGGGGTGTACATCCTAGGCCCATTACATGGAAAAGTGCCTTTATCCCCCCCCCCCCCCAAACACACAAACATACGCACTGGCCTACATATGGCCGACTACTTGTGCATACGGACGATTATGGGCAAGTCCACTTACAGTGTTGGAGGGATGTATCCATTAACAGTATATATGGAATATCCTACAGGACAGTTGGCAGTATATATTTTTCCTGTATATAACACCCAAAAAACACCTAAAGTCCGGGCCTCTCTTTGACAACGTTGATAATAAATTCTTAAATTAAACTGATTTTAACCTGCGAGTTTGTTTCTTCAGTCAAACTTAACTAAGGAAAAGGGGTCTTGTGTGTCTTTTTCAACCCCCGATTTCAGTGAAGCCCAAAATACCACCCAACCAGTCCCAAACAAAAGTTTTGACATGTCAGTTTTACTGAAGATTATGCTTAACATACTTAAAATTCAAACAATTGGGTGTTTTTCATGCTCCATCATTTGATGGCTAGAGCCAACCAGAGAAATCCAGACCATTCACTACTCTATTCCAGGTCTCATGTGTTTAAACTAGAATACGGGTAGTCGACAAGCGACTACTTGTATCCGCCTAAATCAGAGTGGAACGGGTGAAGTGTTGCATATTAGCATGGATGTCTGCAGCCAAATTGTGTATGTAGGTTGCGCTACCTACCAAAAAATCCAGAAAGCCGTCCAAGTTGTATACATATGCAAAATTTAAGGAAGATAAGTCAAACCACTACATGTATATGAGTGATTTTATCCCTTGGCAGACAAACAGATGGACGCTGTGCAAAAAAGGGTTGCAGGTGGCGCCACCAGTTTAGCGTATGATAAAGAGCTATGTGAGAACTATACACATGCAAAACTTTGGCCCAATCGGTCAAACGGTTCCCAAGATATGAGCTTGGATATCTGCTGCATAAACTAGAATGCAGGTCGCCACCTTTCATAAAATCAAGAGAGCTGTCGGGGATGTATAAACTTGCAAAATTTTAGGCAGATATGTCAAACCACTGCCGAGATATGAGTGATTTTATCCCATGGCAGACAAACAGACGGGAGCTGTGCAAACATGGCTGCAGGTGGCGCCACCAGTTTTGCGTATGATAAAGAGCTATGTGAGATTTATACACATGCAAAATTTTGGCCCAATCGGTCAAACGGTTCCCTAGATATGAGCTTGGATGTCTGCAGCGTAAACTTAATTGTAGGTGGCGCTACCTGTCATAAAATCAGAAAAGCTATCCAGGATGTATACAGTCCTGCTCACAGGCCCACAGATCTGCTCAGATCGGAGCCGGCTTATCTCCCTTTCATCCAACTAGTGCTGTCCAGGGGGGCAATACAAAAACAATTAATCACACACACCAGCCTGCCAGCAATGTGGCCAGGCAGGTCCAGTTCTCCATTCCTTGGGTCACCAGTATCAGATTTCCATGTTAGGCCCACATGCATGGGTACACAGTCTTACACTGAACAGGTCATTGGCAAGTTACAGGCTTTTGAATGTACATGTACCAGGTTCTTTGAATGCAACAGACAGCAAACATCAACAGTGTTCTTCTCTCCATCTTCAAGCATTTTGTCAAGATGTTTTTGAAAGATATGCAGGAATGGAAGGACAAATGATACAGGTATGTGGCAAAATTCAATCTATTAAGAAGGTAAATGTAAATTTAAAAGTTGTTTTTAAAACTTAGCATAACTCCTTTCTTTTGATATGAATAGCAGCCAGTAATTAATTTTTATGGTTTGAAAACATAGGGTTAGCCAAGAATATAGTGTACTTTTTAATTAATAATGCTGCATATAAGAGAGATTTATACTGGTCAAAATTAAGTTATTAGCTCAGCTGACTGAAAATCATCTGAGTTATAGCAATCACTCTTTTTCTGTCGTCCATCTGTCTGTCTGTCTGTCCTTTTAACCAGGCACAAATTGTAACTGCTGGACCAGGAATCTTCTAACTTGACTTACAGGGAGGTCCATGAAGTCTCTTAGGAAACCCTAATACTCCGAGCTATTGGGCTCAGAAGTACCCCCTACCCCAGAATAATTAAAATTAAGATAAAAAGCTCAATTATCTGAAAAACTGATTGCCTTTATTCTTTGCATTCATATTGATCACCCAGCCAAAAAAATCTGACTATAGTGACAATAGTAACTATAATAACACTATAATATGGTAAAGTGATGGTATAATATTATTATACCAGTAGTATATACACATTAGGGAAATACCATAACTATAGTTACCCTATTATTATAATATGGGGCATCAGGATGATTTAAAATTATGGCAAATGTGATTATCATATGATTCAAATTTTAACTATAGTGTCTTACAATAACTATATAGAAAATGGGGACTATATTATTACTACAGTTCACATATTATATAACAGTAAAACTAGAGTAACCACACTGAAACTATAGTGAGATTAAGAACCACAGTATATATTGTTATATGGCTGTGCTATATTTGTTACTATAACATTTCTATAGGCATATGGTTTTTAAATAGGAATTGTGTGAGAAACATCAAAAAGGTGACGCAAAGCTTCTCATGGTTTACAGGGCAAACAATGTAAACTAGAATGCGTTTGTTTTATGTCTTTATTTCCTTTAATTTGCTACAGATTCAAATGGAAGGGAAAATGGATTACCTTAAAAGTTTTGGGTTAAGTGATATCCTAGATTTCTGAAGATTTGAACTAGAAGATGAGGTCAAGGTCACCAGTTTGAACACATCTGAGAATTTTTAGAAACATTTCACATATCAAATTTCACCAAAACAAATTTTTAATTGATTAATGTTTCATAAATTATAACATTAACAAAATATTTCTATTTTTGCTGAAATTAACCTTGAAGACAAAGGTTAAGGTCATCCATTTTTTGACAATTCAGATATTGTGGAAGAAACAATTGGCATATCAAATTTCAAAATAAAATATTTAGTGGTTCAAAAATTAAATGTTTAACCATATATTTATATTTATGCTGATTTGACCTAGAAGATGAAGATCAGGGTCCCTGGTCTTTGAAAATCTCAGGAATTTGGTAGCTAGAAAAATTTTGTGAGTAAAATACATGTAGTCTTATTATAAAATGTGCATGTATATATTTTAAAAAGTGTATCATTTAAGTTATTGCTTAACGGTAATAAACTATTATTATCACAGGGTCTTATATTTTGATTATGACAAGTTTATGATAAAATCCAAGCTTTACAGTGTAATTTTATCATAATATTGATACAAGATGGGGTTGGGGAGATGTCCCCACACTGTATCACATACGGTTGCTGTGTTTGTGGCAGACAATGTTCCAAGACCAGTTTGATGATAGAAGTCTTTATTCAATAGCAAGCGATCTGGGACAGTCTCTCTCTCTGAGAGAGCCGCCCAGCCTCCCTGACTCACTCTGACTCTCAGTGCGCACTACAGATAGTTTTGTTACAGAGCTTTCACGTGACACATGAGACGTACATATCCATATTTCTGCATTTCGTCATAAAAGCTAAACCTTATTGGATGACTCAAAGTAGGTCACAATTACATCAGAGTTATAAGTTGACTTAATAAGTTTTGCATGATTTTACTGGATGAAAGTATTCTGGAAAATCCCAAGTTTGACCTGACATACATCCAATTATAGACTGACCTACAAGTCCTATTTGGAGGACAGTGCTTATATACACATGCGGAGTCTCATAAAATAACATGTTTTAATTGTGTTCTACCATTCCCTCATAAAGACTAAACACATAAGTCATTCTGTGACACTATTTCTGTTTGTACAGACTTAAAATAGACCTTAATGGTTTGGTGTACTGTTCTCTGATTAAACTGGGAGAGAAGCCTATATGTGTGTCTTGATGACTGGTTGTCGGGTGTCATCAATTATGAGAAGTCATTCATTGTTCAGTCTGACATGCCTGAAACTGAGCTTAAATTTGTGAAATATGAAATGTGAAATATTCCTTGAAATATGTGTTAAGTCACAAATATGCACTTTCCTACTCCATAACAATATTACCATAATCATAATATGATATTTTATTAAAACTTTTGTAACATTATAATACTACTGGAGTGATATTTGAATATTACTATTGTGATATGAACTCTAGTAACATTATAATATTATTACACTGTAGTAACATTATAGTACTACTATAACTATAGGGTTAGTAAAATATTACTGTAGTAATATTATTTTATATTCATATATTAAATGTACATGCAATTTATTACAATTTATTAAATAAAGAAAATGTATACAGAGGTGATGTAACTCCCATCATTTCCCCCCCCCCCCCCAAACCCACCATCATTTTCTACCACCTGTGGACTGGGACCTTTATTTCAACTGTTCAAATTTGATAAAATAAAAAAAAATGGTTTATTAAAGAAAAAGGTTCTAACGGAACGAATGTGTAATCATGTCAGTCAGCTAAGCATCATGACCTATGGGTCACTTGCTCTTTGGTATTTCAGGTTTTTGGTCCATAAATAAATTCTACTTATTTTTGTTTTGTTTTTTTAGTTATGGCGGAGATTCCATATAAAAAGATACCTTTTCTTAGGGAGCTTATTACAGTGAATAATGGGGATGAAGAAAATATTCAGTCAGTTGTGCCACTTGAAAACTTCCTACAAATACTGAGGATTCAGCAGGAAGAAAAAGATAAAACAATTCGCAGTTTCAACATTGTCAGGGAGCTTGAAGCCAAACCAGATGGCATTATTAACATTGACAATAGAAAGTTTGTTACTGTTAATAAAGTTTTACAGTTTGTATTCAATAACAAGGACAACTTTGGCTGTTGTGCCTCTGCTGCAGATGCCATTCAAACACATCTTTACGGTGGAATCCCAGAGAGCATCTGGAGAATATACAGTCATGTAGCCAACAATTTCTTTAAAACAGGAACATGTGAACTTCTCAATTGTATTGAGATTCCTGAAGCACCAACTCTCCATGGGGAATATAAGGAGCATTTTTGTGAAACGGATTGGAAAAAAATATGCTTGTTTGAGTATCATTTTCATAAAGAGTATGAGAGTGGTGTGTCACACCTGGAAGAAATCACACTCCGGGCCCAATTTCTAAAGTCATGTAGTGACGTGAAATTACTCAGTGAGTCTATGTACAGTCAGTGTAGAAAGTTAATCAAAAGTCGGTTAAAGCGTCAAGCTGCTCATGAACTTGAAGATGGTGTTTTATTATCTACACCTATGTTTCACTCACCAATGATACTGGAAGTGGATATTCTGAACTACTTGGCAGAATACACGAAAGATATTGTTGATGTTGTAGTAGTCGACTGTGTACCAATCATATGCAAACATGGGAAAGGTTTGCATATATTTGCTGAAAGAAACGGCCATCATGTAGATGCAGAACGAGCCACAGACTTGAGTGTGCTAATTGAGAGAAGTATTCGAAATCACAGTGTTACTATCCATGAAATCTCTTACCTGGCACCAAAAACATTGGAACCTTACAGTGAAGGGCAATCAAAACAGAGGTTTAAATTGCGTGATGACTTTTATCTCTGCAAACTAAAGGAATCCGTGGACTATGTCAGCAGTCTAACATCACAAACTGAAGCTTTGGAAACGGATGGTAAATGTCATGCCTGTTTTGGAACAAATGTCTATCCAGCTCTTAGTCTGCATAATTTTGACATCCTCACAGAATGGCATCTAGATGTCCCTATTATTAGCCAAGTGTTGTTGGAAACATTCATCAATAAAGGGACACTAAGAAAATCTGACAACAAAATTTCAACTACAAAGCCCAAACTCTTAAAACTGTATAGTATTCACGACTCCCTGCTGAACATCATTAACAGAAATTACTCTGGCATTTTACAAAAAATGAATACCACAGAGCTTTCAATGAACTATCATTCAGTCAGGACTGTGTTTTCTGTGACCAACAGCAGTGGTGCCACACTCAGTCTGAGCAGTGCTGAGAAGGATCTCAAACAAAAGTCTGATTCTGATCGGTGTTATTTCAATACTTTCTTGAAGAAACATCAGATTCAGTATGAAAGGATTGGAGGAAAAGAGGATAAATGTTTGAGTCTCCCTGATTGTCATCAAATATTGTGCCTTGATAATTTGGTTCGTTTAACATTCCGTGATGATCCAAACCGAAGTGAAAGTAGGTCTGCCCAAGTTTGTACTCTTCCTATGACCGTGAAGGGACTGCCTCTAGATGCGGCAATAACACAGAACTGGCATGACCCTTCAATCTGCAATGGTGGTACAGTGTGTCCTTGCAAGGCAAGCACCCAATTGTCACCTCAAGATCTAGACCCAACTCTCATTTCCTTAACTGAGCAAGAAAGATGTGAAGCGGATCGTTTTCGGAAGTTGTGTATATGGGGTCACCCACAGATCTGGGCAGCACTTACTGCAAACAGTAAGTTTAATTTAATGTAAAATACAGGTGTGCCTTGTTAAGTTTCATCTTATAATTTCCTCTGATTATGAATTTCATAAAGTTTGCTATTTTTGTATGCGCCAAAACATGAGTTTCATATGTTTTCAGCGCCCTGCTGCTGCCTCTAATAACTCAGGACAGTTTTGACATTTTAAATATCACTTTATCATACATAAAGCTGGAGGCGCCACCTGCAGCCTTTTTTTGCACAGCATTAATTTGATAGTGGGTTTGACCCTTCAACTGTATAAAGTGTGACTTCAATTTGGAGTATGAGCCTAGTCATTATGATCTGAAACAAGCCTTTGGAGCCCCGGGGATGCTATGCCTGTGTGAAGTATCGGTTATGAATAATAAAGATATTGGATATATATATATATATATATATATATATAAATTTCAAATAGACATGTTACAATGTACTGATTTTTCTTCTTCTCCACAGAATCAACCAAACAACTGATTGAGAATGCTGTTTCATTCAACAACTGTACAGAGATGGATGAGAGCCCCTCTGTTGCAAATGACTCAAACCCACTGATCAGTTTTCCAGGACCAGATGATGGCTGTATTACGGTAAATTTTAAAATATTTAACATTGTAACTTATTATTAGTTCTGTATAAAAAAAAATCATCATATTGTCATCTTATTATTCATATTACAAGCATATAGGAAGTCATGTCTAGGCTTTCAAATTGATAATGTAGTTCAGTTTCATCAATGACATGTGTCTCTCAGACTATACATTTACATAAGATATTTTATATTAATGAATAATGGTAAACCATTTCAAATTGGTGATATTACTTTTAACCTTGGTGACCCTGAAAGGTCAAGCTGAAGCTCATCGTTTTCAATCGACCATATCTCATTCAATATTAATGCTGAGATGGTCATTTGATGTTTGATAGTTTGAATGTTTTGTATATTAGACTGGTTCTGATGAGTAAATTTGACTACATTACAAGTTAATTAGTATGGCCTTTATTCAAACAGGGAATTGAAAACAGCACTGAATCGGAAGACCTGAACCAATCATTTAATTTGCTGACATTGAATTCATCTCCAAACCAACCCACAGTGAGTACGCAATATACATCTTGTTTAATGAACGTTCAGTACTTAAATCAATCTGATCTGAATCTGGTTCAAATCTGGTTAAAATAATTCATGATGTATCACTGACACAATGTAAATTAATGATTAAGCCTGTTTTTTTAGCTCAGCTGACTTTCAGTCTTGCTGAGCTATAGCGATCACTCTTTGTCCGTCGTCTCACTTTAACAACATGAAAAATAGCTTACTGAGAAGTGAATACAGCTGTTATTACACTAAAACAGTTGTATTGAAATATAATCCAAACATAGATATGCATTGCCAGGCTTATTTATTGTCCCCTGTTTCTTTGGCTAGGAGGATCGTGATGAAGAAAACCAGGGAATGGAGTACTTCTCTTCCCCTTGTCATGCCAAAAATATGCAAGAGGTTTGTATCATGTCTTACATATACATTGTGAACCTGTGAGCTCTAAGTGTCATGTGACAGGGTTGTATGTGTGTGTCGGGGGGGGGGGGGGGCTGGGCAGAATATTTTTCTCTCTTTATTAAGTTGAAGACATGACATTACCTGAATATATCATGTTCCAATAATTTAAATGAGTAACAGACATAAAGTGTGTTTTCATATTTACTCCTAACATAAGAAGCTAGGGATAATTGTTGGAAATAAAACAAATGCAACAAATGTTAAACTCAACACCTTTTTTATTGTGTTTCAGGAGAACACATGTGATGGCCGACAAATAGAGGTGGATGAGCAGCCAGATCTGGAAGCTATGCTTATGGAAACTGATATTGAACAATACAACTTGCCTGGTGAATTTTCATTTCATGAAAGAAACACAACAGCCCCATTCGATTTATCAGGAATTCAACCTTTAAGCGACACTCCAGATCGACAGTCTGCATCATCTGACCAAGTAAAGCTTACACAGACCAAAGACCTTGGTTTTGTCCAGTATCACCCACCTCCACTGCTGTGCCGACACCCACCACCTGCTATTGGAAGGGATGACAACATTTCAAAACTAAAGGAGATTCTAGATGAATTCCTGATCAAGGCTGGCCACTTTAGCCCTGGCCCTGCATCTACCACAAAGTTGATGAACAGGATTTTATTTGCTCCTGACAATAAGGTTGCAAATAACCTGTTTAAGTTGATGGACCAGAATGCAAAGTACAGAGCTTTCCTACCCGAGTTCCCTCTCCTGCATCTCAGGAAATCAAAAATAACTAACTTGATGAGTGGATACAAGAATGCTGGTTTGTTGCACCTCATTAAGTACATGCGGGACAGTGAGGATGAAGAGGACTGGACCAAACTTATATCTGCCTTAAATATTGACACTGCTACAAAGTATGTCAAAAGGGTGAACTTGGCTATCTGTGTTGCTCTGGTTGTCAAATTTCTGGAAATTTTACCTTCAGATGAGTCAACAACTCTACTTACAGACCTCCAAACAGGAAATATTTTGGACCTGGTTGAAAAGTGGGACTGCAGGTTTCAGAAATTTGTTCATGAAGGTAAAAAAGCTAACGCCACGTTTGCACTTCACATGGATTTATTAAAACACTGTGAGGAAGTTACTGCCATCTGGTTCTCTGAACCGTTAGGTGGACCATCAGGATACCACTTGTTACTAGCCAGTGTAAAGTCATCATTACCTTTTTCTTTCTTGAATGGAGCTTCATCATATGCTGCTTTCTGTACTCGTTTGCTATTTGAACATTATTCAGCAGGTTTCTTCCACCAACAGTTGAAAATGGCCTTGTACACAACACCACACAAGGGAAGTAAAGGAAACCTTGGCCTGGACACTCAAAGAGAGATGGACCATCGTGATGCGCTTAAAGGATTCAGACCTGGTGCTACAGTGAAGTCTGTGCTCCCCAGAATGTCCCTGGTTGACACCTTCTGCATGATACGTGAACAACGCATGAAACACATTAATGATACAGATGTACATTACCAAAGCAAGGATACTGGAGGTGTACAGGATAATTTAAAGTTTGGTCAGCTTAGCCAGACGGATATTGAGCATATACTTCCAGTTGTTTCAATTATCATCAGAAGGGATGGGCTTAACATCAAAAGTGACCCTGTACCAAAAAATGTATACACCAGGATTCCGTCAGCTTTACCACCTACCATACTAGACAAGCTAACTTATGATGCAGGTGTTTTTCTCATTCACAGATATGTGCAGAAGGAGGGCTTATTTGGTGAGGTAATGTGTAAATCTGCAGACACAGTGAACTGTCCTCGCCCACTCCTTGCAAAATTGAAAACAGGTAAAAGCGTCACTGTAAGAAGAGCAATAATTACTATGAAAGAAAATGACACAGGTGTGCCAGAGAGGGACATAAAAGAGAAGAAGAGAAAAGCACTTGTTGCTAGGAAGAAAAAAGAAGTTGACTGTCTTGTATCTCAGATGAATTTGTGCCAAGCACTAGTCAAGCCAGACTGCTCAAAGCCAAAAGTTGCTAAGGCGCAAATGATACAGAAAGCACTGACAAGTCTGCTGGATAAGATTGTAGGCCCAAATAACCAGAATGTGAGCAGAGATGAAGTTTTCCTGGTTCACACCAAACAGATCCCGCAAACAATGTCAGATAGTGTGAAAATAGTTACGATGGAATTTGCTGGAGTGAAATTTAAATCAAAAGCAGGATCAGGTGAAGAATACTTGCAACATGTGCAAAATGGAATCCTGAAACGTACTTTGGGAACTTATAAATGCGCATCGAAAATTGTGGTGTGTGAGGAGAAATACCAATTTACTCCAGATGATTTCAAAGCTGAAACAAGATCACAGAGAGTAGCCAAAAAAAAGAACTCAATCGCTCATCTGAAGTCAGGAGAAGAAATCTTAAGCTTAGACAACTATGCCACAGCTTCAATTGTGACCACATCTGAGGGCAAGACATTAATAAGTAAATTTCTTGCTGAGAATGTTTCATCTCTAAATGTTGGAAAGTCAGTCGAACTGTATATTGACAGTGAACTTTACATGCGAGGATGTACTTGTGAGGCCGAGCCAGGTGTGGGATGTACATGTCAGCTTTACACAATACCTGTGAAAGCAACTTTTCAATCAAATGGCTTAGAAAAGGTCGAAGAAATTAACACAGTTCACCAGAGGAAGGGAGAAGCTGAGATGTCTCAAGCAGACTGGCTTCTTACATTTCTTCCTGACCTTCAAGCAGGAGACAGCATTGCAAGTATAGTCACCTCAGGTGACATTGATGGTGTCATCATTCACATGTTTCTTGTTTCACACAAATGGCCAAGAGATGATAATGGCAAGTTTATTCATCAAGTGTATGTTGTATTGCAAAAACCAATGGGCTATTTGGATATGTACTGCATAACAAAAATGGTTGAAATCCTGGAAGAGCATTACATGGATACACAGATTTGACTCAAAGTGGCCATGACTTTATGTCTTGGTGGTAATGACTTTTTGCCAAAATTTCACGGACAGTCACATTCAAAAATCTTGTCTGCAGTGCTTGAAAATGAAAGATTTCTCTCCAGTTTGTTTGTATTCAATAATGCGGATAATACGGGCCACATAAATGTTTCAGTCTTTTTAGATATGTTGAAAGTTTTGTATCTGCCATGTACCTTTGACCACAACAGAATGTCATTTGAAGAGGTGAGACAATTCACAATCAGGAGACCAGTGAAACCTGCAAATAAAGAGGGGGAAATCAGAAACCCACAAACATGGCTTCCTCCAGAAGATGTTATTTTACATGTAGCTAAGCTTGTGGATTGCCAGATTGAATATTTATTTACCGCTGGGAATCATGAATCCAAACTTCCAGATTTTTTTGCAAAAGGCTGCTTAGTAAAGAATCTGTCTGGAGAAGTGGAATATTATTTTGGTGAGCACACCCATACTGACAATATTAAAGACACCCTATGGAGCAATGAGAAACTCTGGGATAAAATGCTGGAGGTCAAAATTCGTAAAGCCGGAAGCCAAAAAAGACAACTTGAAATTACACCACAGAAGGGTGCCAGGCGCAAAAGTGGGAAATGGCTTCCGAAGGCAACGTCCACCCCCCACAAGTTTAACTAGTGAACAAAAAAAAAAAAAGTAAACTTACTACGATAAGTATCATCAGCAAACAGTAATCTACCTAACTAAAATCAGTATTATAATTAACATATAAAGAAAGTACTCTTTCTGACAGTCTGCAGTACACAGATAATGCCTGGTTTGTTTCACATTGCATATCATATTTTCCATCATGATTGAAAAAAAAATGTGGTGACTATTGTTTAAATATGATGATCATAATGTTGGAACACATTTAGTTCATGTTTTATTATCACAAATGTCTGACTTTTGTTTATGTGTTATGACCATTTTGATTGAAAACAGATTCTGGTAACACCCCCCCCCCCCCCCAAATTTGTAATGACTATACTTTTGTTTAGTGTGGTTTCCGAAGATTTTTGGTCCTTGGAAGCTTGGTAACCCCAACTTCTCCCCTTGGAAGTGAGGATATTTTTTGTATATAGTCCCAAATATATTTATTATTGGTTAAGTGTAATGGTCAAAGTTAGTGAAAAATATTCAGTTGACAACTGCTTGTGTTTTATTGGCATGATTTTTAAACAAATCTTGATTACTCAGGTTGCTTTTGTTTTTCGGGCATGATTGTTTAACTTTCTCAGGTGACTATTGTTTATATGGTGATGACTTTATAAGTTACTATAACTTTAAATAATGTAAATATTATCTATATGTTTTGAGTCTTGAATAGTTGGCTACAGAGAATACTTATTATTAATGTGGTATGACAATGATAAATGGATTGCTACGATTCAGGTGACTATTGTTTACATGTCATGACTGTATTATTTGCAAATATATGATGTAAGATAATTGTTTTGACATATGTAATAAGATGGATCCCCACAACAACTATATCTGCTCTTTTTGTAAGTCATATTTAGCACAGATAAAATTAATTTATATAGAAATGGATTAAAATGACATCATTTGAAAGGATTTTCCGTGCTGAGGCATCTAGAATGCCAACTTTTCCAGACACCTGATAGCACATGGATTTCTGTAAATAAAATAATTTTAATTTAAACCAGCGTTTTTGTTTAAAATCTTCTTACCTTCGTAACCCATCCATCCTATCCCTGTAATCTTTACTTGATGGGTAATAAAGGAATAGTAGAGTTAACCCACCCACCCATCTATACCTGAGTATACATCAATGGAAATTTACCTAGAATGTTGTAAAAATGCTTGAAAACAATTAAATTGAGTGCCAGTGTGGATTGTATGCCAGTGCCCAGCAGAAAGTTGTCCTCACTCAGTGTAAACATAACAAAACAAGGCTGACCAGACATCTGGAGCTGACCCCATCTGATATGTAACCTTAGTAGCATACTATCAGGGTATCCCTGTCAGGGAGGTGATTAAGCAATAAGCACAGAGATCGCCCCCCAGGCTAATAGAGCAGGGTGATTTGGGCCTGTGGGTAAGACTGTATAAGCATGCCGAATTTCAGGTGAATTAGTCAAACCACTGCAGAGATATGCGTGATTTTAACCCAAGGCAGACAAACAGATGGACACTGTGCAAACATGGTTGCAGGTGGCGCCACCATTTTTTGTGTATGTTATAGAGCTCTCCAAGGGCTACATTTGTGCAAAAAAATTTTCCTGATCGGTCAAACGGTTCCTGAGATATGAGCTTGGATGTCTGCAGCGTAAACGTGATTGTAGGTGGCGCCACCTGTCATAAAATCAGAAAAGCTATCCAGGATGTATACGCATGCCAAATTTCAGGTGAATTAGTCAAGTCACTGCAGAGATATGAGTGATTTTAACCAAAGGCAGACAAACAGATGGACACTGTGCAAACATGGTTGCAGGTAGCGCTACCATTTTTGGTGTAAGTTATAAAGCTCTTCAAGGGCTACATTTGTGCAAAAGAATTTTCCTGATCGGTCAAACGGTTCCCGAGATATGAGCTTGGATGTCTGCAGCGTAAACGTGAATGTAGGTGGCGCCACCTGTCATAAAATCAGAAAAGCTATCCAGGATGTATACGCATGCCGAATTTCAGGTGAATTAGTCAAGTCACTGCAGAGATATGAGTGATTTTAACCCAAGGCAGACAAACAGATGGACACTGTGCAAACATGGTTGCAGGTGGCGCCACCATTTTTTGTGTATGTTATAAAATTTTCCAAGGGCTACATTTGTGCAAAAGAATTTTCCTGATCGGTCAAACGGTTCCCGAGATATGAGCTTAGATGTCTGCAGCGTAAACGTGAATGTAGGTGGCGCCACCTGTCTTAAAATCAGAAAAGCTATCCAGGATGTTTACGCATGCCGAATTTCAGGTGAATTAGTCAAGTCACTGCAGAGATATGAGTGATTTTAACCCAAGGCAGACGAACAGATGGACACTGTGCAAACATGGTTGCAGGTGGCGCCACCATTTTTGATGTATTTTATAAAGCTCTCCGAGGGCTACATTTGTGCAAAAAAATTTTCCTGATCGGTCAAACGGTTCCCGAGATATGTGGGTTTATGTGTGGAAACAGACGCACAAACGGACGCAGAGCGCAGAGGAAAGGTCAGAGGTCAAAACAAAATCGGGGCGCAGCAGTTCACATGTGACCAGAACATAATCCCGGGTTTCGGAAAATTCCGCCCAGCGGTTACGGAGGAGTTCTCCGGACACCTACGCGGCGGCGGCGGCGTGCAGCTGAAAACATAGTATCCGCAAAACTCTGTTTTGGCGGATACAATAACACCCTGTGACCTACAAGCTACTATTCCTGTTATTCACCCTCTATTCACCCAGACCAGAAGGTCTGGACCCTCTTCCAACTCCATCCTCAAACCAGTTTTGCGGACGCGATCAACCCATCCTCTTTTCCCGACGTGGGGACCCTTTAAGGTGTGATCTCATTGGTCGTTTTGGTTTTGACTCTTTCCCCATTTACCAAAAGCCCAGGTCCGGCCTAGATATAACAACATCGTTTTTGTGTTGTTACCCACCTTTCGATATATGTACCGGATTGATTCGCTGGTGTAGTGATAATGAAATCAATACAGGTATGGTTTGGTAAAGCTTTATGCGTTTCCAGCTGGACTCTTTCAGGATTAGACATTGATCATCCTTGGTTGGACCACTCCTTTTTAAAAATTCCCGATCCTCCCCTGAATATAATAGGGTCTCAAATCATATGACATGTTTCCAACATAAAATGTATTTTACAATATTTGACCATAATTCAAAATAGGAAAATTTGCACCCTCCCCCCCAAGACCCTTCTCCCTTGCAAGGTAATGAAATACAAAGGATCTGATTCAAATCCAAATTGCGCAGACTCGAACTTTAAAGAGTACTTCTCTGATGTTAAGGGATTGTTGGGAGTCAAATTCTGACCTCCATAATTTACCGGGGCTTTTAGATGGCACAAAATCTCGTACAAAAGGGTTCATTTTTGGTGATACTTTGACTTTGTGAGAAGTCCCCTGCCGCAGATGGCATACCGTTGTCCCATAATGCTGCTGTCAACACATACGTTGCCTCCAGTTGGCCAGGTACAGACTCAAGGAAATTCAAAACCACCATAGAAACGCAGGAGTGTGAGTCGGCCTTCACTTTCCGGTATGCACCCGGTTCAGTATCAAACAAGAAAATTCGTGGAATTAATGTCCCTCGCTTTATGATCTTGTTGTCTTTCATGCTAGATCAGTAACCAAAATTATGACATGTGGAGAAAATCTTGAGGGCACATGAAAACTTAAACAGATGCACTATGACATGTGAAGACATCTGCAGGCATACGTAAAAACTAAAACACATTGAGAAATTGGACCAAACTTTGATAATTTTGTTTTTCAGCTGGAGAGAATTATTTTTCAGATAGACACTCCAAAACCAATCCAAACCAATGAGAGCATTCACTGACCCAAATTTAAATGAAATCTGATAATATTTAGGAAATTTATCGCACCGAGACGAAAAAAAACCTGACGGACGGACAGACAGTGACAGAAAGACAGAAGCTGGACACTCCAAAACCAATCCAAACCAAGGTAAGCATGAGATCAATCACTGACCAAAATTTGAATAAAATTGGATTATATTTAGGAAAGTAATCGCACGGAAACGAAAACCTGACGGGCGGAGAGACAGAAAAGCACATGGTGTTGAGTTGTATATATTACAGCGGGCTTCGGGGGAGGTCCATGATAAATCTCCTTGGAAACCTGTAATTAGGTCTCTGTTACTTATATCCTGAGAGCTATAATGCCTGTAAATACCCCTCAGTATAATTAAAAATTCGATACAAAACCCACAGTTTCTTATGCAAACTATGAATCCATCGCCGTAATTTTTTTTAATGCACATTCATCATGGACTGTTTCAACAGTTTCTGCAGACTGGTGGCACAAGCTGGACTTTATTTTTCGAATTTTACGCATTATTCATCTCTATTTTTGAAAACTTCAAAGATGTGGTCGTCCGTTATGAGGACACATATCGTTATCATTGCATCTAGAATCTTCTAAGTTGACTTACAGAGAGGTCCATGAAAAATCTCCTTGGAAACCTGAAATAAGTTCCTTGTTATCCATATCCTCCGAGCTACGCATCAGTTGAATGGGGATAACGCCTACAAAATTGGGCATTCAGATCATTACATTCCTTTTGTGAATGTCTCCCTACTCGGCTGAGCTTCATGACCACTGGGTCACTTGTAATCATACAATAAGCACTTTTTGAGAAAAAAATTGTGATAAAAACAATAAATACAATTCGCCCGAGTATGGATCCTTGAGTTACCCCTTAGTAGATGTCTAGCATACTATTTATGTTTTGTTTTAACTTTACACATTGCTTCCTGTTTGTCAAATAACACACACACACACATATATGTCAAGAGCTGATTTCGATAAACCATATGCATGAAGTTTCTGCAACAGTAAGTGATGTGGAGGCAATCAAAAGCCTTTGACATATCCATAAGAATAGCTGCAAGATATTCATTTTCATCGAGCACCAATTTCCAATCTTGAATAACTATTTAAAAAAAGTAGTTGACACCCAAACCCTGATTATGCAAAAATGCACTCCATTTAATTGATTTTGAAAGAAAACAACCAGTCATCGATTTAATCGATTAATCAGCCATACATGTTACAGTAAATGTGTAAAATGAGTTAATTTTTAAATTGCTTGAAATTTTCAGTCAATGAGAATGATGAGAATAATCACAGTTAAACTGAAAAAAGTTCAATCAGTTTATTAAATTTAAAATGACAAATATTTAAGTAATATTCAATTTGTTTCATATATCTCGCTGTAACAAAATAGTGACATATATTGTGATATATTATACATCATATTGTACAGTATAATGTTTCACGTACCGGTAACAAAAATGTTCTTATGTATTGATTCTGATTCTTGCAGAAGTCATTTATCTTGTTTTGTAGACACAGAAAGCTAACTAATTATCTCTATATATATATTACACATTAGAGTGAGTCGCCTAATTGTAACATTGAATAGAAAAATTTTACATATATAAATAAATAATATAATATTGATTAACATGAAAATTTTGTATTAAAAATAAACTATTGTGTAAAATAAGTATAAACAATTTTAAAAATTTATATATAAAATAACGTAATTTAAATTTAAACGTAAGGTCTTGAAATATAGAAATAAAACAGTTCAGAATGTTTCAATGAATATGGTGTTATGTAATAATGATGATATGTATTTTCGTTTTTATTATTATTATTTTTATTATTAAATATTAAGGAAATAATAATAATAATAACAGTAATAATAAAAATAATAATAATTATAATCATCTTCATTATAAAAAGCTAATAAAACTATATGATAAATATCAAGAAGTAATAACGGCATGGGAACTAAATTCCTAAACCTATTATACAATATGCTGAATAATAGAATATAATATTTTAAAATGTTATATTAATCAATACAATAACATATAAATGGGTTAAATATTATATTGAACACAAAATCATGTTGCATAGAATGATTTAAAATAAAATACTTGAACACATTTTAATGTAGCTTTATCTGTTTATTGAACTTAATGGCTTATTCGGTAAATTAAATAAAATATACAAGTATATCATACAATCCAATATTACAATCTGATATTTTATGGAAGTATATTTTAATAATAAGTCGAATACTATATTGAAAATTAATTTTAATTAATATGCATTTCTACATTTAAACATGTACTGATCTATATGAATATATCTACAATTTTTATATTTTATAAAATCATACTGCATTTTTTTCATAAATAATTATTTAGGGCACTTTGTTAAAAATTAAGACCGTTTCTGTCCTTCGACCTCCAAGTTTTATGACAATCTCGTCTAGATTCATGCTGTGTACCCGGTAACCTCGTCGTGCGTGTAGCCGATCCGAAAGACGGACGATGTGCATGTTATGAGGAAAACATTGATCCCAGGTGTCTGCATGTCAAGTATGCAGCACAGTTAGTAGTTACAGCTCACCAAGAAGACTCATTTTTTTAGAAAGGTTGGTAGATGAAACCGTCGTAGCAAATATTCAGCTTATGTTTTACCCCTGAATTACTGTAACGTAAAGGGGTGTCCTATAAACTGGCTCTGTCTTAAACCCGGAAATGCGCGGAGAGATGGAGAATTCGCGGAGAATTCGAATGATACTTTTAAATGCACATTGAAACCACTTAAAATATCTAACTGTATTACTCTTAACATATTGAGCACCTTAAAGTGACCAAAATAATAAAAAAATCTATACATATTAAGCAATTTATGCTCAACAATATAGAGTCGCCTTGGAGTGAATGCATTAAGCAAAATGTATGTTATAACACCCTGCTGAGTCACCAGCTGACAGATCTTTTGACAAATTTAAATCGCAAACACTTAATGTTTCAACATTTTTTTGTGCAAACCTAACAAAACAATGCAGGTGTATCAAATTTACAGGTGGTAAACGAAATATGTTATAAAATAAATCATACATTCACCTGGACCCAGTTGTTGGACCTTTGTTTGTAAGCAGAGCCACAATCGGGTCTAACATTATCCCACATTTATAAATAGATAAAAACACTCACCATTGATAGTGTATACACTCAATTTACATGCACAATTTTATAAAAGTTGAAACACAAACATTCCGCTTTATACATTAACAAAGATAGCACCTGTAAGCTAATGAATCAACTTGGCAGTAGGATTAAATAAAAGAAAAGAAAAATATAGTAAATATATATTGTTATCACATTTAAAGATTTGTATGTTTCTTAGTCTGTACAAAATAAACCACACTTCTTCCTGACCATAACAATACATAGTACAATAATAATTAAAAAATGAAAAATATATCACAAGGTACTTATACATTTTGTTGTGGAATTCACACCTGTGATACAATCACAGTTGTGGGAATGACGTGTACAATAACTGGTGGTGCTAAATATGAATTTTGTCCAGTTTTTTTTTTTCCATCCATGTATCATCGGAAATTTGATGCCTTTGATGCCAACATTTTGCAGGGCTGTCACATCAGGATTGATTCCATGCCTAACTTTATCGGTGCCTCTTGGAATCTGTGTATAATTATTTATCGACGATTTCTCTAATTATTTACCATATAGACTCTGGGTAAATATATTATATTTAAGTATTTTGTTAAATCTGTATAAAGTAATGATTTCAAGGGTTATTTATTTTTTTGTAGCTGAGATTTCCAGGAGATAAGAAAACGCAGTCCGATAAGACCAGACAGAATGGAGGCTTACATTAAGAAAGAAGACAACACAAATTGCTTTCAAAATAATACAAATCAAGAATCATCTTTGGAAGAAACATATAAAATTAAAAAGGAATGTTTGGATGAGGGTATGACTGAATCATGTGATCATGATTTAGAAAATGAAAATATAAGCAGTTGTTTTGATAAAGATCAGGTGATAAAAGAGGTGAGCTGTAAATGTGAAAAAGAAAGAACTCCTTTAATTAATGGTCGAGATGCAATAAATTCATCAGAAGAAAAAGAAGACAATTCAGTCCATGTTTCGACTGTGATATCTGATGGGAATGATGGAGCCCAAGTCTATGAAATCGCTAATAAAGAGCATATGAGTACAGCGATTGCAGAAGATGGTTTGAGGCAACATTCCCTCGCTACTGGAACCTTGATCTCACACGCCGGGCTATGTGCTGAAAGCACAAATGAAGGCATACTTAGAGTTGAAAAACCAATCAAGAGTGAGGAAAACTCATTGGCTCTAAAGAAACCACAAAACAACCGGTTCAGGGCACAAACTATTCCCTTCAGGTGTGAACATTGCGGAAAATACTTCACAACCAATCATTCCCTGGTGATACACATCAGAACACACACTGGGGAGAAACCATATAGCTGTGCCTCGTGTGGAAAATGTTTTTATACTAAAGAAAAAATGAAGATACACTTCAGGACACATACAGGTGAAAAACCATTTTTATGCGACCACTGTGGAAAACATTTTTCTCAGAAAGTGGTTCTGAAACAACACATGATGACACACACCGGAGAAAAACCATTTAAATGTGAGCATTGTGATAAACGTTTTATCACCAAGAAAGAATTGAACACGCATAACCGGACACACACTGGGGAGAAACCATACAAGTGTGATTCATGTGGTAAAAGCTTCAAGCGGAAGGCAAATTTGACACGACATATAATGATGCATACCGGGGAAAAACCATTTAATTGTGAACAATGCGATAAAAGTTTCATCACCAAGCAAGAAATGAAAAAACATACCCGGATACACACTGGAGAGAAACCATACAGCTGTGCCTCATGTGGAAAATGTTTTTGTACTAAAGATAAAATAAAGGAACACTTCAGGACACATACAGGTGAAAAACCATTTTATTGTGAGTGGTGTGGGAAAACCTTCAGTCGGAAGGTATATTTGAAGCAACACATAATGACGCACACCGGAGAAAAACCATTTAAATGTGAACATTGTGATAAACGTTTCATCACCAAACAAGAATTGAACACGCATACCCGGACACACACTGGGGAGAAACCATACAAGTGTGATTCATGTGGAAAATGTTTTAAATCTATAAGTCAAAGAAAGGTACACTCCAGGACACATATTGGTGAAAAACCATTTAAATGTGAACGCTGTGGAAAATACTTTTCTCGGAAAGGGCGTCTGAACAGACATGTGCAGAGACACCATGGGGAAACATGGTAGTGCTGCAGGCACAGGGAAACACGCTAGTGAAATATTTATTTGGCCACATTTGTAAATGCTGATAATAAAATAAACATCGTGCAAAATTATGATGGTTCTAGAATTTGTGAGGGATGTTTTTCTAATGTTGATCTGATTGGTTTGTGTTCCGTTCTGGAACATGGGTGGATTGGGGAAAGGGAGGTACAAGGGATGCGTGTCCCCCTTTTCGACATAATGTCTCTGGGAAATAGTAGAATAAGCAATTATTTAATGTGCCATTACTGCCAAAATTCCCATAATTGGTCTATGCTATTGTTCTACCCTTAACCCTCCCTCTCGCTTCTCAAATCCTGTATCCTTACCTCCAGAAAATATATAGGAATGTTTGATGAGAAACTGGTAATTGTATCCCCAGACAAAGTCGGGGGATACTATGTTTCCATGACGGTCCCGCCGCCGCCGCTTATGAATCTTGTTGGCGCGATAACTCAAAAAGATATTTCACAGATCTTTACCAAACTTGGTATATGTATAGATATGGGTGAGAGGACGACGCCTATTCAAACTGAGGTCATGACCTTTACTAAGAGGGTGCCCTTGAATATGTCCAATTTTGGGGAAAATCACACAAATTCTTAAATATCTCAAGAAATCTTGCATGGATTGAACCCAAAATCAAGTTGATCGAAGATCATGGATAGGGTTGTCAAGTTCCACAAACTGGTGGCGCCACCTATTATTCTCTACTTGTTTTCGTGCCTTTTAATACCCCCAGAATTGCCGCTTGGCAGTACTGTGAGCATTATAAGTAAAAAAAAAAAAAAAAATGGACAGATTTCTTTTATATTACGCATATACATAGATATGGATTATGGGATGATGTTTATTTAATTTGGGGTCATGATCTTTCCTATTAGAGTGGCCTTGACCTTGAATATTCCCATATTTGGTGTCATTCACACAAAATCTTTAATATCTCAGTAAGGGATACATGGAATGATCAAAAATCAAATTGACCGAAGATCTGGGATAGCTTTGTCTTTTGCAGAAGACAGGTGGCGCCGCCTTGTGTCGTTTTCTTGTTAAAATGATGTTAACGCAATAACTTTGTATGAATTTGAGGTACAGTCCCAAAGCCACAGGTTTGATGCATCTTACGAACGGCTAGGTCAAGCTCGAATACATTTTGGTGCCGAGACTAATATGTGTAACTCAGGGGTAGGGGTGGGGGTTTGCATTGATGTTGGCGACTCGTATGATTTTCAAAGGATAAAACAAAACAACATGGCAAGGTAAGTTTTAATTCACCAAATGATCAAAAGGTCTGTCCAAATGTGAAAGGGTATTAAAACTTGTTGAAGGCATGATCGTACTTCCAGACCATTGGGGTATATATTGTACTAGTACTACAGGCATGGAGATATGGGTGTACACCCTAGGCCCTTTACATGGAAAAGTGCCTTTACCCCCCTCACACACACAAACATACACTTTGGCCCACACAAGGCTGACTACTTTTGCATACGGGCGTTTAAGGGCAGGTCCACTTACAGTGTTGGAGGGATGTATCCATTAACAGTATATCTGGAATATCCTACAGGACAGGTGGCAGTATAAAATTTTCTATGTAACATCTATAAAACATCTGAAGTCAGGGCCTCTTTTAGACAATTTTGAAAATAAATTCTGATATTAAACTTATTTTTTCACAAGAGTTTGTTCCTTAAGACAAACTAAACCAAGAAAATGGAGTCTTTTTCTCCTTTTTCAAGCATTCTGGCCCGAATACGGTGAAGCCCGAAATAACCCCAAGCGATCCATAACAAGAGTTTAGACATGTCAGTTCTACTGGAGATTATGCTTTACAAACATAAAAATCAAATAACGGGGTGTTTTTGATGCTTCATCACATGATGGCTAGAGCCAACCAGAGAAAGCCAGACCATTCACTACTCTATTCCAGGTGTCGTGTATATAAATAAGACCACGTGACCTACAAGCTAACTGTCCTGTGATACACCTTCTATTCACCCAGACCAGAGGGTCTGGACCCTCTTCCAATTCCGTCCCCTTTTCAGTCGTCACGAAGTTTTTTAAGGGATTCAAACCAGTTTTACGGACTCGACCATCCCATCCCCTTTTCCAGACATGAGGACCCTTTTAGGTGTTCTCATTGGTCTTTTTTGGGTTGGACCTTTCTCCGTTTACCAAAAGCCCAGGTCCGCCCTAGATATAACAATATTGTTCTTTTGTTGTAACCCACCTTTGGATATATTATGTACCAGAATGTTCCTCAGGTTCAGTGAGAATGAAATCAGTACAGGTATGTTTTTTAAAAGATTTATGCGTTTCCGGCTGGCCTTTTTCAGGATAAGTCACTAGGCCTCCTTGGTTGGACCACTCCTTTCCTCGATCCGGCCCTGAATATAATATAGTCGCAAATTATGTGACATGTTTCCAACATTTCATTAAATGTGCTTTGCAATACTTGACCATAGCTCGAAATAATAAGAAAATTTGCCCCCCCACCCCCGACCGTACTCCCTCGCAAAGTAACTAAAATAAAGGGACTGATTCAAACCCACATTGCGCAGACTCGAACTTTCAAGAATACTACTCTGATGTTCAGGGGTTGTTGGGAGTCATATTCTGAACTCCACAATGTACCGGGGCTTTTAATTACCCAAGCGGCGTAGGTACTATTATATATGTAGTGAAGAGGACAATGTTGCCTTTCAAGTGTGTTGGATAAGAATTGTTTCAAGGCAAGCTTAGGCAATGTGCTAAGAGAGTGCAGACCTCCGTCAAAGGCAGCTAATTACCCCTATATTACATTGCAACATTTTTCCTTTTAAAAATCCTGGATCCAGATGTTGAAGATGTTGCAAGCACACTCAAGATATATATGCTGCCACCTGGCATGAGATCAGTTAAACAATAGGCAGCTCATAAAATGGAGATTCCTTTAGATTAGAAAGGATCATTTCCGAACGGTAATTCACTCGCGTCCTCTCATGAATTCTGCATGATCGACCCCTCTATAATCAGGCGAAAAGTAAATCTTGCATATAGCCATATAATCCATTTTATTTCAAGCAATTGTATACAGGACATAGTTTCAATAACAGAATGTGTTGTTCAGTAGCATCCCTGTCTTCGGTGGTAAATTTGGTCTCACCCACTCAATGTATTTTTTATCCTAATAAGATGTTATTTCTGATGATATATGAATTAATATAAATGTCTAAAATATAAAATATTTCTACACACTTCAGCAAGTGCATTATTTAAGCACTAAATCAGATCTGGAGAAAGCCATGTTTCAAAAATAAATCATTGCCGAAAAGGTTTCAACTAATATTGAATTTTTTTATTTGAAATTGAAGGATAGTGTTTTTTTTATTAAACAAAATATTAAATTTCTGATTTAGGTTTGCATGAAACGAATAGATCGAATGCTTTTATTTGGATTTATGTTATTAATAATAAGAAAATTAATTAAAACTTTCATAGCTACACAAAATTTTATAAAGTTCTAAATTTAAAAGACAATATTTTGTAATTCATGGAGTCTGTATGTAAAGTATTTATTAAAATGCCTTTTAAAAATGACTGATATTCATCTTGCGATATTTATATATTAATGAAGCATTGCTTGTCAATGGTTCAGATGATAATAATAATAATAATAATAATAATAATAGTTTTATTAACAAATATTATTTTATTATATTATGGTCTATATTGAAATGATCTAATTGCGTGAAAGATTTATACTGTTAAACTTCAGAATTACAACCACCAATCATACATTTTTATTTTCTAATGAGTTAATCAAAGCTAGAGATCTATGTATCTCGCAAGAAAAAAAAGATAGGCTTCATAAAGAGTTATAAAACCGTGTCGCAAACATTTCTGGCCTGGTGTGATCATCCGTGAACGACCTGTATTTGTTTCATCTTCTTTCTTTTACTAATTAGGGATGAAATGCATTGGCTTGCGCCCGACCCTACCATATTTACTCCGCAACCTGAAAACCTCTCACAGAACAGGTGTT
This sequence comes from Sipunculus nudus, assembly GCA_026874595.1. Classification (NCBI taxonomy): domain Eukaryota; kingdom Metazoa; phylum Annelida; class Sipuncula; order Golfingiida; family Sipunculidae; genus Sipunculus; species Sipunculus nudus. The sequence continues at coordinate 46,391,198 of CM049321.1, forward strand.
TAGTGTGGAAGGTGACCCCATGACATCAGTATAAATATTCATGCACTTGCGAGCTGTTCTAAGTTGGTACATTGGCTCCTCTGTGCAGAACGAAACATTACTGCGAGGGGCAAGAAAGGCATAAGTATCGACCATCTCTGCGGTGTTGTTAAGCCTCACCTTAAAAGGAATGATGGCGATTGTTGCGTCACCGGCTCCCGTAAAACTAGCATGGTTGCCAGTTTAACTAACATTTGTTACTTCCGTGTCAAGGTTAACATTTTGTGCAGTTGGGAGATTGTTTACCTTCACCGACTGATTTGAAGCATCAAACTGTTATTCTGTCGGATGCGGACCTTCGCACTTTTGGGATGATGCCATGTAACGACAGAGCCTTTTCTGATGCCCTGATTTATGACAACCAAAACAAAGGCATTCTGACTTTAAGAAGTCAGTTTTTTTTTCGTGTTGTATTTTGTCTGAAATTGTGTCACATTATTGCAAGGCATGAGTGGCCGCATTACCATAAATGCAGGGTTTGACCACTCAACTCTTAAATACATGTTGACTACATATAACCATGTTGTTAACTGGACCCTTTTCCCTGCTGGCCTCAAGTTCTTCCTTTCTTTCCTTTGTAGTTTCTTTAATAGCATAGCTACTATTTGGTCTTACCACTGACACTGTTTTGGAATTCTTTCCGAAACTAGAATGTACAGATTTCATGTCGGTTAGAGCATCCCGACCAAAGGTTGGGTCATTCAATTTCTTGGCTTTTTGCTTGACAAATACCACTAAATGATGGAATTTAACTGACCCACATTGATCTCGTCCCTTTGAGCTACATTTCTCCACCTATCATGCATTGAAGTAGGTAATTTACTGGTCTCTGTATATTTTCTAGGTACTCTATGACTTTGGCTTCCTCAATACTACAAATGGCCCTTTAACATTCAGTGAGAAATATTGAACAGTCATTCAAAGTTTTGGAACGATCTGCTTTGATATTAAATCAATTAAAACCCTTTTGATAAAGGCGTTCGCTACGACCTCATTGATTCAATAGCATCTTGGAACACCCTGAGAGCAGCTTCATATGCCTGCTCCTGATTAAATAGCGAAACCCTCTAACTGCTCTCTGAGCTTCCCCTTCAGTAGACTGTTCAAGATAGCTAATATTCTCATAGGCACTATTTGTAAATGTCCATATTTTGGAATAGTTAAAGTACAGTGGAATAAATTGCCTCATGAATCTCTGGTATTCTAGTGGATCACCACTGAAATTCTTTATCTCTGCTGCTGGCTTTCTCAACTAAGATACAATTGGCCACAAATTAGCCTGGCCATTAACACCAGGAACTTGGTGCTTGATGTACAGGGATTGTAATGATAGCCTTGCTATCAATTGTATTTGTGGGCCCTGGGTAAACAAAATGTTCTGTGTATCAACTGCATTGAACCATCCATATTATTTGAAACATTAAATCTGACATCTCTACCAGAAATAGGAACAGAGTTCAAAGGATTATTTACATAATCAGCAGATGAAATATTGCGATTAATCCTTTAAGCATCCTGAGTTTGAATTAAATTACTTGACCTATGAAAAAACCATGATCACTACTGTCTTTCTGACCTCCGTGAACTCTCCTGCTTGAAAATGGCACAAAATCTTGTACAAAAGGGTTCACTGTTGGTGATACTTGGACTTGTGAGAAGTCCCCTGCCGCAGATGGCATAGCATTGTCCCCCAATTCTGCTGATGTAGGCCCAGGTGTCAACACATACGTTGCCTCAAGTTGGCCAGAAACAGACCCAGTGATGTTCAAAACCACCTTAGAATCACTAGAAATGTGTGAGGTAGCCTTCACTTTCCGGTGTCAGGGTTCATACACTTCGAACAAATCAAAATTTCATGACTTTTCATGACTTTATTTAGGACCTGCGACAAAAAAAATAATGACCTTTTCCTCGTCATATTGACACGTAATTCATACTTAGGGAACTGACACTGCAGATCATCCTTGATCATTTAGATATGAAGAATATATCTGAAAGAATACATATATAGTTAATATATTTAAGAGTCATTATTGAAAAGCTGTGGACTTATTTTTATTTTCCTCTCATTTGTTAAAGAATATTTGCAAAGGCTTCATGTTTAGGATATTAAACCATTAAAATTAACACATGGAATGATCTAGTCAAACCAATCTGGTTTAACCGTTCAGTCTCGCAAGGTGTTTTTGTTTAAATTTAAGATTTAATTTTTTCATGAAAAACTTTAATATTGAGAATAAAATATAGCATTTAACAAGCTCTCAAAACTGTCAATCAAATTACTTTCAAACACAAAGATGCAACAACCAAAGAGTACAAACGGGTAGTATCAGAAGACAAGCACTGTTTTAATTGATCATTTTTTACTTTTTACTTTGATATATTACTACTTTAAATTAATTAATTTAATGTTATGATTTAGTTTGATTTATGGCAGATTAAAGAAAGATCCTCATTAAGGTAATTAATATAAAGTTCTTAAATATATCCAGTGACACTGCTACTATGGGATGATCGTGAACGTGTCACTTTAAACTGAGTTCATGTCGGCATTTAATTCAACTATTATAACGCTTCTGATTACCAACGAAATAATTTGAATTATCATGTCCCTGGCTACATAATCATTGAATTTAATATGTTCTTAATTATTGTTTAAAAATACTGTAAAACTACACCTAAATAAGTGTTTGGCCTGTTCCTAAGCATTCAAGTCCTGTTATAATATTTCTCCCGCCATGAGGAACGGTTGCAACGGTGCGCATATTTACTCGCAGTGTACAAAATATGGCTTTGAAATAAGGCGCGTTGTAAGATTTGTTAAAAAAAATATGGGATATGGCAGTTAATTTTAACTTCCACGCAAATTTCGGATAGTTAAATAATACATATATAGAAGCATGCAAAATTTTTTGTACCGGAAACACCATCCAAGTTACCGGGGAGTAATTAGGCGGGAAAACTTTGGCGTCCATGGTGGTGTTTACTCATTCCATTGAAGTAGACCGTGGCCTTTTTTCTGCAAACATCCGTCATTACAGTTTCTTCGCCAATCCCCCATTTTTAAACCTTAAATATTTTAACTCTTGCTTTTTGCGATTGATTGATCCAGCCGGCTTGTGTATACATAACGTCCCGTCAGTTCTACTAACAGGAGTACGGCCGAATAAGTGAATATAGGTGTAGTCATTAACAGTTTCCCGCCAAACCATATGGCATACACAGGCTAAGAAATATGTAACACGTACATGCATGAGGCCTCATTGGCATTTTGGACAAGACTTTCATTCAAGGATATATAATATTAATCCGTTTTTGTCAAGTTATGAACCTTAAGAGATATACGAGTGCTTTGGTGTGTAAACATTATAAATTCACAATACATGGGAGGGCAGGTATTTGGCATTAACACTAGGTAGCCTCCTGGAAAATGGGATCGTTGTGATCTCTTGCTGGATAACAATATTGCCACCGTAATGACTTATATAGCAACATTCTATTATTTTTACATTTCCGAAAATGGCAGCCTGTTCTACTTGTCTTGCATTTTAAAATATGTTTTAAATTGCAATTTTAAATACACGACAGTTTTTCATCACTGAAAAAAATAAAAAAAATATATTTTTGTTTAATGGTAACGACAGTGACATACCTACCATTTTTATTCGTCTCATATACGTACCATTTTAAGCTTCTCTCCTGTGATGTCAAACCGCATTAGCACAAAACTCGCCATTCCCGTGATTGCCCCACTACAGAAAAGCTTATAATTTGTTTGGCTAGTATCCTACCAACAATATTCAATTCTTGAAATTGTGTATCTTGAAATCATGTTAAGGGGAATGAAGACTGCCCTGACATATTTTTATGAAAGTATTCGTAAGAATGGCATGAAAGCAATGGGGTGGGGGTTACATGTAAAGGTAGTTTTGATGTACGCTAAATCTTTGATAAATATAATATTGGTGATGCAAAATATTTTCAGACAGTAAGAAATTAGACCTGATGGTGGCGTAACCAATGACAATGCCTCCGGAGTTATATAGTTCTTTATTGTCAAATCCCCACTTCTCAAATAATTTGACTCAAACGGACCAAAACTGAAAGTCTCATACGACCAAAACGACTAAAAAGACTCTTTTTAAATATTGATTGTAAATAAAATAGAACAGTCTCATGAATATGAAACCAAAATACAAAGTACTGTAAAATACACACATGAACATTGTAGGCTTACAAACAAAATTACAAATAATGTTACAGATTATAAAGAATATCATCAGGTTACTTACATTTTCAGTTGCATGTAATTACATAAATGTAATCTTCCATTTCATTTTTACATACCGTTATTTCGTTCTTACATCAATCTCAACCAACAAATTTACTTCATAATGTGAATCCTTGTAGAAATGCTAATAATTTAGGAAAAACTAGAAATACTGTAAACGTACCATTTTGGTTTCCTTTCAGCATCCCCAAATCTGTCTTACATGTGCTTCTTTGCCAGCTCGCTTCTGACCTAATGCCGGCACTGTTCTCTATACAGGGCTTTTTAATACTTTACATTGACAGCGTTTATGAAATAAGCTGACTTCTGGTAACCCAAGACATAGAGAGTAAGTTACACTGTTTATATAATTAGCTGGCTTCTGGTGCACTATAAGACGTAGACAGCAAGTTACAAGACATCCCAGCCTGATGCATTTTATATGACGCAGTGTCCTGCTGTTCTGGAAACACACTTCAATTTACTCAGCATTGATGCTGTACTAGAAATAGTACTGTCAGAACAAAAGTCTAACAGGCTCTGTAGTTTATAAATTCTTGCATAAATGCACAAATCATAACACTTGAAATCACAAGATACAAACATGAATATATATAATTATAATAAACATGATACTGTTGATACATTTAAACACAATCCAGAAAATCAGTTAACAGTACTCTTTTGGCCGTTACAGTTGGGCTCCCTTGTAAAACAGCAAGGTCAGATAAACATAAGATTTACTTACTTGGTGAGATTATGTCGTGGCCACTTCCATTGAACTCCATACAACTCTTCCAATATAGATTGATCTCTCATTTAACGTGCCAAGAGAAAAAATAATATGTTCAAGGCACTGTTAAGATAGTAAAAAGATATTGGCTATAAGGGTGCTTGGCAGAATATTTAGTTTCTGGTAGATCCCCGGGATGGAGCCGTTGGAAAAGTTTAATCATTAAAGAAAATCATTATACTAGAAAAGCAACGGATTCGCACAGAATAAAAAACGACAGTTTTTGCACTTTAGTAGTATTCAAGAGGATCCATTTATTCCCTCCATAAAGTGGAAGACTACTCACCGATTTGTCGGGTCTCATGAGATGAGACTGCTCACCGATTTGTCGGGTCTCATGAGATGAGACTGCTCAACGATTTGTTTGGGAAAACTTTACCAGAGCAGTCAGAAGCAGTTCACACAAAAGAGCATTTTGTCAACAAGACTTGGGTGTAATCAATATGCTCATTCTATTTATCAACATTAATTGAAAACCAGCGCATGTATATTTTTTTAAATAAGGCTAAAAACATCATGGGTGACTTGTTTCTTCAAAGGTTAATTTATACTATCAAAAAAACATCATGGGTGACTTGTTTCTTCAAAGGTTAATTTATACTATCAAGTACCATTCTTGTTACATCATCAACTGAGGGATCAATGTTTTAGCTAACTGACCATCAATAAGCTTTCACATAACAGGTATTTCGGTCATGCGACAAAATGTGAATAGATCTGCTCCTAAATATGTGATTTATATAGTAAATATTAGCAAAGAGTCGAAACAGTGCTTTTCCGCCTGAGACAGGGCAACAAGTGCACGGAAAGGCATTTTTTTTCATTTTGTACCACTCCGTTGACTAGATGGTTTCCACATTAGTAGCAGGATAAGTAGTACCAAACATGACACAAAATCGAAATATTTCAGAGGTTTTGTTACAACACCCAATATTTCTGATATTTTCTTGTAAAAATGCTCTATAATTTCTTATACTTGCTAGCATTTAATACCTCATATCCTATATTGTCCCGCGTTTTTTTTTCACTGTACAATCGTGTCTATTGTAAACATTCAATTTGCAATTGTGCATGTAAGTTGGCAGAATCAGGTTTACATTGAACGAAGTGTGGCTGAAATAATGAAATGCTGGTAGAATACATCTTTAGTGGAAAGGCAATTTTTTCTGCGGAAAGGGAAAGGCAAATCTGTATTATTGCATTTCCGTTGGAAAAGTGAAAATATCAAAGTATCACAACCCCTGTTGGCCCATAATGAAATAGACAGTACGTGTCAATCAACCGAGTCCCAAGTCCCGTATTTCACTTTTGCCTAACACATGAAGAAACAAAGTGTCTGTATCAAAATAAAGGTTCACAAACTGATTCATTGACCTGATATGGCCCAGACATGGGGTGTTTACTTGATATGTGCAATCGATTACGATTACGATTAATTTGAAAGTGAATGATTACAGCCACGATTATAAACCTTAATATAGTTAAAGGTAATGCAAGAATTGTAAAGAATAACCTCTAACCTATTCAAATGCATCACAGAAAAGAAAACTTACAGAGTACACAGATCCAATGGTTAGTCTCATCAAGATATGAGATAGATAAAATTGTCTGAAGAATAACTAGAAATTATTTATATCATTTCAAATGCTTATTGCACTTTATAAATTAAGTCTTGATTTTATGATTTCACAGGGTAGGTAAAAAAAATCAATTAGGGGCGGGTCCGGCTAAATGTTGGCATATGCAAGCAGGGCGGGCTTCATGATTAAAATGGGATATCTGCAAGCCAAAACATAGTTATAGTAACAGTGATTACCTTTACCAGAATATAATGCCCATGTCTGTTCATGTTCCTTCGATTATTAACCCATTTTCTGGTTAGAGTTTACTGTAAACAAAAGTTTTGAGCTCACAAAATCTTAACTTTCTAATTATTTTAGACAAATTCGTGTTTGCAGGCCCAACTGGACATGATGTTGTACAAATGTACCTGGCCATAATGTTGTATGTTTAGACTGTTCAGTACTGAAGCTAATACTAGCTATACTTGTGACCAGTCTCACATATTACATAACATCGTACGGCACCAGTATGGATACCTGTGACCTAATATAAGCCACCACAGGGGCTGCATCTGGCTTTGTCACCAGCTGGATATAGCTTTACATAACCAACAAACCCCGAGGTGTTCTCCTCATGGATCTGCCAAAGACCAATGGCTGATTAGAGCACTGCATGGGCAACAAAGAAGCCATGCTCTTTTGATATCTATTTCTGTGTACACCTGGATAAGTGCTGGACTCCCTCTGTAGTTCCATGGAGAGTCTAATTCTATCTCCATGAAATAACATACTCTTCCCCCTTTTCAGCTTATTAGCTTAGCATTACTTAACAGGATTTTTCTGACCACTGACCATTTCTTTGTAAAGTATAAGGTGTGAAATGTTGTTAATGAATACTGTCCTCCTGCTAGAGCAGCTAGTTAGGCATACATACCTAAGAGAAATGGATCCCTTTATCCTCGAGTTTTGTTTTATATTTTGGTATAGATGCATGTACATGGAAGACTTAGGACCGTGTCTATTTATTTCCAATAAAATGTTAAATCTGACCATTGTTACGAAGACAAATAAATGAGGGGAAAATCCTGGGCCGATCTAGGAGTCGAACCCAGGTTGGTGGCGCACAAGTCCAGCGTACCATTCGCTTCGCTAGCAAACAAGCTTCACTAGCGAGACAGTTCTGTCCGCTTTTATGTGCACCCCGTAACACACCCCCTCTTAAGAGCGTTCTTCTATAAGAACAAGACTAATTATCCCAGGAGTCACACTTTGTGAGCTTATTCCCCGGGCCACAAAGTTTACCGTCACGTTGGACAAGCCCCCATTTTGTTATGAAGAGAAATTGTTGAGGGGAAAATCCTGGGCCGATCCGGGAGTTGAACCCAGGTCGGTGGCGTACAAGTCCAGCTTCACTGGCAAGACAGTTTGGTCCGCTTTTATGTGCACCCCGTAACACCGTTTAAGGTTTGATGAGGTATGATATCTTGTTTTATGCATTTAAGCCATGAAAGTTACTGAACATAAATTAGTTTTTTTTGGGTCAAGATGTTGTACAAAGGTTTCCGTTAATGTTTATGTGGGGACAATTAATCACGACAAAGTATAAAGTCTTTGCTCATATACTGAGGTGATTTGCTCAGGAGCTAACTGGCAGGTGAATATTACCTGGCTTACTATAACTGCTCATTTTTTCAGTACCGATTACACAAGTAAGAATAGCTAAGAGCTATTGTAGTGAGCACTTCAACATGGTTTTTAACAAAGTTATGAAGACCATACTTAATATGACAGAAATTAAATTAAAAATGATTTTATTTATTCCTCTCTTATTTCATCTCATAATGCTCACACAAACAATCCACAAAAGTAATCAATGTAATTATAAATATTTATCACGATTACGATTACATTGGGAGAATAACTGATAACGATTACAATTACTTTTCTTTTAAAATAAATGTATTGGATTGTAATCGATTATCATTATTGATTACGATTACCCCATGACCGATATGGCCAATGGTTTGTATGTTAAACAGAATTTCCTTCGTTTTTAAATATTGATGATAGGCAGACATAAACCTTTGTGTAATGCAGTATCAGACAGAAATTAAAATAAGAGTAAAGAATGCTACATTCCCTTTTTTTATGAAAAGCAAGTTTAATTTAGTAGTATATACACATAACATTTAAATGGTTTCTCCTTGTAGAATTGTGTGACTAATGAGAGCAGATGAGTGAAAGACACATGTGACACATTGTTCAATTTGAGTGGCTACTGCACAGTTTTAAATTCTGTTCCAGGTCAGCTGTGATAATTCGTTCAAACATTTGACACAAAGTTCTCGTTTCAATTTTTTCACTCAAGTGGGAATATTATGTCTAATCAGAATAGAAGACAGGAAAAGCATTTGCGGTACTGTAAAATATGTTTCTTCCTAGGATGAATTACATTCAGCAGAGTCAGTTAAGAGGATTGTTTGTAACATTTGGCACATTATCTACATTTGAGTTGTTTCCCTCCAGTGTGATTGTTTTTGTTGTTAAATAGAACAGTTGAGTGGTGGCATTATTTGCGACTTTGATAACATAGGAAGGGGTCCCTTTAGTATGTCTTTTATTGTGGCCTGCAATTTGAGATACATCAGAAAAACATTCGCCACATTTTGTGCATATGAAGGTCTTCTCTACAGCCCGGATTTTGTTGTGTTCACTCAGCTGTGATGACTGTGTGGAACACTTGAGACATTTTTTACATAGGAATGTTTTATCTACAATATGAATTGGACTGTGCTCAGTCAGTTGCGATGACTGTGAGAGACATATGCCACAGACTACACATCCAAATAGTTTCTCTTCAAAATGAATTCGGTTTTGTTCAATCCATTGCGATGGCTGTTTGAACAATTTGCTTCGTTGCTCAGATTTGAATGATTCCTCTCCAGGATGAATTTGATTGTGCTCAATCCGTTGCGATGGCTGTTTGAAATATTTGCTTCGTTGCTCAGATTTAAATGATTCCTCTTCAGGATGAATTTGATTGTGCTCAGTCAGTTGTGATAACTGTGTGAAACACTTGAGACATTTTTCACATTGGAATCGTTTCTCTTCAATATGAGTTCGGGTGTGCTCAGTCAGTTGCGATGACTGTGCGAAACACATGCCACATTGTTCACATTGGAATGCTACAATATGAATTCGTCTGTGCTCAGTCAGTTGCGATAAATGTAAGAAACACACGCCACAGTATTCACATTGGAATGGCTTCTCTACAATATGAATTTGGTTGTTTTCAATTAGTTTCGTTGCTTGTGTAAAAAAATTGCTTCGTTCTTCAAATTTAAATGTTTTCTCTTCCGTATGATATGAGTTGTGCTCAGTCAGTTCCGATGACTGTGTGAAACCTTTGAGACACTTTTTACATTGGAATGGTTTTTCTTCAGTATGAATTCGGTTGTGCTCTGTCAGTTGCGATGATAATGCGAAGCACATGCCACAATGTTCACATTGGAATGGTTTTTCTTCAATACGGATACAGTTGTGTTCGATCAGTTGCAATGGCTGTGTGAAACAATTGTCACGTTGCTCACATCTGAATGGTTCCTCCCCAGTATGAATTTGGTTGTGCTGCGAAAACTGTGTAAAACAACTGAAACGTTCGCACTTTAATGGTTTCTGTTCAGTATGAAATAGGTTGTGTTCAGTCAGTTGTGATGACTGTGAGAAACACTTGCCACACTCCTCACATTGGAATGGTTTCTTTTCAAGATGAATTTGGTTGTGCTCAGTCAGTTGTGATGATTGTGCAAAACACATGCCACAATGTTCACATTGGAATGGTTTTTCTTCAATTTTGATATGGTTGTGCTTAATCAGTTGCAATGGCTGTGTGTAACAACTGTCACGTTGTTCACATCTGAATGGTTCCTCTCCAGTATGAATTTGGTTGTGCTGCGATAACTGTGTGAAAAAACTGAAACGTTCGCATTTTAATGGTTTCTGTTCAGTATGAAATAGGTTGTGTTCAGTCAGTTGCGATGACTGTGCGAAACACTTGCCACACTCTTCACACTGAAATGGCTTCTTTTCAAGATGAATTTTGGTGTGCTCTCTTAGATAGGATGATCTTGTGAAACTTTTACCACATTTTTCACATTTAAATGGCTTCTCTCCAGTGTGAATTAGGTTGTGGGTTTTTAGATGCCATGATCGTTTAAAACACTTGCCACATTGTTCACACTTGAATCGTTTTTCTCCAGTATGAGACTTCTTGTGGTTTCCCAGAGAGGATGACTGGGTGAAACGTTTACCACACTGTTCACATTTATATGGTTTCTCTCCAGTATGAATTCTTTTATGAACTTTAAGAGCATATGAATCACAGAAACTTTTGTTACAATAATCACATGTTACCTTTTTTCCAGTATGGATCCAGTTGTGTCTCTTGAGTTCACAAGATTTGAGGAAACATTTGCCACATTGTTCACATTTGAATGGCTTTTCTCCTGTATGAATTCTTTTATGAACTTTAAGTTGATATGAATCACAGAAACTTTTTTCACAAAAATCACATGTGAACCCATTTTGTCGCGTATGGGTCCAGCTGTGTCTCATGAGGTTAGAGGAATTAGAGAATGATTTGCCACATTGCTCACATTCGAATGGCTTGTCTCCAAGGTGAATTTTCTTGTGTTTTGTCAGAGTTGCCAACTGGGTGAAACATTTGCCACACTCTTCACATTTGAACGGTTTCTCCCCAGTATGAACTCTCATGTGTGTGGTCAGCGAATGCGACTGGGTGAAACTTTTGCCACACTGTTCACATCTGAATGGCTTCTCTCCAGTATGAATTCTTAAATGAACTTTAAGTTTATATGAATCACAGAAACTTTTGTCACAATGATCACACTGGAACTGTTTTTGCCCAGTATGAATCCAATTGTGTCTCTTGAGTTTACAAGATTTGAGGAAACATTTGCCACATTGTTCACATTTGAATGGCTTATCTCGAAAGTTAATTTTCCTGTGGTTAGTCAGAGAGGCCAACTTCGTGAGACTTTTGTCAAACTTCCCACACTTGAAGGGTCGCTCGCCATTATGAATTTTCTTATATCTATTCAAATTAGATGATTGGGAGAAACCTTTGCCACCTTGTTTTAATTCTAAATGTTTCGGTCCAGTCGGTGTACTTTCACTTGACTCAATAGCATGTTTGTAACATTCAACTATTCCTATATTTTTATTTGTATGTCTTTCCAGGTGTTGATTCAATATTTTTTCATCAGAGAAATAATTTTCACAGACTTGACATCTGAAACCTGTATCAGTTGGGTGCATGAGTTTTCCATCTAAAGGTTCAGGTTTAATAGGGCACACATCTGATTCTTCTTCTGACCTACTGGAAATCAAAATTTCCACATGTATTGTTATTTTTTCTCTTTTCTCCTTTTTAATCACTGCATCACACATGGTGTCGATACCTGTTATTGTGGAGGTATCAGGTTGGTTTTCTTCAGATTGGTATAATTCTTTCTCATTAAATGTTGTGTTGCCTTCATCACCTTCCTTCTTATTCATCCCATGTTCCTGGCATGTTTCTTCTTTAATAAACACCTCTTCTTTAATAAACGCCTCCATGTCTTGTGGTATCAGTTTGATTGGATCCATTTCACTGCAGCTGCTACATAAAAGACCAAACAAAGTATGTAAGTGGACTGAAAAATTCTGTTTAGTAGACACATTTGTTTCTATGCATGGGTTGACAACAAGTGACCTATGAGTTATGACGCTCGGCTTATTAATACGACATTACTTGCTAATGGAGGGCTAGGAAGGCGATTGCCAGATCATTGCTCTCACTTGGTGTAAAAACGCGGGGAACACATGGAAGCAAGAAATGTTTATCTGTGGAAATATCATCTATGTCACCCATCTCTCATTGATGTTGCTGCAGAAAGGGTTGTGAAAACCAGGTGGAAATAAGAGAGAAGCCTCTTTAAAGGACTGACCAATGTGTAATATCAGTAACAATCTGAGACACTTGCGAGGCCTTGAAAAACATGAGATAGGACCATCATTGTTCGAAACAAAGTTCTATATGAGGTGCATCAATTTGGCAAGTTTGGCGACTGTACGCTTATCTGTAGCCGACTGGCTGCACCAACATTATTTTAGAAAGATGAGCTCTATGACCTTGGAAAAATGCATCCCTGTCATCCATATTTGAACTTTTTATTTTGTAAATGGCGTGAGTATGGCGATTATGGCTAAATTCTTTCCACGTTATGGTTTTAACAGTATTTCAGAATGATCACCTGTTCAACCTTGAAAATTGCATCATAGTTATCCAGTTTCGACACTGACCTACTCTTTCTTATGGTTCTTCAATGTGATGACTCCCATTAGCCAGAGAGCCAATCAGATATTCATAGTAAGAATCTGCTCGCGTGACTTCATTCATAAAATTTTTGTAGGGAATGAGTGTGCGGATATCAGTCACGCTGTTCGGAAAAAGCTCAGGGTGTCCATGAAACTAATTTTTCAACCAAAACCATATGGCTCTGTCATAAGTAAAATTGGGCTTATAAAGTATAATTTAATATTGATCCTGGCACTGACGAAGTCTAAGACATGATCATAATCATAAGGTTAAATGTCCGATAAGATAAGATTACGTGATTTTATGTTAATTTAGTGCCAAGGTTCTCGGAGCGGATCCTGTCTGTTACCACTCGCTTGAGGTCGTTTCTATTCAGAATTGATTCTGAGTATGATTCTGCGCTAAGTGCAAGTCTGGCCCGGGTATAAGAGCGAAATTTTGACTTACGCAGTCAAATAAAATAAGATATGTCTGTAATTGTGACACATAAGAATTATAAAAAGCTAATATTTTCATCGCTGATTGTTATTTAAATGTCCATAGACACTGAATAATATTGTTCATTGATTTTATTGAGATAGGTAAAAAATATTAGTAACAATAACATTTATTTTTGGAAAAGTCAGTTCACGTCACTATCAACCGCCACATATAAAATATCAACATGTTTACAAATTTGAAAGGATATTAAGTATGGTTATATATTATAGGTGTAATTAACAGGTAAAATAATGCAGTTTAAGGTCCAAACCAGGAGTAGGCTGAATAGTGCATGGAAGTCTTGCATACAACTAAATATCTCCGAATATGTTAAAAGAGGTTTGTTTTATTGATATTCATAAATTCACAATAAAACTATTGACACTCATTGTTACATATGCTTTCTGCTTGTTACTGTTCACTGAATTAAAATACTTCACGGCAGGTCCTACAGAGATCTGACAGGACCGGCAATAAGTCTTCTGCAGCAGGACCCACTGTCCTGCTGAGGACTGGAAGTTTTCGCGAACTCTGAGGCTGCACCACCAATCTTCAGTAATTATTAAAAAAATATGATCAATAAGTACACCTGTTTCCAGGACACTGGATGAAACCACAGGTGTATCTTTGACTATTAATTTAATTTGGCATTCTTAAAAATCCAGGGAAAATATGTGAAGAATATCAGACAAGGGACCCATGTTTCACGGTGCACAGTTGAAATTGACCTTAAAGGTAAAAATTTAAAATGATAACAAAAAGAGATTACACTTCGTGAGGTGACCATGTGTTTTCTAATTTTTAAACTGAAGCATGTAAGAAGTTGATAAACATAAACAATTACCACGATCATTGGTTGGCTCTTTGATAGGTAGTTTATATTTCAGCAGTTGATACATTTGTTCAGTAAGATCCTATTTTGCTATTATACCATATTTTTCAATTTTATAAATTTTCTAACATTAATGTACACAGTGCACAGATGCAATGACCCTTTGGGTGGGGGGGCCAGGGGAGTTTGGTGGGAGGTTGTGGTTCTTTTTATGATTTACAAAATATCTGCAGAAATATACAGAATATGAAAATTAATTCAACAGTATTTACAGGAAGATTCACATTTATTCACATATATTAAAGTTCACATTTATTGAATATCTAACTAGGGACCCATTGGTCTCGACACTCAGCTAAATTTGATTGTAAGGATATTTATGAGCTTTTCTTAATGTGGCTCCAGTAACCTTGTGACCAAAAATTTGAGAAGTTACTATCCTTTAACGTACAGTATTTAGATTATCTTAACAATCTTTGAAAAATGTGATGTTGACCGCGGACAAGGAAACATCAGAATCTACAGATTTCTTCCACATAGGGCAGGTAAGTCATGTGTGAAACATGGAAAGTTTGGGATGGAAAGTTTGAGAAATATATATGCAAAATGGAAGGTTTGGGATGAAAAGCTTGGCTTAAAATGCAGCCGTAATCTTTTTAAATAAGTGAGTCATGTGACTTTGACCTTTGACCTAATGACCCAAAAATCGTAAAATTTCTTGCTTTAGTGGTGGCCCATTCATAAGTCAACACAAACTAAGCAGAAGTATGCAAATGTAAAGTTATCCAGATCTGTAACCATTTAGGGACCAAATCACACAACTAGTAAATAATATATACTGGTACATGATGTCCTTTCTCCAAGAAACATTGCGTGATCTGCCGATATTTCATTCTAAAACCATTTGGTTACTGCCAAATAAATCAGCTTGCATCAGGTGTGATCATTGGGGCAAAGCATAAACAAAGTGCACACACAGCTGGAGGCAGTACCTGCTATACAACCTAACAAATCAACCTTGTACAAGCTACCAAGTGGTGTTTCTTCTTCATTTTCTCCTTGTTTGGAGTTTTCATTCATCAGAAAAGTCAGACCTTTGATGGTGAACGTGCAGATACACATGGACTGTTTCCCAAGAATAGAACCACAACACAAAAATGATTGATTATATAAATCTTATCTGTCCCAAATCAAACTGCATGATATATACTCTAACCTGCACACTGTAAGTCACACATGCTTGTGATCACACATGCATTGCTGTGTTATCATGAAACTGGTGAACTCAAGGTGAACTAAATACTAGCCCAGTGTTAGTAATAAAGTATATATTGCATGCAAATATTACCATATTTAGAGATTCTGAGTCAAGTTAGTGTTTTTACTGCATTGTTAAGCAGCATAATCTTTAAAACTTCAGAATGTTCCCAGATATATACAATGTTTATCAACATAATTTAAGAATATCAGAACATTTTGTGTGTTTTTCTTTAACTAAATGAATTAAATGATAAAAGTATTTGTACTTGTACTTAAGTACAGACTCCTGTCCTTGTACTAGTAGTTATGTACACCATTAAATTTCTGTACTTGTACTTGTGAGAAGCTGAAGTACTTGTACTGAGCACAACCCCCCTGTACTCAAAGCCTGCTGGTTTCAGGACACCAGGTGAAACCACAGCTGCGAAACTGGCATAATAGCTGTCATTTGATGGTCTAAAAAATAGCAAAAAAAAAATGTAAAAAAAAAAAAAAACCCGAAACAAGGCCTACAGGCCTAATGCGAACCTGTGCATAGGGAAATACACCAGGTATAATGCTTCAATGCTGGACCCTTACTTTTCATGTATATGAACAATGAGAGTACCAAACATTCTGAATAGTGAACAAGAATGTACTCTGATATATTATTTTTTAAGTTCTATGTGTTTTTTTTAAATCAGAAATATTTTGAAATATTTATACCCAAATATGCACTTAATATGGTCTAATGATGGGAGCTTAGCAACCCCCTCTTGGGGTTTAATCAGAAATATTTTTTTGTGGCATGATTGATACAAAATCAGTTTATATTCCACAATAAATAAATGTATTTTAGATTTAGATGTAATTTAGATAGGTAGATATACTGGTACCGGTAAATGGTTTTACATATTAAGTAGTATTTATAATGCCACATTTCTGAAACATAAAATCATACTTCCAAGTTATTTCTGAGTCTTATCAGATTTTCCAGGAATTTCTGAGTTTTCCCTGGTTTCATTATAAGCTTGCCTGAGCATACAATGATGCGGTTACACTGTGCGTGGTAATCAGCCGAGCGAAATCATAATTATTACAGATTCATTTTTTCGGTCCATTAAACAAATGTTTTACAAAGGTTAAAAGACATAATTACTGACCAACGATGTGACAACTGAGTGTGAGAGTTCCAGTCGTGTCATAGCGTCTCTGAGGCGAAATAGCTTTGAATATAATATTATAATACTTGATATAAATGTTTGAAATGATCAATGGCAAAACGTAGACAGAGCAGGTCCTTACTGATTTGTTTACAGATGAAGAACCATTTATGCAAAGAACCAAGTATAATTTTAAATATATTTAAGTAACTATGGCATCAATGATAGCAGTATTTAAATTAAAAACATATAGATTTTTGAACATATTATGCCTTTAGTCATCCTGATTTTACAAGATTTAACTTTTACAAGTATGTAGAAATTATATCACATAAAATATACAGATAAAACGGATAACTCTGGAATTTTGATTTTATTAAAACGGAAAATATATATTTATAAAATGGAAAAAACGGGGCTCTACCAATATCACCAACATTTTATCCCGTCATCACAGCTCAGTTGGCAATGTGTAAGGCTCCTAGTCTAGAGATCGCAGATTTGAGTCCTAATTCAGGCAATTTCTGATATTCACTGGTAGCTCATGTTACAAAAGGTAATTACGTGTAAGGACATATGCAGGGAAACTAAGGGAGTGAGTCTAGAATTCAGACTGCTGTTTGAGCCAATAAGTTCGAGTCAATGGATAAAACGGGTCTCCCGAAACACCCAAAACACTGGTGCTTTGGGTAATTTTTGACGAAACACCCAAAAAAAAAACACCTACTTAAAGACCGAGTGCCACTATAAATACCACGGGGCGTTACTGGGCAACATGGACTTTAACATAATATCTGCAACTGTTCACTTGGGCTCTGACTGTAATCTGAATATTAGCTGGGAAGGAAGATGTTACTAGAGCTGGATTTTGGCAAACATGTTCCTAGTATTGCAAGTAACTGAAATAAATTATCATTTCTTGGTCAATTTATGTGGTTTCTGCAGGAAAATGAATTATATGTGCCCATGCTAGTCCCAGTTCAAATTTAGCGGGGGAGGTGCACAGCCACAGCAGGAGCCAATCAGTTAGCAGCCATGATGTGTATAAACAACAGCAAGGCGCTTTGTGCACAAGCCGGCATGCCATGTTATATATATAGTCAGTGACTGTCTTTGTTCCAAATACTGGTACTCACCAGAACAAGCTCTGCTGAAACTCCATTCACTATACAAATCCATATTGGCTTTTAAATGTTAACTTTATAAGCCCAGTTTAAATCAATCTTTGTTAGAAATTACACCTTGATGAACAGGATGAGGGTACACACTACACAGTTACATGAACCTGTACACCAAGTTTCTGAGTGAAGCTGTGGCTTGGCTGAATAAAAATTCTCATTTACTTAGGGAAACAGACAGCAACATTTGTAGAATAGATTTTAGTGAGTCAACTTGAGATGAAGCTGAAGTATTTTAAAGCCTGTATGAAGGTGAGAAAAACCTTATTTGGAGTTATTGTTAACAAAAGAAAACTAAAATTAATAGCAGGCAAAATGAATTGGAAAATGAAATATGCATGAAAAATACATTTAACCACATAATTTTCTCATGATGCCTCTGAAACATGCTTTCCAGATTCAAGCTTGTATAGTCTTTCAATCAAGCCATTAATCTTGATTAATTTACCCTTTGAGTTATGAGCTAGCAAGGTGACAGGCACAGGGGGATTTCTGCAATGTGTAATGTCACATACACAGGCTGTGTACGGGCAACCTCAGTAAGAGGGTATCTGTTGGTATCTGTTCATTACTATCGTCTTCCTCAGGTTACTCAAAAGCATATATATGATAAAACAGGGTTCATATTTATGTTATGTCCCATGTCATTACTGAAATGATAATACATTTATGGGGACCCAGGGAGACATGAAGATATTTACTGATTCACACCCATACACGGCTAACCAGCACAGAAGGATACACTACATGTATACATGTCAGCAGTAAACCACCTGCTCAGGCTGATGTCTGTGTATGATAAGCTTGCCTCTGGCTGTCAGTCACAGTCACATGACTCTAAACTGAACCGGATGGTTCAAGAACTCGGCCTTTAACCTCAACAGTGAAGCTGAATTTTCATTCCATTAGATAAATAATCATTTGGGGAATCTTTTCATGAAATATGGATGCGTAATTATCTATTTTAAAGTCGTACGCGAGTGTTTCGTGTTGATGTCGGTCCAGACAGTGAAGGAGGTCGACATTTTGATAGCGTGGTTGCTGCCACCTGGTGGCACTAACAGGAATCATACTCAGCCAGGGTGTTTTGGGCATGGGTGCAGTGACGAAACACTGCGGTGTACATACGTTTGAAGGAATAATCAATCATTTGACACAGAGAATATGAGAGCCAATAATAATAATTATATTCCCATGCAAATCATACTATCATGCCTACTGTTCTAAACCATATTAATTATATTATTATATTAGGCCTATTTAATAAAAACTTTTCATTTCAATTTTGTATCAGGCGCATTGCACCTCAAGCAATAAATAAAAATATACTATATAAATATAAATATAAAATATACTACAAATCAATAAATAAAAATATACTATGTAAATATAAATATAAGATATACTACAAATTAAAATGTTGACACTCAAAAGATCATGCAATTATATTCCAACCGTAGCGATTATTATATTTTTAATAGGAATATATATATATTACAATTTCAATATGAACATTTTAGTGTCATACCTTGGTAAAGATCATGTTAATAATATGATTATTATTATTATTATTATTATTATTATTATTATTATATGCATTATGAATTTAATTATTACAAAATAAATTGGCATGAAAATAAAATTTTGAAATGCAATGTAAAACTCATTTTAAGTGTATTTTACACCATATTTTGATTACCATCAGAACCTTCTCACCTGAAAGAGATCAACAGTCGGAGGAAACCGACCCTTTGATCACCCACCACCTGACACTTGCTGCACTGCAGCCCTGCCTTTGTGACATAATTAATTAGTAGAGTAATGAGATTAGGAGTTGTTATGCAATACACTGAACCGTTACCTTCTCGCAGGTGATCTATGATGTCCACTGTTGCGTGTCGTGTGCTCAGCCTAATCGTTATCATTATACAGTGTCACTATTTGCAAGACATAATTCGTTGAGCAGTATGCACATTAACAAAGACCCGATCCCAATGCTAAAAAAAGCAGTTGAAAAGACAAAGGGCCTTTCTCCTAAATAAACATCTAAAATACCACTAGGCTATATAATCAGGGTACAAGATTCCATTGCCGTTTTATCCTGTAAATCTACAGTGTACGCACGACAGATGACCAGAAAACGCAAACGCCCTCAACAGGCCAAATGGCCTTGCAGTATCTGCAGTGAAGTATGTGAAGACCAAACAGTTTACTGTGATAAGTGTATCAGTTGGTTCCACGCAGAATGTCTAGAACTAACAGATTGACAGATAGAGGAATTATCCACTGAGACGGCGGCATATTACTGCAAGCAATGTGCAAGTGGCGAAGATGGAAAGTTTGACTTTGAGCGAAGTCTTAAGTGTCTTCATAAAGTTACACGCAGGAAGATGGGTGACCTCAAATCCGGTGCATAAGTGGAAGGTCTCATGATAGACAGCCAATTTTCTGCGCAACTGGATTCATCATTCCATCCCCGCCTGTATCCAGACCAAGATGCAAGGGCCATCCTTACAAGATGCAACACGTTTGGATATAAAGTTCCCGGACAGCTGGTTGCAGTCTCAGGCAACGGAAACTGCCTTTTCAACGCCATCTCGGTATACTTAACGGGAAACGAAACATTGGCAACAGAGCTCCCTGTTTGATGTGCTGTAGAGATGGCAGTAAGGTGTACAGAGCTGCAAAATATGTCACACGTTATATTTCAAGCTTCTCACCTAAATACGACGACGCATTTCGTGACTGCTGCACGGACGATGGATTTTCCTCAACCTGGACTATCCAAGCACTCGCCAACGTGATTTCATCCCCAATAGACATGTTTTACCCGCCTGTGAATGGACCGGATGATATTGTCCACAGAATCTTGTCTACATGATACCTGCCAACGAATTCCATCAGTGCTGATCCAGTGGTGATAATGTGGACCCGGTTGGGTCCGGACGCCAGAAATTCGAGGATATGGTTGCCAAACCACTTAGTACCTCTAATGGACATAGCATTAACGTTCAGAGATTCAATTCCACCCATATCTCCAGTGCTGACAGAGAACGACATTCATAATGTTTCAGATTTAATATTTGACTACCCCTACGACCATTCAACACCACAGAGAGAACAGCGCCCGGCTAGCAACAGTGCAACTCATGAAAACAGTCCAGTGACAAACAAACACCACCCCAGAGAGAACAGCCCACGGCTAGCAACAGTGCAACTCCTGAAAAACTGTCCAGTGACAAGCAAGTTACCGCTACAGAGGTCTCTACAAATACTCTTGTCCAACTCACAGCTGAGGAAATATTACAAACCGTCCTGGATGCCGCCGAAAATAGAAACAACATACTTCGAAAAATTCCCAGTGGCACAAAATCAAATTCCCGCTTCATCATAGATAACTCCGAAAATGTGAAGAAACATTGTTCTTAACAATGGATGAATTTCGCTGATGACTGCGGGGCATGGACTGGAACAAAGGGAACAACTACCAGCACCACCTTTGTTGTAACATCAGAGCAAAAACTTAAAAAACAGTGAACTTGAAACAAGGGCTGTACTGCACTCGGAAAAAGCAAAACAAAAAATCACCTGGGTACCACTGGAACCACAACCAAGTCCAGACTGAGTTATTGTAATGCATCGGTATTACACCTGTTTGGCAGCGAATACGACGTTCAAGAAGCGCGTAACATGGCTGGAAATTCCTGTTACCTACGCCAACGTGCCAGATGTGGCTATCGTCGAATACACAGGGGTACAGAGCCCAACTGCGCCTCGCGGGAATTCAAAAGGTCCATCAAACCCGTACATCAGGTCACATCAAGATGTTATGGTAAAGATAAAGGAAGCTGTTGCGCATGAAGCCCCTAAAAAGGCATACAAGCGACTTCTTGTAGAGGCCCATGACAGCACATGTTTGCCACAGAATAGGAAACAGGTTTCTGATGCCAAAACACGCCAGCGATGAAAAGCCGGGTCTGTGGCAGGAAAAAACATTGCTGATGACTTGCTACAAGTTTTCTTAATGGTAAACAGGCATCCATATGTACAAGAGGTCGTGCATAAGAAAGGCAAACCCCCTTGCGTGATATTATACCTGGATGAGCAAATGGCCGACTTGCGCGCTTTCATTGATTCTCAGTCGGACCACGTGATAGGAATAGACCGGACCTTCAATCTTGGTGCCTGTTATGTCACATCTATTGTGTACAAAAATCTCCGTGTGATGAAACATGACACAAAGGAACATCCCATCATGATCGGGCCCCTCTGTTTTACACTGGGATGGATCCTATCCTTCATACCACTCCTTTCTCTCACATATAAAGGGAAATCTGGACACAGAAATAACAGCAGCAGAAGTAAGCATCGGCAGTGATGAGGAAAAGGCCCTGACCAAAGCTATAGATAGTGTGTTCCTACAAGCAACAAGGTATTTGTATACCAAACACTTGAATGACAATGTCAGTCGCTACCTTCAAGATAAAGTCGGGGCAAATAATAAAAGACCGGTTGAACATTGTGAATGAAATCTTCGGAAAACAGGGCACAGCAGCAGCAAATGAAACATTCACATTTGAGGAAAAAGCACAGGGACTGGAGTCATCATGTCAACAATTTCCTTACTTTGTTGACTACTTCAAAGAGAAACTGAAACCCATTCTTTTGGAAAATGTCAACAAGCCCCACAGCAGAGATGATCACCAAAAAATCTGGACAAACAACAATAGTGAATCCGTGAATCTTCAGATGAAATTGGCAGTAGAGTGGAAACCTCAAAGGCTGCCAGACCTCATAGAGTCACTCTATTCTGAAGTGAAGCTTCAGATGCTGAATCTGCGATGCTGTCTGCACAGACTCGGAGACTTCGTGTTATGCCCACGCTTTCAGAAGTTCTTCGTACCTGAGAACAACTGGCACAGACTGTCGGAGGAGGAAAAAACGCGCCATTTCAGACAATTTTTGTGTTCAGTCACATCGAAAACCAGTTCGGATACCATCAAGGCAACAAAGGCAAACTACTTCATTCCGGAAGTAGCATCAATTGCCAAAAAACCTGGCCAGTGTAAACGTGTGAGAACTGAACGAACCGCTCCGCGTTAATGTGCGTTAATCCTTCTAGCTGGATATGGATATTGTGCATATATGGACAGTTTATGTATCATATCGGTTTTACATTAAGAATGTATAAAAAGTCATTTGCAAACTTCTTACTGTTACAGAAAATCAGTGATAATGTATATAATTTATTATAAAGGTGTTTAACAATTTGGGTTTAACAAATTGTAGGGCCTGATGTGGTTCAAATAGTATTGAAAAAAGTCCTCTGTCACTCCATAAACAAGGAAATATACCCAATTTGAACCGTACATATTTAAAGCTATCACCCATATCTTGCAAGAACTCTTCTTCAGTATTACATGTCTAGTATCTGGTACCAGTTTATTATTAATTATCAATGATGATCAATTGTTGTTATGTATATATGTTATCTTGTGTCAATGAAATAAAATCTATGATACAAAATTGAAATGAAAAGTTTTTATTAAATAGGCCTAATATAATAATATAATTAATATGATTTAGAACAGAAGGCATGATAGTATGATTTGCATGGGAATATAATTATTATTATTGGCTCTCATATTCTCTATGTCAAATGTTTGATTATTCCTTCAAACGTATGTACACTGCAGTGTTTCGTCACTGCACCCAAAACACCCTGGCTGAGTATGATTTCCCTTAGTGCCACCAGGTGGCAGCAACCACGCTATCAAAATGGCGTCCTCCTTCACCGTCTGAACCAACATCAACACGAAACACTCGCGTACGACTTTAAAATAGATAATTACGCATCCATATTTCATGAAAAGATTCCCAAAATGATTATTTATCTAATGGAATGAATATTAAGCTTCGCTGTTGAGGTTAAGTAGGGGTTTCGTGGTGTTTCGTAAAAAATTATGGGAGACTGAATAAAAGTATTGGTGTCTATGTTTGTGCTTTCTTGTCTCTTGTTTGTATGTCTGTTGTATGCATCAATGTCTCCATCTAGTGGCGAACTTGTACACATATCATGCAACTATGAAGCTCTTCACCAGCTCTGGAACCAGAAATCATGGATTAACAAGTCCTATGTGCTACCACTGCGCCATGCATGATGAGATGTGAATTAGGGGTCAAGTGGGGATATTTAAATCTACTATGTGGGATAACCATGATCTGTGTGCATACAAATGCCTGGAGGGCACAAGACAACGGATGTGAATGACCTTGGCAGGATGTGCACATTGTTATTAGCCAAGTGGTGTAAACAAGCACATAGTTTCATCATGACAGGGTGAAAGATACACGAGAATGATATAGGATATCATTAACGTACAAATAAGTATGTTGGATTTAGTAATAAAACGTTTCACATACATCCGTTGTGTCTCAACGTGTCCTGAACAGCAACCTGAATTCTATAGACTCGGACCAAACTTGGTAAGTAGGTAGGCCTAAAATGAGGAAATGAGAAGAGGCAGTTTATTTATTTTATATGTTCCAGAAGGCAGACCCAATGCTGAACACGCTGCCAAATTAAACACACATACCATACCTTTGTAAACAGAAGAAAACCAGTTGGTCAACGCCTGGGTTCGCATCGATCAGGAATAGGTTATTACTAAAACGCGTGCATGCGCTTATGCAAGCAGATCCTCATTGTTTACAAATATGCATAAGAACGCGTGCACATGTGGTAATTAGTATTCATGCTCAGCCGGTTCGTCATGGGCCGTTAGCTGGCCTCGCAGGTCATTTCAGTCTGTAAAGGTGGTGGCGGGGGCCACACGTTTATTTAAATATTTTTTTTTCTCTCATTAATTTTGTCACAATATACTTCTACTTGATATGATGTAACGGCAATTTTTAACACATTTCTGATAGTTTGCCTCTTGCGGCTCCTGGCCTTAGCGCCTCTTAATTGGTACGTAATACTTATCTTGAATGAAAGTACATTACAATTGTTACGAATGAACGTAATTTTATAAGGAGCGATAAGTCACGTATACACACCGAATTAGAGAGTTTATTAAAGTACAAATTAAATTCATTTTATTGGTGATACATGTAGGTTCAGAGAAGTTAATGTGAAAATTTAAATTAAATTAATACTTTAGTCGTGAAAGATACGTTTGAGATCGCCAACTTGCATAATAACAAAAATAAATACAGACATAACAAGTACAATTTTTTATGCACAATTCTCAGCCAAAGCAATATAGAATACAAAAAAATACTAATAGGAACTCTTTAATTTTCAAATAAATAATAATATTACTTATTTCACGAATAATATATTTTTCCGTTTTTAAAATGAAAGCCATATAATTAAGACGCGAGGTCGCGATTTTTATTGGAGCTTCCAATGCCGTTTTGCGTTTAAACATTATACCCAATTATTTTTTTTATCAGAGATTTACAATTAATTTATGGAACAATACATACAATAAATGAGTCTAGAAAATAAATCCAAGGAGTATATAATTTTTTCAGTCAAACCAATGGGATTTTATTTAATAATAAAAAACTTGAAATTTGTCTTTGAGTTGTACAGCTGGTTTCTGCAAGAATAACGTTCATTTGTACAGTGTCCGCACACAGGGCCACAACGCGTTTTTTTTTTTTGGGGGGGGGGGGGGGGGGGAGGGCGCGTGCACGCGTTTTAGTAACAACCCGGAATTAGAGCGATAACAGATGAGCTATATACACCAAAATATGTTCGCACACTGAGCAGATTCGGAATCAGAAGAGTAGAAACGACCTCAGGTGAACTATATAAGAACTAAAATTAGGATGTTGGAAATCGGATGTCTGAACGTCACTTTCGGACGCCTCGCAACTATTTACCAGGAAACGGATTTTTGTTTGAATGCGTTTAAATTAAGAAATGTAAATTAATATAGTAGTAAAATATAGTACGATTACGTTTTTCATGCTTTCACAGACGTATTCGATTACGATAACAATTAGGGCTATACTTCCGTTAAAATAAAAATTAAGTACTTTTGTGCTTATATACAATGATGTCAATTTATCTTCCAGGGAGGGGACGACTCGCAGACACGCACACAAATATTTCAAATATTATCGTCTTTATTACACAATTTAAATATGTAGATTATATATATACATATATATATATATATATATATATATATATATATATATATATATATATTCTGTTCAGTGGCGGATCCAGAGGGGGAGCTTTAGGGGCTGAAGCACCCCCCCCCCCCCCCCTTCATGGGTGGAAACATTGTTATCATTTTTTATCAGAGAAGATTTCTTAACATTATTTCAGTTGAGTTGCCGTCATACAAATATCACCCTTTCAACTGAAACATAAAAGTTGAATAAGGAATCGTTAGGAGAGGCGCATGTCTACACCTAGCCGCCTGCAGCGACGAAACGTCTTGCACCGTTAACGGACGACTGTTTCGTCGCCTCCCCATATATAGGGATAAGTGGTATTTGACCACGATACGATCGTATTTTCCGAAAAAGACCGTTTTATTTTCAGTTTCACAGATGGGGTGACATTAAAACTTCTTCACTATGACAAAAGTATCTTATTTTCAATACAACTGCAACATATTGGCAACTGTAAGTGTATTTTACTTTAGTTATTGTGTATTTTGGTCTAAGAAGACACGGGTCGTTCTGCCCATAACCGCCATGACAGAAGCAGTTAGAATGTATATGTAGCGGTGACAATGTTATGTTTACTGGTCCAGTTTTGTACGAGTTAAAGACTTAATTAAGCAGGGTATTTATGCAATTAGCTTACCATAACAGAATGTTGTCTTTAAAAAAATGAGATTCTCGAGTTACTGAGGGGTTTTCTCCCTTTATAGACCAAGATCATACACAGGTTAGAACCCCACCCAAGTGCATACATGGGGTGGTGACTATAAAATGTACTCTCAGATATATCTAACATTTTATAGTCACCCTTGGTGGCTAGTCTACACCAGGATTATTTATCTTTTTAATCACTAGTGAGAAGACTACTAAAATGGTCCGCGTCTGTCAGTCCCACCGTCCCCAGGTAAAAAAATACTGCAGTATACCGCAGTATTCCTGCAGTTTACTACAGTAATTCTGCATAATACCACAGTTTACTGCAGTATAACACAGTTAACTGTTGTAAACGTGCAGTATGCAAAGAGCTGACTGCAGTAATCCTGCAATATACCACAGTAAACTGCAGTATGCCACAGTTTACTGCGATATACCTCAGTTTACTGCACAGTCTGCAGTAAACTGACATCGTGCAAAGATTAAACTGCAGTCATACTGCAGTATACCACACTTTACTGCAGTCAACTTGGATTATGCACTTTGATTTCAACCGTATTAATTAACAGATGAACTGCATGAGGTTTACTGCAGTTTTGCTGCATCTCCTGAGGTATTACCGCAGTATGCTGCAAAATTATTGCAGTATTAATGACTAATCCACTACACCATACGCTTTTTTAATTATATATGCATTATGTAATAGACTTTTATTTTAAGAAAAACATGTAGACTGATACATTTCCCAAGAAAGGGGGACAGTTTAATGTATTAATTACTTTAATTATATGTTTAAATTCGACAAATTAAATATTTTATAAATTATATTTCAAATAATTTCACAATAATTGAAATCCCATCTGAATGAAGTTTGATTTTTTCAATCATAATCTGTTTAAGAAGATATATATTTCAACAATTATTTTCAATTATATTAAAAAAGAATTTAAATGTCTAAAGTAGTTTTGATTTATTGGAATAACACAAACAGCTGATTTAGTTACTATAAAAATATTTACTTTTACCATGTTAAAAAAAAAGAATATATATATTTATGTGTATATATATAAATATATATAAATATATATATATATATATATATATATATATATATATTGATAGTTACTTGATGGAAACAACACTTACATGAATGAATTTTTTTTGGAAAAGTATGTTTTAAAATAACACTAATACTAAAACGAAAATAATATTTATAATAATAATAATAATAACAATGATAATAATTTTAATAATAATTATTATTATTATAATTATATACTATTGTATGGCATCATATGATAATTATGTTATTATCAATAATTATTGTAATAATTATGAAAATACCGGTAAAAATGATAACAATTATATATCATATTATATGTTATTATATTATGATATCTTTATGCAAGTATAGATGTTTGTAATAATAATGATAATTATAATATAATATCAATAATATATAAAAAATAAAATATTTATAAAATATTAATGAGATAAATATAATTTTATAAATTATTAATAAAATAATTTTTTCTAATATATATATTATTGATTATTTTTAATGACATTTAAATTGATCATGTTTGCCATATATTCCATTAACTGAATGTGAGGAACTATTATGTTGATACCTATACATAAATAAACATGGATGGGAAACCATGTTTACATATAAAATATGAAAAAAAAAATATATTCCATGTACAATTAATTATGCTGCAGTAGCAGAATTTTGTTTGAAATATGAAAAAAATTGTATTATATTAAATTATTGAATATAGAAATATTAAACAAAATAAGAATTTACCAACAAGAGATCATTGTTTTATTTTAAT
This sequence comes from Sipunculus nudus, assembly GCA_026874595.1. NCBI lineage: Eukaryota > Metazoa > Annelida > Sipuncula > Golfingiida > Sipunculidae > Sipunculus > Sipunculus nudus. The sequence continues at coordinate 46,419,812 of CM049321.1, forward strand.
CTATTATCTTTTTACTTTAAATGAAAATTATATTTATTTATCTTTGTAATAACATCAACTTAAATTGAATATCAGTGGTTAATATATCTAAATTTTAGGAAACCCTTAACTATACTTCAAAATGTCCGTCTTATTTAACATTGTTATGCAATGCAATTTCAAGCAATTTAAATTTAGAAATACAACGTGCATACAATCTTTCGATATATTTTTTCCACTAAAAGGACTATTTTTTATGGCGTAATCCAATGTCTCTTCGTGTGACGTCACACAGTGCATGGGCCCGCGTAGTGATAAGAAATGAGTGCGGGTCATGTCGTCTGCTATGTGTGTAACAGACAGTCGAGGATATTTCGGCCGGTTGAACACAAAGTTCCGTCAAGAAGTTCAAAATTTTATAGTTTCTACGTACTTTAGACTTCATTTTCACGGAGGGAAAGAATATTATTGGAGTACGCTTTCTCTACAACGTTTGATTAGCGGATTAACGCAGCCAGTTGTTGGGTCTTCGCGCGCCGACCGATGTCAAGGACGCTGGTTGAATTCCCGGATGTCCGGTGTCCGAAGTCGGTGGTGATGCAAGACGTAAATAAATTGGTGAGCAATTGAATTTCTGACAAACTTTGCTGTTTAACCATGAATAATCAAATCTTGCTTTTTTAAATTGCAGGAAATGTTACCTTTTCACATGATTCATCTATTACCAAGAGATTGATGTTAATAATTATCATGTTCATGTATTTCTTGGTTGTTTACTGTTATTTTAATTTTTGACATTTTCTTTTCTTTTATTTGAATGACAATGTCATCGTGACTGAAAGGTATTAATAAGTATAAACAAATGCATATTTTTTTCGCAGATGCCAACATATTCTGTCATATTGCATTTTTTGTTATTATTTTATTATGTTACAGATTTTCCAATGTTATTTGTTGTTATGCACAATTGGCAACATCATAACCATATTTAAAAAGGAACATCTTTATACATTATGGTTTCAGTTTATTTTAATTTACATACCTACAGTACAAGGAAGTTCAGTACCTTAAAAAATAATATGCTTATTAAATTATTTACATTTTTAATATGTTTGAAAAAAATTTCAGTTCAGAGCATTTTATTCAAAGGATTCTAGAAAATATTTAAATATAGTTTGTTTACATTGTTATATAGTATGTTACTTTATATAGTATGTTATGGTTTGTGTATTTAAGATTAAGATAGTATAATTATAGTATAATTAACATAAATTCCACTTTCAGACAACAGGGTTTTAGTCCATATCCAATGATGGTGTTCAGTTATCATTTGACATTACTGATAACTGAACTGTACTGGTATTACAATGGACTTTTATATTAATATAGATTTGTTAATATTAATCAAAGTTGGATATTTGATTGTTACATGTTAGTGGTTTTTTATTTCAAGTTTATATTAAAACTTAAACATTTCAAAATATCTAATATAAAATTTCTGCTTTATTTAGATGGAATAATCAATATACACATGAAAAACAACACCCTCAAGAGAACTCAACCCAACCTCCTATTCAAGCCCTTCACATTTTTTGTCATTCTGGAGGACACTGCAATGAATGTGCAGGCAAGCAAAGTAACAATGGCACTGGACCCCATGTTCAAAGCAGTTGATAAGTTTAATACAGAATACACTCATTATATGGATTCATAGCACACAAATTTGATTTAGTATGGTATGAGTGAAAACCACACAAGAAACTCAGATTTTATGGACAGATATTTCTACTGTGTTCACTGAAGATTAAGTGATACCAGGAATTATCTTTCAAGACTCTCTTTTTTTCCAAAAGCTGGATTAGTTATGTACTGTTAATTTGATAGGTTAAGGGGGGAGCTGTTAGTGATGAAGGGTGAAATTCTTGTTAAAAAAAAAAAAAAAAAACTCAGATGGAAATGGTACAAATAGGACCATTGAAAGGTGTAGAATAATCCCTGGGTAGATAGTACTTTCAGATGTTCATTATCCATGATATTACTACATACTGCTTGTACTTAACAGTATAGTGAAAATATAATAAAGTATAAAAACCTTACCGTATGTTCAGTGTGATTTATTGCTTTGACAGGTTTCCATTCAGTTTATGTCTAATTGTATTTTTGATAATTTGTTAATCCTAAGGCTGATGCATATACGTTTTATGTGAACGCTTACAAGTCAATTGGGTGAAAAGAAAATAGAACAAATGTATGTGTGCACAATATAAGGACAGTAATTCTGAAAAAAAAAATGTTCTGATTATGTTCAAACTATATGGGGTTTATTAAATAAATCTCGAGCGGTTGGCTGACATCTGCATTGCGACCTTGGTTCAATCTGAAGCATGGCAATGAGAATCAGTTGTAGTGGCCCATCTTGGTCTTTCAGTTTCCTCTTCCCCATAAGACTACCAAACGCCACTTTCCAAGCCACGGATACGGCTTGCATTAGTTATAATGACCAGTTCAATCCATGTAAGATAAATAAGTTTATATATATTATTCAAACACGAATATCTTATGTCAGGTTCAAGGTATCAGGGAAAAAAATTGACCATACAAAATAATGCAGCATTTGAAATTGACATAGAAATAAGAAACAAAATAATTCTAAACATAACTTACATAAGTTTATTAAAAACAGCTGAAATATTATTAGCTCAGCTGACTATACGTCACCTGAGCTTTAGTCATTTTCCTTTGTCTGTCGTCAGTCTGGCCATCTTTTAAAATCGTAAGACATACATTTTTTTAATATTCAAATGTGATTATATGACATGTTTGAATATATAATAAGGTGTAAATACTTTGTAGCTTTTCATTCTTATCTATTAAAGTTAGCTAGATCATGTCATGAATGACACTGGAACATTCAATTAATCAGGAATATTTGGCAAACTATCATGGGATTTAATTTTAGCTCACATGGCCATATATCTAACTGTTGAGAAATATTATATTTGGTCATTTCTGTGTTTTTGAAATGTATCTTTTCATATAACATTACTTTTCCTTATTGTATTATTAAATGGTTTCATACAACAAGTTTTACATTTTACACTTTGCACATGCAGTGTATACCTAAGTGGCTTGTTTTAATTTGCTTATCAAATTTGATTGATGCTCATTTGAAAATTGTAAAATACAAACTTTTTGCATTTGCTAAAATTTAAAAAAAATCAGCTGAGCAACATGACTCACGGGTCCTTTGTACATTTGTATTAAAAATAACCTGTCCGATAACCTAGGAAACTGGCCATAAAGGAACATGTATCATGGTCAGTGTAATTATAAAACGTAGCTCTAGCCAATAATTTCAGATTATCTTGAAATTTTATCTCAAAGGATTTTGTACTAAGTTGTAGTAGGTGATGTTTTTACTTTCTGTAATGCATAATATAGTCTTATAAGGCAACTGGCCAATTAACTTTAAAAAATCAGTTTCAGTTTGGACAACTTTAGTACTTTTTTTACATTGATTTTAATTAACTGATTTAAATAAATCATACCAGCCCTGGTTTATTGTATAACACCTTAGTGAACTGTTGATCCAAAATAACTGCATGGCTGTGAAACACAACCTTTGTGAATCCACAGCACAGGAGAAGTAAATATGCATATGAAGACAAATAAACTCACGCTTAAACAAATGAATAGGAGAGAAACACACATTTTTGTATTGTAATACAATTATACTGCAGTATTGTTTACTGTGGTATATGTACTCCTGCAGTACTGGACTGCAGTGTTGCAAAGCAGTATGTTAAGTATAAATACTGCAGTATTTATACTGCAGTGCATATATATATATATATATATATATATATATATATATATATATATATATATTATACAGCAGTAATGTACTGCAGTCTGTGTGCTGCAGTTTTGTACTGCAGTGCATATATATATGGTATACTGCAGTATACTGCAGATATATACTGCGGTACTGTACTGCAAATTTACTGCAGTCTATGTACTGCAGTATTGTACTGCAGTGCATATAAGGTATACTGCAGTACACCTGCAGAAAATTACTGCAGTATATTCTGCATACTGCAGTGTTTTTGCGGGTGCAGTATATTTACTGCATTATCTTGCTGCATTTTTACTGCAGTATTTTCCATCAAATACTGCAGTACTTTTTACCTCATACTGCAGTAAATATACTGCTCCCGCAAAAACACTGCTGTATTCTGCAGTTTTACTGCAGTTTTTTCACCTAATACTGCAGTATTTTTCACCTTATACTGCAGTGTATATACTGCTCCCGCAAAAACACTGCTATATTACAGTAATATACTGCAGTATTTTCCAGCAGTTTTACAGTATTACTGCAGTACCAAACTTGTGCAGTAAATTTACTGCTCCCGCAAAAATACTGCTGTATTACAGTAATACTGCAATATTTTTTTCTGCAGTTTTACTGCAGTATTTTTTCACCTGGGTCCTTTCGTCCGTCTGTCCTTCAATCCGTCCGTCCGTCACGCACCATCACTGATGCCACTTTCCTGGTTAATATATGGCCGGGGACCATTGTGGCCCTTGGTCCTTTTGTATATTTTAATAATTAATTGGGCATTTTCCAACTTTGGTTATAGACGTTAAAAATTTCGAATTACAGAATCTATCATCCGTGGCTCCCTCAAGCATGTCTTATACAATGCTCCAGCTGTCCTTGGGCTTGGACATCTTGCTTGTGAACATGATTAAGCGTTTTAATAAAAAGAAAGCCTTTTTCACCTCTCTCTATCCTAGAAATAAAAATCATTTTCTCTTTTTAACAAAATGTCTTTATATTATCTTTCAAATAAAAAATAATAAACAATGTCTGAATATACTTACATCATAGCATTTGTTTCCAGTTTAAATTTACTGCCTCGTCATAAATAACATGTATGGGGAACTGGGATTTTGGCTGTATATATCAGTTTGAATTCTCAAAGGGGAATCTGTTTTTAAATTATTTGTCCTTGTGGCTCTTTAAAAGGAAAAAAAAATGTACAAAACGGTACAAGAAACTTAAGTAAACTGACAATGTTTAATACCTTTAGCATCCTTTTATGGAAGATTTATTATCGATTACAGATGTATAAATTACCGAATAAATATGGAAATGATAATGCATAAATATGCGAACGAAAGAAATGCATTTTATACTTCAGATGTATATATAAACGAGATCTGACGTTTGTACGTATGAAAGCAAGTTATAGAATAAAGAAGCAACTGCACATATGGAAAAGTAATTTAAGCTATATATACCAGTTAATCAAAATGAACGCTGGTGAGTAATATCTTAAAAAGTAGTTAGAGAATGATATCCAATCACGAGTTATTTGTTTGCCTTTTTCAATTATGTTTAATGCACTTTAATGTTTATATGTAGTTGTGTCTTTATTTAATGACTGATCAATTATTTGATATTAAACAACGAATAAAATGTTTACATCGTTGGGCACTTTTGCTAACATCTCATGTTCATACCTATACGACAACTTAAAAAGAGATTATTAAAATACCCAAGTCCAAATAATGTCCAAATCATTTATTCTTTTGCAATGAATTCCCCATTCTTACTGCTTGCTCCAGAAGCGTCTTTATGTGCTGAGTTAATGAATCCTCTGCGAAGCAAGATTCATCACGTAATTATCGACGTTGGTTGATTTGTCTGTTAGCAGCTGTACTCAACAGTTATAGACGGACTTATGAGGAGACCCAGAAAAATAATTTAGAGTTTACCTGGATCACAATAATACTTTTATTTAAAAGATGCTTAACTGTTTTGGAAAAAAGCCGATCAAAAGACCGTCTTTATTTTTCGGTTTTAGGGGAATCTTTAATTAAATATAAATTTCCGAAATAGGCGAGCAGACCGGATATGCAAAATCGATTTGGTCAACGTGTCACATATTCCTCATGAATAAATATAATCATCGCGCTACAAACTGTAAATACAAAAAAATACACATAATATGATTTGTATGATTTCAATGTCTGCATTTAAAGTTTGTCTCAACTTTGTTCATGAGTTTCCAGTTGTAAGCTATGTCTCGGGGAAAATATAATTAATTGCACATCTCTACCCATATATACAAATTCACAATTTACAAACTGTCAGATCGTATATGTAGTGGAAAAATGCAAAAGGTGTATTTTGATATCCATATCCGTGGAGTCATGTTTTATTAGTTTGTAGTCTGCAAATTATTTAATGTTAAACTGAAACTAAGACTACATGTTTGCAAGAGATTTAATGTGGTACTGGCTATCTAATATCTCTTTCTCTCATTCATCAATAACAGTTGATTTTTCTGTATAATCATTATTGTGAAATTCAAGAAAGGGAAAAGGGCAGTTTTTCGTTTTTCAAAACGGCAATGAATTATGTTTTTTATAGGTATAAAGTGACTTAAATTCCTTTAACGTATCAAACGTTTCACTTACTATAACCTTTTGAACATCAGAAGTTTGCACTGTAATATATATATATATATATATATATATATATATATATAAATTTATAAATCTATATATGAACATTTATTTATGTATATATATTGATAGATAGATAAAAAGATAAACGTCTATGGCAAGTGTCTGCGCTATATATATATATATATATATATATATATATATATATATATATATATATATATGCAAAGTCTCTAACAGCCTCCCCCCTTGCAAAATCCTGGATCCGCCCCTGCTGTTTCACATTTTAAAAATATTACAATTAGTGGGAACTTGAGTATGATAAGTATATTTAGAATGATTGATATATAAATACACAAATAAAATAAACAAATCTGATTATATACTAGTAGGCCTATGTATTTTTTTTTTCTGAGCGTATGCAGTGTCTAAAAGACAATAATTCGTAAGAACATATACATGTTAGTTAAACTTTTGATTTGTTCCTAAGGCAAAAAGTAAGTCCACATTGTTTTGTTCACATCACCATGCAATTAATGTCATCGAAATGGTGACGACATCTGAATTTCGTCACTAGGGTACTTGACCGCACCAACTATAATGCATGAAAACTGCTAGGAATAAAATCTGGAGGAGCATGGTGAATTCTAGGATCACAGGGTGGGAGATAAAGGGTAATGTCTGCATTTAATATTCTCGTTCATTCTTGAATCTGGCAATATAGAAAATATAAGATAATGATGGAAGTTTTCATCACTTTAAATAAAGTAGCAATGAAAATAAGTTCAAACATGACACATAAAAATCTTGCATGCCGTCAAAGTAGGGAATGTGCATTGACCATACCCACTGGCAACTTCATTCAATGTATAGTGTAAAGAAAACCAGATGGGTTATGAGTTTCATTTGTTTTCAGATCTAATCACAACACTGCCACCAGACACCTATTTATTAAATGGATATTCCTGTTCCGTATTCCAGATTCACAAAAAAAGAAGTATAAGGGTTACAAATATATAACCATATTAGATTTTATTAGAGGAAGAGTTACTTGGTTACGGTCCATTGCTTGATGAAATGAGGTCACAGTGACCTAGTTTCATGATCGAAGTTAAATATGATGTTGAATTTTAAAACCATAGCCTGTACCATTTTGATTTGTGTCCTATTCACGGAGGTCGGAACCACCAGAAGAATGTCTAACAAAAGATCACCGCTGTAGCTCAGGTAACATACAAAATCACATGTGAACCCGTCTTCTCCAGTATGGCTCCAGTTGTCTCTTGAGGCTAGTGGTATAAGATTTGCCACATTGTTCATATTTGAATGGTTTCTCCCCAGCATGAATTCTTTCATGAATTTTAAGTTGATATGAATCACAGAAACTTTTGTTACAATAATTACATATGAACCCATTTTATTTAGTATTCTCCTATAGGCAAGACAGTTTGTAGTCAGGAATAGCCCTCAGCTCTCCATATCTTTAGCAATATACATACCCAAATGGACTGGAATAATGATCACTTCATAGCTTAGTTATAACGCCAAAATTCGGACAGACCTTTTGGTTTTTTTTTTTTTTTTTGTTATTTAAAACTTACTTTGCTTTGTTGTTTTATTTTATCCGGTGGAAAAATCATACGAGTTGATAACACTTCTTTCATAAACATAAAGAAACTTAAAATTGGATGAAATAATTTTCCTTCCTGGCTCCTGCAATCTTTGGTTAGAAATCCAACAAATTGCCCACCTGTATAGTAAGACCACCTGTCTATTCAGACCACCCTTTCATGAAAGACATCTGTTAGAGCTGACCGGTCGTGTTTGCCACCTGCAGTTTAAAATCACTTTAGTTGTTTATGACCGTGTTTGTAAGCCTGGGCAGAGCAATGTTTTGACAGGCCCCCATATTATATAAACACATTGATATAAACAAAACAAGCAGCCTATGTTAGGTGAGATCCACTTTTCCCGTCCGACTTTTTCTTTACACAACCAAAGGATTACCGCTAAAAAGGTCTTATATGTGATTGGGCCCCTTAAAGGATGAATTATATTAATAACGTATAGTGTGTGACAACTGTGCGTCCATTTAACAGGACAGTTAAATTGGAACGGATGAAATCCTCTACCCACCGAATGTTTTCTCTGCATTCACTGATATGAAGTAGCACACACCATGGCGTGGAGAGAAACGCCGTTGTATTATAAAAAAGGGAGAGATATAACTGATGGTTCTTGTAATAGTCATACAAAATTATAAATAATTATAACTATTTTGGCTGCCAGTTTATATCACACATCAAGTGACAAAGGTTTATCTTTAACCTAATTTGAAAGATAAAAACAGGCAAAGATTCGTTTTCTGAATTGTTATATACGGTTTATAATAATATAAATGTATAATACAGTATTTTGATAAAAAATAATGAATTATGTCACTTTAATTAAAATAAACCAACTTACCCTGGATCATACTATTCCATATTGTCATAGTAAGATACATTTGGAAAATTTTTGCTGTTATGGCACAATCTAGGTTAATATAAACTGAATCATGAAGCAAAATGCGGCTGATTTTCAATAAGCGCTTATTCAACTATTTTCCAGGTACATAAGGTTAAAAAAGGGGCGAAGGCGCTCAAGTTCCCCCCTCACTTTTAATTTTAAAAATGAATTATGTCCCATTATGGGTCCACTTTAATTGAATATACAGTCTGATTCAAATGCAGCCCCCCTCCCCTCACCCCACCTTATACACACACCAACTTGGGTCACACACACTATAGTGTCAGCACCGCAAAATCCGCGTTCCATCAATACCAGTTTATCATCTCACCTTTGTATAAATTTTTTGGAGGGATGAAGAATTTGAGAAGAGGGGAGGGATGCCCCCTCATTTAGTGTTGAAAAATGTTTAACATTTATAACACAATAACCTGTAATGGTGCAGTCTGGGGTAATTTAAATGGATCATAATGAAAAATACTTTTTTTTTAATAAAAGCTCTTTTTACTGTTTCCCAGACGCATTTGATTAAAAAAGGGGGCACGTTTCCCTTGCAACCCCCTCTCCCCAATCCATCCATGTTCTGGTACACGAACCAATCATATCAACATTCCCAAAATATCCCCTACAAATGCTAGAACCATTTTAATTTTTGCACAATGTCTTTTTATTATCAGCAGACGTTTAAAAATGTGGCCAAATAAGTCCACTAGTTGTTTTTTCCTTCCGCCAACACAAAAGTTTTTACATGCTGTGCCTGCACATGTTTGTTCATATCGTTGCTGTCAAGTCAAAACCTCGTAACTCAAATTTTACAGTTTTTCAAGAATCGAAAATAACTTTTTTATTGTTGCATGTTTTGTTATAAGTTGTTTATGTTTTTCGATTCCAATGACCTTTTCAATGTGAAACAAAACAGGATAAACCAAGTCTCATTTATGAATAAAGATTCATGCGAAACGGTAGTTAAGAGGTTTTCCATCTTAAAGTGTGTATCAGTGCATGAGATACGAGTTTTATTTGTTTTACATTATATTTAACCTAAGCCTTATTCAATAGCCCGGATATGTTAATAAATAAATGATTATCATTTTAATGGCCTTTTTAATTTTATTTTGTAATTTACTGTGTTGTTCATTTAACTCTGAGAGAGTGGGATCATGGGTATACTGGTGGTCAGGGCAATTCGGTGCCAGACAAGGTACGTTTATTTGGAGAACCACATCTGAGTACAAAGAATATGAAAAGTTCAACACAGGAGAGAATCTGGAGTCCTTTGATGCCGTTGTCGAAATCCTTATGATTAACGGTAGGCTGTAATGTCATACATCCAGGCTGTTGCCTGAGGGCACGGGCAACAGAGTAACGACGAAAATTTAACTATGCGAAAATCTGCCACTATGATAGTACAAAAAAAAAAACATTGCAGGGTGGCCCTTAATTTGTGGGTTTGAATATACGGAAGTATATTTCCAAATAACTATTGAGATATGAGAAAGTCACGACAGAATGCATATTTGATAATAAAAAGAAATAAGCAAAAGACCCAAACACTTTGTCAAAAGTTTTAATTAGATTACGTACAAGGTAAATTACTGTATTTCTACGAGACAACTTGCGCAGAGTACATAAACTGTCACATAACCACCAGGAAATGATTCTGTTGGGACGAACAGATTTGCAAACCAGGAATGCTGTAATACGAACGAAATGATTCTTTTGCTTACACATATAATGCACTATGCAAAACACCCAACATAAATAATCCTTATCGATAAACCCCATGCATGGCATGACATTAGTTTTCGGGGGGAAGCAGGTTTTAAAGTTATGTCAAAGTTATAGCTCTTCCAAATAATTTGAGAAGGTTGAGAACTTGTCACTTTTGTGGTACTTATCTAATTGCTTTGTGCAAACACACATTTCTCATTTTCAAAGGTCATGAGGAAGAGTGTCGTAAAAACTATGAAAGTCTGGCGCCAGTACCGATTTCAGTTCCTGAAGATGCTTGAACTTTGTCTTTTTTATTTTAAGTGGCTCGGTGTAGAGAGGTTTTACGTCGCGGGGGCCTTGGACTCTCGAACTTCTTGGCATAAGGCTCGATTCCCCTTGGTGCGCCAGTTTGTATTTGATGGTGCCATCTGGCAGGTAGATCAGTTGTCTTAAATCGGTAACCACTGGATCACCCTTTCTGCTGCCTGGGCGGATGCTGTTGTAGATCCTGAGGTCTGAATAGTCATTGAAAAATTAGTGGTCTATGTATTTCATCTTATAAGGCTGGCTCCGCCTGGCTTCTTTGATTTTTTGAACATAATCAGCGGGGCAACTCACAGTGCTTTTGCCTAATTTCTTTTCGATGGTGCTGTGTACTGAGTCACATTCCATCTGGGTATGACCCGGCTCTAAGTACTTGTGTGTTATTGTCATTTGTCGTGTTACAGCCATATGAAGCAGCATGTTTGACATAGTGATATTCCTGTTTTGGTATGTACAACCATCGCTGTATATTATCATCTCACTGTTGCTGCCGATTTTTTTCTGAATGTAATCCTGTACACAGGAGGCAAATACATCAGCAGTTAGCCCTCTTTCGCCTTCATGCCAAAAATAATTGACAACTTCACGATTGTCCATTCTATGGATGGTAAAGTTGTGGCAAGCAAGCTTCATTTTGTAATATAGAGCACTTGCTTGTAACCGAGGGCACAAAAGGACAGCCTGCAAGTCCATGGTAACCACTAGTCGTTTACCGTCTTCTGCTGCCCTTTTATCGATGGTCTTTTCATGTCTTGCTTCATTTTTTCCTCTGTATGTGACGGTTGTAGTCAGATTCAGTCACATTTTTGGTCTCATAGCCACAGCATATGTCACATTGGTCTTTTTTAGGCCTATACAGGCCTAAGTGAAGATTGTCGAATTCATCCATCAAGACCTGCCTTGACACAGCATTCAGGCCTCTAGACTTGCAGTCCTCCTCAAACAGACGGTGTAGTTCTGCTTTAGAATTTATGATTGGTTCTAGATATTTCTTTCCAGTTGATGCCCGGCAATAATGTGATTCCATTTTAGGAAGATTCTCCAAGAAGTCTCTCGCTATGGCCCTCCCAGCAACATCTTTCATTTTCTTTTTTTTGTGGTTTTTTTCTGTTCTCAGATGTAGCGTGCATTCCAGAATTAGCATTAAGAGCCCACTGCCTGGCAGACCATTCTCCAATATTTAATGTGGCTAGAAACATATCTTTGCAGACGAGTTTTCTTTGTTCATCTAATTTCAAATGGTATTTTAAGGTGTTATTTCGCCGTGAGTGTTCTGGAATTGTTGTGACTTGCCCCTTTTCTCTGACATCTACCATGCTAGCTACAAAAACTTTTCTTTGGTCCCAATCCATCCGCCAAAAATTATTGAATATCCCTTGCCTGTCGATCTCCGTGAATTGCTGGCAGCACCGAAATTTGACACAATGTCTGGATGAACATCTAGGGGCCATGTGACGAGGTTCCTTTGTAACTTTATAGGACTGCCCAGTGCCTTTGTTTTTCTTAAAGCCTTGGTAAGGTTTACCTTCCATTCTCAGGGTTTTATTTTTCTGCCTACACCAGTTTTCAGGCTGGGCATGACCCTTCCGGGCCCTTTTCCTTCCATCCCCCTGTCGCTCGGTGTTTTGATGGTCAGGCTGCATGTGAGGTGATGCTGGGCGCTGCTGGCTAGAGTCTAGTTGATGATGTGATTGGTCCTGCTGTCCAGGATCCAGTTGAGGTTGTACTGTGTCCTGATGATAAGGGTCCAATTGAGGTGGCGTAGAGTCCTGCTGAATAGAGTCCAGTTGCAGTGGCTCAGTAGGCTGCTCGCCAGGGACCAGCTGAGGTGGTGTTGGGTCCTGATCATAAGGGTCCACTTGAGATGGCATGGAGTCCTGCTGACTAGAGTCCAGCTGATGTGGCGCAGGGTGCTGCTCGCCAGGCCCCACTTGAGGTGGCTCAGTAGGTTGCTGGACAGGGCCATGCTGAGGTGGTGTTTGGTCCTGATTGTTAGGGTCCACTTGAGATGGCAAGGATTCCCGCTGACTAGAGTCCAGTCGGGGTAGCGCAGGGTCCACTTGAGGTGGCTCAGTAGGCTGCTGGGCAGTTCCAAGCTGAGGTTGTGAGGGTCTGCTTGAGATGAGGCAGTGTCCTGCTGGCTAGGCTTGAACTGAGTTGTTGCTGGTTCCTGCTGGTTAGGTTCCAGTTGGGGTAGTGCCTGGTCAGAGACCAGCGGAGGTGATCTCTTTTCCTGAGTGCTGGGATCAAATTGAAGTGGTGCTGGGTCCTGCTGTCGTGAGTATAGTTGAGGTGATCCTAGATAATAATTGACAGTTTCAGGTAGAGTGTGGTGTTGACCCTGTAAGTGACCAGCATTTTTGGCATTCAGTAGTTTTGTTTTCTTGGTTTGTCCACATCTTTTCTCCTTATGAACAGGTATATCTGGAAGGAAGAAATACATCAAATAAAAAATAATATCAACACTAATACACCTTTTGTCATTTTAGCGAAACGTAATTGTTAAAGAAAACAAGGGAAATTACTGAGAAATCATAAGAAACCACATACCCTCAGATTCCAAGAGTAATCGGCCCTTTGACTCTGGTGGCAGCGGTGCCTTCTGTCTCACTTCGGAATGAATCACTGTAACCTTGCATTTGGTCTTTCTTCTTCTTCTACGCCGTTTTCGATTGGCCACAGGTGTATCTGAAACATGGTAATGCCATCATTATATAAGAGGTAGTACATGTTGGGGATAAAAATACCAACACTGAGTATAATATGGAAATTATGTTTTAATTGAAAATACTGCATACCATTAGAATCTGAAGTTCCGCTGGTCTCGTCTGATTTTGGTTTATATTCACTGCCACTGCTGTTATATTCAGATTCATCTGTCTCTCTTTTTTCTGCTTCCATGATCATTTGTTGGGATGGCAAACTTACTCTTAATGGGGTGGTACGACTACAGAACCTTGGTTCACAATCAGTATCTTGGTCATCACCAGAATTACTAGACGCTGACACATCATCTTGAAGTGGTTGACAAAATCTGAACTTTTGCATGGATAACTGTAGCATTATTTCACCCCTGCTTGCACAGTGCCCACGCCAATTCCTCTTCATCATTGTTGCTACACGTTGAGCTAAAATACAGAGCACTTCTTTAACATGCAAAACCTCGTATCTCTCACAGTTAAAATCTTAGGTTAAAATCTTCTTTTTAGACACACAAATTATAGGAGGCACTATATATCCAGATAAATAATATGGGCACATCTAAAACAAAATATGGAAAAGTGTTACAGTGATTTACTGTTAGGGTACTGGTTTGGACTGTGAATTGTTCTGGATCACAAAATAATTCCATAAGTAAAGGTTAAAACCGTTCAATATCTGAGCTGATGTGCTATATATGTGGTTTATGTGAGAATTTAATAACATTAAATATGAATACTTACAGTCAATCAGATTTCTTTGAAGACTGTCTGATTTGATGACTCACGTGCAGTTATCATGGCTTCCCATGAGATACAAGTTTTTGTCAGGACAACTTTGTTGGCCAATCAGCATACGAGGTAAGATCAGAGGTTTTGCAAGGACAGAAATTTGGCCAATCATGATGCGAGGTTTTGAACACATGACAATAGACATCATTTTCATTGGCTTTCTGTTACAAGGTTTTGTCATAATAAGAACAGCACTTATAGCTATTAATTGGTGTGAAAAACCCATATTACCCCTCAGGTGAGTTACGAGGTTTTGACTCGACAGCGACGATATGCCCTTTCTGAGTTTTTTCCCAAAGATGTCGCATTTAAAATTTTTTACCTATATGTGTCCTGAAGTGTACCTTCATTTTACCTTTAGTATAAAAAAATTTCAACACGAGTCAGAGCTGTACGGTTTCTCTCCAGTATGTGTCACGGATTGTTTTTTAATTTCTCCCTTGGTGATGAAACGTTTATTACATTGTTAACATTAAAATGGCTTTTCTCCGGTGTGCGTCATTATGTGTTGTTTTAAATGCGCCTTCCGACTGAAGCTTTTCTCACACCGCCCACAGTTAAATGGCTTTTCTCCAGTGTGTGTACGTATATGGTTGGTGAGTTGACTGTTCATGGTGAAACATTTCTTGCAAAACTCACATTTGTATGGTTTCTCTCCGGTGTGTGTACGTGTATGCACTGTAAGTCCCGTCTTGGTAGTGAAACATTTTCCGCAGAGCTCACATTTATATGGTTTTTCTCCAGTGTGGGTTCTGATGTGTGTGACCAGGGAATGCTTGGTTGTGAAATATTTTCCACAATGTTCACACCCGAAGGGATCAGTTTGTCCCCTGAATCGCCTATTAAGTGGTTTCTTTGTAGTCAATGTTTTTTCCTCACTTTTGTCCGGATTATCAACTTTGTGTTCTTTCAAATGTGCCTTCCGACTAAAGTTTTTCCCACAAGAGTCATTGCTGTATGGTTTCTCCCCAGTGTGTGTCCAGGTATGTACGTTCATGTCTTGCTTAGTGATAAATCTTTTATCACAACGTTCACATTTGAAAGGTTTTTCTCCGGTGTGTTTCATTATATGATGTGTCAACCATGCCTTCCGCGCGAAGCTTTTCCCACACCACTCACAGGAAAATTTTTTTTCTCCAGTGTGTGTCGGTGTGTGATTAGTTAGTTGACCCTTACTGACGAAACACTTTTCACAAAACTCACATTTGTATGGTTTCTCTCCGGTGTGGGTACGCGCATGCACCCTAAATTCCGTCTTTCTAATAAAACATTTCCCGCAGAGTTTACATTTATATGGTTTTTCTCCAGTGTGAGTTCTGATGTGTGTGACCAGCGAATGCTTCGCTGTGAAGTATTTTCCGCAATGTTCACACCCGAAGGGATCAGTTTGTCCCCTGAATCGCTTATTAAGTGGTTTCTTTGTATCCAACGTCTTTTCCTCACTTGTGTCCGGTTTATCAACTTTGAGTTCATTTGTACTTTCAGCAGATTGCCCTGCGGGTGAGATCAAAGTTAAAGGACTGAGGAATATTTGCCTCCCATCATCTCTTGCACTTGCTGTACTCATATGCTCATCAGATATCACAGTCGAAACATGGATTAAAATGTCTTCTTTTTCTTCTTTTATCGCATCTCGACCATTTATAATGCGTTTTCTTTCTTCTTCAAATTTACTGCTGATCACCTGATTTTTAACAAGACACCTGCTTACATTTCCTTTTTCTAAATCATGAGGTGATTCAGTAATACTCTCATCTAAATTTTCCTTTTTGATTTTACTTAATGTTTCCTCGAAGGATAATACTAGATTTTTATTATTCTGAAAATAATGTGTGTGGTCTTCCTTCTTAATGTAAGCCTCCATTCAAACCGATCTTAAAGGACTGTATGTTTTCTCTTCTCTTGGAATGCTCAACTGCAAATAAAAAGAAATAAATCGAGATAATTTTCATCACTTTATCCATATTTAACTAAACACATATATATATTATCTATTCACACACAGTCCCAGGGGTTAATAATAAGAATATGGCAGTCTACAAATGATAATAGCTATCCAAAGGTTCACAGAGGTATGGATAGAGTGAGGCATGGAATCTCTCCTAATACAAAGTATGACTGCCTTCAATGTATCCCAAGAAAAATGGATGAAAGAAACTAAGAAAAAAAAATCGTAGCATCGCCAGTCATGTGTACAGAAAAAAGATATCCTAGATCTATTGCCATGCAAAATTTCAGGCCGATACGTGAAACCACTCCTGAGAAAAATGCATATATTTTACAAATATATGATTGTAGGTGGTACCACCTAGCTTTGTATGAGAAAGCTATGGATGGATATGCACAATTTCAGGCCGTTTCATTGAACTCCTGAGATGTGTCGTCATCAGTCTTGTATACAAGATAAAGCTATCCAAGATCTATGGACATGCAAAATGTCAGGCTGATAAATTAAACCAGTTCATCAATGTATTCTTCAAATACGTGATTGTTGGTGGCACCACTAGCCTCGTGCATGCGAAATTTATCCAACTTTTTACGTAAATTTATGACCGTGTACTGGATGAAGACTGAATGTCAAAAGTCCAGGTAAAAATCTAACCAAATCCTCTGAGCTCTTGATTGTTTTGACACGCTAATCCGCACCCTGGCAGCTGACATCAGCCTGCATAAATATTAAGGTCATGACATGATCGTCTATTGGTCCGTTTTTATGACCAAGTAATACAAGTGCTCGTTTGCATACCCTCGGTTGTTTCCGGGACCGCTGAGGTCATAGGTCGTGTGCATATGATGGCGAGCTCGAGGTGGGTTTAACCTTACATAACCCACTCCAAGAAATAATATCGACACTGAAGCTTGTTTACAATAGAATACACGTGTTCACAATCATCGTTCTTCGGCCCCATTAAAAAAAAAACGACGAATTCCATCAATTAGGTTGATGTTTTCTCCACCATGTCTCCGTTTGAGCGGCGCGAATCTTTAAGTTTTATTTTTTGTCTGACATCACAGGTCTGCTAGGACACGGTCGGACACGTTTTTATTATTTTCGTAAGTCTTTTCCGCGGTCCTTGACAATTTGGATACACAGGTGGCAACTTTTTTTTATACCATTCTCATTTTTTTACATATTGATTGACAGCTTATTTGCATAAAGCTACATGTCACCCGAATGGTGGAAGAGACGCCCCGCCTAGTTCCCCAGAAGAAAAACCAGTCGAGACTCGTAGTTTACTACATGCCTGCGTGCTCAGTTTCATTCATGCGATTTTTGGCCAGAAATGGTCTGTGTGCAGCATGTACAAATGCGATATCATATGCAGACAATCGGCAAAGATATGTTGACTTTTGAGATGACATTTTCTTCAAGAGTTTTCTCATACCATCAAGGAACCCGAACCCTCATAATTGCAGGGGTAGCGTACAGGAGATTTACCATCACGCCATATGTACAACCTTATTACCTTAGCACACGTAAAATAGGCCTATTTAAAAATGCCAGCGTTGGTGGTGGTGTATCCGGCCGTGCTTTTAATAAAAACAAGTGACCCATGGGCCATGACGCACAGCTGACTGGGAAGAGATTTGCAAAAGGAAATTTTATCATCTGAATGGTAGTATATTACCATTCAACTGAAGCATCAAAACAGATTAACCAACAGGCTGAGATTGTGTCTGTATTAATATATCTCAAAAATAGAGAAAAAAAATTTAAAAAAATACAGGTGGCTCCACGAGTCTGCAGAAACTAATAAAAATACTTAATGGTCAATATCCATGCAAAGAAGCATGGTGGTCTCTGGATTAGTTGTTCAGATACTTAATCTTTTGTATCAAATTTTTCATTATTCTGAGGGAAACTTTTGAGTCCTATAGCTTGAAGGATATTAGTAACAGAGACCTAATTTCAGGTTTCCACAGACACTTTTCATGGGCCTCCTTGCATGACAAGAATGAAGATTCTAGGTCCAGTTGTTACAATTTGTACCCTGTTGACAGATAACCACATCTTTAAAGGTCTCAAAAAAAAGAGAAAATAATTCGTAAAAATTTGAAAATATAGAGTTGGCACACCCAGTCTGCTAAAACTGATGGAACATGTCATGATCATTTTGTATGCCAATAATCATGAGCATCAGTGATGTAGTTAATGAGATATTGAAGTTTTTGTATGAAATTTTTCACTATTCTGGGGGGTACTTTAGGGTCTAATAGCTGTAAGGATATGGGTAACAGAGACCTAATTTCAGGTTTCCATGGAGACTTTTCATAGGTCTCCCTGTGTGTCAAGAATGAAGATTCTTATTCAAGTCTTTTCGATTTGTGCCCTGTTAACAGATGTTCACATTTTTAAAGGTCTCAAAAATAGAGAAAACAATTCATAAAAAATAAAAAATACAGGTGGCGCCACCAGTCTGCAGGAACTGATGGAACATCTCATGATCAATATGTATGCCAAAAATCATGACTATCAGTGATGTAGTTAATGAGATATTGAAGTTTTTGTATGAAATTTTTTACTATTCGGGGGGGGGGGGGGTACTTTGGGGCCCCAAAGCTCGAAGGATATGGGTAACAGAGACATAATTTCAGGTTTCCATGGAGACTTTTCATAGGTCTCCCTGTGTGTCAAGAATGAAGATTCTAGGTCCAATTTGAACCCTGTTGATAGAAACTACATCCTTAAAGGTCTCAAAAATAGAGAAAAAAAATTGTAAAAATTTGAAAAATATAGGTGGTGCCACCAGTCTACAGAAACTGAAGAAACATCACATGATCAATATGTTTGCCAAAAATCATGACCATCAGTGATGTAGTTAATGAGATAATGAAGTTTTTGTATGAAATTTTTCACTATTCTGGGGGGTACTTTGGGGCCCCATAGCTCGAAGGATATGGTTAACAGAGACATAATTTCTGGTTTCCATGGAGACTTTTCATTAGTCCCTTAGAATTTTAAGAATGAAGATTCTAGGTTCAGTCTTTACGATTTGTGCCCTGTTAACAGATGTACACATTTTTAAACGTCTCAAAAATAGAGAAAAAAATTTGTAAAAAATCGAAAAATTCAGGTGGCGCCACCAGTCTGCAGTAACTGATGGAACATCTTATGATCAATATGTATGCCAAAAATCATGACTATCAGTGATGTAGTCAATGAGATATTGAAGTTTTTGTATGAAATTTTTGACTATTCTGGACTCACATCTTAAAAGATATTGTGGATTCATTTTAAGCCAAACTTTTCATCCTAGATCTTCCATCTTGAACATATAGCTCACTTGTCAATAGTGGATGGTCCATATTAATTTTGGGGTCACAAGGTCAAAGGTCAAGGCCACAGGAGCTATCTGTCAAAAAATTAGTTTCCGGATGATAATTCCAGCTTTTTTTATATATTGATTTCAAACTCGCCTTATATAAGTCCGATTAAAAAAGCAAGATCCAAATAGATTTTGGGGTTACGAGGTCAAAGGTCAAGGTCAAAGGACAAACATCTTTGAAAAGATTGTGGATGCATTTTCAGCCAAACTTTCATCTCAGACCTTTTATCTTGCACATGTAGTTCACCTGCCAATAAGGGAAGACCCCTATTCATTTTTTGGTCACAAGGTCAAAGGTGAAGGTCACAGGAGCCATCTGTCCAAAAATTCATTTCCTGATGATAACTCCAGCTTGGATTGATATATGGGTTTCAAACTTGACATATATATTTCCATCCATCTTGGAAAGTTTTCTCATAAACCATACATGTGGCGCCACGTTCCTTCCCATTTTTGAAGAATAATTTAATACCCTTTTTGAGGAGTGATTTGCCCTATTGGCCTGAAAATATGCATATCCATAGATCTTGGACTCCTACATTTTGTACTCAAGACTGGTGGCGCCATCAGCAATTGTTTTAATGTGGCGTCCATCTTTATGTGTGCTTTGGGTGAAAATCACTCATATCTCCGGATTCGTTCAAGGTATTGGTCTGAAATTTGGCATGCCCATCCATCTTGGAAAGTTTTCTCGTAAACCAGACAGGTGGCGCCACCTACCTTCCTGTTTCTGTAAAAAAAATTAATGCTCTTTTCTCAAGAAAGATTCAATATAATGGCCCCTATATTTGGTGAAAAATGTTGTTTCTTAAGTTGATAGATGGAAGAAACCGTTGACGCTTGCTAAGTGTGTCAGTATATGCTGCTGAAGATGGGGGGCCTATACTTAAAGGGGGGGGGGGATTAATTGTCTGGGGATACTATGACACCAAGAAATATCTAGTTAATCATGTGACCATATCAGCCAACCATAGAGGTCGTGTCTTCCAGCACAGGGTCTCATCTGATTGTACCAATATACAGTGCTCCCCTCCAGTGTAACGATCCAGGATAAGAGGTCAAAACAAACAGCGCTTACGAAAAAGGTAGTAGGCCTATAGGTAAAGCGCTGATTAAAGAGCGTTCATGCATGTACGGGTGTTTTTTCTTATATGTTATATGTGCTCATTTTACTATTTCCCAGATATATAAGGTAAACTGGGGGGGGGGGGGGAGCATGCTAGACGGGGGGGGGGGGGGGTTAGCACCTGCTGCATCCCCCTCACCCCAATCAACCGTTGTACTGGTACACAAAACAATCAAATCAACATTTAAAAAAATCCACTAAAAATTCTAAAGCCATTTTAATTTTGGAACAATGTCATTTTTATTATCAGCAAATTTTTAAAAATGTGGCTAAATTTAAAGTACACCGGATTTTTTCCCCTGCGCCATCACTATGGTTTTCGATGATGTGCCTGCACATGTCTGTTCAGATGCGCTTTCTGCGAAAAGTATTTTCCACAGTGGTCGCATTTAAATGGTTTTTCACCTGTATGTGTCCTGAAGTGGACCTTCTTTTCATGTCTGGTGTTAAAACATTTTCCACACGAGTCACAGCTGTGTGGTTTCTCTCCAGTGTGGGTCCGGGTATGTATATGCATTTCTTGCTTGGCAATGAAACGTTTATCACAATGTTCACATTTGAATGGTTTTTCTCCTGTGTGCGTCATTATGTGTTGTTTCAAATGCGCCTTCCGACTGAAGCTTTTCCCACACCACTCACAGTTAAATGGTTTTTCTCCAGTGTGTGTCCGAATGTGGTTAGTGAGTTGACCCTTCATGGCAAAACATTTCCCGCAAACCTCACATTTGTATGGTTTCTCTCCTGTGTGTGTACGCGTATGTACTGTAAGTTCTGTCTTGGTAGTAAAACACTTTCCGCAGAGGTCACATTTATATGGTTTTTCTCCAGTGTGTGTTCTAATGTGTGTCACCAGGGAATGATTAGTTATGAAGTATTTCCCACAATGTTCACACCTGAATGGATCAGTTTGTGCCCTGAATCTGTTATTTTGAGGTTTCTTTTGAGCTAACGAGTTCTCCTCACTTGTGTTTGGTTTATCAACTTTATGAATGCTTTCATTTGTACTTTCAGCACATGGCCCGGAGGGTGAGATCAAGTTACCTTCCAAAAGACCAGTACTGAGGGATAGTTGACCGACATAATTTCCCACACTAGCTGTATTCAGATGCTCTGTCTTAACGATATCATGGTCTTGTGCTCCATCAGTCCCATCAGATATCACAGTCGAAACATGGACAGAAATGTCTTCTTTTTCTTCTGAAGAATTTATCACATCTCGACCAGAAATAATGAGTGTTCTTTCTTCTTCTTCACATTTACTGCCCACGTCCCTGATCACCTTATCTCTATCAAGACACCTACTTATATTTTCATTTTTTAAATCACCTTCACGTGATACAGTCCTACTCTCATCCAAATATTCCTTTTTGATTTTACATAATGTTTCCTCATAGGATAATTCTGGATTTGTATTATTTTGAAAGCAATTTGTGTGGTCTTCCTTTTTTATGTATGCCTCCATTCAGACTGGTCTTAATGCATTGTACGTTTTCTCTCTTGGAATACTCCACTGCAAATAAAAAAGAATTAACTGTAGCTATCAAAATTTAACCAAATATTAAAACAATCTACTCAGCCAGTCTCAATGGTTTTATTACCAGAATATGGACAGTCGACAAGTGACTACAGTATTCACAGAATCACAGAGGTATGGATAAAGTGAGCCATGGAATCTCTCCTGATTTGACAGCCCTCCAAAACGGTGGCATCAGAGATGCCTAAGTATCCCAAGATCAGGGTTCTTGCGCCTTTTCAATTTCCAAAAGTAAGACCTTTTTAAGACGTTGTTAGACTTTTTTTTCGTGGAAAAAAAATTCTCATGGTTATTATACAGGATTAAGATCATTAGAAACCTTATATATATTGGTCTTAATAAAAAATAAATAAATTAATAGGCCTTCATTTATATGCCCGTATATTCTCTCTTTGCCCGCTGTTGCCGTATACTTATACAGATATGTTGTACGATCGGAGTTAATTCCCGTATATTATTCATGGCCAAAAAAATTATTCATAAATCTGTCCAATAGGTTTATCATATCTTTAGACAGCGTTTAGCCATAGAATGGTAATGTTGTAACTTGGATGAAAAGTTGCAGCCCCACGATCACCAGGCCCCTCTTCTTCCCGAGCAACTTCGTTTTCCCACAGAAAATCAAAGAACACGTGCAAGCCAGTCATCAGGTACAAACATTTTCATGGACATGTTCGGATAACTTCCTATACTCGATTAACAGAATATACGCAAAAAAAAAAAAAAAAAAAAAAAAACGCACGCTAAATTTGACACGATGGCATATTCGCTGACGCAATACCGTGAGATTCCTAGCCGCGAGAGTGACCAGTTTCCACTTTGAAACCCTTGGATAGCTTTCTGTTTTAGCTCAGGTGTCCCCGCCAAAGAGTGAGGCATAAACGTAAAAAGCAGACGAGCTTGGAAGTTCAAAAATTTACGGGGATACGTTTATAAAAAATGCAGCTGGACGACACTGACATCGTTTACATCGGACAGACCGTAATACGTGGGCAAAATATGTTCTGAAATGCGAATGCAATATGACAAAAATTAATTAACGATCAACAAAATAGATTCCTGATGTTCATGTATATTTTCGAAATACCTGCTGTATTAGTGCGATCTACTGCAAAAAAATCACGAGTCCCCGCCAAAGAGTGAGACATTTGTAAAGATAGCAGGTGACTTTGGACGTTCAAAATTTTACGGGTATACGTTTGGAAAAAAATGCAGTTGGATGACATCGATTTTGTTTGCATCGGGCTGACCGAAATACGTGGGCAAAATAAGTTCTGAAATGGGAGAGCAATTTGATACAATCAATTTACGATCAACAAATTAGATGTTTTGCTTTATTTTTAACTTCCAAAAATTGAGTCAAATCCCATTCGATATCGTTCCTGGAACAATTCAGCTCACAGGTATGTCGACGTATGCAGGACGAGCCTAAATCATGCTGAGTTACAGAAAACGCACGTCAGTTCTTGCCTTGTTCTGGTATACAGGGTTATAATAATACTGGCTGGTATAGAAATCAATGTAGCATCTTCTGTATACCAACTCGAACACAAATATTTAGTTCAACTTTTATTTTCAAGCACGTGTCCATATAAACCTATCAAGCTTTCAAGCACTTTTAATGGTACTAGCCCTGCTACCCTTATGTGCATGAGTTAAGCAAAATAATTAATTTTTAAACTTAAAAGTGCCGTCAATATTCATACATGAATGTACATGAACCTGCATAGCAAACATGAAACTGAAAAAAACGAGTGATATTTAAGGACCAAACTTTTTTATGATTGAGTCATAGTTTCCGGATTTTCTTCAACTTCATTTGAATTGTCGACAAACATACAGCGCGTTATTAATTTCAGCTCCCAACAAAGTTTATGCGCATCTACCGACATGCAGAAACTGCAGAGGTAACTTGATTCAGGTAAAATGTACAGCAGAGGAAATACCATAATGACTGGTGATAAACTGGCGGGCAACTTTTGAGTCTCCTTTCTTACCGCCGAAACTTGTGAACGCGTGTCTTCTGATTCGAATTACTTCTGTGTTATCTGCATTGAAAATACTCCGCCGGTGCCCCTCATATCTAGGACTCAAGGTAGTCTAAATATGAAGTCTGACTAGCAGTTAAACACGGGAACAAGCTTTAAAAAGTATTTACTTTCAGGTATATGGAATCCATTTATTTGCCTTCTTCACCCTTCACGAAATAAAATTAATTCAGTTTCTGTGAAACAAAAAGAAAGACTTTTGTAAGGACTATCCTCTAAAATGAAAGAAAAGTAAAACTTTTACAGCCTTATTTTGGCAAAATGAAAAATAAAAATGTGAGACCACGCACGAACCCTGCAAGAAACATGGATGGAAGAAACTTAAAATATATTTCGTAGCATCACCAGTCATGTGAAAAAAAAACAAGGGCACCATAAAGCGGAGCATCCCCTCGCACAGGACATCTTTAGAATGGGCGTATTACCGGTACACAGTGTAAAAATGAGAAGGGTGGCTCTCTGGCCTTGACCTATGCTCCTGTGGCCTCAATTAAATAGGGTTCTTCAACCATGGATTGGTGAGCAATATCTGTAAGATGAAAGGTTTTGGTCAAACGGTTTTGCCTAAATGGGTCCATAAGCTTTTTCTAGGAGTGGGCCCTTTGGTCATGACCTTTGTCCCATGACCTGACCATGGACGAGTGAGCCATATTTGCAAGATGAAAGGTTTGGGTCAAAAGGTTTTACTTTAAATTGGTCAACAATTTTTTTTTAAGAAATGGGCCCTGTGGCCTTGACCTTTGACCCTGTGACCTGAAAATCAAAAGGGTTCTTCATCCATAGGTGGGTGAGCGATAAATGCAAAATGAAAGGTTTTGGTCAAACGGTTGGCTTAAAATAGGCCCACAACAAGTCTTGTATACAAGATAAAGCAATCCAAATTCTATGGGTATGCAAAATATCAAGCTGATCAATAATACCACTCTTGAGATAAATGCATCAATGTATTCTACAGATACATGCTTGTAGGTGGCACCACAGGATGCCTTGAATGAGAGATTTATCAAAAATGGATGAACATGCAGCAATTCAGGCCTAAACACCAAACCACTGATGAGTAAAGGGGATTATTTTTTATTCTGCGAAAAAATGAAGGTAGGTTGTGCCACCTGTCTCGTCTATGACAAAGTTGAATATGAATAAAAATAATTTCAAGCTGATATCTAGCTGCCTCCTGAGATATGTGCAATTTTCATCTGAAACATATTTATGGATGGAGGCTACATGAAAATGATTGTATATGGCACCAACAGGCTTCTGTACAAGATTGAGGTATCAATGATCAATGGACATGCAAAATTAAAGGCTGATACATTAAACCACTACTGATAATAAATGCATCAATGTGTTCTTCAAATATGCATTTGTAGATGGAGCCACTATACTCCTGTACAAGAAATCCACCAAAGATAGATGAACCACCAGGCTTGTGTATGAGATTAATTAAGGTATCACAGATCTATGGACATATAAAAGTTCAGGTAGATTTTAAAAAAAAAAGACTACTGAGATAAATGCATGGATGTAGTCTGACAATGAATTATAATTATGTGTGACACAAGTGCTAATTCTTTATACACTGAGTCATAAATAAAATCTGAGCAATTTTCACTGTGGTCCACCAAAATGGAACAATCCTTAAACTTAAGCAGTTGGGGGACTGTCTTCACCAAAATATTTTAGTACACTTAAATTTTGCAGTGAATCAATAAAAGAAACTATTGAATTAATTTTGGTGGGGATCCAGACCACCATCTGGATCCAAGAATTATATATATATATATATATATATATATATATATATATATATATATATATTTATATACACTCTTTTTACAAGCAGCCTTAGTCATATACGTTGGAAATTTGGCGTATCTGCAAGAATGAAGACATCATCCACATTATGACGTCACGTCATGGGTAGCTCGGTACAAGGTGTTGCCCTTCGTGATACAGCCCGCCATTTCCAATCTTAATGTTCCCTGCTCCCCATTAAACAGTCATGTAGAAAATATTTTAACTTCTCCACAATAGAAATTTTTTTTGTTCAAGTCTTCCATGTCTGCAACCTAAAATCTACATGCATTACACTCAATATGATTCCATTTTTCATGCTACAGGATAGCTGAAGTCGTCACGTCAGTGAATCAATACAAACATAACGTCAGTTTGGTACCCTGATTGTGAAACAGCCCATATCTAGTTGCCAAGGCCCAAGCACCATCTACCAAGTGAACAGGAAACTAGTTCGGATATTTTGAATTAATATCTATGGAGTGCTTTGTGCAATGGGGGTCTGACTTCAGGTGTAACATAGAAATGCCACCTCCTGGAGAAAACCCCCTGCTTTAGTTAATAATGAGAATGATGAGAATATCGCATTTACTTGGCTACTGGCAGCCATTTTGATCGGAGTGACAGGGCACAATGTTACACCATATCCTAAAACTGGCAAAAAATCCAATGATTAAAAAAATCCCTCTGGCCAAAATTTTACCAACCACGATCCTAGACCCCCGTCACATGATGCAAATCCAGGTGCAACTGGGGTATTGTGGCACCCTGGTTGCACTAGTGCACGGAGGCCTAACGGGTCACAATGGGGGGGGGGGGGGGCCGGGTCACAGGAAGAGGCCTTCCTGGGACCCCCGTTGTAGGAAGGACGGTCAATTGTTTAATGTTAGGACAATTCCCGGAGCCACTATAGAACGCAGGCTTCGCTTGTATTGAGGAACATATAAATAAAATTGTCACCTCTCATTCCCTATTTTAACTCCTACTTTTCCCTGTAGATGTCCCTACACTCAACTTTTCTAACATAAATACTAAGCATCAGAAGTCGCCTGAATCCGGAATCGAACCTACGATCTCTGGACTA
Organism: Sipunculus nudus; assembly: GCA_026874595.1. Classification (NCBI taxonomy): domain Eukaryota; kingdom Metazoa; phylum Annelida; class Sipuncula; order Golfingiida; family Sipunculidae; genus Sipunculus; species Sipunculus nudus. The sequence continues at coordinate 46,447,214 of CM049321.1, forward strand.
GGAGCCCTACACGCTACTAAGTGAGCCGTGAAGACGAGATACCACCAGGAGCAAGTTTTGTTCATTTATATCTGCGATTGAAGAGGCATCTATCGCGAAAATGGGAAACCATTTACTATTTTAACAGGAAAATTAAGCTTAAGGTGGGGGCTCCGCCCCCACACCCCCGTTCAGACGGGGAACCAAGGTTCCCCGGACCCCTCCTCCTCTAATATAATAAACTCCAGCTATGAGCAAAATTAAATACGGGAATTCTGAGGAAAATGATATGTATCGGCCTTTTCCAGGAAACAATTTATTATGCGACACCCGTTTTACCGGCGGTAGGCTGAAGCCCGGTTTCTATAGTTCTGCCCAATTCCCACACCTCTGCTCTAGTGGACCCTTTTCTGCGCTAATATAACTCAAAGTGTGGGCTCATTCCATTAGTCTCTGGGGAATTTAATAACAATTTGGTGATTGAGCAATGTATGGAAACAACATTTTATGCGACACCCGCTTGCTATATTTAGGTGTAGACCTATTCTGAACATTTGCGACAGCGGTTTCATGAACCAACCTTTCTCAGTAATGAACGTGTGTTTGGAGAACTGCAACAACTGATATATACCTTATTTACAGAGATCTGGAATCAATGTTATCTTCCTCACATCGTCGGTCCTCCGTCCTTCACCTTAACCCAGTCTGGCCAGATATGAAGAGAAAGTGTTTAAAACCTGGACGTCTCGCTCCAAAAGCTGGACGTTGATTCAACAATATGTTATGCCATTATGTAATATATATGATTCAATTTAAATAATAATACTACCTTTTCCTACTTTTATTGTATATCAAGTAAGTCTCGAGTACTGTCATTTTTCTCATGCTGCATGGGTATATCATCAATTCAGCATAATGAACACTAATCTTAAAGGTAAAAATAGTATAAGGATATATATACGAACTAAATCCAATTGAAAATTACAGCTATTTATTCTATTCAGTACAATGTGGGAAATAAATGGGTTGTCCTACCTATGTGAGAAAAGTCAAATAGGAAATATTGTTGAAATGTAAAATATTGACATGTTAAAATCAATAATGAAATGCGCATGCCCAGCTAGCACAAAAACATTTTAAAAATGTTTTTTCGTGATATTTTTATAACTTTTTTTGTATGTTCGAAAAAACGTGTTTAAAATGTTTTGCTCAAACGTTTTAAAAATGTTATTTTAATGTTTTAAAAATGTTTTTGTAAAACTCTTTAAAAAATTTTCATAATATTTTATAAACATTTCATGAGTTACATTTTTTTGATATTTTAGAAATGTTTCCTTCAAAATATCCTAGAAACATTTTTATAACATTTTCACATTTATCTGTATGCTGAAACATATTCCCCACAACCCAATTTGTGATAAGTTTTGCATGGGTTTATATCATACGTTGTGAATATATAAGTATTTATTTCATATTTTGAATTGACAGGGTTTCTGTAGTGTGTGCAGGATATGGCAAAATGGTAACCAACTTTTGTAGTACCAACATGGTTAAAAATCTGCATGAATATAAAAGTAGAAACATACTTTCCCCATTATTTTATCTATATTATGTTCATATTTGCCAAAAAATATATTTAAACCATAGAGTTAATTCATCTCTGTTGAAACTACAGCAGCATATTTTATATCATTTCTGTTTACAACTTCACACCAGATAAACATATTCTCACGTATCAACAAAGAAAAGAGTAACTGGTAAGGCACAGAGATTTATTTAAAAAACATCAGTCTGAATCAGAGTCTGTGATGTCTTCCACTGGAGCAGGCTCCCTTCCTTTCTTTTTCTTCTTTGCCTCTTATGTCTGTAGAAATAGATATGTACATATTACCATAAATGAAATTCACTAAACAAAAACTTAAAGTGGGCAGGTAATCAATTGACAGGAATTTATTTATCCTATAACATACAAGATGTCAATCAATTACTGAATATCTACTATATAGTGTATTACTATATGATACCTGACAAATCTGATAGGAGAGTACAGTTGTTTAATTTATTGATAATACAAAAAGTACACTTCTTTAAAAAGTAAATCTAGATGAGACAGAATGTTCCCTTTACCCAGAAAACATAAAGAAAACCACAATATTATTTTACCAGTTTAAAAATACTTTAATAGTACATTATCTTAAGTACAATGCATATAATTTTTCTATATATATCAAGTGATATCGGCATATTGTTTCAGGGATATCTAAGTTGTCAATACAATATTTTTCTTTTATTATATAATATACATAAATATATATAATGTATATATTAGTGCTCAGTAGGATATATATATATATATATAATATGTATATAAATATATGATTTTTTTCACGAATAATTGAGGAAAAAAAAATTCCAGTGAAACCTGTTTTGGCCTATATATATATATATATATATATATATAGAGAGAGAAAGAGAGAGAGAGAGAGAGGGAGAGAGAGAGGGAGAAGGAGAGGGAGAGAGAGTTCACATAAATACATAGGGTTTATATATTTATATATATATATATATATATAGAGAGAGAGAGAGAGAGAGAGAGAGAGAGAGAGAGCACAGCAGGCAGTATCATGTGGTTGGTGTATGTCATTTAATTGTACAGGAATGTCACAAATAAGGCTTGGCCTGATAGTGGTGCCCTTTGCACCTAATGCAGCTCTGTAATGCATGCTTGGAGAGCTGGCATGTTACTGGATGACAGCTCATTAGACTGGTGTAGACGCACCTAAACTATGGATAATATTGACCCCAAATTTTATTAACATAAAACAAGTGAATAATCACACACACACAATAACAAGATGTATATAAAAAACCGATTTGAATGAAAATTTAGTAAATTTATTATAAAAATGACCTGGAAAATGCTGATGATGTTGCTATATATTTTTATATTATAGATAATAAATGATATAAATGATCAATTATACATACTGATACAGGCAAAAGAAACATCTTCCTATGAGTATGTGCCTATTCTGTCATTATTACTTCTATACTTTCTACCCTATATAAATAAATGTGTGCATGTGTGTTTGAAATTTCTTGTACAGCAGAATCAGTTGTGGTCATGATATTGTTGTATACAGGTTGGATGGCTGTCACCCCTCTCCAGCTGAATTGAAACCCTGTTTTAAGCTGCTTGCATCATGGCACAATGAGTTTTAATAAACAAATGTACCAATGGTTCTGCTACTTATTAGCTATTTGGAAATTATCAATTATGAATATGGATGAAAATTAGAGGAAAAGATACATGAAATATACTCACAATAGCTTGAACACTTAGACCCTCCACTTCAACTGTTTAGTCTGGTATGCTGAATTTCCCGCCAAAATGTGGTCTCTACAGGGACACAGTAACTCTAGTTGATCCAATTAAGCCGCAATCCGTAAAAAAAACATGAGTTCGCCAGAGGGTTATATGATAAGTTACATACTGATTGTTGTAATGCCCAGGACCAAATTATCAGCATAATATGTACTTTTTGACACTTATTGCCCAGTTTTATTCTTGTTTTTTTTTAAGCTTATTTCTGAAGTTATAATTTAATCTGAACAAACTGCCTCCTGGATTCCAGTTTAAATATGGAACGAGAAGCAGAAGTTTGTTTAAATAAAAAATAATTATTTCACTTTTTTAAACTTTAGATCAGATCTGAAGATGCCAATTTTATTAATAAAATATACACTACTGTGATATTTACTATATATATATATATATATATATATATATATATATATATATATATATATATATATATATAGAAAGTTCCTTTGTATGTAACATATTTACACAGATAAATGTTTATATTTAAATATATATTAATATTACTTATATTTAATTAATATATATATGTATATATATATGTGTATATATAAATATATATTTTACATCTTATACAATCTAAATATGTCTCATAAATAATTCAAGTAAACATTTTTATCAACATTTAAAAATTTTTAAAAAACTTTTTTTGTTGTATTTGTTAACATTTTTTAAACATTTTTAACTATTTCATTCACAAGTATACCTAAGGCATTGACAGATGACGCGGTCACGAAAATCCCTGGAATGGGATTGGGTTATTTAAGTCATATTACATCTTGTACATTTTTAATATGTCTCATAAATGTTTCAAGTAACATTTTTCATCAACATTTAAAAAACATTTTAAAAACGTTTTCAAAATGTTTAAAACAAGTTTTGAGAACCCATTTATGCGCTCTATGAGAAAAAATGTTTAAAAATGTTTTATAAATGTTTTAAAAAAAGTTTTGTTATAACATTTATGCGCTCTATGAGAAAAAATGTTTAAAAAATGTTTTAAAAATGTTATAAAAATGTTTTGATAAAAATGTTCTATTGTAACATTTATGCGCCATTAGTAAAAACATTTTAAAAATGTTTTCAAAACATTTTTAAAAGATGTTCTGTTGAAACATTTATGCAACATATTGAAAATGTTTTAAAAATGTTTTGTGCTACCTGGGTGGTCTGTGAAAGAGAAACGTAAGATATTTTATTGGAAGTGCTCATTTCTACTCCCCCTCGGTTTTACCACTCCCTATGTTAGATAAAACAGTTGAGAGTTATTAGAATAGAAATTTATTAACAGCAAATCTGAAGGATAACATGAATATATATAATAAAAATGAATGTTATAGGTCTTAACTTTGAGATGCATATTTATCGGTATAGTACGCGACAATAGACTTATATGTTATAGCATCCTAGCTATATCGCTTTTACGGTTTTAGTTTTCTTTTAATCAATTGCAAGTAATTAAAAAAAATATGGCACCACAGTAGGCCTTACATTATGCAAAGTGTTCAAGATGAAATCGGTGATATGGTAAATTACTGTAACAACAACCTAGCTGCCAGAGTAGTGGGCGCCAGTCCAGTTTTCATTACTGTCTGCATGGCATTATACGGAAGCGTGTTCCTGCCACCTGGTAAGAGAAAAATAAATTATTTATCTCGTACGTACGACATACTATCTCGTACGTACGACATACTTTCTCGTACGTAAGACATAGTATCTCGTACGTACGACATATTATCTCGTAAGTACGACATAGTATCTCGTACGTACTTCATACTCTTACGCATCTGATTCCCAGAATACAGGCCAACTGATCTATATGTATAAGCAATATGTATAAGCAATAAAAATGCATGTTCGTACACTAACTACACAACATCTTCACCTTGCAAACCAGCGGAACACCGTTGAAAAAAAATACATATGTTTATTTATGTTTTTATTTATTTATTTATTTATACTATAAATGTAAATGCTATTCGATTTATCATTGTTTCTTTGTGTCTAGGTTTCGGAAATATTTCAAGGAAATTAAATTTATCAAATCGCTGTCTGCCAGTCATATACAGAACTTTCATTTTTAAATAGGTAATTAAATTCTGTTAGCAGTGTATGCTATTATAATGATGAGCCTGTCATAATATTAATAAGAAAAAATATTGCCTTTGCCAAATTGAAACTACCTTTCAGTTCAACTGATGGGATCAAGCACTTCGTGTCATAATATATAAATCAGGAACCTCTCCTTACGGGCATCTCTGTATTACAGACGCCTCAATATTGCAATCATGGTTCATATTCTTTTGTAATAATATGTGTTTTGTCTCACGTTATTAACTCATTTTGGCTGAATACGAAAGTTGTTCAGCAAATCCATGCCGATACACGGGCTTAATTAATATATCCTGTTTACCGGTTTTGTATACCTTATTATGGTTCTGTGTGTTAGTAAACACAGTGCAGCTTTGTCTGTTTACTATAACAAGACCGCGTGACCAGAAGTAAGATCTTAGTCTAGCACACGCGACAATTAAAAAAACAAAGGAAGAAACATGAAAGAAAAAACACAAAAAAAAGCTTGAAAAACATTGATTTGTGAAGTTTATTTTACGGCCACCAGGTGGCGTGAGCGCTGTTTGTTTTTCCACTTGTATACTGGAGAAAGCAAACGATTCGAAGAACGAAATATTGAAAGATACCGTAATAGTTTAAGGAGACAAAATTGTATTTCATGTATACTCAAAATACCTGGTTTGTATAATAAAAATAGGTCCTTTTTCATTTAAACTCTCCACTATACTATCGTCTCTCTCTCTCTCTCTCTCTCTCTCTCTCTCTCTATATATATATATATATATATATAATATATATATATGTGTGTGTGTTTGTGTGTGTTTGTGTGTGCGTGTGTGTGAAAAGACTGAAAACCTTGGGATATAATACCAGCGTTGTGTAAGAATGGATCATCCGGTGGATACTATTAATGTCATTAGTAATACATGTAATGTCTATCAGAGGTTCTTAATTGTTTGAGCAGATAAAATATCCCGACACATGCAAGGGAATACAATTAGTTATTGTTACTTGCGGGGGAGTCCTATGCTTATATGGCAAATTTGAAATGGAAATAAAATTTAGAAACGAGACCAATCGTTTAGAAACGAGACAAACACAGCGCTCACGCCACCTGGTGGTGGTACAGCATAAATGCACAATGCAAGGGTTTTCAAGCTTCTCTAGGTGTTTCTTCTTTCATGTTTCTTTTCTTCTTTTATAATTGTGGCATGTGGATCTTTCCTCTTGACACCCGGCCTTCTTATGTAAACACTTAGGAGACACTTGTAGAGGTTCTGTAATACAGAGATGCCCATTAGGGAAGGTTCATGATTCATATATTATGAAACGAAGTGCTTGATCCCATAAGCTGAATTTCATGCCGTTTACAGAAGGGCGAGTTACACGTACATGTACCACATACAAGATCTTATATCAATCCGCAAATGAGACAAATCTGAGGTGTAGATTTTACCACCACTTCAGCCTGACATATGAGGTTATGACTTATTTTAGAATTTCGTATTCTTCTGTCACAGATTAATCGCACGTCCATGAGTGAAAGTTTTAATTTATTTTTTTTATATAAATTATACGTACCCCATTAAATCGATTGTTGTCTGTTCAGCTACTCATTAATCATATCAATGGCTGTATATGTATTAAATAGTTTAAAAGATCAACTACACGAAGCGTTATGTATAAATCTGTTTCTTAGAAAGATCAGTTTAGAATATTAGAAAAGTGCCCCACATATATCCATTCTTAATTACTTAAAATCAGGCTATTTAGGAACTGTACCTCTTGTCCGAACCCTTCTTTCCCCGAAAAGGAGTTTCAGTTTGGCAAATACAAGATTTATTTCTTATTAACATTATGACAGACTCACTATTATAACATCATATACTGCTAACATTATTTAATCACCTGTCTTAAACTGAGAGTTCTGTATATGAATGTCTGACGATTTGATATATGTTTGATATATTACAGAAATCTGGACACACACAAAAAAATGTGAATTGAATACCATTTAATTATATGCTAATAAATAAATAGATATATGTGAGTTTTTGTGTTGGTTTAAACGGTGGTCCAGCGGTTTGCAAGGAGTTAGAGATGTTGTATATATAGTTAATGTGAAAACATACATTATTTAACATATACATATTGCTTATACATATTTCTGTTGGCATGTTGTCTAGTCTATGAATCAGATCCGGATAATTTATCATGTCGTACTTGCGAGACAAGTATGTCGTACGTACGAGACAAGTATGTCGTACATACGAGATAGTATGTCGTACGTACGAGATAAATGATACATTGTTCTTTTACCAGGTGGTAGCAATACGTTTCCGTAGCGTTACCTATTATTCTGAGCCAAGAGCTGACAACACTCGTCTGAATTTATGGACACACAACCAAGACTCAGTGATGAGGCACCAACCATCTAACATGATAAGGACCCAGACAGGAATCAAGTGTTGTCTAAATCTTCCTCACCCTTCTTGTGCTGCTTTAATTTAATTTCATGTTTAACATATATATATTTATAAATTATGAACAAACTAATTCAACAACATTTATCTGCAGAATATATAAATAAATACCTTTGAAAATTTCTTGGCAAATATGGATGCCTAATTGGTTAGGTGTTACTCTACATATCATAAATGTTTTAAACTTTAAAAAAAAAAAAGATGTTAATGCATTAAAATGAAATCATTTCAATACAAAATTGAAAACTTTACTGTTTAAAGAACCTAATTGTGGATATTATGTGTCCATAATGCCCCTGTAGAAGTGCATAAAAGAGGATTTTGTAAACCCAAAGCAATAATTTAGATTTACTTTATAACTTTAAAGAATGAACACCATATTTTTTCTGTCATAATACTTGGTCTGTACCAGCCTTTATCAAAAGGAGTGGACAAAGCATCCCTTATTACCCCTCCCCCCGCCCACCCGGGGAGTGGAAATAAGGCATGCCTATATAATAAGTTTGCCCCATTAAGTTATAACTTACACAAGTCTAACAACAGGCCCAGGAATGGCAGCGCAAACATCAGAAACGTCACTGAATATCACTAAATTCCCCTAAATCCACAGTTCAAAAGGGACACAAAAGCATATATTGATTCTGCAGTCATTTATGAGGTTACAATTAATGTTTATAAAAAGTGGAGACTATATATAGTCTTGTAGCTTTATTGTAAAGTATGTTCGACTTTGCAGATAAATTTCCTTTGATCGATCAACATCGGCCGACTTACCAAAGCAAAATGTTGAAATATCAATGGAACCTCTCTATTCTTATACACTCTTAAAAACGTCTATTTTATTTAACCGAAAAAAAGCCTAGTTGATTTCAACCGATTCAATCATTCAATATACATCCAGCCGATTATATTTTATTGCTTTGTCTAGTATCTTTATAAATTCGTTACTCTTAGTCCCCTTTAAATATAATATATAAAATTGTACTTGATAGTGATCTTTTGGGTTGTCTGATAAAAACATTTGTTCTCAAGTCTGGTGTAGAACAGAATTTGCTGGTGCTTGAACCCTTCTGACAGGGAAAATTCTCGAGCCTTTCCTTTCAGTGTAAATATAGGTACGTTCAAATATGGGAAGCTATAATGGTTTGGTCCACTGATTGTATTCCCTTATCATTGTACCAATTCCTTTACGCAAGATATCAATAAGCATTCGAAGAAAAACTGCAACAAAGTATTGTGATTAACATATGGAATATTTATTGCATGTGAAACTGGTTTTCATAATAAAAACTGGTAAAATATTAAAAATGATTTGGTCGCATATGTGGGTATGCAATCATTATGTACCACTTTTAGAAATTATAATTCACTGACACAAACGTTTGAGAGTAACATATATTGAAAGAACTAGGTGTACTCGTTGCTGTACTTTGTTGCTGGATCAGCTTTTCACATATATACAATTGTGATGGGTCGATTATATTCAATAATCAATTATAGTCAATTATATTCAACCAGTCGGTTGCCCCAAAGCCGTCTGATCATCGATCTGGCAGTGCCATTATCGATTACAAAGTTTTTCACATAACCGAAACTTTATGATACATGTCTGCTTTCATGTCGTTCACATAAAAACATTACAAAAGTCGTTCACGTAAAAACATTACAAAAACATTCACATCTAAGGTAGCAAACTTTAGAAAAGTGTTTATTAATCAGTTCATACATAAGGTAACCAGACACAAATATAGAATATAGAACCATTACATATATAAGCATAAATGTAGGCCCATATACCAGTTGAAAAAAAAAATGAACAGATCTGCATATGGTTAGACATCTCATACTTTTCAACAATGGATTAATTCAAATTATCTGTCAATAGATGATGGTTGATAAAATATTACAATTGATTTCAAGCACTACTTTACCAAAGCCAAGACAAATAGGCTAAACAAAATAATCAAACACGGAAAACATGAAAGATATTATTCCTTATAATCTTATATATAAGGAAATGTATTTTGAAATTAATCTGTTTTGTAAAATCTGTCCAGGTGAATACATTGAGAATACCAGCAAAATTTAACTGAAATATAATTTAAATATATTCAGACAACAATTAATACAATGAGCAGGATCTTGTCTAAGTGGAAGAAACCTAATAGACGATAATGGAAAATAATAGAAATACCGAACATTTTAATGATGTTTCAACCCATACCAACCATTTCTTTTACCAAGGAGTTGGGTCCGTCGTACATGGTATGGATATCCTACAAAGCTAATAGGATGTAACGCCAGACATCCATAACTGGTAGTGAGTATTCAAGATGAAACAAAAAAAAAAGGCCCTGAAGCACAAATCCACTGCCTTAAGCAGTGTTTGAACTTAATATACTACATACTCCACCAAAACAAAAACCTGCTCAAAGTTGAGAACTGAATCGCCAACAACCAGCACTTCAGGCTGCCACGATATTCCCCACTATTGGCAGGCCTTCCTCCTGTGTTTGCGGAACTCTTCCACACTTGTCCCAACCTTTAAAATAAATATGTCAAACACTGAGCATACAAACTTGATGTTGTGACACAAATAGAAGAATGCTCAAATGAGCAAAAAATAGTAAATATTTATTCCCCAATATTGGCAGGCCTTCATCCTGTCTTTGCGGAACTCTTCCACATTTGTCCCAACCTTCAAAATAAAAATATCAAACACTGAGCATTCAAACCTGAAGTTGTGACACAAATAGAATAATGCTGAAATGACGAAACTAGTAAATATTTACAGAAAATAGATTTATAGGCATGGAAGGAATTGGCTTGTTACATACCTGCATAAATCATATAATATCAAATCTTATTAATATTGTACGTCCATATTTGGTTATTTCTTGACATGTAACTTTCATTATGACACCTGTACAAAAGTTCAAAGAATCAATAATAACTATATTTCAAGTATTGATTCTGGAAATTGATATTTAAGACACTGATAACTGATTTATAGATGACATGAAAAGCTCAAGTAACTGAAAAAAAATTTCTACAGCCCAGTCAACTGAACTAGTTAAAATCTATGAATGACATTTTTCTACCTTTTAATCTTAATAAAGCTCCTCCTGCTTCCGGAAATTTGTTCTTGAATGTCTTTCTTTTTTTAGGGGCCAAGAGCTTTGCAATACAACCTTGCTGAAATCTTCTGCAAAATAAAATCATTGTAAATTAGGAAATGGTCTTCCAATATCAATTGCTGTTATTGTAGAAAACAAACTAATTAAATAAGTTAATTTTTCCTCAGTTTGACATGAGATATGCTTTTAAAGCCTTTTTGTGGTGGTAATCCTTATATGCAGTGATAATACTTCGCATACTTCTTTCATTTACATGATAGGATTTGTTGGGTTTCCCCACCAGGGCACAGGCCAAGAATGTATTCATACCAACAGGAGCAGGGTTTGGCAGATTTCAAACATGATATTCGATGCACAATTCAATACAATGCATGAAGAATACAGTGATCAAATACAACCAGTGTAAAAACGTCATTGCATGACATTAAAAGAAGTAAAACTGATAATGGAGGACTCAGGATATTTTTGTAATTCTGTTGTAAGCATACACAATTGTTTATGGTACACCTTTTTGCTGCAAATAGTTTTTAGGTCAAATATTTCAGTACCTGTCCACGGATGTGCATCCATCAAATCATCCTGGAGTTGTTTAGTTGAAGGCTCCGTCACTGCACCTTTCAGCTTTTCAAGTAGACTTGCTGCTATGTCTTCCCATCTGTGGGTGTATCTGTTTGAGAATTCCTCAGTACTCAGTGTTCCTGAAGTCTTCTTCCATCTACAAAGCAAAATGTGATTTTCTCCGAAAACAGTGGTGTAGCAGTGCATTTGTTGTCTTGCTGATATTTTCCTTAAACAATTTCTGTGTTCTTGTAACTAGTAGTCGGCTGAATTAAAGATATGTGGTGAGCTCACATGGACGGACACACCTTCTTCCTCTGGTTATACACAAACTACGCATACGCTTGATATAAAATCAGAACCTGGGTGCTTTGTGTCCTTGTAATTTTCTTAGTAGTTTTGTTAAAATGTTACTTAACACTGGGAAAAAAGCAGTTCCATGGATGTATGATTTTTAGAGCAGAGGAGGGACAGTTGCACCAACACTTTAAGTAGGAACTGCCATTTTCTCCCTTCTGTATTAAGCTTGAATTGGTCCTAATTAGTTATTCGTTCTATTACTGGACAATCTAAAGGAAAAGGACCATTAGTATAGCTTAGCAGACTATCAGTAATTGCATTTGCAACCATGATGGTACTGATTAGTTTAATTGTAACAGAACGTGAAAAGCAAACGGAAACTCACCCATACATGTCAATCTACATCAAAGTATCTCGGCCATATTTTGAGAATCTGGCAGAAAGTGGGCTGGTCATCACCATGAATCCTGGCCAGTCTGGACTTGCAGGTGGACTGCATATACTCCTGGACTCTCTCTCTCTCTCTTTTGGCTCATTATTATGTTGCAACCATTTAATCATGGCCTCAGCGTTCTCACTGTTTGGAATCGGGTCTACAAATTAAGTGTAATACATTGCCTGGTGTTAAATTAAGCAAAATCTAATAATTTATAAAAGATAAATCATTAAAATACACTTACTATATACGTAACAGTTTCTACAGAAGTACAATTATAAGTATATTCATATATTTAAATAAACAACCCCACTAAATTTTTTTTACTTTCTGCAAACTGGCTGAAAGGATGGGGCAGGTATGTGTTTAGGAAAATACATTTGAGAAATGTTATTTATACCTGCTATTGCTATCCCCTGCCATGATGCTTATGTGTTGTTCTGCCGTGATGCGCACATCTCCTTGCCTCCTTCCCTAATGATTTCCTCTCCATCCTTTTCAGTCTTTTCTGTGTATATTCTTCACTGTCCTGAATGTATCCTGTCACCGTCACGATCTTCTAAGCAGGTTCATATAGATGTTCCTAAATACAGATATTAATGATATTTTAGGGTTCAACATAAACACTATATACCATTTAACCGTCACACTTGTAAGGTTACTTACAGCTTAATGAAGTCAAGTTTATGAAACATTCTCTTCAGTGATAGAGCACAAACAAGGAGGTGTGTCATTGGTCAGATAAACCCAATATTAGCTCTGGAAGGGACCTCATGACAGGAGAGAAGTATGGGTTCTCTCCAGCTTTGCTAAGTACTTTAATGTTTTAATGTGGATCACTGGAATTAGGCACATGCTACTCAAACCACAACTTCTGGGGAATTCAGTCACAATGTTGTAGTCTCAGGCTTTGCAGGAGATGCTGTCCTATAATATCTAAATGCTAAAATTAGATTTATGGTGAGTGTTTACTATAAAAATAAGTGGAGTTAAATATGCAGCAGATGTTACTCACCACATAAGTTAGGCTTGTACTTGACTTCAACTTGAGGCAAGGAAAGTCATTCACGATGCTCAGGGCAAGGTTAATCTTTTCTAAGGATATTGGGCTGAAAAAAATGAAAACAAATCATACATTATAAGGTGTCCTTACTTTGGTAGGGATGGGTCTAGAAAATTTAAGTTTTTAGAAAGTCTGATCACCACAGAGAACTAGTCATTTCAGTCAATAATTTTAACTTTCTCAAACATACTGGGTAAGTCGGTTAAGAATTTTAAAGACCACCTGTCATTTTTTTTTTACGAAAGATCTTGGTACAAAAAAGGCATATTTAGTGTAAAAAAAAAAATACTCTTGTGTGCAAACTCTTTCAATCATCAATGAAACTGCTATTTGTACCAGGCGTACTCTGATGTCCCGATAGAGGAAGTTTGTAATTTCCAGTTGCTTCAGAATTGGTGCACCATGAATATCACGTTCAAGGGCACCTTTTTTTCCCTACAACCAATTAATATATCACAACTGTAAAAAAAGTGTGACAGCTTTAAGTCGAGGCTAATTGTATCAAGAACGGATTGGTTATTATCCAGTTTTGCAATTGAATGGGCTATAAATTTAACATAAAATAAATATTTATAAAATGTATGAAAGGTTCTGTTATTAAAATTCTTTATCAAGTTAAACTGACTATTAGTTTAACATAAAATTGATATTTACCGAATGTTTGAAAAGATTGGATGATATCAATTTTTATGTTGAATTGACCAAAAATTCTATACAAAATAAATATTTTTTTATAAATGTACATACAGATCTGTTATTATCATTTTTCATATTGACTGACCATACATTTTATAAAAACATTTAACGGATGTATGACAAGACAAAACTCACATAAGATAACTTCCTCCTATTAGATGACCCTGGAGAGGGTTTACCAGATGCTGGCACGTTTCCTTGAGCTACCTCTTTAAGAAAACATTAGTAAAAATTCAATCATCCATTTATGAAATATGAAAAATTCGAGATATGTTTCAAAGTTTTCTTCAGTCTTCTTGTAATATAAAACAAAATAAAAATGGGAAAAGAAATTTAAGTGTTTACATAATCTTGATCAGAACATTACACATGTTATAAAAGGCAGCAAAGTCAACAAATAGTAACCCATTTACGGTTAATAATATACAGTTTACCAACTTAGTATTAAAGGAGTGGATGCAATTTCACTGTAAAAAATAAGATTTAGTCTCATTGTTCAACAGGTAAGATTTCATTATTCATACTAACTATTTTATATGTATGTGAAGAAGATAAAATAATTGCCGAACTTACAGTCACAGGTGTAAGACCTCTTGGACAACTTGTGAATCCTGTTGACTTTAGGGTTTCTCTCTCAGAGAGATCCTAGTTGATAGTTTGGTTGGTGTGGGGGTGTCATTGGTGTGCTTGGCATGCTCAGGGTTACTCGAAAGGTTATTTCGATCTAGAAAGGGGAATCCGACAGGGAGACCTATTGGCTCCATATTTATTTTTAATTGTAATTGAAGTTTTGGCAATATTAATCTCATGCTGTTAAAGGCATCCATATTGGTAACTTTGAAATAAAAGATTGCTTATTTGCCGATGATAAAACATTTTTTCTTGCGGATATCGATTCAATGGAAGTGATTTGTTCAATTTTAGAAAGATTTAAAGTATGTTCCTCCGTAGAAATTAATTACAATAAATGTGAAGCGGCATGATTGGGGAGGAAAACAAATTCCTTACCGTATAATAGCTGTTTTAAATGGGTAAATCTACATACAGACGCAAAACAAATTCTTTGGATATATTTTTCATATAGACAGGATCTCTGCAACATATATAATTTCGAAAAGGTTTATGATAAGATCAGAGTATTATTCAATTTATGGAAACCAAGAGCCTTGACAATTTTCCGCAGAAATGTAATTGTGAAAATTTTCGGAACGTCTAAGTTACTATATATCATGAACACAATGGATCCACCGTTAGGTTTTATAAAGAAGATAAAAAGTTGAATTGTTGATTTTATATGGCATGGAAGGAAACCAAAACTTAAATATGAGGTACTTATAGGTCAGCAGGAAAACGGGGGCATTAACTTACCAGATATTGAATCTATTTTAGAAAGTCAGAGGGTTACTTGTATAATGAGAATGAAAACGTTGAAAAATACAAAGTTTACAGCCATACCATATAATTATTGTAAGAGAATTGGTGGCATGGAAAATATTGGTTCGAATTTTGATTGCAGAAATATTAAAAAAAAAGTATCTAAATTTTACGGTAATTGCTTTAGTGTATGGAAAAAAATTAGCGCCTATGAACCCACTAATATCGATTCTATTTTGCTTCAACAGGTGTGGAGCAATAAGTACATACTAATTGACCGTAAACCAATATACTTTAAGAACCTGGATAATTTAGGAATAAAATATGTTCACCATTTTTATCATGCCAACGGACGGAAAAAATATTTATCTGATATTTTAAATCCGTCAAGTATTGCCTATAAAAATATTTTATCCACTGGTTTTCAGTTCAACAAGCAATACCTCAAAACATCATTGCTACTAAGCAGCGATACTTCTCTCAGCTTGGAGGAGGGCATGTTAATGCCATTAAGAGATACTATTATTGACTTGTCAAAAACAGATTTTAAATTGATTTATAAATATATTATACAAAAAAAAGACAGTTGAGCCAGTAAATAAAGAAAAACTTATGACAAAAATGGTTAATCCTGAGTTTGCTTGGAGTTATGCAGCTTTGCATGTACATAATGTAACTTCTGATATGTATATACGTCAGTTCCAATTTAGAACACTGCATGATATACTAACTGTGAATGAGAAGCTTTTCATATGGAAGGTTATTGATCATGATAGATGTTCTTATTGTGCAACTGATAAAGAGACTGTAATTCAACTTTTTTGTGAATGTCGTGTCACATCATCTTTATATTGTCAAATTGTATCTTGGGCAAGGACAGCCGGTATACAATTGCCAATACTCTGCCCGTATATAATCTTTTCAGGTTGTTCAAAGAGTATAGAAAGGATAAAGGTAATTGATGTACTAATTTTGATGTATACCTTTATAATATTTAAATTCCGAGATTCTGGAAAAGTACCATCAATGGGAGTGTATATTAAACATTTAAAGAAAGTTGAAGTTATGGAGCGTAAGGTTGCTGAGAAAAATGGTAGACTGCAGCAGCATGATGATGACTGGAACGATTTAAATCAATGGAAAATTATAAGTAGATAATTTTTCTCTTTTTTTGTATGTATTTTCTCTAATATTTCTTTATACAAAGAGTTATCTCTGTTGACTATGTATCAATATGTAGCAAAATGATCACAAGTATTGATTAAATATGTCTGTATGCCAATGATGAAATTTTCAAAAGAAAAAAAATCCTTAAAAATCTGAGGCATATAGAGAGAAGAAAAAGAAAAAAAAAATGCTCAGGGTTGTACAATCGATGGGTTCATTTTGGTGTTGGTACTTGCTGTCCTTCTTGCTGTCTGTTTTAGTTTCCTTTGATTTTTGTCTCTGTATAAAATGACATCAGGTTTTTGTATGTCATTAACAACTATAGGCATCTTTATAAACATGTACATAAACCATTTAATACATTGGTTTATACTTATGTTTTTTATAAAACCCATGATCGTCCTCCGTCTGTGAGTTTCTTAGATGCAGTGGTTTTGGGTCAACCAACTGTTTCAGATCTTGCAACATCAATTTTGCGTGGTTCTATCTTTGTCACTTTGTAGGGAAACATATGCCTGTCCACTGCTATCCCTGCTGCAATGCACATCCCTTTTTGATATCCAGTTTCATAATATTTAATCCATGTAGCCATAAAAACATCAAATTTGTCAAGTTTTAAAGCCTAGCAAACATCTGCACAGAGAGCCAGTGGTGACAAGACAACCAGATCTCCATTCCCCACTTCTAGACATTCTGAGTCTATGTGTTTTCGAGCATGCAACCTATAACACTGTATAAGTTGTTGCCTTGATGCCTTGGCCTTGCATATATAAAATAAAATTGTCAGTTAAATGAGCCAATCTTTTGAAAAAGTTATGTTTGGCTTCAAACCTCATGGACCAAAGTCTCACAATGGGACCAACTTGGCATATACTGATCCCATGTGAAAAAAAAACATAACTATAATGTCCAGACGGATATGCAAGAGCTCCCAGTTCTCTTCAGCTTTTCCACTCAGTATGAGAAGAAGATTCACCATCAGGCAACACTCTTCGCCATATCACAAGGCTTGACTGGTTGGATGAGAAACATGCTTTTGACAGGGATTCGGGTTTATCTGACACATCAAATTGTCAATAGTATAAAGCTTGTATTCTTTGATTGACCAGATCGAAGATAAAAATTTTCTTTTTTTAATAATGCCTGCAAGACAAGACGAAATGTGTATGGACAAACATCCCCAAGTAAATTATGCATTACATCTGGTGTTTAGTTTTGAGTTACATGAAAATATTAAAGTTCAATCTGTGGAAAATCTCTGACAATGCGAGTGTCATAGGATTGACTTATATTCTTGGCTACCTCTTGTCTGGAATGAGTTTCTTTGTTTCTTATGAGTGTTGCATCTTCAAAATACTTACGTTGCATTGCACGCTTGTCCAACATGCAGCACCTACACGGGCGATTTGCAACAATGCTTTTTGTGAACCCAAACAACCCATGAAGTCCAAGATTTTCATCTGTAACCTGGCCCATCAATATCTTAACATTAAAAAATTCTTTTGAACACAAATATCTATCACAGTTTTTGGCTAATTCTTTTAAATCAGTTATCATCCACTGAAGTTTTCATATCCATATTTCTTGCGATCTTCAGTATAGTACACTTTTAACAAATGACAGTTCTTCAGAGCAGAATTGTACTTGACTGATTCCTTATCACTTAATAAAAGTACACAAGCTTGTGCACAGTCAGATGAGATCCAAAAAGGGTTTGTTGTTTCAAGGTCATCATTATATTAACCCAATAAAATTACATATTCTTGAGTCAACAGTTTTTGCTGCTTGAAATATGGACCATTTGTCGGTAACAGATCTCTGCTGACCATACCACTGGGAGTTCCAAATACTTTTTAATAACTTTGCCAGGTGGAACATACTGCAGGGTATCGTGCAGCACTTGCTGCCTCGCATTTCCAGGGCTACGTTCGATTACTTGGTCTGCCCTTGTTCCAAGAATAACTTCTTTTGGAAGAATTAGTGCACCTCTATTTGTGAAATATATGTTTGCCATGTAGTCTCCAGGCCCTTAAGTGAATCCTTTGCTTGCGATAAATAATAATTAATTTTTGTCTCTATTCTGTCAAAGTCTTTAGGATTATCCTACTACTTCATCTTCGAAGCAATGTGTTTCTTTGCACATTGGTCGCAAAATTTATTGAATATGTCAGAAGTGGTGTCTATTACAAATTGAATATTTGACAGAACCATGGAATCAGAGAATTTTTAGTTTTGGCACGAAAAGTGGACCTTCCCTTGACTCCCCAAATTCATCTTTGAGATTCCAGGTGTCATCTTCAATGTTCTGATCATTCTAAAATTCATTTACAACATCTTGGTCATCAGATTCCTCATTAAATCCATTTCCTTTTCTAAAGGACTTATATCTAGACTCTCATTTTCAGAAACCAGACCCTTAATATCATGCTCTCTTAAGATAGGTTTCTGTAAAGCATTAAACCGTGAAAACGTTCGCATACACTTTTCCTGGTAACACAAGAATGTTCCCCCATACCAATTGTCAATTCCTTAGAAAGACAAAAGAAAGCTCCATCAATCCATTCCTTATTCCTTGATTTAAATTCGTTAAATATGATCCCTTCAACCCAGGTGCATGCTGTCTCTTAGCCTTCGAATCCAGAGGTATCAAATGGGACATTAGATGTTAAAGCTATGCTTATAACTAGTTACCTTTTCTAGATATTTTTAAGAACTTCATCGCTGGGTTAAATAAGAAAGCCGGGTTTTATCAATATATGCTTGATGGCTGAGACTCAAAACAGTAAAACAAATGTGTAGGATATTCTGACCCAGGCCACCCGTGCGCTCTTGGCCTCAACTGAGCTTTGGTTAGAGATTTTATTTCCTCATTCGATCCTCGGACAGCTTATCTTTCAGTTCAATGGGATAATTTTTGTTGCTGACTTATGACACTAAGATTTGTGTAAGGCAGTAGGTCTGGTTAAAGAATGGACTGGCACTTCTTATACATACAAATACTGCTTAAATTAAACCTATCTGTGGCTCTGGGTATAGTAGCCCCCCTGTATACAGTCATCTGACTTCATATATCAAGTGGGTTTAAAAAACCACATGCAAATTGCTACTCGATAATACGGGATATCGCCAATTCCGATACTCCTGTGTATAGAAGCAATGAACGACCGCCTGCTTGAAAAACTGCAGGAAAACAATTAGTGCCCCCGTAGCGTCTAACCTGCCCAACCCATTCATTCAACAGTGCAGTGTGTGTACTGGACATAGTGTTTTTAATGGCCGGTCATCTTGATATTTATTATAATATTTATTATTCTGTGTTAAAACATATTACATAAACATGAAAAGGAAGGAGAAATTGCTGTAATCGACGAGTTTGTATTAGAGTTAAATCTTGAATCAACTGCCTTGTAGGATGATATAACGGATCGTACAGTCATTGATTAATATCAAATTTGAGAAACATGTTTCCTTGAATGTATCGCACATTCTGGTACGAAACTATTGTAACCTCGAATTTATTCAATGATCATGTGAATTAATCAGAGTCAATAGCGTAGGCTATTATTATTATAATCTAATAATGTGGGAAAAGTTTCGTCCGTGCTAATGAGTGAATGACTGAATCACGCTCGACTGCACAAACGGGCTTCCGGCTGCGCCAGCCAGTCGTTTATATCCCCCATCTACACCAGAGGCTGCATTACCAATATCCCATATATATATATATATATATATATATATATATATATATATATATATAATATGACTGAATTCTCAGGGTAATAGCGAATACCTGACACAAATGCGGTTTATTCGGCAAATGTACAGAATGAATGGTTGCCATTGAATATCCAAAAGATTTTAAAGCAAGTATGGGAGTTTTATGTTCGTAGGCCCAGCTTATACCTAACTACCTGTGCCCTACTCCCATTTATCGGTGTATAATCAGTACTCGCATACCTATATATCATAAGCAACAATTGTAGTAATTTATTATTGGAATTTATAAATGCGTATAAAAACAATTCGTAATACCTGTGACAGGTGACATTTTCTTCACCCTCTCTAACCATTTTCTTGATTTATTCAGGTGCGTAGCCAGAATATATCGAAGAGGATGGAAGTTATTAGTTTGGAATCCAAACTTCTTATCTCCAGTTACTTAGTTACCTCATGGCCGGTTTAAGAAATAATGTCATCGGGATAGATCCAAGTTTAAACATTATTGCAGATGAAAGTGTACAGCAACGAAAATTTTATATCATAATTTAATTTTTTTTTCATGCCATAAATTTATCTAGCATCTACTAATTTAAACATCAATATAATATGCAATGTCCGGGGGGGGGGGACTATTTCATCTTTGATAGAATGTGTACACATAAATAGCATTATGGATTTTGATACTGGGAGTGTATGAATAATCTGATCATTTATTAAGTCATTCACTCACACTGAATACAGTTGTGAACCAGTTAGGGCCACGTAAGTTTGACCTATGTTGTATACTTGAATTTGTGCTAAAACTCATACCAGAATTCAGACACTGAATCGTATAAGTATGGACTCTGAACTGGTTCGTGGTGCTGGGCTTTGAGGGCCGTGACTCGGCCTTTGAGGGTCTTGACTCTACCCCATCACTGCTGTTTAGGGTTAATCTACCTGGATTTGTGGATCTTTTAAGAATCAGCCTATTTCAGGTAAAGAAGGAGGTTTATATTATGATATCACCGACGATAAGAGTCTCGTCTCACTTTACATTTTGCCTTTCTGGTTTTCGGGCCAATTCATTTTTGTAGCTCCCTGTAGAACATACAACCCAAACAGTCATGACAAGCGCCAGAAGTGCCCATTTACTCACAGGTCTAATGAGAACACCCATGTGGTAAAGACTTTGGCTGGGAGTCTCAGCACATGCGGCGGTCAGAACTCGCTACCACGCTGTTTAATATTCTCTGGGTACAGGCGGAAATTACGTCCTTTCCAAAAATTCTGGACCCGCACATGGATATGAGGACAGACATTGAACTATGAATTAGAAGTCTGTACAGAAATTTTGTAAAATCAGCCTGATATGTAGTCGCAATCAGGGTCGGAAGAAATGGTTTATTCATATCCATGTGAGAAACTATCGCCCCCCCCCCCCCACCAAAAAAGGGGAAAAAATAGAATACCGCTTCATGATTTATTTATGTTCATGATCAAAGAAAATTTGAAAACAACTCTTTCAGTTCTGCTCAATATTCACGTTCATGTAACCACAATATCCAAATGTATCCAATATATATATTCTTCAGCTATTTCTAACTTACTAGTCGGCGAACATTATTTTTACCAGCAAGCTTATACTGTCGAATTCGACAACTTTATAGACTGGCAGTAATGTAGTCGAGACCAGCCACACCAAAACCAAGATACTGAGACAATAGGATCCAAGAACGAGACCGGAACCAGTCCAAATTTCAGACAACGAAAACGTTTCAAGAAAATCTTATTGTATTAATATCGACAAACATTGAACAAAGATGTCCTGAAATAAGATACTTCAGTATTTTCGCTTGTGCTGTTTTTCTTTTTCATGAGTTTATTCTTTGCAGTGAAATATTTCCAACCCCCCCCCCCCCCGCCCGTCCCTAACCCCCAGCAGTAAATCTCCTGGAATTTTGATCAAATGGTTCTAGCTACTGATGATGTCTCCACAGTGTTCATAACCCTACGACGTTTCTCCTGCATGTATTCTGAAATGGTTTTCCAAGCCCTGCTTGAGGGAGAAAAACTTTCCACACAACTCACATTTGTATGGTTTCTCTCCCGTGTGTGTTCTGGTATGTCTAGTTAAATGTGTCTTGTTAGTGAAGCATTTCTTACAGTGCTCACAACTATATGGTTTATCTCCTGTGTGCGTCATAACATGCTTTTTCAGATGAGACAGCTGATTAAACTTTTTTTCACAGCGCTCACAGCTGTATGGTTTTTCGCCAGTGTGTGTCCGTTTATGTATGGTCAAATCTGGCTTGGCGCTGAAACTTTTTCCACACAACTCACACTTGTGTGGCTTTTCCCCAGTGTGTGTCCGGGTGTGTCTGGTCAGTTCATGTTTGGTTGTGAAACATTTTCCACAGTGCTCACATTGGAATGATTTCCCCGTGTGTATCCTGGTGTGTCTTTCAAGCCTATATTTCAAAGTAAAACATTTTCCGCACCATTCACAGTTATAGGGCTTCTCCCCTGTGTGTGTTGGAGTGTGCCTGGCAAGTTCATACTTTGTAATGAAACGTTTCCCGCAAAATTCACAATTATATGGTTTTTCCCCTGCGTGTGCCTGGGCATGTCTGTTAAAATCTGTCTTGGAAGTGAATCCTTTATCACATTGCTTACACCTGTATGGCTTATCACCAGTATGCGTTCTGACGTGTTTCGTCAGAGAGTATTTTGTAGTGACATGTTTTCCACAATGCTCACATTTAAACGGTTCTTTTATAAAATGTGTCCTCATGTGCATTTTCAAACATCTTTCTTGAGAGAAAGATTTTCCACATTCCTCACATGTGTAAACGTTTTCCATTTCAGGTGTCATTACTTCTCCACTTACAGCACCTTGCTTGTAGAGTGTCATCAAGTCTCCTTCTGCAAGGGCAATACATGGTGATCTATGCCTGTTAACTATTGTATTTTCTGCATTTGGGTGTTCTGTCTTTATGGTAGCCTGGTCTTGCATTCTATCAATTTCCTCAGACAGCACTCTTGAAATATGGCCCTGGCTGCCATCAATATCAAACATTTTTTATTTCTTTATATTTACTGTCCATACCTTTGATCATGGCAGCAGTCTTGAAGGTGTTAATTTTCTTAGACAGATACATGATATAATGTTCACTATATAACATTCATTAATTCTCATATATTGTAACATTTGGAAAGTAACTTTGGTTATCGCTGTTTTGATGTACACCTCCATCTTATTTGGTCTTCTCGAGACATACCATACTGCAACAATAAATCAGAAGAAAAATTAGCAATGAAATGTTTGCATGAAAAAACAGTTAACTTTCATAAGACCACATTAAAAAAAGGAAATTATTCCGTGGATTATATCGAAAAAAAAGCATTAGAGTGAACTGAGGATTAAATTTGTTGGTTGAGATAAAAATGTACAAATTTGTAAATTTCCCGAGAGAATACAAACATGGGCATATATTCTTGAATTTAAATAAATTCAGTTCAAACTATATGTTATCCTTTTTTGTAACTATTGAGGGAAGAACCCAGACAGCAAGACTGCCGGACTTGATGCTGATTCACACCAACGTAAATCCATAAAACTTGGGACCCATAGGAGTCAACGCTCAGCTGAATTTGTCTATAAGGATATGTTTATAAGCTTTCTAAGAATGTGTGTCTTGTGACCTTAACCCTTGAACTTTTAACAAAAAAAAAAACCAAAAAAAAAAAAAAAACAGAGAACTTACTATCCTTGAAGTTACAGCATTTATATTATCATAACAATCTTTGAATTAGGTCCAGTGACCTTGACCTCTGACAAGGTAACCTCAAAATCTACAGATTTCTTCCAATGTGGGAAGGTAAGCCATGTGTGAAATATGGAAGTATTGGGATGAAAAGTTTGATTTACAATGCCATCACCATCTTTTGAAAGATGTGGGTCCTGTGACCTTCACCTTTGACCTTGGTACCCCGAAATCAGAAAGATTTTTGCTATCATGGTCGGTCCTTAATAAATAAAGTTTGAAATAAATATGTCAATCCAACTTCAAGTTATCAGCCATAAACTAATTTGTGAATGGATGGCCCCTGTGACCTTGACGTTTGACCCTTAAATTAAAAAAAAAAGATTCTTCTCCTATTGGCAAATGAGCAATATCTGAATGATGGAAGATTTTTGGTGGAAAGTTTGGTTTAAACTGCATCCACATTCATTTTTTAAATAAATGAGTCCTGTGACCTTGACCTTCAACATTATAATCCTAAAATCTTTAGGGTTCTTACTTAATTGAGTGGTGGGCCATACAATACACAATTCAAGTTTGAAATCCATATGTCAATCCAAATTAGAGTTATCATCTGGCCGGAACAAATTTATGGATGGACGGACAGACAGATACTGAGATTGACAGATGGACAGGGTGATTGCTATAGGGCACCCACTTATGACCAATTAACACACTAGGACACTATTTAATTGGTCATTACATTAAAATTTACTCTTCCACTTAGTATATTACACTAATAGGTTATTATTTTTTAATAAGACTCCATTAATAAGAGTATCCATCACGGTACTTGGTCAGAATTAAGTCGATTTCGGCCTCAAATCGACCAGATCAGCCGCCAGCGCCAAGCGGGCAACCATTTCGTCCGCAACCTCGACGATGCAACTGCTTGGCCCTGACTCTGGCCATTCAACCATATCGGCGGCGACTAGGGCAGCGGGCACCATATCGGCCGCTGGGCTACCTCATTACCACAAACACGGTTACATCATAATAAGAACCAGCTTATTAAACCAGAAATATGATGGACTTAATAAAAATATATATTTATTTAAAATATGATTAGTCATATTTATAAGAAACATGTGTAAGTAAAGATCACGAATTACAACACACGTACTTGCATTGAGTTATATAGAACATTAATTTATCCTGTAACTTTGTTAACAAATGTATATGAAACAATAGCAAACCAGGTTATGTATTTTGAACAAATTGTCTCAAGTTTTATTAACAGGCACTAAGAAAAAAATTTAATAATTAATATCTCTCTCTCTCTCTCTCTCTCTCTCTCTCTCTCTCTCTATATATATATATATATATATATATATATATATATATATACTTTCATGCTTTAATGTATAGTTACATGTGTGTGTGTTTGTGTATATAATTGCTGCATTTCTGTTGACTTATGTACCGATGTACGAGTATATGAATATGTTTAATATATCCTGTGATATAAACGATTAATTAAGTTTGATCATGATATAATTTTTCACTTTTGACTTCAATCCTAATGTTTATATGGTATAATATTGATCATAATATATATCATGAATATATAGTTTGTTTCAAAAAAGTACGTCGATCAGTACATTGTGCAATTTATAGAATCCATTTGAAATAAATACATTTAAACTTCACATCCTTGCTCGGCGATAATGGTTGCTGTGAATAGATGTGTTTTAAAATGTGTATTAAAAAGGTGTATAAATTTTTATTTAACTTTTTTCTGTTTGAGGGGACCTGCGTAGATGTTTTGTTTGAAGGTGTTTTTGTAAATGAGTGTACTGAAATGTGTGCGCTTGATTAAATTCACATTTAAGGTTTATTCAGCTAGGACTTAATATGTAGCCTTTTATGTTGTAATTAGGTAGCCCAGAATAACGGCTAGTAATGAGGTAGCCCGGCGGCCGGTATGGTGCCCCGCCGCCCAAGTGGCGGCCGATATGGTTGACTGGCCAGAGTCAGGGCAAAGCAGTGTCATCGTCGGGGTTGCGGCCGAATTGGTTGCCCGCTGGGCGCTGGCGGCCGATATGGTCGATTTTGAGCCAGGCGGCCGATATTTTCGGCGGCCGAAAACGACCTATACCACTCGGTCATAATCTTCAAGGTAATCGCCAATAAAACCAGTATTGGGTGAACGGACTTTTTAGGTCACAAACAAAACTCCTTTGATATTTTAGTAACATACTATAAAAAAATTTAATAACAGACCATTGAACTTGCACAGTTACAGATCACCGAGGTCCACGGAGCTGTCTCTGAACGAGAACAGTTGTTGTTACTTAAACGGGTCCACGCATATTTCCACTCTTTACGAACACACTAAAACGCGTGCGTCCCTGGGTGACACATATGATGAACATATATTTTGCTAAAATCAACCTAAATATAATGCATCTTTTATAAGAATCTCAAAGTCAAGAACATGATGACAGAAATTCAACAACAAACCAAGTGGTTTGGATGACAAGTAGATGTGTGTCCGCATAGTAACTGTTCCTGTACTATATCTCTGGATCCGATGATTAATAGTTTAATTTGACATTTGTGTTTTTTTAAATTGTTTTCCTCCAGTTAGTCAAATCCCGTTCCCATAGTTCTCTTCATGCTTATGGGAATAATATACATAAATGGAATATACAACATTGAGGTCGGGGTACCCTTGTCCACCATATAACCGTTTAATTTCATATATTATATAATTGTTATATACAGCATCAAGAGCAGGAAAATTAAAATTATTCAGTAATTATCTGACTCTAAATGTCAGACATAATTATATGTGAAATTAAACGATACTTGAAGGAATTGTCTGATATGTACATAAATCGTAACAAAAATTTAATGATAACATAAAATAAATACACAATTCCATGCGGATATAATTTTAATTACCATCAATGAATGTTACTACCAATTCAATACATTTGTCGTGATATTCTCTATTTAAAGTGAGAGAAATCAATGTGAAGATCACTGTTTGTTAATGGAAACAAAATATTTTTTTCCTAAATTGTGTGGTCTAGAAATAAAATTGGAGAATAAAAAAATAAACACAAACATGAGACACAACACTTTATTGGTGCAAAAAAAAAAAAAATCTCGGCCGAAGGAAAAACAATAAATTCGTAGAAACTTGTTAATTAAAACAAAAATGAAGAATATTTATCTTTTTAGAAGCCTCAAGCTTAACTCCCGAGGAGACAATTTATCAGATAAATGAAAATAAATAAATGAAATTAAAGTAGAATGTGAACCTATGAATTTTCAGTCAGACTAATGGGATTTTATAGTTATATAATATTCTTAATCATGTCTCATACTTGAAGGTGTGATAAAATACACGAATGGAGCTGATTTCTGCATGATTTATGTTAATTTATAGCCCGTCCGCGCCCTTTGCCGCACGCGTTTTAGCATGTTTGTTAACAGTGGAAATCTGCGTGGATGCGTGCACGCGTATTAATAATAACAGATATACCCAAATCATCTCGAACTAAAGTAATTTCGTACCCAATTAAGTCGGCCTTTACGGTACGAACTAAAATCGGACGTCGAAAGTTTGATATTGGATGCCAAAATTGATATCAAGCTCTGATGCAATACTTAATATGCTTGCGAATAGACAAATCATTATATATGCGGGCTTTTTGTGTAATTGACATATGAATGCATACGCAAGTGTATGCAGGCTGTATGCAGGCTTTTGTCTTCTAAACTTATTTTTTTTTATATTCTTGAGAATCATTATCCATCAGTGTAATAGGCCTACTTAAGGTCGATAATAAATATATTTTAAGTCATGGATAATTAAATATCGTATACTATATGCCTTTCTCAGATGAGTTAGTTTAATAACTTTAATACTTTAATATATATAAGCATATAAAGTGCATATCACGTTTCAAACAAACATTTTGCATTGACCGGAAGGCATCAGTAAGCGAACCAATCAAATCAGCCTGTCCAGGTTCCAGTACACGTGGCACCAAAGTCTAAAATTTTATTTATTACCATATTTCATTTGTAGCATAAAAGAATAGTTCTCTGAATAGTGTGTGTGGGGGGGGGGGGGGTGGGGTGGGGGGGGGGGGGGGGTTACATTGACCAACACACCCTTGCCAAAAAGTGGGGGGGGGGGGGTACATATTTAACCCCACCCCATCCCCCCTATATTAACACCACTGCCTGTACTTGTTCAGGCGGCGTGTGAACAGTGCATTGCTTACATTCTAATACATGTGGCGTTTGATTAACTGACAATTGTAATTGCGGACGAACTTGAACAATATCAAACTTGATAATCTTTCATGAAACGGATGAAAGAGGTTTTATCCACTTCTAATAATTTTTGAAGAACTTAAGTTAGAAAGGAAATGAAACCGAAATGAAATTTCGTTGAGCTGAAAATGCTTACGTCACATTTTCCTAATTTGCAAATGATTAAAAACTATTAAAGATATCAAAACCAAACGTGATACTGCATTCTTACAGTATACAGGACACTTCTGTAAAGGTTTAAAGGTTATATTGTTTTTCCACGAATCCTAGCCTAACTGAAAAGTGCTGAGCCACGGTTCCGCATGAGTGCATTCAAAGCGGTACCCCAAAAATCTTGGGAACCAGATACTATGGCAACTTTTCATTCGTCTGTACCCCTTATATATAAAAAAAAGAGAAAATCGATATTGAGAATTAAAAAAAAATCGCACTTGTTGACCCCAGTGACCTGACTAAAACTTGGTAAAATTTATTGGATCATAGTAAGGTATATTATGATGAATGATCTCAAATCCCTCTGAAAAGGAGTATAAGGTCATGAAAAAGAATGAAACAGAATACAATAATACTTTATTTTCAGTTCATAGACACATAATTGGAACTCTTTTGCAGAGAGAGCTAATATATATAATTGACCACTACAGCTGAAAGCGCAAGTGGAAAAAAAATCAGTTTTGTATTACATATACTCTAGCACACAGTTACATATAATATTAAATATAAACTACATATTACGCTAGTGGTTATAATCACACACACATATATATATATAAAGCACTGTACAAGTATTTTTACTATACATATTGTGACTAGCTCCATATCAGTTCCATCCTGAGGATTATAGCAGTGTAAAGATGACACATGGTTACATAATAAAATTAGTTGTTCTGATTGCTGGCCCTTTTGTCCGGCAAGCAATTCAAAACTTACACTTGCGATACAAAGGGTGAAATTCATCTTTATGGTATGTTTTACCATTTTCAACATGATAATATCATATGTCATTTACTGAGGTAGTATTTGCACAATCTTTTGAATGCGTCGACCCTTGCCATTGAAACTACCGTATACCATACAGTGAGTACACATGCTGATACGGTGACTGATTGACAGATAGATGACCTAATAAGTTTGCTTATATTAAAATTCCTAATGCAGTATTCGTCGGTGATGGACACTTTGTATTCATTGAATGGACATTAAGAATAAATGTATAGAGTACGTTATATATAAAAGAAATTTTCTTATGATGGTATATTTGTTTATAAATAATGGATACAACTTGGTAATATCTGAACTTCGAGAAGTGCAATGGCAATATATAAGAACAATTAATCTGCATACCTAAATAATCAGTTAGAATACAGTAGAATTAAGGAAATGTTGAAAAAAACGCAAAAGTGATAAATTTGTCACAGGGAGCCATATGTCTATCATTTCCACAAAATAATAATGTCTGAGATATGAGTTTTGAATGTTCCGACATCAAGCCCGTAAAAGAAAACGATGCCCTTACTTACACTCGGCCATACATTGGTCATACTTGGCTTCACAGTCGCCCAAAGAGTTGCAAGCTTCCGCCTTTCCACTTCTTGCAACTCACTCCTTGCCAACCTGTCCCTCACTGGTGTGATATTGTGTCTGATCCACTTGTAATAGTTCAAAGAAATATTTGCAAGAATTATTTCCTAATAAAGTATATATCTGCATGGACCTTCTGGTTGTTCAGTCTAGACTCCAATTTAAGTTTTTATTTACAGTAAAAGAAAAAAAAACTTCTGTAAATGACACCGTAGAAAAACATTAAAAAATTTCAAACACCTTTTCACGTGAAATGTATAAAATAATGTAAATAACTGCAGTTCATATATGTCCGCTCTCCTCTCTCTGGTTGCTCCATATTAGGCTGCCCTGTTCGCTCTGCAGAGTGCCTGATGAGTAAATATTTGATACCTGAAATTGATGCAATAAAGATGACACACTCCACTGAGAACTTACCCGCATCAAGGAGGGTCATAGAAGACAAAAGGACTGCTCCTCCTTCTAGGAGGTAATTGTCCACTGACATTAAAACTGATAATATCAATGTCAGATTAAGATACCCCATTGATTATCACTAGAAACTGTTATTCAGTGGAACCTATTCATGTCTGAAGTCCATCATACATATTTTTTACGATTTTGTACATATTGGTGTAAATAAACCCTGATGTTAACATGACGTTAATTAATGTTTGGTAAAGATGTAAAAACCCTTGGTGATATGCGACTACTGTTTACTCTGATTAAAAGTTGTCAAAATAAACAATTATTGCACTCTTCACTATCATATGGCTTTTTTTTATAAATTGTATCATCGTGTCATTTAGGAATACTTCATTCAGAGACAAATGTCCCACCCTTTCCATGGACATTTTTTTCTACAGCATGTGTCCTGATGTGATCCTTTAGATGACTCTGTAACAGGAACATTTGCCACAATGATCAAACTTAAACAGGTTTTCTCCAGCATATTGACTGTGCCTATTAATGGAGAGTGGTGGCGTAATGGTTACTGTGCTGGACTTTTGACGGTTGTGGGTTCGAATCTTGTTCAGACCACCTTCCTCGCTAAGACTCCTGGCTAAGGTCTTTACCACAAGGGAAGCCCTCTTCACCCAGAAATGAATGGGTACTGGTCATTCATGGGCAGCAGGCAATATATAGAATGGATAGCCTTATTGCATTGGTTAAACATGAACGCATGTGTTGGGGTGTGTGCTTAGGAGGGAGTTGTGGGAATCCAAAAGAATGAACAGGTCCGAAGACCATGAAGGCAAAGTGTAAAAGTCTGATGAGACTCTGACGGAGTGATATCAGAATATAAACCCCAACCTTAACCCTCTTTTATTTTGGTCAACCTTGTTGCAGAGAAAAGTTCACATTTAAATGATTGTTCTTTTACAATTTTCTACCGAGATTTCGGGCACTTTCCCTTACCATTTTCACTTGCTGATGGAACATTTGCGAGATTTTTTTGGTATGCATCTCCTGTTCCTTCTGATTGTTCAACCAAATTAAACATTTGATGCTTCACTCACAGGTTCCTCAGTGTGTGTCCTAATCATGTGACTATTAAGTCCACTTCGTTCTAAGAAAGATTTACCACACTGCTCACAGCTGAAGGGTTTATCTCCAGTATGTGTCATGATATGTCTCTTCAGTTTACTCTGCTCTGCAAAAAACTTGCCACAAAACCCACACATAAAAGGTTTTTCGCCAGAATGTCTCTTGATGTGAACTTTCAGGTTACTCTGCCTAGAGAAACATTTACCACACTGCTCACACTCAAATGGTTTTTCTCCAGTGTGTGTCCGTATGTGTCTATTAAGTGAACTCTGGTCAGAAAAACCTTTATCACAATGCTCACATGTAAAAGGTTTTTCTCCTGTATGTGTCCTGATATGGAGCTTAAGGTTACTCTGCTTCGGGAAACATTTGCCACAATACTCGCACTTTAATGGGTTCTCACCAGGGTGTGTCAGTGTGTGATCATCAAGTTCACCTTGTTCAGAGAAACGTTCACCACACTGAAAACACCTAAATGGTTTTCCCCCGGTGTGTGTCTTCATATGACAGTTAAGAGTACTCCGATCAGAGAAACATTTGGAACACTGGCTGCATTCAAATGGTTTTTCTCCAGTGTGTGTCCTTATGTGAATAATAAGCGCACTCCGTTCAGGGAAACATTTTCCACAAATTTCACAACTGAATGGCTTTTCTCCAGTATGTGTTCTAATATGTCTGGTCAATTTACTCTGCTCCGTGAAACATTTACCACACCACTCACAGTTAAATGGTTTTTCCCCAGTATGTGTCCGCATGTGAACTTTCAGATGACTCTGCTGAGAGAAACGACTGTCACAAAGCTCACACTTAAACAGTTTTTCTCCAGTGTGGGACTTCATATGCCTATTTAGGCCACCCCGCTTAGGGAAACATTTGGAACAAATCTCACATCTAAATGGTCCTCGCTCTTTCATATTAACGCTTGTATCCTCCTCCATTTTAAATTCTACATTTACCAAATTCGGATATTGCTCTGTTTTTATCAAATCACTTGTATCATTACCCTTTCGCTCAGAAACAACAGATGATACATGAACACTTATCTGATTAGTTTCCACTGAATAATTAAATTGTCCATCATCTGATATCTGATTCCCAATGTATTTTGGAAAACCAATTATCCCCGCATCTGATGATTCATTCTGTATGTCTTTTGGAAAACTTTGGGTTTTGTCAAAAGGGATATCATGCTGTATCTCTTTCGGAAAACCTTGGGTTTTGTCATAAACCATATTATCCTGTACCTCATTTGGATAACTTTGGGTTTTGTCATAAGCCATATCATTCTGTATGTCTTTCGGACAACTTTGGGTGGCATCATTAGGCATATCATCCTGTATGCAAGTTAGTTTACTGCTTTCATCTCCCATACCAGTAGTTCTTATATTATCTAGTATCTCTTCTTGCCCATTTTCCATGCAATCATTTATATTTTGTTCTACTCTGTGCACATCTGGTTCCCTCTTGATGAAATCACACACGCTGCCCCGATTGAATGCCTTGCCCAGTCCTGAAGTTTTTGAATCACTGTTGAAGCCAGTGAAGTCATTTTCTTTCTTAATATAAACATCCAGACATGATGGTGACACAGTAGGGTCCATTTCTGTCTTCTGTTTGCTTCCTGCAATAAAACAACAGAGTAATGCTGAACATAATCTAGAACAGCAGAGTCAGAGAGAGTGGATGATTTAAATACCACTGCACTCTAATTATAACTGTAATGAATTATACTGCCATTACACTAAACTTATCTTTTAACAATGGAAAAAAAACTTGGAAGCAGAATCTTAGTTTTTTAACAGAATATACTACACATTATTTCAAATTTTTCACACATAGAACAAAACATAGAAAATATTCAATGCAGCAGGAAAACAGCAAAACTGAAATGAGCAGTACAACCGTAAGCAAGGTTGTAATGTTCCCGTGCACTTTATCATGGTTAATACCATGTACTATTTAAATCAAAATACTGCAGTGTGAGAATAAATGAAAATTAGAAAAATGTGAAAAAAAAGGTAAAACTTTAATTATCTTTCCAACCATGACCTAATTTCAGGTTTCCAAGGAGGTTTGCCAAGAAAATCCCAGGATGTTGTGTTAGAAGATTCTAGGCCTAACATTTAAGATTTGTGCCCTATTAACGGCTGGACACCTGACAAAGATTGATCGCTTTAGCTAAGATAACTTACAGTCAGCTGAGCAAATAAAACAATTTCTTTAAGTCCAGTCTGATGTGACTCTATAATGACAAACCATGTTACACAATCCAACAGAATGTGATTTATCGTTTAAAGCACACATTATACATTTTGTTTTGCAATTTCTTGAAGCCCTCACTTATTTAACTAATTATCTTGGGCATTAATAGTCACTGGAATAAAATGAGATATTGCTTCTTCTCCACCAGACTTTTAGTATCATCTGGTTGTGACAGGGCAACACCTTATTTTCTTTGCAGTATACTATGCCAATAGTTCTAAGATACTGTTCATTTGACAGGAATTGTTGTCCAAATGGAATCTAAACATCTGAATTGATGATAATATGCAGGGGTTACTTAATGTCTTAATGATACATATGAAATATCTGCCCAAATAAATTTATACAGTTCTGTCCAGGGCTGGTAAAAAATCAACTTAAAAAAAATTACGATTTTTATTTTTTTTGTTTAAATTGACTTTTACTGAATTAAATTGACTAATGACAAATTAATCATTTCCTTTATTTTATCAACTAAATTAACAGTTTTTGAGATACCGATTAAAATGACGGATTTTCAAATTATTGTGAAGAGTATTAATTAGTATATTAGGAACTGAATAAAAATTTTTTTATATCAAAATGTGATCATTGGCAATCTTGATATCAGACTTGATATCATTACAGATGGATCATGTGCTACAACATGCCAGGGCTCAACATTAACTTTTGACGGTATTTGCCATAAAGGGCAAGTGACAACTAGCTTTTACTTGCCCTACATGAATTTTTACATGTTCCACAATTCAGTAATCATTCGCCACAACAACAAAAATTTCAATCCACATGATTTTTTTGTTACTAATATTTCTCTTTGGCATTTGCATAGATTAAAACATGTTATTACAGCTAAAGGTTTTTAAATATGATTTCACTTCTCCTGAGAAAGAAGAAGATTGGTCAAGACTCAGACCTTTGTGTCAAGGTTTATGTTGTACCCACTTTCCCAGTTGGGCAAGTAGGAACCCACTGATGGTTGCGCTACCACAATTTTTACTTGCCCTGGGCAAGGGATTATCCATTAATGTCGAGCTCTGTGTGCCCTATAATATACTTGCACTCATACATTTCATGGCCCGTTACCAAACAACATTATATTGAAATAATAAAATCCTGTAAAATACAGTGTTTGAATTAACTTTTAGACTTCTTTCTTTAGTTTTAGTTTGCAAAACAATTGTTGGTATTTTAAACCCATAAGACATTACTGGTTTCTTTTATAATTAAATCAATTCAGCGACCAAATCAGTCCATCTGCTGACTGAAAAAGCTGAAAATTTATAATGACCTATCTGGAAACAGGCTTCTAAATTAACTTGAATGGCAGTGTAAATTTTAAAGTATGTATAATGGTCAAGGGAAACACAAAGCTGAGTACAAATAATTTCAGATTATTTTGAATTTTTGTCACACAGGATCTGTAGTTAGTGATTTTTTATGTTTCATAATCTGTAATGCGGTCATACATGACAGTTGAAAAATTTATTTAAAAAAACAATTTTGATAATTTTTTATTTATTTAAATTGATTTAAATCATGATATAAATAAAAAATCACACCAGCCCTGGTTCTGTCCAACAATCCATGAACATTAATATGTTCTTATCTTAATATTCTGATTAAACATTATTCCCTAACAATTCTTTTAAGCCCACCATGATTTAAACATGAAAAACTTGTTATGATCTGATGTTGATTGACTGGAACCCTGCATGGTCCCCTATTAATGCCCGCTTTTTTTCCTTACCCAGCAGCAATAAGATCAAAGAGGGGTCCCATTCTAGATGTCCAGCAGAGGACTGATACATTTCACATAGGCCTGATCATGAGGACTACTTGAACATCTCTATGTAAAATTAGGGCTCTTGGTAAAAATATTGATATGTAGGGCAAGTGAGCATTACATTGGTGCTATGACCTTTCAGAAGTTTAATAAAATATCCTAAGCCAACAAACTTTTTAAATGATAATTTTGCTGAAATCCGAAGACGTTGATCCAGAGCAGCTGAGGAATCCTAGCCCTGCCTGGGCTTTAGTATTTGCATTTACTAATAAAATGCTTAAACTAAAACGTGATTCCATGTACCAATAGACTTAACTCAGTGCCAGCTCTTATCACTAAAGCCCTGTAAAGTCCTTATGGTGAATCCCTGATATTTTGCATATTAAGGTGTCACAAGGCTCTTTCAGGACGCCAAATTTGCATATCGGGCCTTCATGCCTCATGTGAGGGGCATTGTTGCTATGAGAATGCCAACAGCAGTCCCACAGCTCGACCCCCTAGGTAACATTTGCACTGAAATCATGTATTCAGGTAGTCCACACATGGGCCTTCGTGTCCTATGATATATCTCTGCTAAACGAATATTATGGTCCATGGGCCAAATGTAAGTGCATATTGTAGACACTATCGCAACAATTTTGTACAGACAGGTCCAGTAAAATTCGCTCTGCCGCGATGACAAGAGCAGCTGGCAACATTTGTCTGATCCCATGTATTAACTGTCAAATTGGGACTCGCGTATTGTGATCATTTCAGTCAGCTGGTACATTTTGACTGGGCTCGTCACTACCTGAATATCTTGCACTGATTGGCTGAGCCAGAGTTTGTAAGACCTACTTTCAAGAGTGGTGGTCTGATAAATGTTAACACTAAGGCTGAGGGTGATAGTGTTTTAAGTCTCGCCAAACTCAACATAAGTTATGACCTAAAAATATTAAGACAAATTAAATGAGAATATTAGTAGCCAATTGGATGCCCGGAATAGGCGATGACTGAATGAACCATGTTGGTTTTGTAAAAGATTCTGGGAAAGACCACTGCTGACATCACTGGAAAAACCTTGGTTCAGCGATGCCGTGATGTGTGGCGCTGACTGTACGGGAACCGGCCAAGATTACCAGTCCATGAAATGAGAGGGTCAGAAAGTGATAAATTAATTATATGCATTACCACAAGATGGCAGTACCAAAACTAAGTGTGATACAATGCGGGGGAACTTTTGATTTCTCTGTCAGAAGCAACAGTTAAGTCATACCTATTTCAGGGACTGGGCCAGTCTAAGGGAATCCAAATAAAGTGGCTTGGGATGAGGCAACCCCGGTAGCTGGTCAACTCACATCTTTGTCAGCTCACACCATACCAACTCACTCCAAAGAAACTCACATCCAGGACAAGTCACACTCCAGTGGTACCAACTCACACCCTAGTCCATACCAACTCACACCAGGGTAAACTATGACCATTTTCATCCATAAATTTCCTTGCATATGTATTTTACATACACCCTTTTCTTTAATTTTACAACTTATGCATTAAAAATTGTCAATAAAAGAAAAAATTTTATAAAAACATATTTATCTAAAAGAGAGAGTGAGAGAGAAAGAAAGAGAGAAATTTTGAGAAAGGAAGAAAAGCCAATTGTATGAGAGATAGAGAATTAGAGAGAGAGAATGAGAATGAGAGAGAATTTTGAAAAGAAAAGGTGATTGGATGAGAGAGAGAGGTATGACTTAGGTTGTGAGTTGGTACCACTTGAGCATGTCTTGCCCTGGGTGTGAGTAAGTATGGAGTGAGTTGGTATGGTGTGAGCTGACAAAGGTGTGGAAATCGGCAACCTCCCCCCCCAAAAAAAATCGTAAACCAGACTCGGAGCCACTATAGAACTCGGGCTTCACTTCTATTGAGGAAAATATAAATAAAACTGTCTCCTCTCATTCCCTATTTTAACTCCTACTTTTCCCTGTATATGTTCCTACACTCAACTCTTCTAACTAAAGCTACGGTCACAAATCACTAAATGCTGCCTGCCGGTGTGGTAACTGCCAATTTTCAATAAATTTGTCAGGTGGCAGCTTGGTGGCAGGCACAATCGGCAGGCGGCATTTTAGACACCCCTAGGACGCCGCTGAAATTTTAAGAAAAAGTTAAAATTCTGTCTGCCACCGGCCGATTTTTTCCAATTATGCCAGTCGTCAGGTCGCCAGCCGGGCGCATTTCGAAGTCGCGCGTTGGCTATCAAGCGGCAGGCGGGCAGCAGCGCGATTTTTATTTGGTCGTGGGGCTCGAGGTCCTTCAAACTTCGGCCGGCGATCGGTAGGATCTAACTGCCACTCTCTAGCATCCGGCCTGCTGCCGTTATGCTACCGACATGCCACCGTACGATTTCAAAATATCTGCTGGCGGCAGGGCGGAGATTGAAAGGCAGCTGGGAGGTGGCTGTTGGTGTTGGTAGGTGGCAGGACGGCGATCTGCCGATTGCAGACTCCCGGACCCCTGAATATAAATCCGAGGCCATCCACCATACAACATACTCGCTTTGGGGCTAGCGCCTTGTCCTTTCCTTGCCTTTAGGGGGCATCTTGTTGGAAGGAAATGGTTGATAATAATGGTTGATGGAAAATGGTTGATAATAAATGGTTGATGGTACACTTTGTAGTGATACAAGAGCAATCTAGGTTTATATATCAAACTGGGAACCAGACCAGCCGTCAGATTATCGGGCGGGCGCCGGCTGGTGTCAATTAGAACGCCCGATTGTTGGCCCGTGGCAGGTGTAAATGGCCGGTGTCCGCCAGGTCATGGGGAGGTGGCAGGTAAAATCTGACGGCTGCCGGCCTGTCGCCTAACTGCCACTGGCCAACACCCTGATGACGTCACACACCCCCTCAAACTTAGACACTGCCTTGGGCAGCCCGGAGCCCGTCAGGCGGCCTTTTACTGGCAGTTATTCATGACCACTCGCACCGATTTGCAAAAAATCGGCCGGCGGCATGTAACTTTAACAATCCATTGATGTCTAAAAATCGGCAGGCGGCAGTTTCACATTGTGACCGTAGCAATAATCAACTACTAAGCATCAGAAATCACCTGAATTGGAAATCAAACCTACGATCTCAAGACTAGGAGCCCTACATGCTACTAAGTGAGCCGTGAAGATGAGATACCAGTTGGAGTGAATTTTGTTCATTTATATCTGTGATTGAAGCGCCATCTATCACGAAAATAGGAAACCATTTACTATTTGAACAGGAAAATTAAGCTTTAGGTGGGGACCCATACCCCCGTTCAGACGGAAAACCCAGGTTCCCTGGACCCCTCCTCCTCTAATATAATAAACTCCAGTTAAGAGCAAAATTAAATACAGGAATTCTCAGGAAAATAATATGTATCGGCCTTTTTCAGGAAACACATTGTGCATAAGGTACCGGCGGTTGGCTGAAGCCCGGTTTCTATAGTTCTGCCCCAGACTCTATAAGCAACATCAACCTGCGACTAATATATGAGAAAGAAAGAAAAGGTGATTGAATGAGAGAGAGAGAGGGGGGGGCAGAGAAAGATATGTAAAACTTAAAACTACAAAACTCATTATTTGTTTAACATAATCCTTTTAAAGTTTACTTACCTGTCCCAAAACACTCCACAATTATGGATAAGTGTTAGGAACTTAAAACAGCTTCTTGAATCTTGCAACCCCGTAGGTTTCAGGAACACGAACGATAATACATTACCATAGATACGAAGACCTTGAAAGAATTAGGAAATCCCGGAGCATTATTCGGCCAAGCTAAAACCTAGACGTCGAAAGTCAGATTTTGGATGCCAATCAGATGCCAAGCTGGACATAAATAATAATAGCAATAATAATAATAATGTTTTATTTCAAACACATACATTGGTCAATACACTGATCATTATTATGGCATAGTCAGCAGATAAAAGCTCAAAATTCAAGAGACATGCCTGTATTTATTAAATGACATTTAAATGCAGAGCCAAATAACTATAAAATTTAATCTTTTAAACAAAAATGGTAATGCATACAGGTCTATTATTAATATGCAGTAAAAATAACAAAGAAATGCATTCTTTTCAGTGTTTTTGTCTGCTTGTCCTGTATATTATATGAATCCATTATATTCTTAAATATTCTATAATGTCCTATATTTTCATAATTTATCCATAAATCCTATATTTTTCTCATGCATCATTCAAGATTATAAAAAAAATAGGCCTACTAGCAAATGTGCACTATATACTGCAAAGCTGTCCGGGCCTTAAGTGACGTGCACCAGGCAGTATGTTGGTCACTCTCTCCCAGCCCCCTCACAGGAAGCGCATTGTGGTGCTGTTAGCACAAGGGACAGGGCTACTAAGAAAGAAGCTCGCGATTAAATTGGACTCAATTTATTAGGCCCTGCAAACATTGAGACCGATTGCCATACATTTAGAGTTTCTACAATATAAGCCTTAGACTACACACCACCCAATGTCCTTGTAATCGGTGTTAACAAGTGTTACCAAAAAGGTGTGTTTTACTACTGAGTGCGCGTATATGCGTATGTGGATGAACTGGCAGAAGTTCATGTTTGTACAGTTGAACGAGCAGGCCTTCCAAAAAAAGATGCTGAAGTGACTTCACCCTGATCCGTGAGTTCACACAGACCCTATATGCGTGAAAATCGTTCTTCTGGCGACACACATATACGCATACGGACACATGGGACACCCCAGTTACAAAATCATATGAGCGATTTTTCACGCATAAACGCAGATACGCATATATACGCATATACGCTCACATGGAAACACCTCTTAATCCCGTGCCACCGCGTCACTTTACAAAGTCGGTCCGTCTCTCAGCAAGGCTCACAGAGAGGTATTCAAGTACCCACGCGACTGTTCATCTCTGTCCCTACTAAACTCAATGACATGTCTCTGGTAAAGAGGTCAGTACATGTTTAAAAATGACGATCCAAGTTTAATTTTAGTTGCTATCGAAACCATGAAACACATACTTATTGGCGTCAAAATGGTGTAATCCTGTATCTTGTTGTTATTCAGTAAACATGTAGTCAAGGAAGATGCAACGGATCCGTTGCATATATTGTGGCTTATATAGTAGAAACTCTCACTGTATA
Source organism: Sipunculus nudus (assembly GCA_026874595.1). NCBI lineage: Eukaryota > Metazoa > Annelida > Sipuncula > Golfingiida > Sipunculidae > Sipunculus > Sipunculus nudus. The sequence goes on from CM049321.1 coordinate 46,487,954, forward strand.
ACTATCGGACTCAATATATGGCAGGGTCTAAAATACTGAGTCCGATTAAATCGGTTACTTTTCATATATGTCCAGTGTGGACTCTTGCTGTCTTGTATGCTGAACACCAGGGAGCAGTAGGATTTTCCCCACAGATAATATAAAACAACAGAGGACTTTATAAGTTTAAAATCACCAAATGGCCGAAAGGTCTGTCCGAAACAAATTCTGTCACATTACTAGTTAAATGTGATAAAAAGTGAACTAGAACAATCCTGGCGGCTACTGAATTTCACCTTGTGTCGATTTACGCTCAGCCCCTTAGCACTTCAATATGACTTTAAAAAAAATACGAATACCTAAGAAGACTCTTCACCGAACAGAACCTTTCTTATCATAAAAAACCTAAACATACATGTATATCTCAGCATTCAATACATCTTGTCCTGGTGCGTTGCTAGTTTTCATTTCATTTATCATTTTTTTTTAATTTCAAAAGAGGTTATTTCACTGTTTAGTTCTGAAACCGGCGAGCTTCTTTATCTGACAGTTCCTGAGTTATATATAGTTCGGGAATGTCATGTATAAAGGACGGTCTTTTATCTGGACATAAATTTTTAAAAGGATTTAACCATTCCTGGTTTGATATATTACTTTTAATACCAATATTCCTTCTGATTATTTTAATTGTGCGCCACATATCATTTACAGAGGGACACCTGATTAATTGATTGATATTTTCCTCTCTTACATAATTTATTTGCACATAAATTTTTGAATGCCCTGTTTGTCTTTTTTATATATCCTGAAATCTGATGAATGACTTGTCAGCCTATATATGTTAAATCATTTTTTTTTTCCTGTTTTGAAATTTTACATTCATGGTCCCACCATTTCGGTTGCGTTCTTGGTTTCATTCATTCACTGGATTTTGTAAGATATGTTTTGCTTGTAATAGCATAATTATTAATAATATATAGTATTTACATAGCGCCAAATTCTCCGATGGTCGGACTCACAGCGCAATTCACACACACACACACACACACACACACACACACACACACCGATATATGGAAATATAAAACGAAGGAAAATTTTCGATTCTATGAAGAATGAAATCAGATTTCTAATATTTTAAAAAATTGGGCCAATGCTGGTTTGATACTGGTATATACCGGCAATACCGGTAACGGTACTGCCGGAACAGAACCAGTACAAGAACAGAAGTGTGCATATGGTATAAATTATAGGCATGGTTGCCAATTTAGTCCGGTACTGGGCCACTTCTGGGCCAGTACTGGCGCGGCCTCAATAGACGCCATTTTGCACATGGCCAAAGCGCCATCTGTTGGATACATTTCAAATGCCAAAATTAACCGCCAAAGAGCTGAAGTACTAGGTAAGTACCTGTTTGGTTTTTTCACAAAGTTTATTATATTTGCATGAGAATTAAATAAGTATATATGGTCAGAATGGACATGTATAATCACATTTATCAGGCAGCAGCATCACTGGTCAAGTTTATCTACTGTAACTATGTCACAAAAAATGAATGGGTGATAATAGGTGTAACTAAGAATATACAGGTTAAATTTAGTATAATTGTGAGGTAAGCTAGCCCTGATTTTTTCTCACCATATACATGTATTAAATTATTCTAGAAACCAAAATCATTTATTTAGTTTAAAAAGCAATGTAGGCCTACGTGTGAAGAGATATGTGTTTATATATATGTAACATGTAAGTGTATAGCATTGAGAGACCGTTGGCAGTGTCTTTATAAAGCAAGCCACTTGGGGGGGGGGGGGGGGGGCAGTGAATGCATTCATTTATGGCTTCTTAAATGTGGGAGTGCATTCTGGGGGGGGGGGGGGTGCATATATATATATATATATATATATATATATATATTTATATATATTATAGTTTTGTCTTTAAAAGTGTGGGGCATATTCTGCAAATGTAAGCACCTGAAGGCTGAAAGGGGGTCTGGGTGGGTGTGGCAGGTGGTATCTCAGCACACCCATTGGAATATTGAAAAATAAAACATAATATATGCATTTTCAGTGCACTATTTTGGCCAATTTTGATTAAATATTGAATTTACAGAATCATGTGTGCCAAATTGATAATATTTATACCCTTATAAAGCCTTCTTCAAATCTTAATAGAACTTCAGAACCGTAACTGGTTTTTTGATTTTACTCAAAACCATAGGCGTCCATGGTATGAAGCACCAAACAAATTTAGGCCTACTGAGAGGCAAAGGATATATCATATTCAGACTTGCATGGTTTTAAGTTGTAATCATAAATATTACCATGAACAATTAATTTACAGAAAACTGACCTGATATCGGCCATATATGATTACACATTGATAAATACAAAAAAAAATTGTTATATTCTAAAGCAGACCTCTCTATAAGGTTACGAGTTTAAATATTACTCATACAAGTAGGCCTATATTTCCAACTATTCTTACTCAAATGAATTGCATCATATTTAATTTCTTTATCAGTAGAAATTACACAATTAAGTATTGTGTAATTTTTACAGGTAAGGGAATAATAAATAATGGCCAATATTACTGAACACACTCAGTTAAGAGATGAAGTCACAATTGTTTTCAAGTGAGGCATGTAGACTTGTAGGCATGAAGAAAAATTCATATTCATGGAATTTACGTCATTTTGCAAAGAAAGGTCACATTGACCTCCACCTTTTTGCCAAAAATGTTGGGGGGGGGGGGGCCTTCCCAAAGTATAGATAATTTTTAAATTACATGCTATAAATTGGCATTTCTGTATTTTTTTCTAATACTATATGCACTAATTTTTATAATAATAATTTTATAATAATTAATAATATAATAATAATTTACATAGTTAACCCCCCCCCCCCCGAGGCTACGGTAATGCTGTTGTGCATGTGCACCAAGATCTGCAAAGAGTTTCCTGCCATAGGCCTAATAAGATAACACAGGAAACAGGACCCACGGAACGTTACAGTGCTTGTGTTGCAAGTGCCAGTGACGGATCCAGAAGTGCCCCCATCCCGCTTGAGCTGTAAAATCTCTCGTTTTATCAAGAAGAGAGGGAGTCTTTCAGTTATCATGTTCTGCTAGGTCATAATACCGAGGAATCTCCATAATCTTATGCTAAAGGTGCCTTTTTATTAATATTTTCCACAAGGTAAATATATATTAGGAAATAATAATAATAATAATAATAATAATAATAATAATAATAATATATATGTTATTATTATTATTATCATTATTTCAATATTTCAATTCAATATGTGCGCACCCCCCCCCCCCCCGTTCTCGAATTTCCTGATCCGCCACTGAGTGCTGTGTTAAACCAAGCAAGTAACTGAATATAGGACCCAGGATAGAGGTGTATCTCATAGCAGAAGAGCAGTTAATTACTAGTATCACATACTCTGCATATGAAACAGAGATTTTTTATGGCTCCTGTAACTGAGAATTAATATGGACTGTACATATATATTTTCTCCACACCAGATAGATGTTTTATTGTTGGCTGATGTGTTGTAAGCTGGTATACATTGTTCCCTGTTACAGTGAGTGATAGGCCTATTTTAAATTAAAATGATTAATTTGAAGAATATCTGGGATGAAACAAGCATTTGAAAACTTTGGAAAATCTGTGCAATGATCAGTATGTTCATTTGCAAGTTTTGCTATAAAAATTGTGAGTCTTTCAATTCTTTACTTTTTATCTATTAGATTTGTTTGTATATCAGCTGATAGCAACTTAATTCTTTCTCTATATCTTTGTTAAGCTCTTTGTATCCAGAAACAAAATCTTGTAGATTTTTTATTCTAATAAATGTTATGATACCATGATACAGGACCAGTTCTGAAGAATTCGAAAGTGACACAAGCAGAGGTTGAGAAAGAAATCATGGTTTTGGTTAAGAAGTTCATGAGACAGGAATGGAAAAAGAAAAGACATCAGACGGAGAAGGCACAGAGGGGGCTGGAAGGTTGAACAAAAGATATATAATTACATTTTTATGGACAATGTTTTAAGTACTATTTAAATCATTTGGAACAATATTGATGAAATTTCAAATACATGAAAGGGCCCAAAATGCCACAGGGCTCAAATGTAAAGAATTAACATTCAGAATATATTTGAGCAAATTTCTTTTAAAGATAAGTATTTTAATACATATTGTGATATTGAACTTTTTATTGTTACAGCTCTCTCCCTTTTAAAGAAGTGTTAAGGATATACCCATGAATATTGCATGTACATATATATATATATATATATATATATATATATATATATATATATATTGCATACATGTATGTATTACATGTTGGCTAAACCTTGTACAGTAAAATATTCATTTAATATCTAATAGACTTTTTTATGTGTTTGTGTGTGCGAGTGCAAATTGTGATTTAAGAATGTAGGTGTATGCAAGATATCCAGTTTTGCAACGTTTTTAGCTCAGCTGACTATTAGTCATCTGAGCTATAGTTATGGTCCATTGTCCGTTGTCCGGCCGTCAGACTGGCACGTTTTGAAACCGTTAGACCTGCGAATCCAAATTTCGGCGTACTACTAGATGTTCCAATAATCTCCTACCAAACCGAAAACTGGGTCACTGCGACAAAAAATTAAGGAAAAACGTTGCGTTTCCGTTAAAAACCATTATCACACTTCAGGACTGCTTAAAATCAAAACCACTAATTTGTTTTTCTAAATATTTACCATAAATATTTTTTTATATATTTCCTCTATATATGCCAGAAAATAGGTCCGTATCATGTGATTTCTTGAAGTTGTGGGTTTAAACATATGTAAATTGTAAAAAAATCAGGAAAAATATTTAGTCACTTAACATGATAATTTTTGAAGCTACAGACATTTTTCCAGGGATATAAATTAGTTTAATCAAGATTCAATTGTAAAAGATTCATACCAAAATTAGATATGATCAAAAACAGAGCAATGGTTATGACAGTAGGCGGTCTTGAAATGTATGAATGGGTTTTTCATGGAAAATTGAAATTTTCCCTTAATTCCTCGAAGGAACAAAGTCCTAGTGACCCAATTTTTGGTATGGTAGGAGATTTTGGGGACATCTAACACTATGCCAAATTTCTGAATTTACGTCCAAAGGTTTCAAAACGTGCAGTTTAACTGATGGACAGATAGAGCTGACGGACAAATTACCATCGCTATAAAAATGATGTAATAAAAAATGAGGATCTATTGCAAACATTTTTTCATTATTTTTCTGCCTCTGCAGAATGGGAAATAAGGCTTTGGTTGTCAGGTGTATATGCAGAGGTGTTGTAATTCCACCATTCCCCCTCCCCTACCGTTGATTACTTGCACCTGTGCACTGGGACATTAGTTTCATTGCAAACAAAAGTAAAGTTTATTTAATTAAAAAAAATTAGTATTAGAAAAATCTAATTTAAACATATTCTTGCCTCTGGAGATTGGTGATCAGCTCTGTCTGTCCATCATCTCTTATTGACATTTAATATATATCAATTTTGATCTTTTTTCCCACAAGCAGTTTTGAAATAACACTCATATCCTGTATGCATATGGATTTAAGCTATTTAAGTCTGAAATGTTAAAAATAAAATATGTCTGAGCTAATTGATACTTCATATATTATTTTTCTGCCTCAGCAGAATGGGAGATAGTGATCAGCTTTGTTTACCTACAAGTCTGTCCGCCCATTTTTAAATATTCAGTAATGGTGAATGAATTTTTTTTATCTTGTAAGCATCGTTGAATTAAGTGAATATCCTGATTGTATATATACAGAGATGTTTAAACTCCCATCACCCCCCCCCCCCCCCACAAAGTCTTTGCACCTGTGGCCTGGAGACATTAATTATATTGCAACTGTATACATTTGAAAAATATAAATATTTAATAATATATTATTAAAAATATATTTAATTGAACGAATGTGTAAATTGCTGAACTTACTAAAAAGCCAACCAATGATAATGGTAAATATATATAGATCTTATAAAAAACTGCTCACGTGCTTCAGTTTCAACATTAGGAGATGCATGGCTTGGTCACAAAATATTATTAGCAACAATTTCTTACTCATCAACACAAACCAATACTATCAACCAACCATGCATGGCCTATATTACCTTTTCGTCTCAGACTTCTCTTTATTTGATATTATTTTAGATTTCTACCTTCAAGGTCAACTTCAGCTGAGCACTGTGACCCATAGTTTCCTTAACTTTTTTTACATATTCTGTTATCTTTAAGGTATCTTTTTCAGGTGCTGATCCGCGGGGGGGGGGGGGGGGGGGGGGGGTTATGCTATATTTTTATTTCTAGCGTCCAGCAAATTTTAATTTCAATATTATATGCAAAGTCGGAAGGGGGGGGGGGGATCCCTTGCGGCATCCCCCTTGATACACCCCTGACTCATGTCAAACTGATCTATAAACATTTGTCAAATCATTATCTTCTTTCCACACAAATTGATTGAATTTTATTTTTCTGTATTGGATCCATGGTTTATCTTTTATAATATCGGCCCCTAGAGAAAACTACTCTCCCAAACTTCTTTATGTTGAGAGTGGTTGAGAATGGTAAGCGGTGCGACATATCTATGTTTATGACCTCGAGTCAAAGTTTGTGAAACATTTGAACATTTCTGTACAAACAAAAATATAATCAAGACAATCTTTCCATTTTTAGACCACAATGTATATTCTCCATTTTGGTTTAATTCTATCATTTAAGATACATATGTTTAAAACTAAACACAATTCTTGTACAATTTTTCCAAACGTATTATCTCATCGCAAGGAATTTGCAAGATGGGATTTGGTAACGGCCCCGTTCTGGCGTCCGACCGTCCGTCCGTCTGACTTTCTGTACGTCTTTCCGTCTGTCCGAAATTGGATTGCGGACGCATTTTAAACGTTTTGACAAAAAGGTAATCTCTTTCATATAGCTCACCCACCCACAGATGAGGAACCCTATCGATTTTGAGCAGACGGGGACAAATGTCAAAACCGTAGGACCCACTTCTTGTAAAAGCTTGTAGACGCATTTTCAGCCAAAGCTTCAACCCAAACCTTCAATCTTTCACATATAACTCGCATACCCATGGGGGGAAGAAACCTATTGGTTTTTGGGTTACATAGTCAAAGGTCAAGGTCACAGAACTGCCCTCCTGAATTCATTCTATTTTATATAACCAATCTAATTGTGCCCTCGTGCGAGGGGATGTACCGCTTTCATGTTCCCTTGTTAACCGTTTGATCTTTGATTTTTTTCTCTGTAACAAAGAACATCACTAGACTTGAATAATTTGTAGATGTGATCATCATCATCTTCTAACAAAACATCTTGTAAATACCCTGTTCTTGCATTTAGGTCATCAAATATTATTTTTCCATATCCCTATAGTTAGCAATAACTTGAACTTCTCTAATCTGCAGAAACCATTTTCTTAATCAAAGCAAGAATATAATACCAAGAATTAAGGCGCAACATGCACTGCAATCAAGAGAACATCCTTATTAAATCCCATTTCAGAGCCATCTAAGATTAACAACAATATATCTGTATATGTTTAAATCACCATTTTTAACAACTCCACATGGAAATAGTTTACATATGCTATTGTGTGACCTGGTTCTCGTACATGGTTATACAGCAACTCGTTTAATAGGCGTCTCATAAAAATGGCTGTTGTCATAAAACTGCAACCTTGTGTTATGTCGTCTTAGTTTTGTCCTGGCAACGCCCACCAGTTGGACCAGTGTTCCTATATTGCGTTTCGGGTTGGTCCAAAAGTCTTCATTTCCCAGATGAATTATCTCAACGTCACCAGGTCCGCTTTTCTCAGATGGCCAATCTCAAGTTAACATGTCCGAATTTCAAAGATGACTATATTCAGAAATGTTACATTCTTGGAACGGAATGCTTGATTAATATATATAATCTTCATTTCTTTAAAAATTTAAGATAATCAGCAATACGTGTACGACTTCTATAATTAAAAATCATAAGATATTTATTTTAAATGCCAAGACACTCCACAAACATTAATCATTTCGGCAATTTAGGTAATGATTTCATTTCGCCATGTTTACTCTAGAACCATAAGCGACCGTCAGTGAAACAAAATAGGGCTTAGCATACCTTTGACAAATTTGCGCTTAGACAAAATATCCCGATATATTTCTACTGTGCACACCACTTGGATGTGATAAAATGTAAGTCATAAAGACAGCTATAAACTGCTTTAAACATGCATTTAACAGTAAGCTCATAATTTTTTTTTATCAAATTCAGTTATACAAGCATCATGGATGTTAAATTTACACATATAATTATATAATCTTTAGCACTAACATTTTATAAAATAGGAAAAGTGCGTGTTTTTTTTCTGATCCAGGTAGAGTACACTTAAAACAACACAACACCTGGCACAAATTTAGAACTAGCACTATAAAAACTATTTTTGATTAAAAAAAAGAAAAAGCCGGAAAAAAATTATTGGTAAAATAACATTTTAATCTTTTCTTATGAAATTTTTGTATGTCTTGTTTAGTTTCCACGTGTATCCGATATCATTGACGTAGTTGTTTGTTACCAGAAACAATGTCAGTAACATTTGTCCTTTTCATCAAATGAAAAAGTATGCTTTCTTTATATCACAAGTGCATGTTTTTCCCATTATTTGTAGAATGAGTGACTCCCATTTACTTCGATAGAAGTTGCTTGTGGAAGCTCTCATTCTTAAGCTATTATTTGAATTACTAAGATCTGAAATCATTAACGCCATAACTAATATAATTGATGTTTGAGGCGGAAAAAGCACGATTTATGTCTAATGAGTAAATCTTACAACAGGCGCACAAGAACCCATAAAGACGAGTGTTGATGAAAACCAGACTAATTAGTGCAATTTGTGTCCTACCTCCACTGCCTCCGATTCAAACAAACAGGAATTACAATGGGAATGTATATTTATTCACTTAAAGCAACACCCGACATGAATAAAAAAGAGGAGCTTCGTCAGGAGAAGAAAGGGAGCATCATCCCCTTTGTCAAGATATAGAAATGCTGGTCATGAAACATCAGTTCCGACGTCAGGAGATTGAAGTATTATTCACGAAACTGTTCTGTGAAAAGTCTCATGCCAGGACAACCCGAGGCACAGCGTTCGACTGCATGTAGGACTTCTAAAATAACAGCAGGACAAGCATGCAGGAAACTTGAATAACTGTTCACATATTGTCCATATATGTCTTGAACAAGTGGACCGCTAGTTGTCGCTAATAGTTGGGAAAAGGACATTTACAGATATTAATTAAGCATTTTATCTTATTAAACAAGATAAATGAACAGTAAGACTTTTTTTATTTAAACATGGTATTCCAACTGAATTATATGCATATCAGCATTTTCATATTATATGAAATGTACTTTACTTGGTAAGATTTTACGCGCATGTTATTTGATATAATTAAGTCATATACGATAATAGTTGAATTTATGCAGGCTTTTAATATGATGTGGTCCTGAAAATGGAATCCTCGCGATACACCAAAAGATCGAAATCGCGAAATATTAACCCCGCAAATATGAAGCAAGCCACAGTAATGTATAAATCATGACCTGCTAGCTGTCACTCAAATAAAAGAGTAAGAAGATAAATGGCAGCCTCCCCCCGGCGCATGCAACTGATCGATAATGGGGGATCATTTATGGAGTATACGAGTTCGAAATTGGGTCAAGGAAAAAATTTAATTCATATAAAAATAATATTTTTTCCAAAAGGTCAGTTTTTTTAATCAGCCATCATGAAGATCTAGTGTAAATATGGATAGAAGAATACAATAAATCCGACCGCTAATTGGACCTCAATAAATTTGTCGCATTTCTATGGTGGCCATCTGAGCAAGATGTTATATAAAGAGCAAAAAGAAGATCGGGGCCATTTCTTTTTCAGGTGGTCGTTAGTCGATCTTTAACTTTACCCAAAAATTGCTCCTGAATTGTCCCAGCTGAATATTCTCAACTGTAAGATTATATAAAGTTAGATAAAAAGCATACAGTATATGTAAACGGGCGGCTATTAAAGTGGCCCAATCAGCTATAAAGCATGTAAAGTTAACACGAAAAATAGCTTCTTCCCTTTAAAATAATTCTGTACTTGCCAAAATATTGCCCTGAAACCGTTTGCTTTCTCCTGTAAACGAATGTTAAAAACATGACAGGTGTCAACATAAACATAACGCGTGGGGCGGTGTGCATTGCTGAGCGGAAACGCGTGTCAATCAGGAGATGCCCTGACTGACTTAACCCAAAAAATGTAATATATGTTCCCACTGGCTGAAACATCGGACCTCCGGTCACGCGGCCTTGTTTTTGTAAACAGACTGTGTTTACCAACACGCAGAGGCATAACATGGTGTTAAACAACCGTATGCGAGGATATGAGACCGTGTGCTTGGATGGTTTTGCTGGGAAACATTTGTATAAAGTAAAACTGAACTGATAGTGTGAACGAATAGGCAAAAATTAGCCCCTGGTTTTGTCCCTTTAACACACTGGGCCATTCAGTTGATAAATTATGAACCTTTAAATAATAAATTCGACGCCTGGGATGGCCAAAATCAGCTCATTGCTATAATGGCTGGATTGGCTCCCTCAGACCAATCTGATGACTCTAGAACATTTGTTTTTGCGTTATTAATCATCTACCTGGAAGTGAAATTGTTATTTATTGAGACCCTAGCTTGAATTGAGCATGGCCAGTTACTCTTCTTTGACACCTTATGTCACATCTGGCTACTCATAATACTGATTACTATCATGCTACTATGGCTGATTGATTTATTTGCATAATGCCCTTTAAAATGCCCTTTCGTAAATTATGAATTGCACTCGAACTTTACGAATTAGCAATTATGTTATGCACATCATCAGGACAGTAAAGATATATATATATATATATATATATATATATAAATATATATACACAGGGCGAGTCCATTTTTACGTTACCGCCCTATCTATTATATACTTAGTCGTTTGGTATATATATATATATATATATATATATATATAAAGGGCCAGTATATTTTTACGTTACCTGCGCCAGCGATCAATTATACGAGATTTCACTCTCCATGTTCACCACGTGGGCGTTTATACTGCGCCGGAGTTTTATCATGAAGATGCCTTCTATCGATGTACTGCTCTTTGTACAGATTTTTACGTTAGTTCCAGGTGCAAGGAATCAGGAAACCACGGTGAGTCCCTCAGTAACTATAGCCCTTATACATATCTACAACCGTAGAACATCTAATAGTGAATATGTTAACATTTGGCAGAAAAAAGTGTTTCTCTGGTCGTGTAAGAAATTTATAACACGTAGAATGTGCTCGGGCAGGAAAATAAGTGTTCTGATTGATGATTTTAGAAAATATGTGGTATCTTAGTTGATATATCAAGTTCCTTTTATGCTGATATTCAAAACCATTATGGATGCTGCTTTGATAACTTTGAATGTGCGTGTAAAATTCTTGTTGTTTACCCCGGATGAAAATCGAACCAATAACCTTCCGATTTCCGGTCGGTTGTCTGATAATCTTGGTAGCTTATAGGAAGAACAACCGATCGGAAGTCGTAAGGTCATGGGTTCGTTTACCCAATCGGAGTGAACATATTTTTCAGTGTTTTTATGTTCCATGTAAATACATATATACATGTATATATATATATATATGTATATATAACTATATATATATATATATATATATATATATATTATTGTTATTATGTTTTTTATGTTATTTAACACAAATTTTACAGGAACTATCAGAAAAAAGAGCAGCAAAAACCACGGATTTTGATCATGCGTTTCACGAAATACCTCTACAATCGCGTGCCCGACGAGAAAATATCACCAACGAGGTCTCCTCTTACATAAACAAGACGAGCATCGGTAATGGGATTTGGACGATATCATTTACGGAATGGTACCACTCAGATGAAAAGGCTTGTGTTCGTGTCAATTTTGAAAACACAACCGAAAACACTGAGAGAGCAATCGCCTGCATACTACTAACTGAAGATAGAGAAATCATACAAAAGTGCTTAACGCAGAGTAACGTTGATATTTCTGATCCTGCTCTTAATGAAGCCATATTCCTCGCTCCAGCTAAAAGTAAAGCATGTGTTAAACCAGAGACTGCAAGAGAAACAAATTTTCTTTGCGCCTTACGTTTCCTGAAAGGGGTTCAAGTCAACACGCATGTCTGTGTGTTAGGTGAAACTTTGCCGCAGGGTTATGACAATCAGTCTGATCTTTCTTTTCGAGCACGTAAAAGCTGCAAAGTTGGTCATCCTAAAGACCAATGGCAATTCAGGATGGTTCTTAAAGCAAGTGACTGCGTCGGGTCGGCATTCTTGGGTGGCATTATCAGAACATCTGAAGTTGAAACAAGATCAATAATTGCGCTTTTATCAATATCAGGTAAGTCTGATTACTTTTGAAGCATAAAAGGCTTGACTAGCTTAAATCAACTTTCTGAAAAAGCAAAATTAATCATCTTCCTTGACTCTTCGTTAGCACATGCACATCAAAGGCGTTTCTGTTAACTTATGTTCTTTTAAACAATCCAAAGCACAGCTATAGTTATATAAAGAGGACTTAACCCATATTTTTTTTTTATTCACGGTGCTACTCTGGGTGTCTTTATAGCTCGATGAGACGCCGTTCTAGGCGAATAAAAGTAAGCTTCTTTAATATCGGTTTTAGTAATTTGTTGACCAGAAATACGCGCCTAGCCATAAACATCTACGTGACACTCTTGACCCATGTTCAAATATTCACTGAATACTCCAGGCGAGTTTAAGAATAAAGGTTGTGTATGTATAACATGCTGGATTCTTACTATCCAAAAAATGCAAGATTATTTTAATATTTACCTGTTAAGTTAACAAGAATAATTAACAATTGCTCTCGTGCGATTTAATGTACAAGCGCGGGGATTCTCAGAAAGGAAGAAGTTGCGTGGCATTCACGGTAACTCGTATCGTGCTGTAATAATATTTTAATTGTCGGTATTTTTCGTTTTGTCTTCGAATTGACCTCAGAGTAGGACCGAGGGACGAGGGCAATACATATAGCAAAGGGGCAATACCCAACAAGCCGATTCATAATATTTTGATTAAACTACCATACATGTTAATATACACCCCACCGTGGACAGTCACTCTATTCATAAAGTACTCAAGCCGACACTTCAACAGGGAGTAAAACCCCGCGCCTTCACACATATGAGTCCTACTTTAAATTTTATCACTGGGTGGTGCGACAAAGATACAAGTGTCGTCACTAAAATTGCGATGCTTGTTGATTTCATTCTGGGGCTTTGCGTCACTTAATATACAAAATACCGGGCTGACATGAGCCCCTTAACAGTGTATGTGTCGTATTTAACGGCCAGTGATATAAACTTTGAATAACATGTCATATTGCGTATGCCGGGTGATCTGTATCCCATGTGATAACATGCCTGGACGGATAAGAAGAACATATTTCTTGTGAGAGAGTAGCGTATAAGAGAAAATTACAATTGTAATCCGTGCCTCTTCCACATACATTGTTATAAGGTTTGATATGTTTCAAATAATTAATTTATCGGTGCCAATAAGTGGCGTCTATAAAATGTATAGTTAAATTCTATTAAATAAATTGTCTTAGTAAATCCTTAAAACTATACTTTCCCCTATAGAACTAAGCAAAGATTTGGAATATCTTTTTTCCTGTTTTGACTATTTCGTTTTATTATGATAAAGGTAAAATATATAATTAACCTTCTGTATACGATAAGAAATAAGAGACCTCAATAAACAGAAAATTTCATATATGTGTGTTTTTTCAGTTATCAGCACCGTCATGGACTGCATTTGTGCTCTGATATTTTCCTGCGGAAAAGCCAGTCACAGTAAAGTAGCCATCTTCTATCGCTGGGTCGCCATCTCGGATGCCATCTCTCTGGCTGCAGAAAGTTTAAATGTTTTTCTGTACTACTTCGTCGTTGTAGTCAATGGTGGTAATATCTCCAATGGTGTCTGCATTTTTATTGAAATTTGCAAAAAGCTTGGAAGCAGTATGTCTTCTCTTACACATATCCACATGACCGCGAACAGATTTATCTGTGTCATCGTTCCTCTCAAGGCCTCGGCTTTGGCATCAACAGGACGGAACAAAAAGGTAGATTCCATATTTGGTTTCATATAAATGGTTGGTTTTAAACATAACCTCTGAACGAGCCAAAGCATATTTCTGGAACTGTTATGCAACGTCATATGTTAGTCTTGTTTCAGTCAATAGGTTTCTTTTTTCCTTGTTGCGCACTTCCAAGATAAAAAGAAAATATTTTGCAAATGCGATATCATGGCCCATACATATACCGTGTATTACCATATTCCCAGATTATTGGATACTCTAGGAATTTCTAACTATAGAACTGACTTTCTCACATGATTTCCGTAGAGCTTTGATCACGAATTTCCCCAATAGTCCACGCATTCAGTTCATGTAAAAAATGCAATGCTTTTGCCTTATCGGGAATTCTTCTGTTTCAGGGAATGATTTGTGTTATCATCCTGGCAGTATTTGGAACGGCTTTGTATCTCGGACCAGTCATCCCCAGGTCTAAAAATTCCACATTATGCCTTGCGGAGTTTGATTTCGAAGCGGACTCTGTGAAACAGGACCTGGTTTTAAAGTCCATCCATTGGGTTTATTACATATTATTTTTTATGGGTCCATTCGTGGCAAATATAGTGATGTCAGTGTGTATCGTTCGAAAGCTTGTTGTCCAAAAGCGTAGGAGAAGAGAGATGAATCCAAATGCACGCTCTCCATCAAACGTGCGCATTACGTTTAACCTTCTGGTGACCCTTCTTGCCTACATGTTCACCCATGTACCGATCCTTTTTGGATATTTCACCACAACTATGATGAATCCAGTAATGATGAAAATTATGGAAAGTATTTATGTTCCGAGTAATTACATAAGAGTGTCAAGCGGTGTTGTTACCTGTGTCATCTGGTTGATGATTCTTCCAGACTTGAGGAGAAGCTTGTTTAAGGTATGTTATTCCCTAAACGAGAGTTATGTAAGCAAGGAACAGTCGTAGAACCTTAATGTTTTAAAGGATAGACCTGTTGGTGACCTTGTATTTGGGATAAGGATTAACGTAATCAAATGACAAGGATTTTTTGTTATTATTACGCTCACCGGACAGCCGGATTCCTGTGTCAGGGTGATGAATAATCTGTTATGTTATCTTGTAGACGACTTTCAAAGTAATCATTGGGATCTAATTCTATATTAGCCTTTGTGTTTTATGCTCAGGAAGGGTTCTCTCAGGGAGAACCTCTGTTAGAATTCCAAATCCATTCTGTCATAAAAACGTCATTCTGTTATACCTCCTACATGCTGGACACATGTATTCTGGACATATGTTTTGAAATCTTGTGGCATGAATGTACCATTGGGCATGTTTTTAT
This sequence comes from Sipunculus nudus, assembly GCA_026874595.1. Taxonomy (NCBI): domain Eukaryota; kingdom Metazoa; phylum Annelida; class Sipuncula; order Golfingiida; family Sipunculidae; genus Sipunculus; species Sipunculus nudus. The sequence continues at coordinate 46,503,523 of CM049321.1, forward strand.
AATGTTAAAGATGACTTAAACCAGAAAATACATGGCAAAATATGAAATAAAATTACAAATAAGCGTGGAACACGGTGGTTCTTACAGCTTGTAATATTATTTATTCATACAACATTTGTATCAAGGCGTTCCAGTCATGTACATGAACATCTAGATTTTACATTCAGCGGAATAATAGTGTATATGTTGATGTTCAATATTTCATGAGGTTATATCGTATGATTGTATGGTAGTCACATGTAGAGTAACGTCATAAAAATATTACGTTTATCATTGATCGACCTTTAATAGTTCCGCCACAGACACACTTTATGCTCACGTCATTAAAATCATACATCTGCCCTAGACGGACAGTTTAGGGGAGAGCGGGGATAATTATTGCAGTGGTATAGTAAGACAGTACTCTTGACCAAATAACATCTGGTATATATTACACTGTATTAAACGAAACAGAAATGTGTGTGGTATAACAGATATATCCAGACAAGGGCAGACGAATCATGGACGTTACTTGTCAGATATGGTTGGCATAAGAAGGAGACGGACAAGGGCAGACGAATCATGGACTCTACTTGTCAGATATGGTTGGCATAAGAAGGAGACGGATACAGTAACTTTACTCCAAGAAAATAAACAATCAAATGTTCTCAGGAGAATATATATATATAGAAGGTAGACTTACCCTCCGTTGTAAAGTGCTCTATGGCCTGCAGACTAGGCCAGGGCGGTATAACATTAGCATTCGTACAAATATCCAACGTGCCCGCTCACCCATTACCCCCCCCCCCCCCCACCACGAGGACCCGCTGGGCAGACTTACCTGTTAAGGGAGCTGCTCTCTCACTGCTTTGCAGTGTTGAGGGACATGGCGTCACCACCACCCCATGGTAAGTTTATCGAGTGGAGTCCACTTGGTATGAGTAAAGTATAGTATATTTGCCTTTTATATTGTATATTTTTTCTTATATATTGTATATTTTCATGGTATATGTGTATTTAAATCATTTGTACACTACTGATATGTTCACTGTTTCCAGGACCCTATTGCAAATCAGTTTATTATGCTAATTGGGCATCCTGGTAAAATATCTATGTATTATATATAAACATTAAAACAACAACAACCCTCTTTGCCCCGTTATATGTTCCAGTATCGCACGTGTACCCTGACCAATCCTATTGTGCCTCCGAGGACAATAGGATCAGTGTTAGTCTTTCATATCCCCCCCCCCGAATCGCACAAAGCATAATATCGTAATCTCGTAAAGTCTCGGCTTTTCAAACCACGCCGTTAGCTTCATTTTAACCACATTCACCTGATGATCGGGTCGCATCCCGTGAAACAGACTGTTGTGAATTTACCGTGTTGTTTTTCTTCAGAGTTATATGTATATATACATATGTGTGTGTGTTGGTAATAGCAATAAACAGAATTGTCACAAATATTTTGTATTGTTTATAATATATTCCATACTTATACAATAAGTATTCATTTGTATATATTATTATGTTGTTACCGTAATAAAGTAATGTACTTGTGATATTAGTCATGTTATTTCATGTGATGTATCTAATTTAAAAAAAAAGAAAGAAAGAAAATTATGAAACTGGGTTCTTGTTACCTCTTATCACTCTTGTCAAATTATTTTTTCTTTTCACATCCTCGAGAGGTGCGTGTTCTGCCTAAATCTAATAAAATTCCCCAGGTGTTTTCCTTTAGTTTTGACAGTCTACTTAGTAAGCAGTCTGTGGAAATGACTTTCTTTGAATATCTATTTGTAATTTTTTTGTTCTTCTGTAGACATATATAGTATTATTAAAGTCTGATGTACACTATTCGGCCTGTTGTTGCAGTTGACTACACATTTGAGCTAAATATATAAAACTATTAAATAGCTGAATGGGGGGCAGGTTGGAAAAAAACTTGTTTCCATTACAGGGGACTGCATGTATCATACAGTATTTATTCAAATAATTGACCTTCCTATTAAAGGCAAAGCGTAAAAAAAGAATCTATATAATTAATACGGAGTTGGGTTTTTTCTAGAGCACGGTTTACCTGCTTCAGTTCTGATTTGACTCTCAAAATTCGGCAGACGTATCGGTGGTGTGCTCTTCTAGGACAAGTTTGTTTTATTTTACGGGATTATGCCCTATAAAGCTGAATAATTAATAATTTTAATATTCCCCCATTAGGTGCCCCTATTTCTTTTGTGCTGCAAGGTCCTCCACGCCTGTGACGCTTTTTCAGGAGTCGCCTCGGGGATTTTCACTGACCTGTTAAGACCGTGGCGAGAGCGCATGTCCTGCCCAAAATGCATTTCCGTGCAACACGCGGTCACGCGGGTCCACTGTAATCCCCATTGATCCCCCATATCCATTGTAACGCTTCGAAGGAATTGTCTCTCTCAAAATAAAGTATAGGTTTTTAATCTAAAATCCACATGTTTCCGCTTTCAATGCGAGGGCTTTTCAGTTTGGTCAACACTGCGCACTTAGTCCAGTGATGTGACCTACGTTTGACAAATTTTTTAATGGGTTACAGGTATGTTGATTTTTATACATTCAAATATATCTTTCCATGATAACCATGGTTTCAAATGTTCGGCCAAGTCATGTGTTTTATGAAGTTTCTTTTTTCAAAAAGAAGACCCGCAATTTAATTATCATTCGGGTAGGGTGGGGATGGGGTCGGGGGGGGGGGGGTCACAAATATTTGTTAAGATCAGTTGTCTGCAGGGACGGTGATTCATGAAAAATATCACCAGTACATCTTAAATTGATAACAAACTAGAATCTGTAGTCAGGGCGTACAGATCTACACCAGCATCTCATTTAACATCAGTCATGTGTTCACGTGTATGCGTTTCATGTGTGAACATTGTCATGCTTCAGTAACACGAGTTCACTTTGCGAGTTGCAGAACAAATAAATACGAAAGGGTGGCTTCCACACGGGGACAAAGGAATGGTCCTTTGTCATAATGGTTTATAAGAAAATATATATTGTGGTGATTCTTATTACCTCCAAAATGAAATGGACGATTGATATGTCTTTACCCTAACCCTCTACAAATATTTAGCAAAACATTTTCGCCTGTCACGCTTTTTCAGGAGGCGACATGTAATCCCCACTGAACCCCATTTTCATTATATCGCCTGTTAATGAATTTTACTCTGTTGAAAGGAAGTAAAGATTTAAAATTAATGCGCGGGACACGTCCTCATGAATCTTTTAATAGGGAGCACTTTACATTGAGTTGACACAAAGAGCTGTGACCCTTTACACTATCACCGATTTATAGGTTTACAGGTATGTTAATTATTATACATTCAGAAGTATCTTTCCATTATAACAAATTTTTTTTTTCAAAAAGAAGCCCGGGGGGGGGGGGGTGCACACACTTCTACACTCTTAGAAATAACCGTAAAATTTACGGTATTATACTGGCAGCTGAGGCTTCCATCCTTTTACTGTAAAATTTTTACAGTCATGACCGTAATTTTTTCGGTCATGGCCGTAAAATTTTTCGGTTATTACTGTAAAATTATACAGTCATTACTGTAGAATGTTTTCAGTCTCGACTGTAAAATTCTTCAGGCTGACCGTAAAAATAAGCAGTCATTACTGTAATTGTTTTCGGTCATTACTGTATTTTTCTCTGTGCACCCGTAAAATTATGCACCCATTAAATTGTTTTCGGTCCAGACTTCAATTCTTTGCTATTGAATTTTGGTAAATGTTGTGTGTTTAGCAGTATCAGACTGTTATGCATCTGTCCATCCATACAGGGCATATTGAATGTGGTTGAAAAAAGTTGACTCACATGAGCTCTATATGAACATACCAAGTATATATTAAGGAGGGTTGTTTCTAAAGAACAACAATTATGTGACAAATGGAAAAATATATAAGGTTCAACAAACATTTCAGTTTAACAAACATTTATTTATACAAGATCAGAATACCATACATATATATACGTACATAAAATGTACACACAGGATTGTGGAAACATGCTCAAAAGAATAACAATTTTCTGTCAAGCAAATGAGGGTTATATGCACTTAATAATACCAACACAGACCCCTGAAAGAATACTGAATCATCGTTTAAATATTCTACACATATACTCTTAAACTTGAAAGTTCTAAGACCCCTAATCAAATATGGTTGAAAAGAAACAATGTTTTTGTAATGTGTACATGATTAAGGTAGTTAAAACATGCCATTGGTGTGTGGTTATCTTAGAATCTTAATGAAATATTTACTCAGTAAACTAAAAACAATAAATCTACAGCAATGTAGTACTTTCTAGAATCTTAATGATATACTTATTCTATGCACTAAAAACAGTCAATTTATATCAATGTAGTTCACATGTAATACGAAAACTGTCACTGAGAAAGCATGTTAACTATCTTAACATGAATGATCACAATACCATAGTAGCACCTAATTAATGTAGGTTATTGTATGTTTACTGAAATAAGCAATTACAAAATTACCATACTAAATCAGTTAATGTGGTCTAAGCATACTGTAATGATACACACACAAGATCAAACCTCTACACAGTTGAGCTCATAATCAATAGAAATATTAACAATCAGTTCTCCATTTTGATATATTACAACCCATAGGCATGGGCACATACATGCCGAATGTGATTGGTAAAGGGTGGTATGGGGATGGAAGGTAACATTCTCAAAGTGTAATCTTTTCCTTATGGTTTGAGGGTGTACTGTGACTAATTTTAAATTTTATTTTCTAAATGCTACATTTTAGAACTCAGGCTAATATGTGTTAAGAGGCTTGGTATTTTTGGTAATTTTGAAGTTATATTTCAGTACAATTACGACACAAGATACTGTTTACCTTACATGGTAAATCCATATTATCAAGTTTAAAATACAGTAAAATCATGATGCCTCTGATGGTGCATGAGGTGTTCTATAGTCACTCAAATATAGGTTTACTGGTTAATTTTACAAAGTTAACTGCAAAACACTTGTGCTGGTAAATATTTGGAGGGGTGGAACTATACTTTTGCTCACCAAACATAAATGTATATTGTTGGGGGGGGGGGGGGGGTCGCAACCTCTTCGACCTCCCCCCCCTTCCAGTTCAAACACATGCGAATGATGTTCCCTTTAATATTTCATATATCAAATTTAATAATACCCAAACATAGTAACACAGTAACACAATAAACCAAGGACAATGTTTTGTGTTACACTGTCTTTAGAAATACAAAATTCCTCCACCTCCAATCCTTAACTTCAGTTTAACTACATGAGCCTCCCGTGTGCATACAGAATGTGGAAATATGATTAAATGTAAAATATAGTCACTCAGTAATATACAAAAAACGTAGCATTCTCACGTGCGTCCTCCACTAATCCATCACTTGACTTCTAACTAACGTAAAACTCAGGTAGTCCCAGAACAGAGCTGCCCTGACCAAATCTTTGTGGGCGCAGCCATACTTGTCATCACGTGACTACCAAACTACCAAAACTTTCCAAAATGATTTCCAACAAATATGTATTACGACATTTTTAAAACTTAACCCATAATTTTGCCACTGCTCCAAATTACTCATATTGATGAATAATAATTTAGGTGTTCATATATCAACATACCCAGCGAGTATGCGTTCTAGGCTGGAATATTGCTGATATCCTGCCCTGGCCTGGAGAAGCATATATGTTAGCATTTCAGTCCTCAATTCAAACCTTCCCGCAGTTTTCATAGTTTAAGAGAATACCTAATCTCCATGCATATAAGTGTCCTGAGACTGTATGAATTTGGATCTAGATTGATACATGAAATCAAATAATGTGTAATCATTATGCACTTAATCAGTGTTCTCATCCCAAGACATGACAAAACTTATGAAAAGAATTGATTTGACTCTATGAAATGTTGAAATTCTTAAATTTTGTTCAAGCCATATAAGCTGAGCGGAAATTAAATACCCGTCTCATCAGAACCCAACAATTATGAAAGTTAAACCTGTCACACTAATGACATATTGGTGCATATTTCATGCAAGCTGGTGGTTACACTTTCCTGGGCTTTACATATCAACAGGATACAAAACCTGTATGATATTATTAATGCCTATTAAAAAGTCGACACTTAAGAAATATCTCTTTCACCTTTTTTCTTCTAATCCATTTAAATGTTACTTTAATGTTGATTGTCCGAAATATGTTGTATACTAATGCATGAAGGAATTGAATGACTAACATTAAATTTATTCAATAACGTGGATACTTTGTCTAATTGAAATGAATTAGGACAACATTTTTGGACCGATGTTAGTAGCGGCCACTTTAGTTTTCTTATTCCCTTTGGCAATCTTGGACCCCTTGAATGGTCGGTCTTCATGAAAACCCTGAAACAAAAATAACAGACAGCTTATGAAACAAAGCAACACTTACGCGAGGTGTGCATAGTAACTCTCACATTATTCAGAGGACAGGTGTGGTCTACGTTGAGAGAAACATGCATATAATATGTATATAAAATTATAGTGTTCATATTTGTTATATTATTATTAATACATTATCTAAATAAATTTAATGTTGATAATGCATATAAATATATTTTCTCATCATATACAAAACCATGTGACTGAAACAGCTTCTTCCTTAAATTAAGAAAATTTAAACTAGTTTTCAGTTAAAAGGCCCTTTTATATTTCCTCTGCTTATACCTTATGAGATATCTGAGCTACAAGCCAATACAATAGAAATGACCAGACATCAGTTGTTCCATCATCCATGTTAAGAAATATTGTACAAATAAAATACATTATAGAATAATACAAAATAATACCAATAAATATGCCTCCCGTAAATACCAAATACAGTTTACAGAGATAGGGGCTGTGTCACAGCAGCTGGGTAGCACAGTTGTAAACACTGTCATGCTAATATGTAGGCCTAACTATAGACGATACATGGAGCCCTGTATTTTTATTGTACACTTCAGATATTAAAGCGTATTATGCATGTGTAATAAAGTTAAACTAAAATAACATTTATACTTAAAAAGGAGAAGTTATATTAACCCATACTGTGTATAGTATATACCGGCCGACCTGGTATCTTTTAAATTTATTTTTATACATAAATGGGTCTGTCCCGAAAGTCTTAGAACTATTTAAACTGTGCCAATTGCATTCATATTTATAAATACAAATTAAAATACGAGTTACCTATATAAATAGCGTTCAAATCTCCCGCAAAGATGCTCGCTGACGATATGACTGGCTGTAGCAGTGCTGCAAATATGGCGGCTCCTGGAGTTGTGAGTGAGGATACCCGGATGCTCAACACAAAGAACTGACGCGTCGCGCGATCGCTTTGCGCGGGAAAGCTCTGATAAGCCAGCACCAGAGACTGGCTTTTACAGTCGATCTACTGTAAACCTACCCCTGTTTACAGTGGTCCACTGTAAACGCTCGTTTTCTCGGTAAACTACTGTATTACATTAAAATTACGGTGGCACTGTAATTTTCTTCGGTAATATCACCGAAAAATTTACAGTGATTGCTAAGAGTGTAAGGGTCCACAATCTCTTGGAGACTTTGAAGCCCCCGCCAGAATCTGCTAATCAGTGGTTCGTTCATACGTGCACGTTTCATGTAAAACATTTTCATGGTTCAGAAACACGGGTTCACTAGGCGAGTGGCAGAACAAATAAGTACGAATGCGCGGATTCTACTCGGGTTCAAAGGAATAGCCCCTTATAATTATTCCTTTTTGAATTGTAATTATGGCACTTAAGAAAAAAAGATATTATGGTGATTCCGATTACCTCTAAAATGTAATGGATAACGGAGGCAGTTCTACTCTACCCCCCTACAAATTTCAGCAAAATCCGTATGTTACATTTTGCGTTAATTAGCTGAAATATATCCACCTGCTTTCTTTTTATCTTGGACAGTTGTCAGTTTTACATCAGACCTGATTTTTCCATGAAAATTTACAGTACTTAAACCAAAAATTTAAAACTGCTGGAATATATATTTCTTGGCCTATCTTTTTCACTTTGGCAGCTATACGTTTCGCGTACAAGAGCCTTAAACGACATATGCATGTGTATACAAATATCACGTGTCTGTTAACATGCCTTAGACTATATCCTCAACTGACTACAGTAAATAAACATCGTGTTTCATGATGTCGCCTGAGCTTCAAGTAATACAAAGCATCTTTCATATAATTTCATTGAAATTAGCAATAAATTTTTTTTCATAAAAAAATAAATAAATTTCACAAACGGTTGGACTACTGCGATTTAGTCTTATATGGTCTCACTTCAGTGCAGTTAGATAGAATACAACGCATTCAGAACTAGAAAAGCACTCAGAGAGCGCAGACCTCCGCCAAGTCAGCTCATTAGCCTCACATGGAACTCTCAGAAAAGCAGCATTTTTACTTTAAAATATTCCTGGATCAAGAATGTTTCCCTATCAAGGTTTAATCCATTTTTTCTTCGATCACTGCCGAGCTATCCTGAAGATTTCATCAAAATCCGTCAATAATTTTTTTACTATTGTAGCTAACAGACAAACAAACCAACACCCCCAAAACATGACCCCTGCCGCTTATTGGAGGTAATAAACAGTTAACGTCGAATATATTTGCAGACTTAAGCTTAGATTTCTTATAATAACGGAATGCGGGATGCAGAAAGCGTATAAAATCGGAACATGTACCGAAAAGGTGAGAATCCTGTATGCGCGGACCCGGCATGCGGAAAGTTTATATATCCGGCAAAAATTATCGCTACATGTAGCGATTTTGTAAGTTTTTGGATTTTATCAAGGGGCAACACAGAGAAAACATGCATGCCGCCGTGTAGGTTCATCTCTCAACACACATTCCATATTCTGTAGATAAGGAATCTTACACGCTACTACTAAAATAACTATAGCCCTCGAAACTTGCCGAAGTCGGGTTTTTGGCCCAATTTCCCATGGGGGTTTGGGGAGCTAAAGTCCTTTACTTTCTGATTAAAACAGGGCCCAAGACCATAACAAACAACGACAATTAACCGAGCCCCCCACTTTACGTAAATTTACCGACACCTTTCAGGGAAACGGCAAGTACACGTGCAATGAAGTCATTGCGCTCTATGACGTCACGACTCTCTCCAAATAGGGCCATATCGTCTTCTGCCAAACGTCCCAGTGCAAGCAACTATGCAATAGACCCCAAAAAACATCAGGGCTCATTCCGGGCTTTTTAACTCATGGAGCGGCCCCAAAATTTAATCAATTGTTCCTTGTATCATTGCCGAGCTAGCCTGATAATTTCATCAAACCCCATTGAGGGCTTTTGAGTTATCGTGCTAACAGACAAACAGATAAAGATATTAACAGATAGACAGAGAGTCAAACAAACGCACGCAAACACATAACCCCCGCCGCTATGCATGGCGGAGGTAACAATACGGCTCGTTTCGTTACAAAAGGAAAAAGATGTTAACACATGACTCCAGTATTACAATCACTACATTGTTTGCCAATAAAACAGAGGATCTTATATAAAATGTTGATGTTTACCTACTGTGCCATTAACAACAGTACTCCTGAATATATTTCAGAATTGATATCTCTTCAGCAGCCCAGTTGTACTCTGAGATCCGGTTCCAGTGTTGTTCTTGTGCAGCCTAAATCACGACCCTTTTCATATGCTGACCTGGGGTCAATTCAAAATTTTCAATTCCAATTCGATTCCAATTCAAGAACTTTTATGAAACTTCAATTACAATTCATTTCAATTCAATTTGCTGGAGAAAAATATCAATTCCAATTCAATACAAATAATTATGATTCAATTCAAATTCAATTCGCAATTCTAAAAGTTGCAATCATTTTAATAAACATTTCATTGGTGTGTAACGAGTTTTATCACAGGAGTTTTATTACTTTTGCATTAGTACACAACTTACAGTTTATTCAGACAGGTTGAATTTGCTTTTAAACTAAATGAAATGTCAGTAACTATGAATTTTCCATGGCATGTGGTAAGTCATAGCAGCCAGACGTATTTTACTTGTTTTTTTTTTGCCAGAAAAGTGCCCTAGGTAATCAGAACCACTGGTCATTACATAGATAATGATTGGCCAAGCACAGCAGAGCAGCTCAAGGCACAATGGATCCTATAACAATAGACATTCTGGAAAGTCAGTGGACCAGAACAAGTCAGTTCAGTATTATCTGATTACATGCTTATGGCACAGCAGAGAAAGGGAAGTAATTTCTAGTTATACATGTTACTCTTACCATTTGCCTTTTATTATCATTACTATTATAACAGCTCAATTTTATATTTATTATATTACTATGTCTCAGAAAAGGTGAAAATAAATATATCCCATCTCTGGTATGCTGAAACTGCTGATACAAACAATTCAGGAACAGTGGTTAAGAAGCATTTAAGCTGTTATCATGTTCCTTGTGTCACCCATGAGAGGTGTTTGATTTTAACCAAATACTGCATGGCTAATCTTCAAACTGACCTTGATTAATTTCCAACCATCGACACTTTGGAAAATATGAGATCTGGAACTTTTGTTTATCAATTCTGACCAATTCAAAGGTGCCTGTACACTTCAATATCAATTCAATTCAAATTCATTTCATTTTCACTTTTTCCAATTCAATTCAAATTCACTCAATTTTCCCTTCAATTCCAATTCAATTCCAGTTCAATTCAGAATTGACCCCAGATCTATTCATATGGTGACAACGCATTTGCATGTGCTACACCATCAAAGTGGAATAAGTTACCAGCCAGTATCAGAGATGCAGACTCCCTCAAATGCTTCAAATCAAAGTTGAGTACATATCTCTTTCCATGTGCTTACTTGTAATGAGTTTAAACGTCTAGGATTTTTTTTAATATCATGTCGTGTGCTATTTTATTTAATGCGCCTTGAGCGGTTTTATTACTGGATAGGTTTCGCAATATATATAGATATGCTTATGCTAATGCTTTGTACATTTACACAGACAACTATAAGTTAAATACTGCATACTTATACATTTTATTTAAAATGGTTCTCTCTTTTAAGGAAAGCATGGAATGTATAGGTATTAATCACACTAAACAAAGTGCCCACATCTCCCTGCTCTTCCATAATAACGGCATTTCCTGTAACATCAATATGTACAAAGCTGTATGAATGTTATTTTATATCATCATGCATAAATTCGTATTATTCAGGAACAGAAACACAGTTAAGTTTTTTTTCCTTTAAAGGAATTCATTGAAAAGAAAAAGGCTTCTTCGGTGGATGTTCAGTCAAACCAAAGTAAGGGATAAAAGGGGGAGGGGATTAAAAAACTATGTAGGAACCTGTATGATATGAAAAAAAAAGATTAATTAAGTTACATTTTGACACTTGACTGACGCCCTCTACTGATGAAAATGCAAGTTTTAGAAAGTCTGGTTGAACAGTATTTTGATGAAGATACAATTATTTTTTCGTTCGGGAGGCTTCTAACCAAGAGCCACCTCATCAATTCCGTGCTTTATTTGAGAAAGGTACAAATGATGGAGTAGTAATGATAAGATAAATTCTGATTTCTGGTGTTTTAGCCGTAAATTATGAAAACTTCTTCTACAGAGGTTATAAAGCACATATAATGTCATATATCATTTTCATCCCAGTATAGGGAATGAGGTTCATATTTCGGAATGTTTTCCATTATATGCAAACCTTTTGAAGATTGTTTAGCAGATGATTTGCCTTATGAAAGAGCCAAGTCCGAGTCGAAGGCAGGTCTGATACAGGACAGTCAAGCACTTAGGGGATTGGGGTACGGGTGATTGTTCAGTACAAAACCCCTGTTAATTAGAAACTACTTATTACTATCCTTCCAGGTGTTAAGGAAAATTATGCATCAATAAGCCCAACATTTAGGAATTCTAAATCAAATTTTAACGTAAATTCTTGGGGTAATGTCAGGTGACTAGCATCCGACCAGCGTAGTCAATTTTCTGCACCCAGGCACAGGTCTTTTCTTTGGAGGAATATTGGATGAATCCCGGATATAAACCCCTGTGGGTGTCGTACATGTCTGTTGTTCCAAACGCTTCGCCAGTTCGGCCTGCTTTTATGTGCACCTGCTACACAGGGACATGACAAATGTTACGTTTTAACGGAACTACCGTCCTCAAATTCAAATCAGAGGCCAACCTCGCTGACTTAAACAAAACATTATATAAATATATCTTTATTATAGCACACACTGAGCAATGCTTCTGTAACATAAACGTTTTAATATATATATATATATATATATATATATATATATATATATATATATTACTTCCCTTATAGACACATTTTATTTTGGTACTTTGAAACTCAGATTAGTTGCCCCTTAAGATTATTGTTTTATATTATTTTTAATAGAGCTTATATATAGATTGGTCATTTTCATTATTGATATTAGTCAAAGACGTGTTGGATGAAATATATTCAGGTACAGGACAATAAAACAGCTGGCGAATTGTGCTACAGGGTAGACTATTCAGTACTAAAACCTCGTTAACCAGAAACTGTCTATTTCTGTCACTCTGTGTGGTGAGCAAAGGAATGCATCCATCGGCTTAAAACGAATGGACTCAACCCATTTTCAACACCAATTCCACCCGACTAGCCCACTGAAGTTTCTGCACTGGGCGGATGATATACGTACATATTCGGGTACACTTTCCTCTGGCATTTATGTAAAATTGATTGAAGGTAAAAATTGTTGGGCCAGTTGAAAATACAGCCGGTGATTTATTTATTTCACATTAGTACTCCGTTATTTATACCTTTCTCAAATGAAGCACTGTATCGATGAAGTGGTCTATGGAAGTAAACTTCGTACCTCACAAACGGCAAAATCACAATATTATTCAACAAAACTTTTTAAAACTTGCATTGTCAAACTTGCCGCAAGTAAAGTTTCAAGTTCCCGTTTAAATCATTTGATTTTCCTTATTATACAGGTTCCCATGTAAGTTTTCATTTTATACTCTTACCGTTCTTCGGTTATCTGAACATACATCGAATTAGAATTTTTTAACATACGCCTAAATCTTAACTTTGATCCTGTTCCCGTGAATAATATCAATTTATGCATAATGATATAAAATAACGTGATTAGGAATGAGCGGGGAAGTATTTTCCACTTTGTTTAGTATGATCAAAATAAATCCTTTACGCTTTGCCTTTACTAAGAAGGTCAATTATTTTAATATATACTGTATGACATATTCTGGCCTCTGTTAAGGAAAGATTTTTCAACCTGCCTCAACTATTGAATATAAGTTGTTCTTAAATTTGGAGTCAACTAGGACAACAGACCGACGTGTGTCCACCAAACTATAACGATCATTCCGCCTAGAAAAAAAAATTCACATAGATATTCAGATAACAGTACTTTGCATAGACTGCATATTATAGAGACCAGGAGATTAAACTAGGTATAGACACAACACGTACTACCCAAAGGGGTTGTGAAAGGAGATGTCCCCTTATTATGGCAATCAATATAGCTTGAATGCAGGAGTGATTATCATACAAATAACAACATATATACTTATTGAATACTATTTGAATCAATATGAAATTTATATGACCAGTATTATTCTTTTTATCACAAATATCAAAGTAAGCATACGCCCGACGGTTTGTTTGCCAATAACATAGTTTCGGTCTTTTATAGAGACATCAACCTGTTAAGATAATAAATTGATTTGATAGATGTGAATATTGTGATCAATGGATTTTTCAACACTTTTATAAGAAAAAGGAGAAAATTTCTCTTACGTGTGTAAAAAGGAGAGCTTCTTGGTCACAAGGGGTTTTTCAATCTACTGACTGACCAACAATTCCTGGTTAACCTTCAAACGTTTGAGAGACAGAGATTGACTTTTCTTAACGTGAGATCAGATTAGTCAAGAGGTCTGTCAAATTGTAATCCCCAAGTCTGTCAAACTTCACCATTGTCCTAATTCTCTCCACTCCCCCCACCCGACACACACACACTGTCACTGTAAAACGAATCTACTAAACGAGACTTATTGACATGAATATACATTGTGTCTGAAGCGGAACCAAAAAATATGAGAATCTATGTATATCATATGAAATATTATGTATATCATATGAAATTATGAGGTTGCCGTACACGTGACTCTTCCACATGGCTAGACAGTATATCCTCATGAAATATATACATATACAAAACCCACGCACAAATAGAGATATATCTATAATATAGATCTGGAAGTCTCTCCCGTTGTCCTTTATGCAACCCTTTTGGGCGCGCACGAACGCATTTTTTAACTTTCGACATTTCCCGTATGCATTCCGGATGGTTTTAGGCTGTATCCCGATTTTAGCCCTGCCAATATTTTCAGAATAATTACGAAAATTAACTTTCCTTGCCATTCACCATGTATCAGGCTTTCAAAGTCAGTTCGGCTACATTTGAGGTCAATTACGGTGGGATATCATTACCAGATTTGTCAACAATCGAGTTCCTGGAAAATACCCCGCTATATTTTCCTTTTGAATAACCACACTTGTACACTTAAGTCCAGGAGAACAGCTCATTATTCAAAACTAGTATATATATTTAACTGATCTTTTAATTTATGTATAGTAAGAAAACAGCATAAGATATTTGCACAACTTAATCTTGACTCTTGAATTCCCCTGGGGTCTTGAGTAGATGTTTGAACACACAGAGTGCATTGAAAACTTAAAGAGTGCGTTGGAAAGGTCTATGTCTAGGCGTGTATATTTGGACAGCAAATTATATAAATTGAAATTAAAGACGCTTTTTCATCCTTCCGCCCTATATCGGCGTTTCATTAAACTATCAAGACACTGCGAATGGCACCGGGAATTTTTCAAGGAGGGCATGTACACTATGAAGAAAATGGGTTGCGTCCTCTTTAATGCGACTACAGATGCATTTCGGATTATTTGTAAGACCATTGGACGGGAAGCAGTACGTAGCCTGGTGGTTAAGGTATAAGCCTGGTATGAAGGCCCCGGTTGTCTCAATGGCATAATGGTGAAATTTCGTTATAGAACCTCAGAGATTCGCCTTAATGTCTTAACGACAGGTTGTGACCTCTGGATTATTCCTATCCAAGTGCATATAAAACCTGAAATCCAGAAGGCTTAATAGCAACATATCATTCTTTTGATATGAATACCTTCGTCATCATTCAATAGACAGCGCCACCAACAGATTATGGATCTAACCTTAAAAAAAACACAATCAGATAAGGATAAGCATTTAAAATGTCGAAAGGATAATGGAAGATTGTAAATATCGATTATTTAGAAAGTTTTATTGAAGTTTAGTGTAAAAGCCCAACAGACTACACCCTAACCTTAATTATACACATTTTACATTACATTTCAGCATAAAGGGAACCTGATACATCAACAGAGATACAACTTTCCAAGTTCATCACAACTTGTTTTCCTGTACGATCACTTTTCTACATGGCATTAATTTTTAACACGACCAGAAAAGAAAAACTTTTTTCTGCCAGATTTTTTACACATCTAGGATGGTTACTGTTTTTTTTTTTTTATAAAATTAAGAGAAATAGTGTGCTTGAGGACTCACCGTGCTTTCTTGGGCCTTCGAACCTTGATTTCAAACTAACCACTGTAAAATGAGCAGTAGTACATGGAAAGAAGGCATCGCCCTGACTGTTAAACAGCTTAATGCTAAACATGGATAGTGATATACAATCTTGCGCTGTGGCGGTTACCTGAATATGACACGCCCTATACATACAAACTATATATGTATATAAAGTTAAAGTATATATACCTTTAAATGCAAAAAGATTAATCAAGTAGACGATCAGAAATAATGACTGTCATGATAATGTGTAAATATATTTGCTAATTGATATTGACCGAATTAATTAATTTGTAATTGGTGTATATGCAAATACACCAATTAGCCATATTAGCATGGTCGTAATTAGAATCAAGAATGGTCAGATGTTACACAAGGTGTGACTGGCCATGCAAATAGCCTTTTAGTGTTTAAATAAATGACAATTTCAATTCCACTTTCAAGAATATTAAGAAAAAGATACGTGTTTTAAAGCCATCGCTTTTGTCTGAAGGTTTTAGAGGTTTTACTGTACTAAGGTTGGGTATACCTTGTGTGTTCAGATATTGTTGAACACGGGTACTAATATTAATGTGATTAACACTGGACTCAAAGCAAAGAGGTCGTGAGTTCGAATCCCAGCCGAGGTGGTGAGATTTTTTTTTTACGGTCTGCCCCCGCCCAGGATATGTACACTGCAAGCTTAATGGGAACTTCATGTCCAACAGTTGCACTTCACTTACAAACGAAAACTCCTTTTTAGGGGTTCTTCGGTGATATGATTACACACCCAGGGCCCGTAGGTGCAGGACTCACCGGGCGTGGTTAACTCTGGGACATAAAATGAAAGAAATCGTCCCGTGCCCTGCCAAGTAGTCCGAAATCGGAATGGAATTCTGCAGATATACTTATACCTATTTAAGCTAACATTAACAAATGGAGGCGGTTACGTCCAACAAAAAAAATTTATAAATAAACATCCGATAGATATCGCTATTAAACAATAAGAAAATTACTGGCGGCTCCGTAATATTCTATAACTAGAAATGTTAGAAAGACGTATAACAATATGTTTATTAGTGGAACTTTGCAATCAAAGTCTCCCCGTTTAAATTTCTAGGAACAAATGATAGAATAGTTAAGTTTTCCAGAATAAAGTGGGAGCTTATATGGGTCATGAGTAGGCCACATGAGTAGGCAATATCAGAGTCGAGTCAAGTATTTTTGTGGATGAGCTTTCTTAGATCACTCAAAGTACAAAACCGTCGATTTCAATTTTTGTTTCTCTTTTTTTTCTACCCAAGATTGCGCTAGATCTCCACTATCGCTGATTTTCAAAGGCTAAAGTTCCTAAAAAGTATTAGACTTAGGCGATATTATTATTTTTTTTACCTTGATCTTATATCTATCAAATACCTTATATCTATCTATTATATCAAACACTCCATAGCTAATTCACCGTTATCGCTAGGTTGTTGGCATTGAGTGGGGGTGGGGGAGGGGGGGGGGGGGGGTCCAGTGATCGCACTTCCATTCGAAACATTTATAATTACTGTTATATGTGTGCGACAACTAACAGGTCATGATTTCTACATTATTTCTAATTTTATAGACACATCTTTGATGGCTTATGCCTTCCTCTTCATCAGGAAAATGCCTTCATCGTTATCAGGAAATATAACTTGAAGGAAATATAACTTAGCGTACCATCGCTGGCAAAATTGACTTGAAATAAAAATCAGCCCAAAGTCATTAAAAATGATATCACGTCAATGAAGTATCAATTTAACCTGGTTTAGTGTTCTTTCTGCTGGTATATATATATTGATGCAATTTCCATATATTTTCATATGAAATTTTACATTTTTGAGAAGTTTTAATGTATAAACGGTACACGATTTTAAACAATCAGTAACAACATACCACCATTTAAAATGTTCCGGAGATATTCGGACAATATTCAGAAGATGCTTAAATAATTTAGGAACCGTTTTCTTCTATCATTTAAAAAATGCTTATTTGCTTTTATCAATTTTGATCAAATACTCCTTAGTAATAAAAGGTAAGACATAGACAGAGGCAGAGAAGGGAGTTATGTGAGAGTAATATAATCACACTTTTAGTAGTTTCAAAATGGTTCACTGAATATGAAAACTAGTGTATTTGAATTATAATCTTCAGTCAAGTTATAGCATTGTAGCAAACTTATTCCTAAGCATGCAAGTTAAATACTGACAAATATCTGAAAACTATGTTATCAGATCTACATATATACCAGTTTATTTAAAACAATGTGGTTTAGTCTTCTAAAGTGGTGTAGGGATATACTAATTATGTGTTTGTTTCAAGATGAGGCAGACATAACCAACAGACATAAAGGATATTTTATTAAGTGAAAAGACAACCCTTCCTGTGAGCACAGTCACCAAGAGAAACCAACCTTATCAAAATGAAAAATTGTGTTTTAATTAACTGCAGATATTTAACTGCTTACATACATGTATTTTAAATACTAAGAAAACAATATTATCCATCGATGTCGCTTAAAAGAAAAGCATTAAAAATGTTTATTTGGGAAATATTTTGTATAAGCTGAAGTTTTAAAATCGAATGAATGGTCATTTCTTTGTATCAATCTTTTATTCTTACCTAAATAATCTTTTGCCGATAGCATATATAGCTTAGTCATTTAATCCAAACTAGTCTTTTATAATAATTGGTAGTTTTAACTTAATACAGCCTATTCTTGTATTCTGAATGTAGGCTTTCTTAATGTATGTATATAACAGTCTTGTTCTGAACCTAAAATTAATTCCCGTATAGTAAATCATCTCTTAATGCTCATTTGAGATAATTAATCTTATTGTAAGATATTGTCCTTCCCATAATCTTTCAGCTGGATAATGGCTTGTCAACAGCATGCACATTCACCTATATTTTACGGGCATAATAAATATACACATTAATAATTTCTCTAACAAATGGATGGCATTATACATATTTTGCAGCTTGAAATAACCAGCATAAAATGATTTTAGGAAAATGTGCATATTCAGATAATATCACTGTTCATTTATCTTGTATAGAAGATAAATGTCTAAAATTAATATTTAAAAATTTTTCATGTCTCCCACTTTTCAGCGATAATAATCACGTAATTCGACAACCACATGTGAACTAGGTATGGCAAACTGGATTCTACTGGGATTGATTCCAATGTTAATAACACATGTGACAGATACCGGCGTCTGTGGCTCAGGGGTTGAATGCAGGAATCAAAACTGAGAGATCGTTAATTCAGATCTCAGCAAATGAGATTTTTCACGGTCGGTTCCCTCACCCAGGGTGAGCGCTATGCAGGCTTAAAGGGAAGACCTTGGCCAACGACCGTGTTTCATTCAGAAACAAGCGCATCTTTCGGGGGTTCTTCGATGGTATGATCCAGCAATGCATGGGTACGATTACACACCCAGGGCCGGAAGGTGCAGTAGTCACCGGGCCTGGTTAACAGGATATAAAACGAGAGGAAGCGTGTGATATGGACGGGAATACTGCAGATGTACATATATGCGTAGATTTAAAAATAATGGTGGTTATCTCCCACAAAAAAAATTGAGGAAAAAAATTGTGTGACAAGTCCTAAAAGTTTCCTATTTCTCCAGTATTGATTTAAGAAGTACTATATGCAGTGGAACGCCATGAAGCAGGTAGCCCTGGCAGTCTAGAGCACGAGGCTTTGCAGAGATCTGTTTCGTGACTAACATATGTCCATCTCCTGATAATGGAGCTGTTGTTCCCTTCTCTTCTTTTGGCGAATCTATTCTATGACCATCCTGTCTGCTACGTGTTGCTTAAATAAAAACTTGCACTAATTAGTCAAACCAAGTGAACAGCCAAGAAACCTGGCTTTGGCTTTCATTTACACCTGTCTTTATGGCTCAAGTGAACCAGTTCATAGATTTACTCATGAAACATAAATCATGCATTTTCCTCAACTATGTGCCTTTTTAGTGACAGGCATTAATGATTTTACATCTATGTATTTCAAATAATAGCTTGGAAAAACAATGGAATCCGGCACAAGCCTCTTCTTCATAAGAAATTGTGAGCTCCTCCCCACAAATAATGGGAACAATAAGCAACTAAGATATAACAAAAGCATATACATTCATTCGAAGACACGACATTAATTTACACTGACAATTTACACGTGTGGTTTTAAGTGCACTTTACTTAAATAAAAAAAAACACGCCCATTTCCTATTTCATGAAATGCAACTGATAAAAACAATATAATTATATCTAAACGTACTAAATCCATGATTGTAAAACTTAATTTGGCAAACAGGTTTATGTTGAAAAAAAGGTGAAAAGTCCATGTGGACATTTAATATCCATGCCGCTTGTGTAACTGAATTTGATAAAAATGTACCAGCTAAATGTTTTATTAAAATATAAGTATTTAAATTATATAATTATATCCTTACATGTTAAATGAACGATTATTTATACCAAAAAAAAGTTGTTTATGGTAAGATATGAGTCGAAATTTCTTTGCATTTATTTTGTCTAACTCCTTGAAAAGCTGACATGCCTAATGTACATTTATACCTGTCATTATGGCTTAAGGCAAATCTAAGGTCTGCTAAGGAGAGATAAAGCCGGATATTTCAACAAAACACACATTTGTCAAATGTATGATAAGCCCTATGTTGTTTCGCTGGCTGTTTTGATAATGATTCTAAAGAAGACACGCTTAATGAAATCCTTCCCTAAATTCTAAAAATGATGTATCTCTATGGAGTTCTGTGACATTTATATAATCATATCTTAAGATCTTAAAATGTAGAAGTATGACACGCTTTGCTGATTAACTTCATTTTAATGACAAAAATGTGACCTTTCTGTGGTTTTCTAAAATATAACAAAATATGTATGATAAAACCAGATGTCCCCACATGCCTTGTCATAAGTTTGCATATAAAATATCTTTCAGCACCAATTCAATCTGTCCCTCTATATATGACTGTGTGGAATAAATGTATAGATTTCGTTTATTTAGTATTCATCATGATTTTTGTACAAACCAAGTGTCTCCCAAGGCTATGCTACTCGTGACTGAAGCATGCGGACTGGTTGCCTTAGGATTAGCAGTCTGGAAAATGAGGACTGGTTGGCTTGAGATTAGGCATCTGGAAAATGCGGACTGGTTGGCTTGAGATTAAGCATCAGTGAAATGTGGGACTGGTTGGCTTGAGACTAGGCATCAGGGAAATCTGGACTGGTTGCGTATAATTAGTCATCGAGGAAATGTGAACTGGTTGAATTGAGATAAGTTATTTGGGAAAAGCGGACTGGTTAATTTGAGATCAGCTGTTTTTGAAATGTAGACTTCTTCCGGCCCACCTCGAAAAACAACAGGAACACTGGTCGACTTGGTGACCTTTCTACAGACCAAGCCCAAACTAAACGGCGTGGCATAATAGTGCATAGATAAATCACTATCGGTATGACGTGTTATTATAAAACCATTCCATAGGAACACATTAATATTAGAATCGTCCAGTTTTAAAAATAGTTAAATAGTTAAACTTTTATCTTATATGTGATCATTATTTAAACCCAATAGGTCAAAATCATATATTTTTCTCTTCAGTCCCTACAAAGTATATATCTTTGTAAACCGTATAGAAATTCCCATCCGGGGGAATATGTTTTCATAAATACATTAAAATTTATAAAAATTAAAAAAATTGAATGTTTTAAAACCACGATTTTCCTAGCCTCGGGTAGCACTAGGGCAAATGTCAAACTACATACACATATCTACAGGTAAAGTATCTAAGACCACAATTTAATTAAAGCTGCCTATTCACCTGCCTTTAAAAAAATCTATATGATTTCTGGTTTCCTCAGTGTATATATTAATAATCTAATGGAAATTCTGGCCATGAATAGTTCTGATAATGCCTCCGTGAAGTGTGTATGAACTGTTTTATCAAGAACGTGGTTGTAAAAAACACGGCAATGTTGACACACGGGAAGGACTTGTAACCTAAGGATGATATGATGATATCCACGTTTTCTGTCTTTTTTTTATAAAAGCTCGAAGGGAATCCCTTTAGTTAATAAAGGTCAGATATAGGCCGTTTTGAAGGGCGAAAACCCTCCTTTGTACATTATCACAGGCGGGGATGTGTCATTATTACATTTCATCTGATGGCAGTCATATGTCGTTTCTACCCATCGCATTATTTCACAAACTTAGTTGCACGGAATTAGTGTTCATTCTGCTGTGTTAAAATGTAAATTAATGCATCGCTTTTATGCTATCGAGTCCCCTAATCAGGTACACGCGCCTGCAGGGCGGGCGTTGCCAGGTGCCAAAGGGGTTAAATCGTTGGCTCCGCAGACACAGACTCACGAGCTCTCGTTAAGTTTGAATTATCACCCTTGGACCAAATAATTTTAATTAATTGCCTGCTGTGCTCCATGATGTTATATAAGACGCAAAAGCGATTTTATGAAACCATCTTCTAGTAAGCGAAGAGCTACCTGTACCGGTATTGAAAAAGGTGCATTTCCCCTGCAATTATACAGCGACCATTTCAGACCGTCGGAATATAACCCGCTTGCCTGTTCTCTTCGATGCTGCAAACACTCGCCGAGTGCAGGCCCTAATTTGTTTTAAATATCGATTGCAAGTTAAGCCTTGCCCGTAGTCAGGCCTAACCAAGCCACTATCCTCCAACAGTTAATTGCACTACGACACAGAGATTTAGTTTGAATATTAACATGCTGGAAACTCTGATCAAAATTTGTTACAGTTGTATTGAATTTAAGATGAGTGCGTTGGCGTACAAGAAAGACAAGTCAATGATAAATACTTTTTCATGATTATAGAGTTTATAGACCTAATCAATATACACTGTATTTGGCCCTTGAACGTATTTTACCCCACCAGCCACCGATGCTTTTGACAGATCCAATCAATATTATAAACGGAATAAGGTCCGATAAGATTGTTCATCGATGCTTTTAACACGTGTGGCGTGGGGTGTTAAATATTGTCTATCGACAGGTTGGTGCTGCCGCTATTACGTCTTATGATATGGTCTTGGAAGTCAAATTGCACTTAATACCAAACCAAGTACACTGCTAGAACTGTTACAATATACTATACCAGTAAAGTCCCTTTCACACATTCACGGATAGCAACACGGATCATTGGACAGCAGCGCGATTTCGCTTTCACGCATTCACGGATGGCAACATGGATCATCCCGGATCATCCGTGTTCTCTCCGGCATGACTCACCGTGTAAACCCAGGCAGGGATCCGGTGTGATCCTTGGTACATCGGCATTTTCGAAGAAAAAATTAAACCTGCGCAATTTTACGTCCCCGAGTACACGGACGAAAACGGATCCGTATCACTCCTGGTAGGCACCGTGCACCTCCCTGTAGCCACCGTATACATCCGGGAGTCTTTAGCCACCGGGAGCTCCGTATTTAGACCGGCAACATCCGGGTGCAGGTTTAATATTTTACTTGGTGTGATGCCGGAGATAACACGGATGACCCCGGAACGATGATCTGGGTGATCCGTGTTGCCATTTCATGCACCTGTTCGTTTGTAGTTTATACACATGGATCTGATCGAGTCATTTTTAATCACACACCAAACATTTTATGAAACGAACAACAGTAACTATACAGACTGCTGGAACAGAGGAGGTGACAAGATTTAACAGATTGTGTACATAGTAATTATCGTCGTTAAGATAAGCCGCAGCACAGGAACCCGTCCTTGCACTGGATTGGTTTAATCACGGAGAGGGTGCGGTCCGTTTTTCAGAATTGGTAATAAGCCTACTGCCGCAACTAATATTCAGTCTATAGCTTTCAGTTGGCAATTTCTTTTATTTTGTAAACATAAGAACCAGACAAACATAACGTTTCTACACGTATCGCGGAAAGGGTTTGACCCAATAAACCACGATTTTGCAGAAATCAGCCATTTTGAAATTTTCAAACGATGAGGATACCTTCAGTTTTGTTTATAATTCGAAAGTCGTGTAAATGCTATCTTCTTTATAACTGCTTGTAGCTGTTTTTTGACGATCTTTATGATCTGTTGTGCCGGTCGGGAGTTTGCAAATGTTAGCTTTGTGCCGGCCGGCAAATGCTCATCCGGGCTACCCCGACCGACGTCGACTGGCGAGGCAATGACCTTGTCTTTGTTAGTTGTAATATTGGGCTCTCTGAAACTCTGTGTGCACAGTTTTATTTATAATCCGAAATTTGATAAAATTTTATTATAATATTAACTTGTTTTACATAGAGCCATCCTTATTTCGGTTAAAATACTATTTACTTCATTTATTGAACATACAGTTTTATATGTATAACCCGAAATTCTTTTAAAATACTAAACTCTTAGTTTTTTGTACATATTATGCCCTTCAAAACTGACCGTCGGATACCCTGACAGCTAGAGTAGAGGTGAACGAATAAAGACATTTTTGAAAAAGATATAAGGGCATTTACATTGTTTTCCTGTTTAATATTGCATGGACTTATCCCTCAAAATTAAAATTGAAAAATTTATATCCGAGGAAATCATTATTGTCCTCGATCGGCATCCTCATCACCTACGGTGCACTCTGAGAAAAAAAGGTAACATGTAGAACCCTTTAGGGTACTTTCAAATGGAGCCAGCGGGGAACCCTTAGAGGTTCCAGGTAGAATTAAACCCTCTGGGCAGAGTTCTTCGTGGAACCCGGAACCCTGTCCGGGGATTATTTGGAGAACCCTCAGGGTTCTATATATCACCATATCAATGGGTTCTTCTGTGAACCCTAAGGAAGGCCAAGAAGGGTTCTCCCTGGAATCACTTGTTCAAGAAAGGTGAGAGAGAGAGAGAGAGAGAGAGAGAGAGAGAGAGAGAGAGAGAGAAGAAAAACAGCCTTGGATGTCACATCATATCAGTTGGAATAAATTAATCAAGTGTCATATGTTCATATTGAGGAGAAATAGTTTGATCGATAATATAAAAGGGAATATACTTGTATGCTTAATATTTAAGTTGATGTCCTTATTGATATGTTTCCTGGAGTATAACAATTCTGCGTATTGTTCAATTTATAATTATATGTGCTTGAAATCATGTAAGTGTTCTGTAACTTGTTAATTTTAATATTGATTTGATAATTTAATCATTTTTAACTTCATTTGCCTCTCAGAATATTTGTTTCATGTTTCGTATCGTGCATGTCTATGGTTTCGAGTAAAAGAAAATACGGTAACGTGATCTGAAGTTTTATTAAGCTTTGAAGAAGACTATATATTAGGGTATAAATATTATATATAACTTTTGCGCGCATGATTATGTTAATTTATTCAATATCTGGTAAAGTTTTGGTGTGGTGCAGCATTTGATTTCAAAATTCTCAACATCGTTTGAGGGGAAAACCGCCCCTTTCACACCCACCCACCTCGGGCGCTTACTCCACTTATATTATAATTGCAGAATATGCCCCCCCCCCCCCCCCAAAAAAAAAAAAAAAAAAAAAGCTCCTTAGCCTATGAAACGTATAAATATGTGTTTGCATTTTCATAGGAATTTCTGACTGAAAATTTTCGTGTATGTTTTGATTCTTCTGTTTTCTAGCAATAAGTATATAGCATCTGAGATGGACCTGCAGCTTTAATTGTGTCCGCATGGGCGTCAGACTTGGGATCCAACCACCGTCTTTCAACTTCTAACGTCCGATTTTAGTCCGCCACCTTTACTTTATTATCACCCATAAACCTAGGACACAAGACGTTGTGCAGGCTTTGATATTTTTCAGCTCTGTTTTCCTTCCTTCTACAAGAGGTATGGAACCTGGCTGTATTTAAATTTATACTCAGAATTCATTTGAAACGCGGCAATGGGGTGTCGCTTAAAAATGTTTTTTCCTTACAAATACTGAACGATTGGGTACCAGTTCGTAGCGGAAGCCCTATACTGTGTGACTGTGTGTCTGTTGCTGTTAGCATGGTTAGATTCCGTTCTTCTTGGACGCGGATCGCATGTTGTTCAAATACACCCACAGATACGTAGCTCAATTAGACGCGGTTCATTGCTCATGCCTAGAGTGCCCTCAGAGACGTAGCCCAATACGACGCGGTTCAGTGCTGATGGTTCAATAATGAAAATGCAACTTTATATGTTTGAATGGTTATATATATATGTTTTATTTAACTGGACATATTGCCTTATTGGACCAACTGTTTCAGATGTTCTATTCTGTTATCAAATATTCAGAGAATGTCACCATTAGTACATTTCAATGGATGGTATGTAAACATATAATTATAAGTGACAATTCTCAAGTATAATATTAATAATTATTATGTCTTGTATCTTTTAGAAATGTTGGTGATTTTCTACAAAAGCTATAGTGGACTTTGATAGCAAAGAGCTGCCATATTCCGTTCAGTTTTGGCAAATACTGTATACCAATAGACCATGCAGAAAATGGACCTTGAACTATTTTTTACCACATCTAATTTTTTGTTGCTAGACATTTTTTTACAAAAAATGCAAAATAGTAGTCCCTCTGTGAAATGAACAATTTAGTTCTCAGTATTAAACAACTATTGTTTATGCATCAAAGGAGGGAAACCGGACCACCAGGAAGCCAACAGGGGTAACCAGTACTACTAACCACTTAATTAGGTTATAAATTAGCAGAAATTAGCCACACAGTGGTTTCCTAACACTGTTTATACAGTGGCATCATCTGTTTAGAAACTTGTGTTTACAAATATTTGCAATATTATACTTTAAAAATGCATAATAGTTTCGTGCCATTTATATATATATCATAATATGTAATCAGACATGCTCACAATTGTATTGTGGACAGTCAACGTCTTGGCCGATTTTGCCAGAAATTCTTTTGGGAAAAGAGACCTGCATATATGCATTCTTTAAATTTTTCACACTGCATTGTCCTCCTGCTACTTTCGCTTTTTCCCAGTTATCAAAACACTGTAAATACTTATCATGAATTATTATTGATCTCGTTTGCCACATACTGGTCAATATAATTCAGATCTATATAACATTCTTTCTCTCTGTATATATTTAAATTTATATCAAATTTGAAAATATTCTCATTATAATCACTATTTTATATAAATTTTTAATAGAATATTTCCTCATGATCTCTCCTACTCTCTCTGGTTTGATTAATATATGGGCCATTTTCACAAAATGTGACAAATAACGGTAAAGAAATGTCCATCATTTTAAAACCTATTATACTTTATCATTTTTTCAATTTTGGTATTCTGTCATGTATAAACCAAAATGCGGAAACTAAAAAAAAAAATAAATAGGTATATATTTACATTTTTTTAAAGATTTTTTAAATCATTAGTAACATAAATGTCCATACCGTTATATGTCCAAAATTGAATACAACAATTTGAAAGATAGAAAATAATTACTTTTAGTAAAGAGGCCACATGGGACTATATCTGTTATTTAAGTATATCACTTGAATTGGTGCTGAAACATGTCATGATTATGGTATTACAAAATACATGTAAATGGGAAGTCCTTTTTTGTATGACCATAAATTATACATGTGCTTGTCTTTACCGTTATCATATTATGCTAATTATGAGTTTTGAACTTAATTTTTTAATAAGCTCACAGGTTATGTCATCTGCACAAGAATCAGCATATGAGACAGGTATACTGACCACAAGCAGGACCCTGCTAGTGTTTTTTATACTGTAAAAGTTGGTTTCAAACCACAGTGTTAGTGGATGTCACAACAATTGGATGTCTTTACCGTTATCATTGATAGACATGGAATCATCAGGAGTTAAATGACAGGATCTGTCACTGTTGAATATGCATAGTGTTTAGGCTGTGTTGAGGAACTACTTTTCAAGCTGTTGTACATAACCATATCCTACAGGCCATATTTGTGTCTTTACCGTTATCTTGATCTGTCTTTACTGTTATGAATATGTATTAACGGTAAAGACTGGTGTGACAAAGACCCGGAGCTTGAGCTCACAATATGTATTATTTATTGCTGTAACCTTGCCACAGTATTTCCTGTATAATAATATTATGTGTCAGTTTATTTAGAGAGAAAGAAATTAAATATATTTTATATGATAATACAAGAATATGCCTCTACTTAAAAAAGGAACACCAAATAATCAAACATACCATGCATCTGTTAGAGGTCATATGACATATTTCCTCATGAAGTTGTAAACTGTTTACTGTTTTAGCCCTTCACATCAAGCTTACAAAGGAGAGGTTTTTTTTTTTTTGGGGGGGGGGGGGGGAAATGCCATGATTCCTTTGGTAAAACCAAATATTTACTTGTCTGAATTAACAAGTAAGAATGTCAATTCAGACTTGGGGATGATCATGCCTTATGTCTATAATCTGCATTCAAAGCAAGTTCACTTTTCACATTTCAGATGTAGCCTTGTGTACATCTGATATTCTAAAGTTAACCTGCTGACATCAGAATTCATCAGAACTCCACTCTGCATTCTTTACTTAGGTATACCAAGCTAACTGATGTAAAAATGCATAAAATAATCAATGCACTGAATGGATGATTAAAACCCCTGAGCAATTCACAAGTTAAGGTGGCATTTATTTAACTTTTTATGTTAGAATTTCAGTGAGTGTAAATCAGTAATCCAAAAGAAACTTGTAAAGCACTTAACCTAATTAAATGTGCTTGGTTACACAATCCTTTTTGGTATTACATGAGAGTGCAGTCTGACATGTTTCCTGAAATTGTAGGCAAAAAAAATGGGATTTGGAGTTCCCAAGACACTGACAAATACTTTTTTTGTTTTTTTTTGTTTTATTATTTTTGGTGCAGGTACACATCTTCATTTCTTAAGTACTAACTTAACTATGTATGTAACTATTATTTTAAGACTTCAACAGGGCGGTTGCACACGATTCATCTCATTTATGATTTATGTCCTGTTAACCAGGCCCAGTTACTACCACACTTACAGGTCCTGGGTGTGTTATCACATCACTTGCTGGGTCATAGGACTGAGGAAACCCCGAAAGGTGGATTTGTTTGCGATTGAATGTGGCCTGGGGCACAGCTATCCCATTAAGCCTTAAGAGTGCTTACCCTGGGTGGAGGCCAGTCTTGTTAAAAATTAGATGTAATAATTTCTAATTAATGGACAATTTTAATCGAATGGTGTCTGATTAATTGACATGATTTCAGTTTGATAGTCTAATATAAAAAGAATACCTGCAAATACTCTGATATATGTCACTGCTTCCTGTCAGTGTCATACATAAAAGTACTAATTTGACACAGTTGCTGTAATTTGGCAGTCTCAAAAGTCAAGGATAAATACAATTAATAGATGCCTAATATTTGGAAAAAGTGACCTCTAGTCATCTGTTTTGTTAAGCCAATTACACTAACCATGATCACTAAGCATACAAAATTTCAGGAAATGCATGAACCATCATCTCAGGAAAATACACAACTGGTATAACTTAGAAGTCCCAAAAAAAAATAAAATGGCATGTAAATAGGTGGCACAATGCTGCTACCACTTGTTCAACTGATAAGAATATCTATATGATCAATAGGCATATCACATTTTTTGGGGGAAACACTTGAAATCACTGCTGAGAAACTGGCACAATTTGCTTTAATTTGCTTCACTTTAGCAAAAAAATTCAATTAGAATAACAGAAAAAGTACAGGTGGAACCACATATTTTACTCAGCTCATCAACTCTCTATTATCAGTGAGCAGACCATATTTTATTACAATATATGGTAATAATTTTGAAGAACTGGAGCCATTTGTCCAATGGAAAATTTTTGTTCAACGGCCTCACATCCTCAGAAAAGGTTGACTTCCACAGTGCTCAAAACATGTTTTTGCTATTTAGCTAGCATTATATATGTCACGGTTTCCTTATTTTGGGTGTTTCCAAGAAGATTTACCTGGACCTTTATGTCTCTCAAGCATGAATTTTCTGTGTCTTAAAGTTAGGACTAGTGCCTTGCTAAGGGAGGGACAGCTGGATAACCGGAAAACAGACAAAGACCCATCACTACGGTCAGCATGCTAAAATCAGCTGAGCTAAAAATTGAAAAAAAAATTCCCTTTCCAGTAGAATAAAGTAAAGATTTTAAACAAACTAATGTTCATTTAGGATGTAATAAGTTTTATATAATAGCATTCAGACTAGGTTTGTGTAATTTGAATGTTTTAAATATATTATGTTAAAACAATGAGAGCAGGTACTTATGTTATTTCAACATTGAGAAAACTGTATATGAGTAACAACCATGGGTGATCTATTTTACTTTGTTTGGTTTTTAAAATTCAGTAAAACAAGCTGGATATATGTAGAAAGGTTTCACATGTAACAGCTACAAGGTTGCTGACACTGAAACTTGTCTTGTTAATGAGATAATGGTAAAGACTTCAACTGATAACGGTAAAGACGTCAAGGTTAATTATACCAAACAATTTATATTGTTATTTAGCTAATGATTAATTTTATGTTAGTGAATTATCTTTAACTGAAAAAAATATTATGTTACCCTGACTCATGATTGACTTTTAATAAATTTAAATATTGTTTACATCTTTTTAATGGTATAAATATAAACTTCATGTCTTTACCGTTATTGTCATAACGGCAAAGACAAAATGAAAAAAATTTTTTTTTGTATCATTCTGTTGAATTTTCTAATCTAGCTTTGCTGTTTCTACACACATTTTGTGAGGACATATATTTTATTTCTGTGTAAAAATATTGTAATTCCTGATAAAAAAATTTTTGAAAATGTCTTTACCGTTATTTGTCACTTTTTGTGAAAATGGCCCATATAACAATTTGACCTCTCCCTCTTTCTCTCACTCTGTGAATGTTAAAAGA
This sequence comes from Sipunculus nudus, assembly GCA_026874595.1. Classification (NCBI taxonomy): domain Eukaryota; kingdom Metazoa; phylum Annelida; class Sipuncula; order Golfingiida; family Sipunculidae; genus Sipunculus; species Sipunculus nudus. The sequence continues at coordinate 46,534,162 of CM049321.1, forward strand.
ATTGGAGAAATTTTATTACTTGGATCCTTATAGACCGTGGTATTATGGTACAAGAAACTTAAAAAAACAGTGCATTCAGTTCTGCAGCAAGTCAACAGTTGAACTTCTTTCTTTTTTTCTTTCTTTCTATCATTTCCCCCTTCTTCTCTCTTTCTCTCTCTCTATCTTTCTTTCTCTCTCTCAGTGTAAAGTGTAAAAAGAAACCTACTTAGTATACATCAAATTGAAGAAAGTTTATCACAAGTATCCTTATAGACAGTGGTACACAGAACTAAGAAAACAGTGCATTCAGTACTGAAGCACTTCACAAGTTGAACTTTCCTTTTTTTGTTCATTTCCCCTTGTTCGCTCTCTGTCCCTTGTCTCTCATTGTCTCTCTCTCTCTTCTTTATCCCTTTCTTATTCTCTTAAACATGATTACAGGTCTGTTCAGTTAGCACAAACAACAAAGACGCTTAGCAATCCAGGCCATTGTTGTTCAAGGCTTTATCTCGTCAATGGCTTAACAAAGACTGTCTTTGATCCAGAGTAAATTAGTAGTATATTACTAGTAAATATGGAGAATAAGTCAGGTTAATAGTGCAACAACTGTATATCAATTAAAATATGTTCACGCATGTTATTTTCAAGTTTTATTTTTCAGTTGAAGAAACACATCAACATATATATGCAAAAAAGAACAGATGAAAACACATACGTGGAAAACCATAAAATAATTTAATATGTGCTTTCCCTGCCTGTTTTGTTTGGACAGGACTCAAGTACAAAGACCTGTTAACTCTATACACAGTCAATAATCAAATAATCACACAACCTCTATCTTCACAAATTTATATATAAAACGTAAAGGTGAGATGTCCTCAAACCTGAAATTGTCCAGCTCAAATATAATCCTGTCATAATTAGGCATGTCAGTTTGGCAAAACCAATTCTATTGTGTTTGGGATTTTGATGGGATTAATTTATTATACAAATTAAAATATCCCTCCATATGTGAAGACAGAGGTAGACTGAGCATGTTTGATTGAAGCAGCGCATCAATGATGCGTGTCTATCAGAAGCTTTTGGAATACTCCTATGAAAACATTGGATTTCAAGCAGTTTTCTCTTAGCTCATGACCATTTCATAGATCTACAAACTGGATAAATTATAGTTTTACAAACATTTATACTATTGAATTGAACCTCAATTTTGTTTGAATCAACATGCAATACATGCTTCATCTTGCTGGGATACATCACAATGGGAACCACTGTGATGAACTGAGCGGCGCGTCTCACCAGGCTTCATACTAGCGAGCAGTGAAATAAGCCATATGTCTTATCGAGATGCATCGTACTGGGTATACTCTGGTTACATTGGTGGTTAATGAGTAAATGGGTTTGACCTGTTCACATATGCTGTGTAAAGGTAATATGGTATGTCAAGGTTCCTTTTAGGATTGGGCCCTTGAGCCTTTGCAAAAAAAATATATATCTGAAAGTTCCCTTCTTCTCATTGACACTAGGGCTGGGACAAGGTACTTGTACCTGTACCTAACTTAGGTACACAAATCAGAGTACATGTGCCTGGCTGTCATCAGTTGTAAGTATCTTGTACCTCTACCTGGAACTAAAGTACCTCTACCTGGTATAAGGTACTCCAGGTACATGTGTGAAACTGGGAATGGACACCAGGCTTTGGTCAGTTGCATGTACAAAGCTGTCAAACCTGTCAGGGCAGTTACCTGTCTCAGGCAGGGGTAATTGCATAGCATTAATCCCAGTTGCCCCCTTTGAGGTTGAGTGGGCCAGCAAGCTGGTCTACCCTCAGCCTCTAAACAGGAAATTCATTGTGGCATAATCAGCACAAGTAAAGGGCAACCAACAAAGGATATGAATAGGGTTGCCCACTTGCCCCATGTAGATAGTTGTCTTAGTATTATGTACACAGAACCCTGGCGGGAAGTAAATGAAGTGAAAAAAAATACATATTATATCCTTGAACTTGCGGCTCAACTTTGTATATCTGCCACTTTTACCAAAGGCAGTCCAATTTATTTGCAAGGCTTATATTTTTCATTAAGATATGGGGAGTGATCATTTAGTAATTTTTTAATAATATATATTCTGCCATTACACAATAACTCATTATCAAAAATTGAGATGAAATATATGCAGTTATGATTTGTCCTGATGCCTTTCAGATGTACCTGTACCTAGGTACTTTCCAAAATATTTCCTAGGTACTCTACAGAAATGCTGTACCTTGACCTGTACCTGACCATTTCTCAAGTACCTGTACCTAGGTACTGTTGCATGTACCTAGCCTCAACCCTGCTAGACAAGTATGCCTACATGAGATTGCTGCTTGGTCAAAATGGGTGTCGCATGAATTGTTGTTTCCTTACAAAGGCCGATTAATCATATTTTCTTAAGAAATCCCATATCTGATTTTATTCATACCCGGAAGTCATTACCATATATTACAGGCGGAGGAGCGGGGGGACCCGGGTTCCCAGTCCGAAAGGGGGTGTGAGGGGAGCTGCCCAACCTAACATTAAAGTGAGCTGTTTAATTACCAAATGGTTCCCCACTTACGTAATAGATGACGCTTAACTTGAAGCTATAAATGAACCCAAAATAACCCACACTTGCATCTCATCTTCACGGCTCAGTAAGTAGGGTGTGGGGTGGTATCATGCCATTCTGCCGATTCCCATTTTGCCGAATCCCAAAGTACCGAGTCCAGTTTGCCGAATCCCAGATTGCCGAATCTGAACTTTTTAATTTGAAATCATCGGATAATTTGTAAACTATAATTGTTTTTGGAGCATCGGAGTATTCATGGAGTGAACACGACAAAACAGTATAAAAATGCATTGACGGAATACTAATCTCAGTGTTTACAAACAAGAAGCCCTTGCCCAAATTACCGCGTCTTAACAGCTACCAGTCGGCAACCCGGCAGGCAACGAGTCGCGCATGACTTGTCATAGCCGACACCTAGAGGTCCCAGGAAACGAGGTATCGTACGTGATCTTCTCATGGTGCTGCTGACGTAACCTCGTTGCTTTTTATAGTTATGATCGTTTTAGTTATGCATATTGTTTTTGTATGTGGTTACTATTGTTGTTAATCATAATAACTAACCAGACTCACTAAAAACAGACAGGTCCCTGGAAAAATAGTGATAATACATGACTGCTATGACGGCCATGAAAAGTCATGGGTGACTTGTGGCATGGCGGGTTACCGACTGGTTTACCTGTACACCCTGAAATTAGCATTCCGTCAATGTAATATCATACTGCTTTGATTGTTTTTACCACATGAATACTATGATGCCATAAAATATGAATATATATCAAATTAACGGATGATTTCATATTAAAAAGTTAACATTCGGCAATCTGGGATTCGGCAAACTGGACTCGGTATTCTGGGATTCGGCAGAATGGGAATCGGCAGACTGGCATGTAACCTATGGGGCTCCTGATTTACAGATTATAGGTTCGCTTCCCTACTCCAGCAACTTCTAATATTCAGTAGTAATTCATTTTAGAATAGCACTTGGATATGAGTGCAGGAAATTAGAGGAAATTAGAAGAGACAGTTTATTTACATTTTCATGTTCCAGAATGAAAACCCCATTTTGGACACACTCCATACCCTGTAACTGTCTTTTGATATTTTCAACAGACCACCATTTCGTCACCTCCCTTTGAATAGAGCCAAGTGGTGTTTGAACATGATACAATCAGATTTTCTGGTAAAGGTAGCTTTATTATAAATTTATCATAAGGTGTAACATTTTAAACTACTGTACCTTGGGAAGGTTTTTTAATTTCAGTTTGATTGCTAATCTAAATTTTATTACAAGCTGCAACATCTTGGCAGCTGGAAGTGCACTCTACTTCAGTTATTTTGCATTTTGTAGTCTAAAGCATGGCATACATCTTACAACGTGACGCGACTGAACACAACTTGACCCAACTGAGCAGGTTGTCTCCAGTTTGTGAACAGGTCAGCAGAATAACGACAACTCAATGCACATGCCTAATGACCCTAGTCAACACAACTGGATCGACAACAGATCCGGTCAATTCAAATCAACACAAATGGAGACAAGCTTTTGTCATGATATCAAATCATTGATACATATGTAATTGTATCAACCAAAACAAATTTTTGCGGATACTATGTTTTTGACTGGGTTCCGCCGCGGCATTTTTTTTTCCAAAATAGAACTGAGACCACTTGACAAATTTTCCAAAACTTTACACCGTTATTGGGTCACATGTGAACTGGTGCTAAAATATTTTGCGTAGACCTCTGATCTTTCCTCTCTCCAGTGCGTCCATCTGTTCGTCTTTCTAGACACATTAATCCACATATCTTCAAACATGTTTGACCAATCAGGCTAAAAAAATAGCACAAATGTAGCCCTTGGAGAGCTTTATAACATAACGGTACATAAAAAATGGTTGCACCACCTGCAACCATTTATACACAGCATCCATCTGTTCATCTGCCTTGGGATAAAATCACTCAGTTCTCTGCAGTGAATGGACTTATCTGAAATTTTGCATGTGTACTCATCCTGGATAGCTATTCTTCATTTTATGACAGTTGGCGCCACCTTCATTCATGTTAGGCTGCAGACATCCAGGCTTATATTTCAGGACTGGTTTGATTTATCCTCCTGAAATTTGCTTGTGTATAGAACTCACATAGCACTTTATCATATGCAAAACTGGAGGTGCCACTTGCAACCATTTTTGCACAGCTTCTGTCTGTTTGTCTGCCATGGGATAAAATCATTCTTAGCTCAGCAGTGGTTTTACTTATCTGCCTAAAATTTTGCATGTATATTCATCTTGGATAGCTCTCTCAATTTTGTGGCAGGTGGCGCCACCTACATTCAGGCTACAGACATCCAAGTGTATATCTCAGGACTAGTTTGATGTATCCTCCTGAAATTTTGCACGTGTATAGATCTCACATAGCTCTTTATCATATGTAAAACTGGTGGTGCCACCTGCAACCATTTTTAAAATCTGAAATTTGAAAATAAAAGCTGCAAAATTAGGCTAGTTATTGAATTTTTTTTTATGGAGGTACATGTTGTATTCCCTTACATTGTCAAGCAGTCCACTTTGATCACTGTAGGTCATTCAGTGCAGCTCTCTATATGCTCCCCAGACTGTTGTTATGTAATCCCATCACTCAGGGAAAGCCCTCTCTCTTGTTGAGCTCGATCAGGCTCTCTGCAGCTAATACCACAAGGAGCCTTTCTCTCCCCCCCCCCCCCCCCCCCCATTCTGTTGACAGACCTGTACTCTAAATAAGATGAATCTTATAATTTCAATTTTTTTTCAGCAATGAGCAGTAACAACAGAGACCCCTCCCCCACCCATCCCTTCAATACACAGGACTAATTAACAAGACAAATCTTATAATTTTAATATTTAATAAATTCTTTTTGTTGAGACTTGGACAATTTTGATTTTTTTTTAAGAAAAAAAAAATGTTTAGGAATTTTATCCTAATACTCAAATGTGATAAAATATTAGGATCTAATGTAAGTGCTCACTGACATGATTTATGAATATATAAATACTTTGTAGCAATTCATTCAAATCTCTTCAAGTTGGCTGGGCCTAGGTGTGAATAACACTGTTAAACGTAGTTTTAAAATTAGGAATATTGGTCAAACTTTGTGGGATTAATTTTTAACTCATATGGCCATATATTTAACTTTTAAAAACTTAATTACCTTCACACATTATTTGTTAATGAAATGTTAATTTTATGTAACACTTACCGTAGGCCCATTTTTTCCCGTGGTGCATCATTAAATGGTTTCAGGCCATAGGTTTCATTTATTATACAATGCATATGCTTGAGCTAATGCCCATTATTCTATAAGTTACAGTTTCATTTTAGCAGGGCCATTTTCCCTTAGCTTTTTTCAAATGCTAATTAATATACAAGAAAAACAAAAAAAAAATAAAAATATTTTGCAGTTGCTAATATTTTTTTCCCAAAATTCACGACGTGACCCATGGGTCCCTTGTTGAAGAATAAATTAATGCTCTTTTCTTAGGAGTGGTGTGCCGTAGTGCCCTTAAACTGTGCATGTCTATAGATCTTAACCACCTCCTTCTAGTACTCATGACTGGTGGCGCCATCTGCCATTTTGATTGTGTGGTGTCCATCCGTACATTTTTTTAGGTAAGAATTGTCTGGGGATACTATATGGCACCTGTGGTGCCAAAATTATCTCGTTTTTTAACCCTTCAATATAAGTTTGGGTTGGACTTTTTAGTCACCCAGATTTCTTAGCTAGCATTTAACAGTATCGACTTCTTTGTGACTGATCTTATTTTTAAACTTTATTAGTCTCCTCTTTTTAATCTGCTTCCATTGATGACAGCTAATACAAAAATCAAAATCAGATGGTCATCTGGGGCTTCAACTTGGATAAATGCTCAGGTTTCAAGCCTGTCAGGGGTGATGTGCCATTTGGTGTTCCACAAATATTCACAATATTTTGTTATATCTTCTGCTGGCCAATCTGAAAGAAACAAAGCTTTGGGTATACTAGATAAAACCAAATAAAGGTGGGGAAAAGCTTTGGCAAAAATCTGGACATAGCCATGGGTAAAACATGGATCAAACCTGGGTAAAATACTTTTAACCAAGGTTTTACCCACTGGGTTGGGTAAAATATTAAAAATGCCAAATGCGAACCCGACACTTGCAGTGATGTAATCAACGGACCAACTGTTCACTTCATGCCTGATAATGATACTATCTTGTTTCACTTAAAAAGTACATTTTCCTGTTTGTTGCAGGTTTGTTTGTAAAATGGATTCAGATGAGTTAATTCCGACAGACGTGGAGAAGTATATTAAAGAAGAAAAAGACCAAGACTATTTACAGGACACATCAAAACAACCTGAAGAACTCAGCATTGCACAAAATGATGAGGACGTCTTCAAACAGGAGGAACATATTGATAACTCCCAGTCAGCATCCATTCATGTGCCCAAATGTAATGTAACAGTTAAAGAAGAGGAGACAGAGGAAATTAAGGAAGAGAAGACAGAAGAAATTACAATGCATGTGGAGGATATGATTTCTGATGCTCCAGAAAAAGGATCAGATTTGTGTCCCGTTAGAATTGTATCTTCAGCCGGACAAAACATGCTACTAAATGAAACGACTTTTCAATGTTACCTCTGCGAGAAGTACTTCTTTGAAGAAAACGTACTAAGAACGCACATTGAGAGCCACTCAAATGAAAATATAGGGAATGTTGAACTTGATAAAGATGCTTATGATTCCAGTGAACTGAAACAAACCACCAGAAAAACACCTGAAAAGAAACCGTATGAATGTGAGTATTGTGGCAAGTGTTTTGCCCGTTCTTCTGATTTAACTGTTCACAAAAGAATCCATACTGGAGAGAAGCCGTTCAAATGTGAACAATGTGGAAAATGTTTCCCCCAGTTATCCGGTCTAATTTATCACAAAAGAATGCATACGGGAGAGAAGCCATACAAATGTGAACTATGTGGTCAACGTTTCTCATGTTCATCAGCTCTGTCTCGTCACAATAAAACTCACACTGGGGAGAAACCATTCGAATGCGAACAATGTGGTAATGGTTTCTCCCGTTTATCTGATCTGACTAGACATACCAGAATTCATACTGGAGAGAAACCATTCACATGTGAACAGTGTGGGAAAAGTTTCTCTCATTCAACTGATCTGACTAAACACAACAGAATTCATACCAGAGAGAAACCATTCAAATGTAAACAGTGTGGAAAATGTTTCACCTTTTCATCAGCTTTATCTCGTCATAATAAAATTCATACTGGTGAGAAACCATTCATATGTGAACAGTGTGGTAAATCTTTCTCATGCCCGGCTCATCTAACCGTGCATACTCGGACACATACCGGAGAGAAACCATTCAAATGTGAACAGTGTGGAAAATGTTTCACCCAATTATCCGGTCTTATTTGTCACAATAGAATTCACACTGGAGAAACACCATTTATATGTGAACAATGCGGTAAATGTTTCTCCTCGCCATCAGGTCTATCTTTACACAGAAGTATTCACACTGGAGACAAACCATTTAAATGTGAACACTGTGACAAATGTTTCTCTCATTTATCTGGTTTAAATGTTCACAATAGAACGCATACTGGAGAGAAACCATTCAGATGTGAAGAGTGTGGTAAATGTTTCTCCCACTCCTCTCATCTAACTAGACACAAGAGAATGCATACTGGAGAGAAGCCATTCAAATGTGAACAGTGTGGGAAATGTTTCTCAAACACATCTCACCTTACATGGCACAACAGAACTCATACCGGAGAGAAACCGTTCAAATGTGAACAATGTGGTAAATGTTTCGCTAGGTCAACGCATTTGACCAGACACAGGAAAATTCATTCAGCAAAAGACAGCTTTCAAGTTTGATTAGTCAGACATGGTAAATCTTTCTCACACGTCTCATTCCACCATAAATAATATAATTCATACTAGATAGAAACCAGTCAATGATTCAGATGTGGACAATGTGGCAAATGTTTCCTCAGCCCATTTTGCTGTGCACAATAGAGTTCACACCAGAACGTCCTGATGTAAGCAAAGATTATGATATTTTAAAGTGTATTATTAAAATTCTGGATTTATAATATATTGAATGAATATTATGTATATATCTTATATTTCATATTCAGTAATCACTTGTACACAAAAATTGAGATTAAAAGGTATTGGTGGAATATCTGGACTATGTTTTATTAGCTCAGCTGACTTTCAGTCATGCTGGGCTATAGCGATGGGTCTTTGTCCGTCGTCCTTCCGTCTGTCCGTCCGGCCGGCCGTCCATCCGCTAGCAGGGCACAAATCGTAACCGTAGGGGCTAGGGCCATGAACCCTATACAGTCTTAAAAAATTTTAAAAGATCTCCTTGCAAACCTGAAATTAGGTCACTGCGACCTATATTCTCGAAGTTATGGGGTGTGTTTGCACCCCCCAGAAATAACTCTTTGTGACAAAATTTTCATCCCAAACCTTCCATCTTTCACAAACAGCTCACCTACCAACAGGGGAAGAACCATAATTTTTTTGAGGTCAAAAGGTCAAAGGTCAAGGTCACAGGAGCCTCTTCTTTGAAAAGCCTGTGGATGCATTTTAAGCCAACCCTTTCATCCCAATTCTTTGATTTTTCACATATAGCTCACCTACTAAGTTGGAGAAGAATCCTATATATTTTGAGGTCACAAGGTCAAAGGTCAGGGTCACAGGATCCACTTCTTTGAAAAGGTTGTGGACACATTTCAAGCTAGACTTTTCATTCCAAACCTTCCAGCACTGATATCACTTCTCTGCCAACAGGGGAAAAGACCTGTTGATTTTGAGGTCAAAGGTCAAGTTAACAGCACCCACTTCTTGCGTGGAGTCATTTTCAGGCAAACTTTTCAATCTGTACCTTCCATCTCTCATATATGGCTTACTTACCAATAAGGGGAAGAAGCCTATTGATGTTGAGGTCAAAAAGTCAAAGGTCAAGGTCACAATATTTAATTGTTCTAAATGCTTGTGAGCATATTTCAAGTGTAACTGTTCAACCCAAACCTTCAGTCTTTAACATGTGCCACATCTATGCATCACTCAGTTTGACTCAAACTTCATATTTATGGGTCTTTTTGCTTGAATAAATAATTTATTGATTTTGGGGTCAGCTGGTCAGCAGGTTAAAGGTTGCAGGTCAAAGTTATTCACCCATTGGTTGCCAAGTAATTACACCAGATTTAAGTGGTTAGTAGTAACCCATCATTTAGAAAGAATCAAGTTGATATATGGGCAAAAGGCCAAGGTCATAGGTCAGGGGTGTTCACAATTACTTATTTTATAGACCATCTCTATTTTTCTTGTATATATAACCATCCCACTCCAGCTGGTACATCTCCCTGTGTGGCTGTAATTGTGAGTGACACTGGTGACATATGACTCCCTTTTGTATCAGCCTATTAAGTGATAAGGCTCAGTGATAAGTACCTCGTTACTTCATAACAAAAACACTGTTGTCAGAATGCTTCAGCCAGGCATTAAGACTATGAGAGTATAGTATTAAGGTTTAGCTACTGATTTATAAGATGATGGGAACATTTTGCAGTTTATTTTATGGAATCCTAGCAATAAACATAGTTTCCTAGATATCTGAATATTTTAATATATATCACCACATATAAAAGCAAGTGTTTGTTCTCATAATATGTGGATGTGTACCTTGATTTAGGATGGCTTTTTGTTTTATTTCAAGACTCTTAGTCATGCTTTCTGCATTTCTTTTCTTTCAGGTTTGGCAGTTTACCTACCCTGCTGACCCCATTGAAAGCAGAGTGAAAATAAAAAATATTGGACTTACACTTTTTACAATTGTATATCTATAAATCTGATATGAGGGCCTGGACATGCCTTTTGAATTATTTTGGGCATTCATTACTGGATAATTTGCCCCAAGTTTGGTCTCTTATTGGAGAATGTGGGATATCAAATGTCATACTTGTCAGAAATCCATTATGTCTGCCAGTTAGCCACCTTAGAAATTCTTTCTTCAGTGCAGTTTCAGTAATTTTTCTTTAATGTTTGGTCCGATTTAGAGAATGTTTGTTGTCTGATTTCAGACTTGTCAGAAGTCCAATATGGCCACCAGGCAACCATCTTTTAATTCCTTTTGATCATATTATCTCAAGAACAGTTAAAGTGAATGCAGTTGGATGTATATTTATGTAATCTTGTAAAAGATTGGGTCAAATATTTCTGAATAAATATTACCATCATTTATAAAAGTGCAGTACAGTTGGCTTGTATTGAATAAAAATTCATACAGAAGCACCTGTTTCTCAATAATTCTTGCATGTATTTCCTTGATTTTTGCTATATATTTTGATCTTATATTTGCCCTTTGTGGTGTTCCTTTGAGACTGACAGGTTTCAAGCAAGCTGTTGGAATAGTTCCTGATAGCTAAACAATCATGCATTTTCCTCAGACCATCAATTCACTGTGTTTTAACCAGACATAGGTGATATATATTTCTGTTGTCATAGAAAATTTTCAACAAATTGGCAAATTTGTTCTTCAAAATTTGACTGGAAGTTGTGAATCTTAGTCCATGATGTCACAGGTCATGCTTGGCAGCTGAGCGTCATGACCCATGGGTCACTTGTTATTCACATGGTGGCACTTTAATGCGTGTATTACTGAAAGAGCTTCAAGAACATTCAGATTAAGTGACTGGTATGCTTTATATTCAAAATGGTCAATAAGCACTAATTCAAAAATCATGTTTATAAAACCGTTTCATTGAAAATCAGGCAGAACCTGTAGATAGTATACTTGTCATATTTGTAATAGGAATATATATTTATCTCTGTGTGTATATGTATGTATGTATGGCTCTGTGAGACCAGACTGACCACGCGCCAGAGTTGTACCACGCATGTACTTCTTCCCAAGAAATTGCTCCTTAGCAATATACTGTTAGTTATCTCACTTGATCTTCCAGTGATTGCATGTATAGCTAACTTGAATAAAACGTAGGCCACCAAAATCCCGGCTCGTTGTTACTCATTAAGAAGTCAACCAGTGTCACACCACGTGACAACAACCATTAAAAATGCGGAGAATATTTCCATGGTTCCTCACCCAACACTACGTTATCTGACTAGACAGAACACTTATACTTGAGGGACCCCTTTACATGTGATTTTTACTGCAAATGATTACACTTCATTTTATCCTATTACACAAATGAATGGACTTTGCCTGGGGACTTTTACTGTTTCTCCAAATCACTTGGATGACTTAAATCGACATTACACCTACTGTGTATTTAAAAACAATACGTAAGGGACAGTGTTTTCTCATTACAATATTATCGTATATGCCAACATTTCATTCTGAAACCTGCGCTTTCTCCTGGGCACAAGTGCAACTTTCACGTCGAGCGATCAGTTGCCAAAACATAAACTTGGTGCGCACGGCACCTTTGAGTGAGTAGTACCTCGCATCATCACAAATAAAAATTTTTCAAGCTTCCAACCAGTGTTTCTTCTATGTCCCTGCTTTCGTGCTTATTCGCCCTTGCTTGGGAGTTGACTTGCATAATTAAAGGTGTCCCACCTCTTGAAAAATAAATTATGTGAATTCTGGCTTCCTCTGTGTATCTATAAATTGTCTAAGGGTATTTCTGGTTATGAAACGTTCTTATAACCTCCGTGAAGGATGTATGAACTTGTTTATCATCAACATGTTTGTAAACACAGCAATGTTGACAAAAGGGAGAAACCTGTCACCTAACGTGGGAGGTTGCATATCCGGACTCGAATAGTGTGGATTCGTCTACAACACTGGAAATCCCTGAATTGGAGACTGTAAATCTGTGTAAGGCCCTTTTTTCCATGCAGGCGGAAACGCGTGTGGGTGAGTTTTTTTTGTCGAGGTCTAGGACGCGAATGCAGTCTGCATGTAGCCGCCCCAGCATGGATCATGCTGATAGATCATACTTAATTGCTGCTCTGCTTTATAACCGATTGCAACCCCCCCCCCCCCCCCACGGTACAATAGCACACTACTGCGCAATAAAAACTACACGTTCCTAAAAAAATATAACGGAAGTTTTAAATGAATGCATGCTACTGTATATAACAGGAACGCTTGGGGGACAGGGAATCCCTTGTGAAAACATGTCTAGCGGGAGGAGGGGGTATTCCGCTGAAATGCGCATTGAAAACGGGCCTAACGGATATTTTTGTACTAAGCCAGGATGAACTCATGGCGTGAGATAATACACACCACTAGATGTAACCGGACGATGGTCCTCAGAGGGCCCCGCATGCAGAGTGAATAGGTGAAACTTGTCTAAAACCGACCTGTCTGATAAGTTCATCTGCCTTTAAAGATGAGCGTTAAATAAACACTAAGCATTGAAATAGATTACAACTGAAGTTTAGAGCTTCAAGCGAGGAACATGAACGTTAGGTGTTGTGTACTGACATGAGGATGACAAGGTTTCTATTAAATGTTTTCCGATAAATATGAGGCGCGAAAGAAAATCACCGATTGTGCCCTGACAGTCGTATTAAATTTTTGCGGGTCTGAAATTCCATAGGGAAGGAGCTCTCCTAGGCACCAATAATCCCTGTGGTTTTTAAGAATTCCCAGCATATTCTCTCTTTGGGATATCAGGTGCGAAAGATAATCACCGGTTGTGCCTTGGCAGCCATAATGATTTTTTTTTTGCGGTTCTTGAATTCAATAGAGACGGAGCCCTTCTCGGCACCAATCATCCTTGTTGTTTGAGAAAGATCTATCGTATTCTCTTTAAGATATCGCACACGAAAGAAAATCACCGATTGTGTTCTGGCGGCCATATTGAATTTTTTGCGGGTTTGAAATTCGATAGGGATGAAGCCCTCCTAGGCAACAATCATCCCTGTGATTTTGAGAAAGATCCATTTTATTCTCTTTGGGATATCGCGTGCGAAAAAAAAAAAATCACCGATTGTGCTCTTGGGGCCATATTGAATATTAGGCGGGTCTCAAATTCGATAGGGATGGAACCGTTCTAGGCACCTTTCATCCCTGTGGATTTGAGAAAGATCAATTGTATTCTCTTTGGGATAACGCGCGCGAAAGATAGCGTCACTAACGGACAGACGGACACGGTGATCACTATAGGGAACCATTTTGCAAAGTAGGGCCCTAATGTAGCATTTGTTCATGTGTTATTAAATTGGATAATCAAGCTTGAAAAATACAAGAGAATACAAGAGGATAATCTTCAAAGATGAAAATTTGATTCCTGGCTTCCTCTGTGTATATATTTATGATCGAAGAGAAATGTTAGTTGTGAAAAGTTCTTCTAAGGCCTTTGTGAAGGATTAATTAAATTGTTTATCATCAGCATGTTTGTAAACACAGCAATGTTGATAAATGGGAAAACATGTAATCTAAGGTTTAAGGTTGCATATATGCAGAGGTAGAAAGGTCAATTGTTGCAAAACGCCATTTGAAAAGCTCTGGCTTATCTGACTTTTTTTCACATATAATAAACTCGTTGATATATAACAAAACAAGCAGCCTGTGTGCGGTAATATCTAAATTTTGTGGCCTATATTTTATAAACGCTCCAAGGGATTACCTTTAGTGTATAAAGGCCAGATAAGTGAATGGGCCCCTTAAAATGTGAGGCATGAATATCGATCGTAGAAAGTATTATTCAGTGTATCACAACTACGGTGCTGCGGCTGCTACATAATCTTATACCATTGTTTGCACGGTATAATAGTTACAGATATGTGTCGCCACAGTATAAACTCGGACGAGAACTATAAACTCTATATATATATACTAGCTGATAAACCCGGTATGCCGGGCGTTTTACCGGGGTTTGGGAGATATATTTACTGAGATATTGAATGTTGGCTAATTTTTTATTATAAAAGTTAAAAGAAAATATAGATTTTTAGTGGGATACTCTCGGAATACGATATGTACAAATATTTTTTACTGTTATTTGTGGCGCTGTGCTGGTGACAAAAATCATACCAGGTATGTTTACCTTGTCAGTGATGGTTTACATTGCGAACCGGAATGAGACGCGGAGGCATACAGTGTTTTGTTGATATTTGACTGGTTTCTATCGTTGGAAGTATAAAGAATAGGTTGTTGTGAGGCACACATAAAAGATTAATTAAATGTACGTTACAAGGAAACTGTTCCTAAAAAGGAAACAGAAATATGCATAAATCGTAAGTAGAAGAAGCGGACCCAGCGGGACTCCATGCAGTGGGTCCGTATCCCATTTTCCGCCAATTCATCCTTTTTTTTCATCGTATCAGACAAATTTTGAGGCCTAAAACCCCGCCACCACCCAACCCAACCCCACCCCAGCCCTGTTCCTGAAATTGGGACCTTGAATTAGGTTTTGTCATCAATCCTCCTGGGTTGAACTCTTTCTCTTTTACTGACCACGCACGTGGGTCAAATCCCTCATTGAAAGCAAGCGTTATTCATATGAACAATAGTCCTTAGTGTTAGAGGTTAAGTGACCACGATGCACGCATTCCGGTGAATGCCGAAGGCTGTTCGGCTGTGCTCGGTAAAAAAACGGAAAAATCTCTCAAATGTATATTTAATATGTATATTAAAAATTATTTATTTTCATATCGCCTATGTCACTGCGGGGATAATAACCTTTAAAATGATGTATGGCACAATATTGTACACAACGCGGTTTTAGAGAACATTGCGCACAAACGTGAACCGAATTCCTTTTATAAGTATTATATATATATATATATATATATATATATATATATATATATTATAAACACTTTCAAGTTAATTTATGTATTTTTATGTATATTTTTCCTTAATCTTTGGTGTACAAAGAGAAGGACGGTAAAAATTTTTGCTTGGACACTGGGAATTACATCACTGCACACAAATATTCTCCGAGATATTGGGCCTGTTTAAACACTCCAGAAAAATAAAAAAAATTAAAAAACGATACAGATGGTCCATGGTCTCAATACAAACTACTTCTAGGGAGGCTGTAGGCAAATCTCATCAGAAATCAGAAATTTGGACATTGCGACCTAAATTTTAAGAACGTCGGGCCATAAACATGAGTTTGAGTACCGTACGTCAGTTGGGCTCAAATTTTATCTATTAGACCAAGAAACTTTCAACACAACATCTAGAAAGGTCATATATGGTCAAATCTCATGGGAAACCTGAAATTAGGTCACTGTGATCTATATACTTAGAGCGACTGGCCAAATCATGATTTTTAGCACCAATAAAGATAGGGCACACATTATATCTGTTAGCTTAAAAATCCTCTAACAAAATATACAGGGGAGTCTTGGTCAAATATCCCTGGAAACTTGAATTTAGCCCATGGCGACGAAAAAGCCAGACAGGGCCAAATCTAAACTTTTTTATATATAAAAATAATTGTCTTCCTTAAGATAAAGGGAGGTCATTGTAATGTCTCATTGGACATCCAAAATAAAGGTCACTGTGACCTATATTCTGTGAGCTGTTTGAACGAACATGATTGAGTAACCTGTAAGTCAGGTGGACCCAAGATTGACGTCTTGATTGGGGCAGAAAATATAGGAAATCCAATTAAAGATTTAATAGGGACATACATAGCCTATAAAAAAAATAAAATAAAAACTTGTAAATAGTATGTATACATTATTATTAACGAAATGTTTTCTGGTGTGTTAGATTTTCCAACAACTGGGATGTTAAACAGTTTGTCAACTGAAATGTGAATGGAAGTATGAGCTAAAAAACAGGAATCCAATTATTGTCTGATTGCCAACCTTCCTCTTGAATTACTCTTAGCGTGGTATTTTTATGCCTTCCGGGTGTCATATCTAAAGTCATTGGGCTACAAATTTTCTCAGTACTTTTAAAAAAAAGCCGGGATAAGCGTCTCTCGAAAAAAAAAGTTTAGGACGCTCTTATTCGAGATCCGACCAGACGCGCAGAACGTTTGTTGTAGTACCGGAAGCATCAAAGCTTTCTCATTATATAGTCCCGGACAAACTGAAACAGTTGCGTAAACACTACGCCTATATCTAAGAAATTCATATAGTCGATCGTTATTGAAGCGGAACTAGGAGTTTCTTTGGGAAATATCCATTGACGTATCAGTAGGATCGGAAACAGGTACCTTCTGTTCAGGTATCCAGCGTTTTTAACCATCAGCCATTAAAGGCTGATGGTCTTTTGTCGTCACCCAAGCCGTCAGTCCGTCCGGCCGGCCAGAAGGCGTCCGTTAACTTTTAACTGGTGACCGGGGTATCACAAAAAGGATTCACTGCAGAAATTTCATTTCTTAAGTGCACCTGTACATTAACAAAATTTCGGTCAAGTTCGAAGATGGGTGCATGACCTTGACTACGCTCTTTACACAGCGCTTTAACTATAGGCATACTTCCTATATGGTAAGCGCTGTTTGTTATGACCTCGTAACCTCGTATCCTGAATTGCTACACCAGAGGGGAGCACTGTATTTTAGTCCTATCAAATGAGACCTTGTGCTGGAAGACACGGCCAAGCGAGGCATACACGGAGCCAATCATGTTCATTTCGTTTTGAGTGACAGCTCATCGCTCCGGTAACCGTATGAACAGGCCACAGGCTCAGAGAGAATTGCCGCAGACGTCGTTTACTTAGGGCCTTGGGCACATAGGATACCCGGTCGGTGAGCTGTAATTCAAACGAAACGTAACAGCAAAGGCTGCGTGCGCACCTCGCTGGCTGGTTTCAGTTCTGCAGACACCAGACACATATGGATACGCTAACACAGTCATACTGTCAGAATCGAATCGGTCGATGATGCGAGAATGCAGAGGGAGCAATTAAAATTCGAACGTAAACTTGTCTTCAAACGGCGCTTGAAGCACAGCTATGGGCGGAGCCAGGATGTCTGTCGCGTGTTTGTTTATTGGCATCTGGTTGGCTGCTTTTCACATCATAAGCACGTTTTGTTCAGCGGACAACGAACCGCCATCTGGTGTCTAAATATATCATAAACGGTCAAAGCTGGCAGCGTGAAAATCAATTGCGTAACATTTCCGCTGCCTCGGGAGCGTAGACCTTGATATATTTTTTCAAGGTTTACAGAGATGATTTTAGAAAAAAAATGTAGGACCTTATTTCTCAGGAACCACTGGGCGGATTGTTATAAAACATGGTATGGTTATTCGCTCTGACGATCCGAAACTGCTGCAGCAGTTTGATGCGCCACCTACAATTTCTGATTTTAATGGATTTTTATCGGCTTTTTCAATGTGGCCATGTGAGCAGGATATTTCAAAAAGAATTCAACATAGGAACTGCATTTCTTCAGTGTTGATGCATATCAAGAACTTCTTGGTCACGTTCGAAGATGCGTAACCTTGACATGCTTTTTAAGGTCACAGGGCTAATTAAGAGAGCAACTTATCATTTTTTATGTTTGCCTTGTGAGCATTAGGCCTACTTCTTAAAAAAAATGTAACCGGTCATACTTGTAACTGTTACCACCCATAAAATATGTTCTTTTGGTTGAGGGCTTTTGTCAGTATCTGCTGGTATTTTAGTTAATACTATGGTTTGTTTTAGCCCTGACAACAACACAAAAAAAGCATTCCAACAGAAAATGTATTTAAAATGTAAACCGTGACACCCACAATCCATCAACTACAGTAGGGCCTCAAATTTCCGTATCTCATTTTTTTCCCAAAAATTCGTTTTTCAGAAATTGAAAGTGAGGAACCAGCATTTACCACGATTAAATATTTTGCTGCTTTTGAAAGCAACATATGATTAACGATAATTAAAAAATTAACGTTGTTGTATGCCAGGATTAACATATACTGTGGTTGGCTTTATATTCGCAAGGCTGAAATGTCGCGATTTCTTTATTTTGAACGTTTCGTGAGGGTTTCATTTTCGCGATTGTAGCAGAACTAGACCATCTAAAGTACAGTAGTATACATATACATTGTATTTGTATTGACTTTAAATTTAGAGCAAATCCTACAATATCTCACTCATTTCTGGTTCAGCCATTCTCTTATGACCAGTGTATCAGTTGATATGTTTCATGAAATAACCGCGTATTACAATACCGATAAGTTTTCTGATTAAGTTGTTTCCAGAGGTAGGATAACTCATCCCCTCTTTTTCATCTTAGCTGACGAGGCATTTTATACCCGAGAGTTTAATATTCGCGAATATTTAATATTCGCGAATATCGCGAAATAAAAACCCTCGCGAATAAAAAGGCAACCATAGTAGATTGTATATGAAACATTGATAATAATATGCCCAAAGTACTAGCAGTATACTGCTTGAAAAACGTGTGACCTCTCATCCGTTACCCCAGTTATCCGAACAAATGTTATGTTCCCAAAACCAATCGGATATACGAAGGTCTACTGTACTATATTCCATGTCCGTGTTCCCTGTTTAGTGATTGTAGACACTGATGCTATTCCCCTACCTTTTCCGTAGAAGGTATATGATTTCTGGCTTGTCTAAAGATTATATTAGTGAATAAAGTGCAGCATAACCCGAACCGAACTTGGTTGTTTCTGTGTGATACACGTTGTGTGCTTTGAATTGTCTCCATTACACAGTTATTCATACCATTACATCTTGGATTTAACTTGTTCATGTAATATTATAAACAATTTATATTATATTGTTTAATGTAATATTAATTGTTTTATATTATATTATATAAATTCTGATATATTATATAAATTATGTTATTATATAATATTTTGATAATTATATTTAATGTATTTTAATATATTTTATCATGTATCAATTTTATTATATATCAAATATACTATCAGTTATATTATATATTATTTTATCATAATTTTATCTACAATTGTGCCCAGTCGAATTAAAATATGGCCAGATTAAAAGAACGTAAAATAAAACGGGTGACAGCAAAGAGACGGATTGTCAAGCAGAAACGGGTTTAAAACATGAAAATTTAATTAAATTTACATATATTTTCTACATGGGTTAAACGTATCATGACCTGGTCACAAGCGCAAATATATCTAACTTTATTCACTTATAATTAAAAAAGCAGTGAACAGTTGGCCAGGCATGTGTTAGGGGCGAGCTGGTTTTGGACGAGTGGATACGGCGTCGTTATTTTTGTCCGAGATTTCAAACTCACTTCTGTGTTTTCGTATTACAAATTAATTCGTCGCCGAAGCCCGAGCAGTCGCAACATTCGAGCGCTGATATATTTGCAGCCACAAATCCATTGGAAAGCTTTTTTGAGCAGGTAAGAGAATAATAATAAGAGGGTTTTCATCCAACGAATGTACAAGGAGGTTTATAGATGGGACTGTACTTCCCCAGAAAATATCCACAGCACAGGTGTGTCAAGCTCGAGAGAGGCCGAATTGACTGTTGGGCGATTCTCTGTACGAACTTAAACCCGGATGTCGAAAGTCGGACGTGGGATTGGTTAGCTTTATTTACCTTGTGGCTAAACTATTGTGGCTCATGGTATAAAAATCATAGTACTGTTATTGCATAATGTTGGCCAATTAAAACAACAAATGTCGAAAACACTCAAATCATATATTTGAATGTGTATATGTCTGTATCTGCTTAAAAAACAAGATCTTGATCTGTAAATAAAACTTTCAAAAAAAGCTGTAAGAATAATCACTAAAGCACATTAAACACAATGTGATATATTTTTTTCAGTCATTGAATATTCTTGAGTTATCAAATATTTATGTTAATTGTGTGCTTCTTTTCATTTATAAAATTAACAAAGGTCTCCTACCGCTTCTGATAAATAATTTTTTTTTCAGTAAATACTGATGTTTATAATACCAGACAATGTAAAAATGTTATGTATACCAGTCAGCAAAAGTGGAGCTTTGTATAGAACTATCCGTTATAAAGGTGTTAATTTATGGAATATATACAGATCAGTTTTTGACAACACTACATCTATCTACGTGTTTAAGAGTAAGTCTTAACGTTATTTATTGTCTCAAAATATAAATTATTTCAATAATGTACTTGTTTTGAGACTCCTCATACACATTTTCAGTTTACTGCACAAAATTTTCTGTTTGCTCCAATTAATAAATGCATTGTAATTATGAAGGGGTGTATACCTATTTAAGGTACCTTTGATCAATGGCTTGAATCATGTTTCTGTTTATAATATGCCTTGGTTAATAACGTTTAAGTATATCAACTGATAAATCTGTATGTTTTCTTCTTTTGCATACATTTATGAACTACGAAAATGAACAGGTGGATTCCTTCCAGCTGTGCAACATCATGCCACATAGCTAGATCATCAGTAGGCCTAGTGGTTACATTCAGTAGCACGACACGGTCTATGATCTGACTTTCCGAAACGTACACCAATTATTGGGTCACGTACATGTGAACTGGTGCCTAACCAATTTGCGTTGACCTCTGACCTTTCCTCTCTGCCCAGCGTCCATAAACCCACATATCTCAGGAACCGTTTGAACGATCAGGAAAAAAAAAATGTATAAATTTAGCCCTTGGAAAGCTTTATAATATACACAAAAAATGGTGGCGCCACCTGCAACCATGTTTGCACAGTGTCAATCTGTTCATCTGCCTTGGGTTAAAATTACTCGTATCTCTGCAGTGGTTTGACTAATTCACCTTAAATTCGGCATGGGTATACATCCTGGATAGCTTTCTTGATTTTATGATAGGTGGCATGACCTACATTCACATTCACGCTGCAGACATTAAAGCTCATATCTCAGGAACCGTTTGACCGATTGGGTGAAAATTTGACATGTTTATAGATCTCACATAGCTCATTATCATACACAAAACTGGTGGCGCCACCTGCAACCATTTTTGCACAGCGTCTGTCTGTTTGTCTGACGTGGGCTAAAATTACTCATATCTCGGCATTGGTTTGACTAATCCTCCTTATTTGTTGTTGGTTTATACATCCTGGACAGCTTTCTTGATTTTATGACAGGTGGCGCCACCTACATTCACGTTCACTCTGCAGACAATCAAGCTCATATCTCCGGAACCTTTTGACCAAACCGGCCAAAATTTTCCATGTGTATAGATCTCACAAAGCTCTTTATCATACACAAAACTGGTGGCGCCACCTGCACCCATTTTTGCACAGCGTCAGTCTGTTTGTCTGCCATGGGCTAAAATCACTCATATCTCTGTAGTGGTTTGACATAACTGCCAAATATATTGCAGGTTGATACCTCCTGGACAGCTTTCTTGATTTTATGACAGTTGGTGCCACCTACATTCTAGTTTACGCTGCAGACATCCAAGCTCATATCTCCGGAACCGTTTGACTGATTCTGCCAAAATTTTGCATGCGTATAGATGTCACATAGCTCTTTATCATACACAAAACTGGTGGCGCCACCTGCAACCATTTTTGCACAGCATCTGTCTGTTTGTCTGCCATGGGCTTGGATGTATCTATATGGCCCCATGATACACCACCAGTTATGGTGTACTTTGCTGAAAATCCACTGGGTTGCCATTTCTGCTGACTCTTCTAAGAGAAGATCACAGTTTCCATTGAGAATACATTGATTTGCCATATTAATGTGTATTATATTGGTTGATATGTTGCTAACCATCACATATTACCAGGTTCCGTCAGTAATCTAACTAGAAAGTTCAGTTTATCACATGCCTACTACATCGCCCACTGGAGGTTGACTTACTGGCGTGAACTGTATCCTCCTATTTTTCTTGGATCAATATTGTCTTTTAGCTTTAAATGTAGAGTATGTGAGTTTTGGCAGTACCTGTACACAAAATACATTGTTTTGATCTTACAAAAGCGCACAACAGGTGTGCAGTTGACTTGATCATGCCCTGCCAGAATACTTTACATGGCGGCCCCTTGTGTACATCCGAGGCAAGAAGCCAATGGATTCGGTCGAGGTGTTCTGAATATTTAGTTTCGAAGTCGTCCACGTGGCCTCAGACTTAACTGTACAGACCATGGCATGGTACCTGGTCAGGTTGCCTCATTTATTGCTCTGTGTTACAGGTGGGCCCATATTTTATCATGTATCATATCTGTACGAAGACAGGATGAACTTTCAGCGTTAACATATTTTCATGTTTTTTTGGTAGTACCAATAGTAATGATATTGCAATGTTTTAAACATACAAGAACATTTGAGATACGAAAATATACCTTTTAGAACATGAGGTCTCTGGACCATGCTGAAAATATCAACCCAGTGGGCTCACGTCGGAAGAGAACGAGGCTCTTAAACTCAAGGAGGAACTCATTTGGTACTATATCTATATAAATTCAGGATTAGATATATATATTATTATCGCCTGAATATTTTGCATTTATGTTCAAGGCTCAACGTCAAAACTGTAACCCTTAGTTTCAGAGAATTTATGCCATTTTGCAGAAGTGCTTCCATCTGAAAGACATACATAGAACTGATTCAGGCTTCTATTTCCATCTGTATTAAAACCCCTGTAATAATAAACAGTGGAACCTGTCTGAAAGACCACCTGTCTATTAAGACCACCAAATGTACTAAGATTAGTTATAGCCTACATGTAACTGACCTGTGAATTAAGACCACCTTCGGCCAGTCTTATTAGACAGGATCAAATTTAGTTCATTGAACTCATGGAGATAACTTACTGGTTGGAAAGATATGTCTTATCTTAATAAATTCTAAATTTCTTTATTCAGACAATTGGGGCCTGGTCCAGTTATCATGAAATACAATGTAATTGTTACAGTGCGAACAAATGTCCGACCATATACAATTTTCTATAGGTAACGGAACTTAATTTTGCCGTTTTTCATCTTATCAAAATGTCTGACCTGATATTTATACTTTTTACTCTGATGTAATGATTCTCGGTTTTATGCGTATTGTTTACATACATAGTCCACTGTTCTCATTTTTACCCATGGATAAGATGGGCAGGAGCTGGTATCATATGGTATTCTGATTTGAGACAATTCATGTAAGTAACACTTGTTGGAGAATCTTTGGTTTACATGATACTACAGGTGGTATGAAACAAAATCATAATCTATCCAAAAATCTCATGTAAGTGGTTTTACAGTATATACATCATATAGTGTTTATTCATTAAAACAATGTTTATATCGTCATATTCATCTACCTTTTTTGTAAAATTAAGAATATTTGTGAATTCTGGCATAGATTATGTATATATGGATGATCTCTAGGATTTTATGTTAAGAAATATTCCCGTGATGCCTCCGTGATGAATGTATAAGCTTGTTTATCAACAAGCTGTAAACACACCAATGTTGACAAAAGAAAAAAACATGTAGTTTAAGGTGGTAGGTTGCATATATGCAGAGCTTACAGTTCACTAGTCGATAAATACCATTTGCAAAACTCCGGTTCGTGTGACTTGCCTTATATATAAGGCAGAATATATATAAGGAAGCATCGGTAACTCATGCTGGATATTTAGTATCTTCGAAAATAACGAAGTATAAACGTTCGGAATATTCAAAATATTATATAAATAATTCATTTAAAATGGCATTGTGCATTAATTCATTGTGAGAGAGTTAAACTCCGTATGGAACCTGGTTAGGTTACTTCATTCATTGCTCTTTGTTTACATGTATAAACCAAATAAGGGACAGCCAATCTTTTCAGGTATTTGTGGAGCTGATGGTCAATACCCATACTGGTCACATATTGAAAATTAATAAATTATCCTGAATAAATAATTCTCAATGGGAGATTGTAATGAACCAATATTCAGTGATGCAAAATTTCAACAAATTAACTTTCATGCATGATATTTACCACATACAACAAAAATATATATCCACAATTTCAATTAGTTGTGTTCTAACTGACTTAGCAAACATTTAAATTCTACCTCACACTGTGCTAATTTGTTACAAGTGTACTTGTTAGCAATTACATTTTAAAATAAATGCAACAGAAGATAAGAGCATGGCTAATCAATTAATACAATATTCATTCTGTGTTTTTTGTATCTATTTTAATTATTGTATTCCTATTATGTTGCAGGTGT
Source organism: Sipunculus nudus (assembly GCA_026874595.1). Lineage (NCBI taxonomy): Eukaryota > Metazoa > Annelida > Sipuncula > Golfingiida > Sipunculidae > Sipunculus > Sipunculus nudus. The sequence goes on from CM049321.1 coordinate 46,558,838, forward strand.
CGCAGAAAAAGTGATGGAACCCACTGAACCATCACAATGTTCAAGTATGTTTGTTAAGGAAGAAAATGACATCAGCTGCTTCAAGAGTGAATCGAATACCTTCAGGCAGGACAGTGCATTTGATAGGGTCAATGTGTATGACTTCATCAAGAGGGAATTAGATGAGCAGGATAAACAGATCAGTGTAAATGATGGCAAAAAAGATCTGCCTGGTGGTACCAAGATCACTGAAAAGTACAGTCAAAGTCCACTTGAATACACAAATAATGCTATTACAGAGGAGGAAACACCAAGTTCTCCTGTAGATATACAGGGTGATATGTCAGATGAGAACAGGGGTCGCCAAAAATACACATGTACTAATATAACAGATGGAAAAACTCTCAGTTCAGAAGAACCAACTCAGATTACTGTTCATGTATCATCAGTTGTATCTGGTGAAAATGATGATGAATCTACTGACTTTATAAAAAGAGAACCTGGATTAATTCCAAATACGGTAGAAGACAAAATGGAGGAGCAGACAGGGGTTAACGCTTTTGTATGTGAGCATTGCTGCAAACAATTTTCTAAGCGGGGTGACCTGAATAAGCACATGAAGTCACATGGTACAGAAAACCCATATAAGTGTGAGCATTGTGAAAAATTTTTCCCAAAACCAAGTCATCTCAAGGTACATATGAGAAGACATACTGGAGAAAAACCATTTGCGTGCGAGACGTGTGGCAAATGTTTCTCTGAGCAAAGGAAGCTGAAGGTTCACAACAGGATGCATACTGGAGAAAAACCTTTTATGTGTAAGCTGTGTGGCAAATGTTTCTCTCAGCAGAGTAACCTGACTGATCATACCTTAAAGCACACAGGAGAAAAACCATTTAGATGTGAGCAGTGTGGCAAATGTTTCTCTCAGAAGAGCAATCTGAAGAGACATTTCAGGACACACACTGGGGAAAAACCATTTAAGTGTGAGGAGTGTGGCAAATGTTATTCTCAGCAGGGTGATTTGAAGAATCACTTGAGGACACACACTGGAGAAAAACCATATAACTGTTTCCTTTGTGGCAAATGTTTCCCACGAATGACTGACTTGAAGTGTCACACCAGGACACATACCGGAGAAAAACCTTCTAGCTGTAAGCAGTGTGGTAAACGTTTCTCTCAGCATAGTTACCTCAAGATTCACATGAGGACACACACTGGAGAAAAACCATTTACCTGTGAGCATTGTGGCAAAGGTTTCACGGTAAAGGGTAAGCTGACGGCTCATATCAGGACACATACAGGTGAAAAACCATTCAAATGTGAGCATTGTGGCAAATCATTTGCTGATCAAAGTACACATAATGCACACGTCAAGATGCACATCAGGAAAAAAGGCACTTCGAAGATTGTGGCAAATGTTTCTCTCAAAAGATCATTTATTTTCAAAAAAAATATTTTCTAAACACATGAACACATACTGGAGAGAAAATAAAACATTATATTAATGTGACAGTAATGTGAAACCTGAACAACCTAAAAATTCATGCAAGAAATCGGGCAAATGTTACAATAAGTAGTTAATGTGAGCAGATGAGTTATCACACACATCATATAGGGGAGGAGTGTTTGCTTATGGTGTGAGTTGCGCGATGTGGACTGGCAGGTGTGCTATTGAAGGTGTACTACACATTGTTACTAAAAAGAACCATTTTCACAACATTATTTTTATTATCATTTTTGTTATTCTTATTAAAAATGGAGATAGCTGGAGCAAAATAGCATGCAAAAAACTATTTCCCTGCCAGAACAAAGAGGTTCATTGGTTTAAACATCACCATTGAAGCACTTTATCACTATACTTTCAGAGTGCCCCCCCCCGTCCCCCCATTGAGGCACTTTATCACTATACTTTCATAGTGCCCCCCCCCCCCCCCCGTCCCCCCATTGAGGCACTTTATCACTATACTTACAGAGTGGCCCCCACCCCCCCCCCCCCCCCCCCCCCCGAGGAACCTAGTAATAGTTATCAATGAGGAAGCGGATCAATTAGTTTTACGTGGTTTAGTGTGGATATAAATTAGGAATTATGGTGTTTTTAATTGATTTATATACTCTGGCTGATTGTTCGGTTTCAGATTTTCATTATAAATATTTCTTTGATGAAAAAGAGAAGATTTAGTGAAAAGTATGTTCACCTAGTACGCCGATACAGAGTTAAATATTTCTACTAAAATCATTTTTACATTTCATTATTATTTATTGGACTGGAAGTGTTGCTTCATAAAAAAGATGTGGATTTTTACGACTGATGTGTTAACTGTTAATGGTATTGTTAGGTATAGTTTACATAGCAAGCCTCCCAGTTACGCTTACAAGCCCGCTTTATAAAATACTGGTGTAAGAGCGAGGATAGAGATTTTTAAATAAATCATATAATTTTCTTAAAATAAACAAACGTGGGTCTTTCCCTTGGTGTGTGAACCATTTCTAATATGTTCAAACAAGAAATGTGCGGGTAGCTACAAGCTTTGCTTCGAGTCATTATTTATCTGTATTAGACACTAGGGACCAGGCAGTAATTTTGTGCTTGGATTTCCATGGTGAATGAGCCTGGTAGAAACTACAGTTAAATAAATACCCCTCTATCAAATAGAAGTGGTACTATTTGGTAGAAATGGTATACATAACATAAAAGGAAAAACCCTTACACTGGATCGTTTCTGTCTGACAATTCAACCTGTGAACCTATTATTCATCAGATGCGATTGAGAAACCATCTCGGGAACTTGTTTCTCAATTTTTGTTGTTTCGGTACAAATTTATTCTGGTGTAACCACAAATAAAAAGTGTTGAAGATTAAAGTTATTTTTCCTTCATACACTATTTTGTCCTTCTTTGTTCACATAGCCAGTGGAAATAAACTGGTTCCTCGATGTTGTGATCCAGCAATAGGGTGACTATACACGCAGGACCCGCAGGTGCGGTAGACATCAGACCTGGCTAAAACCAGGATTTAAATGAGAGGAAGCCCGTGCTAGCGCCCTGTGATGACAATTCCGAAGATGTACATGACTCTTCATGGATTAAGAAAAGCTATGTTTGGATAAAAAATAATGAAGGCAGTGACTCCCCCAAAATGTCCAGTACATCCTGTCAAGCTCTCTGCATGGAGCACTATTGACAAGTGTTCCATATTTCCATCCAATATAGCCCCAGTGCAGATATTTACTATGAATAGTTAACACTGTTAAATTGGTAAAAGATGTCTGACTAAATTGAGCTCAGTCTTAATCAAGTAAATAAACAATTTGCAAAGATTCAAGTCCACAAATGCTGGTTTTAAATCGGTTGATCGGTGTTGTTTTCCAGCAGTCGGGATGACTATACTCCGAGGACCTGCAGGTGCGGTAGACATCGGACCTGATAAAGCCAGGTTAAAGCCCTTGTCACCCTAAGTTAGACGAGCTTTAACTAATTGTCATTAGACCGTCAAAATCCTAGGTTAATACTCTGATCCTGGTGTAATCCCCTAGAGTGCACAAAGTCAAATACACTGACCGATGTCGAGCTAGCTGCTAAGCCAAATAATGCCTGTATTAACCTGAAAATCCGACTGGAGTTGCAAAGCTGTCAAACAGGGAAATAAGGTCCGCCCTCAAATTAAAAGATTTTACCTCTACACATTTATAAATCATTTACACGGCGTGCAAAATAAATAAAAATAGCCAAACCAGCTTTTAACAAATGACATATTTATTTATTGGACTAGAAGCGTCTCTTATATAAAAAATAAATTGATCTGAACCATGCACTGGTTATTATTGTTAAGCCTATATCAGTATCCGCTACTGTCGCCGCACTAGATTTAAGGCCAGTTTTCTGGTGATTTCCTGTGACCACGCGGGGCAAGTCCTTGGGGAACCCCTCGGTTTTTCAATTGACTGAATATAACTTGCTGTCATTGATAAAAAGTTGCTTTTTGCTCGAAGACCAAGTTTTTTTTTAAATTAAGCCAAAGCAGTACATATAAATTATATAGTTAAGGTGTTAGAGCCCTGCGAGGGACAGAACCCGCCCCGCGGTAAGAATTTTCATTGTTTTGCTGGGAGGCCAAACAAAAAAAAAAAAAAATAAATAAATAAAATAAATGCTTGGAGTTGGGTATGCGGGCAAAAACGCTAGGATGAACGGGGAGGGGAGGGCTACGAGATTTTCTGTTTAATTCTGGGTTTTTTACATACTATTTAGTAAATCCAGTTATATTAAATTAAGTATAATTAAGTATAATTGCGTTGCAACGTTCGAACGCAGATAATTTCCTCCACAAATCTATTGGGAAGCCTGAAGAGCAGGTAAGGAAGTGATAAGATAGGGGTCATACAATGAAATTACAAGAACGTTTATAGTTTTAATTATACTTTCCGAGAAACTATCTTCAGCAAAGGTATGTCAGGTCAATGTGGGCCATTTCGGGTTACACCGACACATAAATTGTCCCTCTTTGTTATGTTTAACATATCCGCATATTGCTCATATACAGACCAAGATTCTCGTCATTCCTGTTTCAGTTCCAGGTCACCAGTCTCCCGCTCTATCTATTATTGGCCAGAAAATGCTACTATGTGTACCTCGATTTCGAGTTATAATGCAGTTCACGTCGACGCCACCAGGTGGCGCCACCGGCCGATGCTGTGGCCACGAAAATCAGCCCCTCTGTCGGCCGACCTCTGGCTCTCTATATAAGTGTTCTTAAACAACCAGACCTTTTCTATAAAATATGTCACTATTTCTGCTCATCCCTCAACTACAGTCCCCTTACATGCCATTTTTATTTAACGCGAGATGCACCCAGTGACCCCGTTCATGTCCTTTAGCCCGGTCCTGTCAATTAGGCCTACAGGACACGTGGTTGTATTTATTTTCCCTATATAACATCTATAAAACACCTGAGGTTTGGGCCTCTTTTAAATAATTTTCAAAATAAATTCTGATATTAAACTTTTTTTTACCTGAGAATTTGTTGTTTCTTCAGTCAAACTTGACCAAGAAAAAGGGGGCTTGTGTATCTCCTTTTTTAACCATCCTGGCCCGAATGCAGTGAAGCCCAAAATACCCCACTAAGCAGTCCCAAACTAGCATTTGGACAACATCTCTTTGATTGGCCATAGATTTAAAACAAATTGACCAATACTGTCAATTTTATTGGGAATTATGCTTAACATACTTAAAAATCAAACAATGGGGTGTTTTTGATGCTCCAGCACATGATGGCTAGAGCCAACCAGAGAAAGCCAGACCATTTACTACTCTCCTTCAGGTTCAGGGCTTGGTGACCCCAGGTCATGTAAACAAATAGGACCACGTGACCTACACACTTCCCCACATTTCCCAGGGATGCAATATGGCGGTGTAACCTTCGGCCGCTGTCGATACCGACTGACAGCCTCAAATCGACCATATCAGCCGCCAGCGCCCAGCTAGCAACCAATTCGGCCGCAACCCCGACGGAGCCACTGCTTGGGAACGAACACCAGTATGACCAATCATTCATATCGGCCGCAGCTTTGGCGGCGTCGACCATTTCGGCCGCCGGGCTACCTAATTACAAACACGGTTGCATCATAATTAGAACTAGCGTATTCAACCAGAAATATGATGGACTTAATCAAATATATATTTATTTAAAATATGATTGGACATATTTATAAGAAACATTTTAAATTTATAAGCGTAAGAAAATATCTGGAATTACAACTCATGTACTTGCACTGAATATAATAGAACATTACTTTGTCCTGAAACTTAGTACTTACGCTTTGTTGTATTATGTTAATTTGTTGTTAATATATTTAAATGTAGGTTCCTTTCAGAAATTTATTTATCATAATGCTTTGTATAGTTTTTTCTTCAAAGACAGGAAACCCGTACTAAATTCATGATATTATAATTTTTAAATCATGCTAGAAAACTTATCTCCCCGTAGAGAGACCCCTTCTGTTGCTGCGGTATGACCAGTGTAATTGTACGGATCAAATATTTATGTGCACATTGTTAGACAAATGATGTGGAATATGTATGTAGCGGGTCGATCTTAAACTCGTCAACCTTAAATTCGTCTGGTTTGTTTCCTGAGTTCTCCCTCAGGGATTCGCTTGAATTTTTCGCTTATTCCAAGCCAGAGTTCCCCCTTCAGATTTAGTCTTGTTTTACATAATAATAGAGTAGGTAAGAGCCGGAAATCTAGCATAGGAGACGGCATTCCGCTCATACTGTTGGTTGTGGCAGCACGCCATTTCAACCTTTAAATTGTCTCTATTTTCATGTAGATGAGTTATCATTTTTCTTATAGTTAAAGGTTTCTTATTTTTAACTACCTTTATAACTCTCCTTACTAAATGGTATCTAAATTTATGCTTTGACGTAACTTTTAACATTGACTCAGTTTACTCTCGAGCTTAAACATGGTCTCCGTTTTGCTCTCGAGCTTAAACGTAACTTATACTCTCTCTGAAACCCGACTTCAATTTTTGCTCATGCATAGAATACCCACATGCGAATGTTTTCTTAATGTATATCTCCGTATGTCTTCATGTATGTTAAATCGTGTTATAAAGGAATTCCGCTCATACTGTTTGTTGTGGCAGCACCCCATTTCAACATTTGTCTGTATTTTCCTGTGGTAAAGTTGGCGTCACTTTGTCGTCGCTTTGCCCAACATCTCCATGAATACATATTTACGACCCCGTTACAGATCAAGCCCCCAGGGATGAGATGTCATGGTTTTTAAACGTCGAGTGTGTTATTATGCGCATTAACACTTGTATGCTATGAGTAGGCCTACAAAGATTCTCGAATGTCGCTACACGGACTATCTTACAATACTGGCCAGTATTTAATTTCTTGGACCGCAAGACGTCGCTTTTACCCGTTGAGGACCCGGATATTTCGCCTCGAACTGCGCGTGTCGCTTTATGCCATGTCATGCTTGACTACGTCGAGGATCACTGTGCTCTGTTCACTATGTACAAAATTTAAAGCTGCTTGAAATTGTTGTTTTGTGCGCCTGTAGGCGATTTCTGTTTTCACGAAGGAAATCAAAGCCGGCTGGTTTTCGGAGTGTCAAAGGAATTCACCACACAAGGTAATTTTTTCGCCGCTGAACTGTTGCATGTACCACTGCTAATTATTTTAGTGGAACACGTGTCTTTGACGTTTTAATGTTCATTTTGAACTGTGACTAGAATAGTTCTTAACAGAACATTTTTGCAGGACTTTTTTACAGAGCAAGCATGGAATCCGGTGTACATGGACGAAGTTATGCGTGTATACGGACGGACGTAATGTTTTAGGATTCATGTCGATGTCATATGATCAGGCATATCATGGCATATGTTGAGTACTACTAATATGAGACGGTCAGGTCAGTTTAGACCCATGTTGTAAATGAAGACCGCCTCATTATCGCTCAGGCCAATAATATTCCATTTTGGAACAACTTGTCCAGGTTTTATTTTTACCTGGATACATGTATAAGGTGTCATCCGTAACTTAAGCTGCATTCAAAAGGACTGGATACTCACTATATCTTCGAAAATAACGAAGTGTAAACATGTATAATATTCCTGATATACATGTAATAACAATAATTCATATAAAATGGCATTGTGCGTGAGTTCAGTGTGTAAGAGTTCAGCTCCGAATGGCACCAGGGTAGGCGACGCCATGCATTGTTCTGTTTGCAGGAATCTAATAAAATCGTGTCCACCATTTAGTTAAGGTAGTAACGTCTTTTGCATTCATTGTGTACTCTTGTCTCAAACAAATCCCAATAAGTCTTTCTTTCTTATGCAAAACCCCCATATGATATATATCATTTTAAACCTTATAAAATTATCCATCTGGTGATATATAATATGTATTTATATCTCATCTAACTGTTTTAAACCTTATATATATATATATATATATATATATATATATATATATATATATAATCTTATTTGTTTGTAAAAAAAAGAGTTATTCCAAGATCGTCGTTGCAGTTAGCAAATTTTCACTGGACTGATTAAAAAAAATGAAAATATACCCAGGCATTTTTTTTTGTTTACTGACGTATCATTTATCTTTCATGTTTAAAATGCGATTATAAAATTTTACTCGAATAAAAATTAACTTTCCACGTGAAAAAAAAAAACCCATAACTCTGTGTAAAGTAACATTTTCGGAAAAAGAAACTCCTGTAGAAAACATATATAACTCTGTGGGTATGTACAAATATACACCAATGGTAAGCACGCTGGCTCTGTTTACTTCACAATATATTGGCCGCCGGGAATTAGTGACGAATTCAGGTGTTGTGCATTGCTCTGTTTGCAGGAACCTAATAAAACCGTGTCCACCCATTAGTAACCTATGTAGCTGGTGGTTCATACGCCGACGGGCCGGCAGCTGCTGATTACATATTGAAAAAGCATCAAATAAATATTATAATAAATAATCTTTTCTCGCAGGGGGTTGTGTTGAATCAGTATTTAGTTTTGCACAGATGATATTTACTGTACACAACAAAGTTATATCCTTATTTTCAAACCCTTTCTGTGAAAACAATAACATTGATCAGTTAAACTCTGATTTGTCTAACTTAATCTAATTTGTTACTTGTTAGTAAAATTGCGGTTTTAAATAATTGCAATAGAATCTCATTGCATGGTTGACCAATTCGTAGAATATAAATGCTGCAAATTATAATTTTTTTAAGTATTATTATGTTTTGTTGCAGGTGTCACAGAGGAATGGACCCTGCTCCACCAGCACAATGGTCCGGTAGTTTCGTTGAGAAAGAAAATGGCTTCAAGACGGATTCAGATACTTTAGGACCGAAAACATTTGGGTGAATGCATAAAGAGGGAACCAAAAAAACAGAAAATACAATCACATGTAAATGAATGCATGGAAGAACTGCTTCGTGGTACAAGGATCGTTGAAAAGTGCAGTCAAAGTCCGCTTGAGAACACAAAGAATGCTAATACAGGGAAGGAAACACAAAGTTCTCCTGAAGAAATGTCAGATAAGAAAAGGGGTAGCCAAAAATACACATGTACTAATATATCAGATGATAAAACACTCTATTCCGACGACTAAACTCAGATTACTGTTCATGATTCGTCAATCGCATCAGATGAGTATGATGACCCAAGTGACTTCATAAAATCAGAAGATGATTTGAATCCGATGAAGGTAGAAGGCAGAATCGAGAAACAAACGGGGGTTAACCCCTTTGGATATGGGCATTGTTGCAAACAATTTTCTAAGCGGGATGACCTTAATAAGCACATGAAGACACATGGTACAGACAAATCATATAAGTGTAATCATTGTGACAAATCTTTCTCATGGCAAAGCAATCTGGAGTCATATCACATACTGGAGAAAAAAATGCTACTCTCAGCAAGGTGGCTTGAAGAATCTTTGAAGACGCACACTGGAGAAAAACCATTTAATTATTTGCTTTGTGGCAAATGTTTCCCAAGGATGCCGGAGCTGGAGTTGCACACCAGGACACATACCGGAGAAAATCCATTTAGCTGTGAGCATTGTGGTAAGCGTTTCTCCAAGCAGAGTTACCTAAAGATTCACATAAGGACACACTGGCGAAAGACCGTTTACCTGTGAGCATATTGGCAAAGTCTTCACAATAAAGGCTGACTTGAAGTGTTACACCAGGACACATACCGGATAAAAACCATATAGCTGTGAGCAGTGTGGTAAAAGTTTCTCTCAGCGGAGGGAAACAAAAAAAAATTGTGTCAAATGATCCTCTAAAAAAATCACTTCATGTCTCACATGATAACACTTAGTGGATGTTAAATAATATTTATTTTTATTTGTCCAAGTCATTTGATGATCAATGATCAAAGCAGGGAATATACTGGAGAAATATTAACTTTATAAATATTTTTCTCTGAACCGATCGCTCCTAATGACACATGTAGACTCTTGACACCAGAAAAAAATGATAGTTACGTGACAATGATATGACAGTAATGTGACAACTGAGCGACCATAAATATGGCCGTTAACTGGTTATTGTAAACAGGGCAGTTTCACACTTGCATTAGAGAAAGGATGTGCTTATGATGTCTTGTGATGTGGAATGCTAAATGTGTTAGTTGATTTAAAATTGAACGACACTTTGTTGGCAAAAAGAACCATTTTTACAACATCAATTGTACTGTTATTATTATTATTATTATTATTATTAATATAAATTGAGATAGTTGAAGCAAAATTAGACTGCTAATATCTTTTCCTTCCAGAACAAGACGGGTTATTGATCTAAACATATCACTACATAAGCACTTTATCGCTATGCTTATATAGAGACCCTCCCCCTTCGGAGGAACATACTTTGATATCACTGCGAAAGTGGCTTAATTTAATCAAATTACTTAATGTGAATAAATCGGCCTCATAACAGATCCGCTCGTTATCAAAAGTTGGTAAAACCGATACTCTTGAAGCAGAGGTGTGGATTATACTTACTCCTAGCACTTTGTACTATTTACATACATGGCCGAATTCCAGATTTAAGCGCACTACTCTCATAACACCCGAGTGCCAAATTTGACCAAAAAACTGAAAGAGTTATGAATGTACTTGGTGTTAAAAATATATTTTTTGGCAAATACTTGGACCAGTAATATGATTTAGAGACCACCGCCTCACGAAATTTGAAAAAAAAGAATCTGTAAACAAGATAAGTGACAACTTGAAAATTCAGAGAATTCCTATGTGGCCGTTTTTTTTATACAAAGTTAACAGATAACCCTATCTTGATGGATGCACAAGAAACAATAAATTATCAATATCCATGGCAAGAACCCGAGAAAAAGAGTGTCAATCGTTACTTGCATTTCGGCCATCAGCCAACATAGAGTGATTGTTGTAGAAATGAAGGACAGCCATTGACGATTTACTTACCTTTCGTTTACCTGCCATGCAAAACTTAAAGTTATCGGATAATACATGTTTACATTTCGATGTACATTTATATATTTAGAATCATCAGTTCAAGGCTTGTGGTTATAATGATAAAATAATTATTAGGTAAACGCTCTAGCCAAATGCTCGGGTTCAAATCTTTTTTCATTAACAGTAGGAGTACCCAGTTTGTCGAACAACGGAACCTAAAGGACATTACTGATTGTTAGCTTTGTTCGTGATTCCTGTTACAAAATTACAATTTAACACAAGTAAGTATATTGAAGTCATGCTAAAATGCGGGGCTCCTTTATGTTTACAAAGCACCACCGGATGTTTCACTCTCTAAGAATAAGCTGAATCATGCGCCCCTGAACCACATCGGCATCACGTACACGATGTGTCAATTACAAACATCGCTTTCGCAGGCAGAGATACTTTTATTGCAGATGAAAAGAGTGAATACAGATTAAACGTACAGCATATAGCCTAAGCTGGATTAAGTATATATCTGAAATTTAAATAATCCGAGACTTGATATTTTCTCCAGAGAACGTTGAAGCCGAAAATCTTAAGGCAGATACATGCATTATGAAATAATTTAACCATGACATTACCTTGCACAACATAAATATGCATAATAAATATAACAACATATGGCGTTTGTAAAAATCTTGTTACAATGTAGGCCCGTACGTAGTTCGCGTGATTTTCTCTAAAATTATAAATTATAAATCCAGTCTTTTTTTCGCACAGCGTATTTCGTAAACGATATGATAAAAAGGGGTTGAATCTATACGCAACTCAACAGTTTCATTTTATAATAAAACGTGGATGTTTTCGTGTTGATGAGATATCTCCTGAAATTCAGCTTTGATATCGTCAGAACTGGTGAACATATATAATGAATTGTGTGTAACCACTATATTCTTAATATATACAGAATTTCGATAATTTAAATGCATAATAGTGCATAATCTCATTGAAGACAGCATTTTAAAAGCTGGGGAGCATATAATAATGCTCGAATATACGCTGGACGTATAACAACATGTTTCCCTTTCCATATCTGCTATCTAAGTACGCGTATTCTTTAAAGGGTTTCACTGAAACCGATAACTTGACACATGCGTATTTTTTTTCAAGAAATGTCACATTTTATAACCACTTATATAAAGACAGGGACGATCCGTTTGCCACCCAAAGGTATGGGAACTTGCATGCAATATACCATGGCTCTTCTATTCCATCGTCCTCCGTTAACAGATTACCCAGGAATGAGCCATCGTTTAGTGAGAACTTGGATATACACTGCCTCCCATTGTCAGCGACCAGAAGTGTGTCAGTGCCAAGGATTGACACGTCAAACGGGGCGATCAAGCTTCCCCCACATTCCCCTTCTCTTAGTATATACAGCAGGGAACCTTCGGCGTCATACACCAACACTTCTCCCACTGTTGCCCGCGCTACAACGGTCAAATTGGATCCGGCATGCGGCACAACTCTCATAAATCCCGGTGATATATAGGTCATCTCCGTGCCTTTGTCATCCTTTCCACATCTGTACACCCCATACTCTCCGAAACGATTTTCTGCTAACAGAAACGAATTCAATGTCTTGTTATATACCATTGAACATATACTCCCATGCAGCTGCTTTATATTGCTGACCTCCCGTTTGAAGCTGTCGATGTCAATACTAATAATTGTCTGGTTGTCGGAACACAGAATCTCTAGTGTCCCGTCATGTGTTGTTATCCATTTCACTCTATTTGCATCCCCAGTACTGGCACAGTGGTATCCTCCCAGCACTCGTCCGTCTGTATCGTACCTGATAACGTGATCGCTTCCGTATATGGCGACTAAAGCTGAACAGTCTTCCAGCACCTCGAGCCCTGCACAACTTTTCTTCTTGCTTGTCCATTGTAATGTGGGCTTCCCCATACCCATGGCTTGACGAACCCTTAGGTAATTCCGGTGCAAATCAGCAGACACACTTTCAGACTGGCTCCCAATCATAAAATGAGAGTGCTCAATGCTTTTGGTACCAGATGCAGGTAATGGCCTTTCACAATCTTCCCTAGCTTTCTTCAGCTTTTTGCGTAGCTTAGCTTTAATGATTGTAAAGTTGGATATACGCCCGTATGCCTTCCCTTTGTTTGATCTGTAAAGTTTAAGGTCTTGCCCGGTCAATGAATGTTTATAATTCTCAGCGGCGAGTGATTTCTTCCTACCTTCAGTATTTTGTAAGCGGTAGTTTTTATATGTGTCGGTGATCTGGGTATCTATGGTGTCTTTCATGATCTCTCCTGCAACTGTGAGAAGAGCACAATTTTCCTTAAGATACTGCTCCTCTGCTTCTTGGATAGTGTCCATCTTGGCTTTCTTCCTTTGGTATATATCTTGTAAATGCTCCAGGTCCTGTTCAACGGAAGTTTCAAGTCTGTTTACACCTTCCTCTAACTGGACAGTTTCATGTTTTTCGTGGATACGAGAAAAAATGCAGTCTACGCATAGCCCTACCCAGCACGTGGTACATACATGAGTGACCTTACTTCCATGTAATTCACAAAGCTCAGTAATGACGTCATGACCATTTAACATATCAGACTTTTCGTGAAACTGGTAACAAACCTCACACAGTCGTTTATCGCAAGTGACGCATTTCACTATTGCATGCGAACTTTAACCTTTGGGCGTGCAGCCTTGGCATACTAATGGATCGCCCATTTGTGACATCATTTCTTCCAATTCAAAAACTATGAGGTCGTTTGGAAGACCATCAATGCCATTTCCTGGTATTTTTTTTGCCGGCGGCAAATTGGGCAATCCACGGTCGTCTTGTTTTTCCCTGCTTCTATCCAAGCTGCCAGGCATGATCGACAAAAAGAGTGAAAACAATGTAGACCTTTAGGCATTCGACCACTCTTATTTTCTAAACATATGGCACAGTCAAGGATGCTTTGTAACCTTGGTTTGGTAGGAAAAGCGGTTGCCATTCTCTAAAATAAAAAAGCAATATCAAACATTATGTCAGTTAAATACTAATGATCGAAATAACCTCTTCTTTTTAATACCGTTTTATACAGTCACAAGGATGCCCCCACCACGGAGGTTTCTCGGTAAATATTTATGCAAGTATATGGAGAAAAAAATCATATTTATACAAGTTTGATATACAGTCATGATTTACAGACACATAAAGGTAGATAATAGGAACATACTGCAGTTAATAATTTGTTCAAATATAGTAGAGGACACATCTAACCCAGTTCGACAGGCATACATAACCAAAATGGGTACACGCGGTATGAAAAGGGGCAGATATGATACGACGACAGCTTTTAATGACAGCGGGTGTTAGACAGGTGTCACATATATCGTGTTACAGGTTACGGGTTATAGTTGACTATACTGCAGGTGCATTGAATATGTGGAGTGAAGTGAGAGTTGTTTACAACGGCCAAGATGTGCGATATTATGATAAACGTATGTCAGTCTAGATAGTAGGAAAAACTACCTACCGGTTCTATCTTTGGTCGAGTCGGGATTTACTGAGCTGTTATTTCAGATTTACCACATTTGTTTGCTACCTACTTTTGCCCTTGCGAACACAATGAGCCTTCGAACAAATATCAAATAAAAATGAACGGCCTGTTATATATATTTGTTACTGTCATCTACTCGGTCAGTAAGTCGAACTGGTCATGGTCCAATATTAACTCCTACTTTGTAATATAGTTTTTAAATGGGTGATGAATTACCCTTTCGATAACGACGTTCATTTATCAGAGTTTATTATCTTAATCCTAAAATCTGGTCTACCTCCTCCGAAATATGCGGTCGCCGTTATCTGATCATTAGTGAATCTGGCTGTTCGTTTTAGGCTGACATATGAGCATACTGATAGTCGGGGATAATATATTTTTTTTAATCAGAACAAATTATATAGCTCGGTGTGTATTCTGGCATTTCGATTAAGCTCCTGTATATGTGATTATTTTCCTATATGTTATTTTCTCGATACATGGTCTAGTCCAAACATACGTCTTTATCTATTTTACTCGATTTCCTCTCAGAGAGTTAGATAGAGTGTCACGGTATAATTCAATTAAACCCTTAAAGGGTCATAAGTAGGAGCAATATTATGCCTGTTATTTCACATTATCAATTCAGTTTTGCGTTATACAAATGTTTTCCAGCAAAATCATCCCAGCACACATTCTCAGCACCTAGCATACGGCTGTTAAACACCTTATTAAACACAGTCATGTGTATGTGTTTACCTTAACAAGGCCGTCTGACCGGAGGTGCCATTGTGAGCCGCAACACACCATGTTTCAGCCAGCGAGAACATGTATTACATTTCATGGGCCAAGTCAGTCAGTGCTTCTTCTGATTAAAACGTGTTGTGGCCGGGCGATACACGCGCTGTGTTTATGTTTACACTTGTGATCGCGCCAAAAAAACTCTACCTGCCAAAATATTGCCTTGAAACCTTTTGCTTTCTCTGGTAAACGAGTGTTAAAATAGTGGACCGGGCGCGATCGCAGGTGTCAACATAAACACAGTGCGTGGGGCCGTGTGCATCGCGGAGCCATAGCACGTGTCAGTCAGGAGATGCCTCGACTGACTTGGCCCAAAAATGTAATACATGTTCCCGCTGGCTAATACATCACGTGTTAAGGTTCATATTGGACCCTCATGTCACCTGGCCTTGTTATGGTAAACAGACACACGTGGACTGTGTTTACTTTTAATATTTACTCCTTTGTTATTCCTGACAAACCGAAAAAGCACTAATGTTTCCAAATATTTAATTTTTTATTTTTTTTCTTCAAAATCTGTAAGATATCACGACAAACCAAGGCGAGGACACTTTACGACATTTCCTCTTGGCACTGAAGAGAGAGGCGGGAAATTGCATTGGTTTTGGACACGAAAAGTGGTTTGAACAACATCTTGATTTTTAGATATAGGAAAAAGTTTTTTCCTCTGTTTCCCTGCTTCTGTCCAAGCTAACAAAACCTGGTTTGAACAACATCTTGATTTTTAAATGTAGGAAAAAGTTTTTTTCCTCTGTTTCCCTGCTTCTGTCCAAGCTAACAAAACCTCAGCTAAATGACGGCAGAAATACAAACAGATTTTAATCATGGACAGAGTGTTGTTTTTCTATAGGAATCTTACAAGACCTTGACTGATCCTGATAAATCTTAAAGGAATGGTGTTTGGATAGCGGAGTATAATAAATTATGGGAAATATAACCCTCATTTCTGATAACAGGGGCGTGTTACTGTTTTTTCATAAGAATCTTACAAGTTAGTTTGTGGCTTATTAGTATCATGTTAGTTTTAATATGAATCTTTTAAGTACTTATAAGGAAAACCCCTACGGGATAGGAGAAGTTAGAGTTCTAACTGTATATTAAATTTTAGATTCGTAGGTCCAATAGTTTCAAAACGTGCCCTGTAAACGCAAATCCGAAAGGACAGATAAAGGACCTTCTCTATAACTGGGATGACTAAGAGTCAGCTGAGCTGAACTTGGCTGATGTACAAAATTTCGGAGGTAAAAATGGTTAAGTTAGTACTGACTATATTGAAAGTTACAGGTGGCAGGGACTGATTTTCAATTTGGAAAGTGTAAACATCACAATCCAGCAGCAAACTGAATGTGATCGACAGTTAGTTTAGAAAAAAAATTCTGACTAGGTTATTTCGGCCAGATTAATGTTAATGGGTTCGATAAAAGGGGATTTGATAATAAATTTTTAACATTAACTAATAATTTTTAATATCATTCCAAAACTGACAATGCATCAATTTGTTTTGAACAGTTTAATGCTCCATAATATAGCTGCTACTAAGCAGGTACACATAAAAAATATATATACATGGAGGAAAGCGAACATTCATCAATAAAATTGATGCAGTCAACTTCAAACTAAAATATATTCTTAAAACCTTTCCAGTTCAACATGAATTACCTTTGATATCAATGCAGATTCATTTTTTTAAAAGGGGCCTAAAATAAAGCAGTACAAGATCAACATTTATTCATTTATGACTCACTGGTCACTGAGTACTCAGACGCTACAGGTGGCGTAACCGTATGATGAAAGTGCAACCCATTATTTAACCATGAAGCCAAAAAAGTATGTACCGGAATAATAAAGCATTTTGTATTGCAAAACACACAATACATCAACAGTATCTACACTCTCCAAGTGGCTGTGTAGTATACATACAGAGCCAAGGTCACTTCGTTGATTTATCCAACGGACGGAGCGAATACAAATGGTAGACGCTGCTAATCTGCTGACCAACCCAGCTGAAATTTAATGCACCTTGCAGGTTGAACATTTGCGTGCGTAACTAGGCGGTCTTTCCAATGGGAAACTCCTAGCAGTGATGGTGTAACACCTGGACAAAACTACGGGTCTTTTATATTTATTTTTATATTTTAAGCCTGCGTATCGCCAGTCAAATCCCCGCTTAAAGAAGCCATGATATGCGTGTTGTCTTTACATATTTCTGTTGTAAAAATTAACTTCTGTTTCTAATAAAGGGCGATTGGGTCAGGTATACGAAGGCATGAGAGTGATTAATATATCCTGGTCTGGATATGTCTGTCACGTTCATGACATGACAAGGGGAAAGCGTCGATCAATATTCGCTCATTCCTTTGAAAATACAACACATAATCTCGTTTGGTATATTCAGCTTTTATATCCTTCGGAGCCACAATTGGGACTATATAAATGATAATGTATGGGGGTTTTCTGGTGTCTTCAGGCTACATTAGGAATAGGTGCAGAAAATATCTGAACAGTTCCAGAAAGCGTTGGCCCATTTTGCTAGGGATTCCGATTTTTTTCCAGAGGAGGGTCAGAAGACATTTAACCTCAAACAATATATATATATATATATATGTCAACTAAATGTATATTATCACTGGGCCATCGAGAGGTCCCGAACCCACCCAGTCCACCCCAAGGGTTGGGGTTGCTCTACCGCCATATCGGCTTCTGATAAACGACCAGATTACTGACTGTCAGAGTGCCTTTATTTCTAGGTCTGAGAAAGGCATTAACAGGCCCCCTGAGGATGCAAATATTTTCGTCATTTTTGAGAACGCTTTATGGCCCACAGGTAGACTGTCAATTGACATAAACCAGACTAATCATTAGAATTTGTGTGTACTTTCTAACAACACCGAACATGAGTGAGCGAGAAACGTTCCGTGTTAACTCAGTATATTGGTAAACCCCTCAGCATGTTTGTTGAATTTCTGACCGCATGAATACAGGTAGGCTCGGACGGGTTATCAGTCGAGCAAACTTATACGCGCTACAGAAAATGACTCGTTACCATAGAGACGGGGTTTCAGTTTGGGTTGTGAGTTTACAGGTATTCTCTTGATTTAATTCATCATTCATAGCATAATGTTGTTATGCTGTTAACCACAATATGAATGCAACATTATGGAAGACCACTGTGTTGCATTCCTTGATATTGCTTGTGGCAAAGGTTTCACGCTAAAATGGAAGCTGAAGGGTCACATTAGATCACATACTGGAGAAAAACCATTTACATGTGAGAAGTGTGGCAAATCATTTGCTGATCAAAGTACCCATATTACTCAGGTCAAGATGCATAATAGGGAAACAAAACACTTAAGAAATGTGTCAAATGATCCTCTAAAAAAAAAACACTTCATGTCTCACATGATAATACTCAGAGGATGTTAACTAACATTTATTTTTGTTTGTCCACTGTTGCAGATCATTTGATGATCAATGATCAAAACAGGAAATATGCTAGAGAAATATTAACTTAATAAATATTTTTCTCTGGACCGATTGTCCTAATGACACATGTGGACTCATATTTGACATCAGAAAAAAAATGATATGACAGTAATGTGATAACTGAGCGACCATAAATATGGCCGTTAACTGGTTATTGTAAGCAGGGCAGTTTCACACTTACATTAGAGAAAGGATGTGCTTATGATGTCTTGTAAAGAACCATTTTTACAACATCAATTGTATAATTATTATTATCATTATTAATATAAATATAGATAGTTGAAACAAAATTAGACTGCTAAAATCTTTTCCTTCCGGAACAAGACGGGTTATTGATCTAAACATACCACCCCATAAGCACAATATACCTATGCTTATATAGAGACCCCCCACCCCCCCCCCCCCCCCGGGTCCCTTTGGAGGAACGTACTTGGATATCACTGCTGGAGTGGCTTAATTTAATCAAATTACTTAATGTGAATAAATCGGCGTCATAACAGATCCGCTCGTTATCAAAAGTTTGTAAAACCGATTCTCTTGAAGCAGAGGTGTGGATGATACTTACTCCTTGTGCTTTTGTACTTTTTACATCCATGGCCGAATACCAGATTTAAGCGCACTACTCTCATAACTCCCGAGTGCCAAATTTGACCAAAAAACATGAAAGAGTCAAGAATGTACTTGGTGTAAAAAAAATCTTTTGGCCAATACTAGAGCAAAATACGACTTTGGACCAGTAATGTGATTTAGAGACCACCGCCTCACGATATTTGAAAAAAAAAATTCTGTAAACAAGAAAAGTGTCAACTTGAAAATTCAGAGAATTCCTATGTGGCCGTTTTTTTTACAAAGTTAACAGATAACCCTATCTTGATGGATGCACAAGAAACCATAAATTATCAATATCCATGGCAAGAACCCGAGAACGAGAGTGTCAATCGTTACTTGCATTTCGGCCAACAGCCAACATAGAGTGATTGTTGTAGAAATGAAGGTCAGTCATTGACGATTTACTTACCTTTCGTTTACCTGGCATGCAAAACTTAAAGTTATCGGATAATACATGTTTACATTTCGATGTACATTTATATATTTAGAATCATCAGTTCAAGGCTTGTGGTTAAAATGATCAAATAATTATTAGGTAAACGCGATAGCCAAATGCTCGGGTTCAAATCTCATTATATTTACATTAGGGATACCCAGTTTGTAGGACAACGGGACCTAAAGGACATTAGTGATTGTTAGCTTTGTACGTGATTCCTGTTACAAAATTCTAATTTAAATACAAGTGAGTATATTAAAGTCATGCTAAAATGCGGGGTTCCTTTATGTTTACAAAGGACCACCGGATGTTACACTCTCTAAGAAAAAGCTGAATCATGCGCCCCTGAACCACATCGGCATCACGTACACGATGTGTCATTTACAAATATCGCTTTCGCAGGCAGAGATACTTTTATTGCAGATGAAAAGAATGAATACAGATTAAACGTACAGCATAAAGCCTAAGCCGGATTAAGCATGAAATCCGAAATTTAAATAAATAGAGACTTGATATTTTCTCCAGAGAACGTTGAAGCCGAAAATCCTAAGGCAGATACATGCATTATGAAATTATTTAACCATGACATTACCTTGCACAACATAAATATGCATAATAAAATATAACAACATATGGCGTTTGTAAAAATCTTGTTACAATATAGGCCCATACGTAGTTCGCGTGATTTTCTCTATAATTATATATTATAAATCCAGTCTTTTTTTTCGCACAACGTACATCGTAAACGATATGATTAAAAGGGGTTGAATCTATACGCAACTCAACAGTTTTATTTTATAATAAAACGTGGATGTTTTCGTGTTGATGAGATATCTCCTGAAATTCAGCTTTGATATCGTCAGAACTGGTGAACATATATAATGAATTGTGTGTAACCACTATATTCTTAATATATACAGAATTTCGATCATTTATATGCTTAATAATCCATAATCTCATTGAAGACAACATTTTAAAAGCTTGGGGCATATAATAATGCTCGAATATACACTGGACGTATAACAACATGTTTCCCTTTCCATATCTGCTATCTAAGTACGCATATTCTATAAAGGGTTTCATTGAAACCGATAAGTTGACACTTGCGTATGTTTTTTTCAAGAAATGTCACATTTTATAACCACTTATATAAAGACAGGGAAGATCCGTTTGCAACCCAAAGGTATGGGAACTTGCATGCAATATACCATGGCTGTTTTATTTCTTCGTCCTCCGTTAACAGATGACCCAGGAATGAGCCATCACTTAGTGAGAACTTGGATATACACTGCCCCCCATTGTCAGCGACCAGAAGTGTGTCAGTGCCCAGGATTGACACGTCAAACGGGGCGATCATGCTTTGCCCACATTCCCCTTCTCCAAGTTTATGCAGCAGGGAACCTTCAGCGTCATACACCAACACTTCTCCCACTGTTGCTCGCGCTACAACGGTCAAATTGGATCCGGCATGCGGCACAACTCTCATAAATCCTGGTGATATATAGGTCATCTCCGTGCCTTTGTCATCTTTTCCACATCTGTACACCCCATTCTCCCCGAAACGATTTTCTGCTAAGAGAAACGAATTCCATGTCTTATTATACACCATTGAACATATACTCCCATGCAGCTGCTTTATACAGCTGACTTCCCGTTTGAAGCTGTCGATGTCAATACTAATCATTGTCTGGTTGTCGGCACACAGAATCTCTAGTGTCCCGTCATGTGTTGTTATCCATTTCACTCTATTTGCATCCCCAGTACTGGCACAGTGGTATCCTCCAAGCACTCGTCCGTCTGTATCGTACCTGATAACGTGATCGCTTCCGTATACGGCGACTAAAGCTGAAAAGTCTTCCAGCACCTCGAGCCCTGCACAACTTTTCTTCTTGCTTGTCCATTGCAATGTGGGCTTTCCCATAGCCATGGCTTGACGAACCCTTTGGTAATTCCGGTGCAAATCAGCAGACACACTTTCAGACTGGCTCCCAATCATAAAATGAGAGTGCTCCATGCTTTTGGTACCAGATGCAGGTAATGGCCTTTCACAATCTTCCCTAGCTTTCATCAGCTTTTTGCGTAGCTTAGCTTTAATGATTGTAAAGTTGGATATACGCCCGTATGCCTTCCCTTTGTTTGATCTGTAAAGTTTAAGGTCTTGCCCGGTCAATGAATGTTTATATTTCTCAGCGGCGAGTGATTTCTTCCAACCTTCAGTATTTTGTAAGCGGTAGTTTTTATATGTGTCGGTGATCTGGGTATCTATGGTGTCTTTCATGATCTCTCCTGCAACTGTGAGAAGAGCACAATTTTCCTTAAGATACTGCTCCTCTGCTTCTTGGATAGTGTCCATCTTGGCTTTCTTCCTTTGGTATATATCTTGTAAATGCTCCAGGTCCTGTTCAACGGAAGTTTCAAGTCTGTTTACACCTTCCTCTAACTGGACAGTTTCATGTTTTTCGTGGATACGAGAAAAAATGCAGTCTACGCATAGCCCTACCCAGCACGTGGTACATACATGAGTGACCTTACTTCCATGCAATTCACAAAGCTCAGTTATGACGTCATGACCATTCAACATATCAGACTTTTCGTGAAACTGGTAACAAACCTCACACAGTCGTCTATCGCAAGTGACGCATTTCACTATTGCATGCGAACTTTGACCTTTGGGCGTGCAGCCTTGGCATACTAATGGATCGCCCATTTGTGACATCATTTCTTCCAATTCAAAAACTATGAGGTCGTTTGGAAGACCATCAATGCCATTTCCTGGTAGTTTGGTTTGCCGGCGGCAAATTGGGCAATCCACGGTCGTCTTGTTTTTCCCTGCTTCTATCCAAGCTGCCAGGCATGATCGACAAAAAGAGTGAAAACAATGTAGACCTTTAGGCATTCGACCACTCTTATTTTCTAAACACATGGCACAGTCAAGGATGCTTTGTAACCTTGGTTTGGTTGGAAAAGCGGTTGCCATTCTCTAAAATAAAAAAAGCAATATCAAACATTATGTCAGTTAAATACTAATGATCGAAATATATGTAAGCTCTCCTACTGGGCACGTGCATAGAGTGGCCACCTCCATAAAATGGATATCTCTTTAAAGGGCACAGTTTGATACAGTCACAAGGGTGCCCTCGGTAAATATTTATGCAGTTCATGATTTACAGATACAAAAAGGTAGATAATAGGAACACACTGCAGTCTATAATTCAAATATAGTAGAGGACACATCTAACCGGGTTCCACAGGCCTACTTAACCTAAATGTCTACACACGGTATGTAAAGGGGCAGATATGTGAGGCTGACAGCTTTTAATGACAGCGGGTGTTAGACAGGTGTCGAATATATCGAGTTACAGATTACGGGTTATAGCTGACTATAACGCAAGTGCATCGAATATGAGAAGTGAAGTGAAAGTTGTTTACAACGGCCGAGATGTGCGATATTATGATAAACGTATGTAAGTCAAGATAGTAGGAAAAACAACATACCGGTTCTATCTTTGGTCAAGTCGGGATTTACTGAGCTATTATTTCAGATTTACCACACATGTTTGCTACCTTCCTTTGCCCTTGCGAACACAATGAGGCTTCGAACAAATATCAAATAAAAATGAACTGCCTGTTATATATATGTGTTACTGTCATCTACTCGGTCAGTAAGTCGAACTGGTCATGGTCCAATATTCACTCCTACTTTGTAATATAGTTTTTATCTGGGTGATGAATTACCCTTTCGATAACGACGTTCATTTATCAGAGTTAATTATGATAATACGAAACATCTGGTCTACCTCCTCAAATAAATACGGTCGCCGTTATCTGAGCATGAGTGCATCTGGCAGATGGTTTTAGGCTGACATATGAGCATACTGATAATCGGGGATAATATATTATTTTAATCCAAAATAATTATTTAGATAGGTCTGAATTCTGTCAATTCGATTAGGCTCCTGTATATATAAAATAACTCGTGTTATACTGGAAAGTTTTTGAGAATATATATATATATATATTATGCGTACCTGCTTGGTTGCAGTAATAATATTGAGCTTTAAACTGTTACAAGTAAACTGATGCATTGCCCGTTTCAGGAGGCATATTGAAAATGATTAGATAATGATGAAAAATATATTATCAATCCCCCTTTTATGGGACCCATTAACATTAATTAAGTGTCGATCAATATACGCTCATTCATTTGAAAATGCAACACATTTTTTTTGTATATTCAATCTTCATATACTACACAGCAACATTTGTGGCTATATAATGATAGTGTGTGGGGGTTTTCTGGTGTCTTCAGGCTACATAAGGATAAAGTGCACAACATATTTGAAAAGTCCCAGGAGGCGTTGACCAAATAAATTCACCATTTGAATAATTTGCAAGGTTGGAGCGTTTAACTCAAATGACCATTATCTAAACGTTCGCCTGATCCAACCGTTGACACATGAGTACATTCTTAACACAGATGCCACCAAAAAAAAAAAACCCGGGTTTTCAAACACTTATATACGTAATTGTATAGAATCTATAGGTAGATAACAATTCATGGATCTTCATCCTAAAGGCCTAAGCAACGCTTTCACCAGACTGACTTTCTTCACCGGATAGCTTGCTTTTCATGGCCGCCGTACCAGTTAATTCATGAATTATGAGCAAGCAAGCATGTGATAAGACCGAAAACAGACTAAGTGTATAAACTAGATGTATGTTATCACTTAGTCGTCGTAAGAGAGGTCCCCGAATCCAGCCAGTCGACCCCGAGGGCTGGGGTAGCTCTAGCGCCATACCAGCCCTCTGACATTACGACCAGATTACTGACTGTCAGAGTGCCTTTATATCGAGTTCTGAGTAACGCATTATCAGGCCCCTTAAGGATACAAATATTTTCGTCATTTTTTACAACTCTTCATGGCCCACAGGTAGACTGTCAATTGACATAATCCAGACTAATCGTTAGAATTTGTGTGTACATTCTGAAAACACCAAACATGAGCGAGAAAAGTTCCGTGTTAACTCAGCATGTTGGTAAACCCCTCAGCATGTTTGTTGAATTTCTGATCGCATGAATACAGACATGGCTCGCACGGGTTACAAGAAGCAGCCAACTTGTACGCGATACAGAAAATGACTTGTTACCATAGAGACGGGGTTTCAGTTTGGGTTGTTAGTTTAAATGTATTCTTTTGATTTAATTCATCATTCGTAGCATAATGTTAAGATTATTTGCTGTTTACCAAAATATGAACGGAACATGATGGAAGACCACTGTCTTGCATTTATCGATATTGCTTGTATCATGTCTCAAGTAGGCTTACCAGCCCATTATCATTGCCTTCTGAGTCGGGTTTTCACGGCTAGGCTTGCTCCTTCATTTCAGCTGGTTAACCATTTCATGATGGTTGATAATGGTTTATGACTGTTACACATGTAAAACTGAGTTTCTGGCTTGATGGTTCTTGTGTGGAATCACTAATTACCTGATCTTCTTCTGTATAAATGTTATTGACAATGGCTCGTTCTATGTTTCCTTACAGAATTATTCCTTCACTCTGTTCTCTCCTTGTTGTCTACGTGACCCCTATTTCTCCTCGACCCACTGAATACCTACTACTTTTTACTCGACTCACTCTACTTTCGGAAAAATTTCTCACATTTTAATACACATACGGTTCTACATTTACCATAGATCCAATGGATACGCATATAAACTTTTAATTAATATATTTTTTTGGTGGAGGAAATCATTTTTTTAAATGCTGACTTTTCTCATTCTTAACTTAAGTACATGTATATACATCTGCAGAGTTTCCATTTTGGACTACTTGACAGGGCAGTAGCACTCGCTTCCTATCATATTTTATTCTTTTACCCTGGTGTCACCCAGTCCCGGTTTCTCCCGCACCTGTGGGTCCTGGGTGTGTAATCATCCCTATTGCGGGTCATAACACCGAGGAATCCGGCAAAGGCGCATCTTCCCATTAAGCCTGCATACTTGGCTGGGGGCCAACCATGAGAAAAATCTCACCGCCTCGGCTGAGATCCAACCCACGATCTCGCGGCTTTGAGTCCTACGCTCTACCCCTCAGCCACAGAAGCCGGTTACTGCCCATGGCATGTTTTATGCCCTAACTGTCCCAATTGCTTAATGGGAGGCAAATAAGCTAATTAACAGTCTTAATTGCTAGGAGGCGAGTAAGCTAATTAACGATCTTAACTGATAGTAGATATATCATCCCCGGTCGGAAAGAGCATGGCACGAGTGCAGCCGGACGTTAATAACCACAGGTACTGGTGGTATATATTGCCTAATTGCGTCTACCGACAAAACATTTTTACCAATATATGGATACAGAATTAAAATATCAACTCAAATGAAACTCATAGTGTATATTAGTTAACAATATTCATAATATACATTTTACATACCAGTTTCAGATTTCTTCTGCACCAACGTTTTGATCAACAGCACGGTAGGCGTTGACGAAGCTGCCTGATCACAAGTGATGTCTGTGACAAAAATAGATCACGTGATTGTCGTATGATTACTTGAGGACATTGACTCTTCTCATATTATCACTAAATAGAGTACCAAGTAGTTCGGGTGAAGGGCACAGGTACTCGTGGCCTGTATAAGTGCAAGGTATATAAAATGAATGTCTTATATAAGAGGAAACGTAAGAGGTTGCTATTTGTTTAGCTGCTTGGCCGCCCATGTACTCATTGAAGTGAATTGCACAAATATAAAATACATGTATAAAACAACATGAATAGAATAAGGTGTTTTAGGATTGACGATTACTTGAACAACATTTCCTACAAATGGTGGTGCCTCTTCCTACCGGCAACAACAATTCCTGTAGTTTATAGTTCTAATTATTAAAATGTTTAAGTTCCAAAATACGATTATTATTCCCTGAATAGGAGGGGCGGGGGGGGGGGGGGGGGGGGGGTCATAACATTGACTATCCTCTCCTTGCTAATAACCGCTGCGGGGGAGGTATATACCCCAAACCCTCGTGTTCTGACGCCCATGACACTACTAAGTGTTATATACAATTACTCGTTGCAAGTGCATTTCCCGTCAAGGTTGGCCTGTTACAAATATGAAAAATGATTACAGAATCATTGTGACATTTAAATCAAAGGAAATGAGCTTGTCCATAAACCGGTCTGCATAACCCGAGGGCTTGGACAGTCGAATGGTAAAATGGCCAGCTGTCTCCTCTGGCATCCGAATTTAATCTCCTTGGTGGATTTGAGAGGGGGTGTGGTATAGCACATGTATATATATATACATATACATACATTTTAACATGTGTTCACTAGGGGTTTTCCCCAAGGATAAACCAATGAAATTCTTATTAATAAAAGTATAGAAGTATAACAAAGAAATATGAGATATTTCAAATGTATGTTAAAAAAAGTGATGAATTTCATAATATTATTTTAAAAGAATACGCGCCCAAAACAAATTTTTACCCCCCCCCAGGTATCCGACATACGACGTCTGGGTTTTAGTCAGTACATAAAATCTCTATACTATTATCGCTCCCCATCTATTTCAGAGGTAACGAACGCAGCAGTGGGTACGTTGACAGTTGACAGTGTGTGCAGGTCTGTGTGCCCATTCGGACAGTTTTCAGCTCCGGATTTCATCATTGTGTTAAGAAAGGTATGGCCATACGACATTAATTATATTTATTTCAAATATTCATTGGGGGGGGGGGGGGGGGCAGTAGTACTCATATTATTAGTAGACTAGCCCCATTTAATCAGACTCAATATATGGCAGGGCCTAATAATATTTAGTCCGATTAAATCGATATAGTGAGAGTATCTACAATATAAGCCTCAGACTACACACCACCCAATGCCCTTATACAGGGCGTAAAATTAACTATTTTATCCACCTGAAATGGGGTCTGGAACCCTAAAAAATTTGCCGGACCCCACATGATTCCACCTGACCCCACATGGTTGTTTTTTAAGTTGTTTATCTACTTCTCTCAGGCAGAAAACAAAACAATTGACCCAGAGGAGTGGGAGTGTGCTACCATTCTATGACACTCTATGCAAACTACTGTTCGTTATCTTAGGTTCCCAGTGTTATTTCCATATATGGAAATATTCTATTTGCGGAGCAAGCAATCTAATAGCAGGCGTATTCACGGTTAGACGTCACACAGGTAATATTATAACTGTCAACAGACCTCCGGCGGGAAACATTCACTTGTCTTTTCATCAGAGTTACATGAATAGTAAAAAAAAATATGCCGGAAAAGGGGTCCGGTGCCTGGATGACTTTTACCGGACCCCTCAGAAAACTACCTGCCATTTCCTGGGGTCAGGCGTTAATTTTCCGCCCTGTTATATAATAGACCATTTCAGCATCTCAAGACTCGCAATGCATGCTAGTCAGGGTCAAAGGTCACCATTACCAAAACACGTTCCTAGAGCAGACATGTGCAAGGCAGAAATGGCGGAACGTCACGTTCCAACCCTTTCTATATATCTATTAATATTTTCAGTCGACGCCTCCCATAGAATATTGCATCCTTAATAAGTGTTACACATTGCCCCTAAGCAGGTTAGAGCTTTTCTGCTGGCCTTTTTAAACAAAATGTAACAAATACGGCACTTGTGCAGTTGCTCACTTCATGTGGCTCACAATTCACACTGGTGAAATATTCAAGTGGACCATTGACGGTGCTTCACATTTAACTTATTTATATGTAGAAATGTCTTTGTCAACACTTTGATATGAAGGTTAGTAACCATTTATAAATCATGAGTATTTTAATTAGATGTACTTTTTTTTTTTTTTTTCTCGAAATGCATCTTTATAACTTTCTCAAATTTCATTGTCCTGATTCCTGTGTTAATAACACTATAGTTTATTATAACACTGTTAATGTGTTATGTTGAAGGCCTGTGTTTCAAGACATAATTCCCTTTAGTCCAGATAATGCTTTTATATTTTTATATTTCTTAATAATAATCCACACTAAATCACTGAAGAAATAATTAATACTTATAACTCTCTGACCCTGTCATGAACAAACGGAAATGTTTCATTTAATGTTTCACGTAAATGTTCACAGTTCAGCATGCAAAACTGCTGGACAAGATTATTGTTATTTCAAAATTACAAAAAGGTCTGTATGAAGCATATAAGGGCAGTTTCCTTGGAAAATATAAAATATTGGCTGCATAAATCACACAAAAATACCATTTTTATATATATAATATACATGTATATATATGTATGTATGTATATATATATGTATATATATGTGTGTGTATATATATATATATATATATATGTATATACAAAGCCATTTATTATATGTTAATATAGACATATACATTGAAGTTTATATCTTTCAGCTTTAAAATTCATTAAAATAATTCTATCATAAACAAAAGTAGGGGGGCAGTTGCTGCCACTTCTCTTTACAGAGGTATGTGTCAAGTACTGGTTCTACATTATTAAAAATAGAGCTGAAATATTATATCATAATAGATATGGGTGTAAAAGGTGTAATATATTTCTCTCAAGTGTTACTTAATCATTTGTACTACTAGTACTACTACTGATGCACTACCTACAGAAATTTGGCAGATTAGTAAAAACGTCAAGAGTATGCCATTTAAATCTAATTAATTCGAATCAATGGCACAGGCCAGAAAAAAATATAGCTTTTTATACATTGTAATTTTGATGCATGGCACATAATTGTTATTTAGAGGATGTTGCAATGAAGCTTTTTTCTCATCTCCCCCCCCCCCTTCCCCATTGGTATCAAATAGCTAACTTTACCAAAACTTGGCATCAGGCATAACTTAATAAGACTTGTCTGACCCCCCCCCCCCCAACCCGTAGTATTCCCATTTGCGTTTGAATGCCTATGAGACAAACTGTTTAAAACTAATGGTAAATATTTTGATGTTTCCTAGGGTCCATTTTTCATCAAATATCTTGCATAATCAGACAGGCACTCCTGTTTCTTGCTTTTCATCAACTGTACATCTGTTTTGTAATATTTAATGTTTTAGGTGAGATACTTTTATTGTTGCAAGTGACATATTTGTTTTTGTTAAATATCAACTATTACCATTTAACTAACAGTTATTATTGCTGAGTGTGATAGTTTTATTAATCATAACGAAGAGCTAAATGGCAGTGTCCACACCTTTAAGAAACAAAATAAAACATACATAAAAGATGGGAAATACATATTGATATCTCTCTATATATATAGATATATATAATTATTATATATATTGCTATAAAACTCCAATCTACTGCACTTTTTATAATATTGATAATATAGTTCAATATTAATTATATAAAAAATTATCCTAATATAGTTTATAGTAATATGTTTATTTTAAATTATTAAAAATAATGAATTAATAAGCTAAAGCTAAAATAATTGCCAATAAGTTCATGTAACAAGAATAAATATATATATATATATATATATATATATATATATATATAATTAATAGTATTAGTAGCTGTAAAATGATAGATTATAGCGAGTAAAAAATTGTCAATAAGTACATGTAACAAGAATATATAGTAACGGCTAGGTGTGTGTGTGTGTGTATATATATATATATATATATATATTAAAATATTTATATATATATGCATATATAATAATAATTATAATATATATCTGATTATATATTTCTTTTCTATGTTACAAAAAGGGAGGCAGGCTTAAAGTATTACTAATACTGATAGTAATGCTGTTATAATACTACATTAATATTTACTATTAAACTAAACGTAGCCACACAAACTATTTGGACAGAAATCCCTGTGTGAAATTGTTTATGTCCGCACCGATCTGCTGGCAACTTGCACCCATATGCGCGTGACTCGGCCTTGGTGCCTTCGTTCACTGGTCAGAACTTGCACAACGCACGTGTTGTTTCCTGTGTTTTTTTTCAGAGACTAGCTGGCTCTGTTTTCACAAACCATGTGTACCATTGATACAATGTTTCACGACATCGTTTGGGACGAGGCATGTTAAACCCCGAGAAACAAGTAACACAGTGTATCTGCTGCGTCTTACAAAGGAAGCGGCAGAAGTTGTCAGGACCGCATGTAGTTTGTTTTGGTAATGGTGACATTTCACCTTGGGCTCAAGGTCGGTCATCGCACATGCGCGCCTGTAATGCTGAAATGGTCTATTGAACCAGTGTCAACTGGTGTTTATAACCCTGTGCCAGCGCGTCACTTTTCAGAGCCGGGCACGTTTAAACAAAATGTAACAGAATTTTAGCTGTCAGTCACTCGAGTCTGTGAGGCTATCGATGAGGTCATCAAGTGCGTCTATTAGACTGTTCTTCTCTGTCCCTACTAAACTCGATGACATGCCTATGGTAAAAAGGTCAGTAAATGTTTTAAAATGATGATCCAAGTTAAATTTTAGTTGCTACATGAACCATTAAACACATACTTATTGGTATTAAAATGATCTTATCTTATGTCTTGTTTTTAGCCAGTAAACAGACAGGTAAAGAAAATGCAACGGATCCGTTGCATCTTTCGTGGCTTATATTGTAGAAACTCTCACTGTATGGCTATTGGACTCAATATACTGTGGTTGGCTTGTTATTTGTGGTGGTTTCAAATTTGCAATAATTGCGGTAGGGGAAAAGCCGCAAAATTGAAACCACTCAGATATGAAACCTTGCTTTCATGGGAAAATAGTCCCTATAGTTGCCACCAGTTGACAATAATGAGCATTAGCGGAAAATAAATATAAACCAAATGACGATCATGTTGAACGCGGCAACGTATCCACGATCTTGTTTATTAAAAAAAAATGCTTAGTTATTACCAGCAGTTCTTCACGTCTGATTTTATTTATTAAACTACATTCGCGAGCCGTTTGTCTTGGTCGAATTGCTTGAACTCTCCCCACTTACGCTTTGTCGGCTGTCAGTGGATCTGATTATTCGCCGCTCAGAGTAACTGTGCTCTTTCTGCACATTCACACTTGCGGGTATCAAGTAGACCTTCCGTGCGTGGCCGCTTAAGGGATATGGCCACTTCCATAACCGACTTGTTATATCCATGGAACAATGTTAGAGAAGAGGGCCCTATTTATATTGATATATAATGGCCAAGCTGTGAAACCAATGCCCCTTTGAAGCGGCATCGCCAGGTCTAGCACTGACAGTCTTTGTTGTTTAAGCAAAACAACTTTGTGTAAAAGAGAATTCATTCCAATTTTGGTGTTTATTTAAATACTGATATATGCCCAATCGCGAAAATGGAACCCCATGAAACAATGAAAAATTGCTTGAGTGTGAAAATTGAGCCCCGTAAATATAAAGCCAACCACAGTATATGGCAGGGCCTCATAATATTGAATCCGAATAAATGGGGCTTATGGTAGACATAAATAAATAAATAAATAAAAGTATATATATATATATATATATATATATATATATATATATATATATATATATATGTATGTATGTAGCAAGGATGGGTTAATATTATTTAAACTTATATTTAAGAAAATTACAAGTTATAGTAATAGTACTGTAACGTTCAACCGAGTTCACAAACAGAAGAAAAGCACTGCTGGTTTTCTACTAGGTCTTTACTGGTCAAAAATCAAAGATACACTCCCGGGTGAGGACCCCACCCCTGCATACATGGATATATCACACATACACGCCCCCTAATCTCTCATGTCAGCAACAGGCCTGTTATCCTCTGGGTGACCCCTATGAGCCTGGGGACACCAGTACACACAAGCTGGTCACTGTCACCTCACAGCAGGGGTTCCCAGCTGCCTGCCGTAACCAATTAAGACCACTCAATTATCTACTGGTATACAGATTCCTCACTGCTATAAGATATAAAATCATTACACTGCTCCCCCCTTAAAAGAAAGAATGCGTCCTCGCATTCAAAGAAATGGAATTATAATTGAGATATAACAATGATATAACAGAGATTTGAATGAATATAAACTTAGGTACTTACAGTCACATTCAAAGTTAATTGAGGGGAATTTACTAAACAACATTGCTGTGAACTCCAAGAGGTGACCACTGTAGTCTTACTAATATTTTACTCTTACAAAGTTGAACACTTGGAAAATAAACATGACAAGTGGTTCTTGTAATATAACCATCCACCTGAAACTAGAATAACAACAACAAAAAATAATAATACAAGTAAATATTACGCTGATTACAATCTCAGTAAAACTGCGTAATAATAAAATCAATTTTTTGCATCAGTCTGGAACCAATCGGGTTTGTTTTCACCTTGATATGGCTTTAGCCTGTCAACATGGACCACTTTAGGAGTGGCTTTTTGATTTTTCTTAATTCTGTACACCACATCACTGAGTTTATTTATAACGACATAAGGT
This sequence comes from Sipunculus nudus, assembly GCA_026874595.1. Taxonomy (NCBI): domain Eukaryota; kingdom Metazoa; phylum Annelida; class Sipuncula; order Golfingiida; family Sipunculidae; genus Sipunculus; species Sipunculus nudus. The sequence goes on from CM049321.1 coordinate 46,592,083, forward strand.
CCATCCCATAAAAACTGTAGTTTTGGCGTGAGTCCTTTCTTGTGCTGAGGGTTATACAGCCACACAGCATCACCTGTTTTGTAACACACAGAAGCCGCACGATGATCATAATTCTTTTTCTGTTTGTCCGACATGGATTTAATATTTTGCCGTGCAAATTCATGTATTTTTGACATTCCCTGTTGTAGTGAGTACACATACTCCGACAAATCATTCACAGTTGGTTCTACAGGACTGCCCATTACCACATCAATGGGAAGTTTCGGATTTCTGCCCAGCATTAGCTGGCATGGTGTATGACCAGTGGTTTCATGAACAGAAGAGCGGTAGGCCATCATAAGCAAAGACAAGTGTTCATCCCAGTCCCTTTGATTTTGATTTACATATTTTGATAGCATGTCTTCTAAAGTTCTATTAAACCATTCCACCATGCCATCAGATTGTGAGTGAAGGGCTGTGGTACGCGTCTTGTCAATATCAAGAAGCTGACACATCTCCTTAAACAATTTGGCTTCAAAATTCCTACCTTGATCGGAATGTAGCTGTGATGGCAATCCAAACCTCGAAAAGTACTGCTTAACCAACACATCAGCGACTGTTGAAGCTTCTTGATTTTTTAAAGGAAATGCTTCAGTCCACTTTGTAAAATAATCAGATACCACAAGGATAAACCTATTTCCTTGTGCACTTTCAGGGAGGGGTCCTAGGATATCAATGGCGGTTCTTTCCATGGGAGCACCCACATTATATGTCTGCATTGGTGCCTTGCCTGACCGAGTTGCTTTCTTCCTTTTAGCACAAGTCTCACATTGCCTACACCACTTTTCCACATCTGTTCGCAGACCAACCCAGTGGTATCTGTCTCTGATCTTAGCTAATGTTTAATTAACCCCCAGATGACCACCAGTGATTGAATTATGAAGCTGCTTTAAAACAGTAGGCCTTAAATCCATTGGGACCACTAATTTGTATGTAAAGCTCTCACCAGACACAGACTCCCACTGCCAATATAATACACCATCCCTTATCACAAGCAGCTCCCACTGGGACCAGTATGACTTTAACTTAGGGCCAGCTGAGGACACCTCTGACCATGCTGGCCTCTCTGTGTTAGCCTCCTTCCAGGCAATCACTTCACACAGCTCACGGTCATTTAACTGGGCATCTCGTAGCTCTATGTTTGTCCATGTCTGGACCCACCGTTCATCATGACAGTGATCCCTGTTCTGGCTTCTTGTTAAGGCAGCACATTTATTTTCTCTATTATCACTGATCTTACATGTGGTAACTAATTGGCTTAGGGAGCTTTTCATGCATAGCCAGGTCAGTATGAAAAACTGTAGAATATTTGTGAATATTGCATACTTGCAAGTTGATGATGTAGGCTTTTGAACAACCCTTGCTTGTCGCACTGGCTCACTATTTCCTTTTTCTTCTTTTGTTTCAGCCCGCTCGCAGTGAACACAAAGATCTGTTTCACAGGGTCGGCGCGAAAGAGAATCTGCATTGTTGTGTCTAATTCCAGGTCGATAAGTTACCTCAAAATCATAAGTCCCGAGTATTTCTAACCATCTGGCCAACTGACCCTCAGGTTGCTTGAATCTCATTAGCCACTGAAGCGAACCATGATCTGTGCGGATGTGAAATTTGTACCCGTATAGGTAATGGTGATGGTGACGCACTGCTTCTACTAAAGCAAGCAGCTCTCTGCGAGTTACACAATAGTTGCGCTCAGCTTTTGTTAAAGTTCTGCTGTAATAAGACACAACACGTTCCTCTCCATTTTGAATTTGTGATAACACAGCACCTATTCCACATTTGCTTGCATCTGTATCCAGTATGAACTGTTTGCCCAATACTGGATACGCCAGAATTGGCGATTTTGTGAGAATTGACTTGAGTTTATCAAAAGCTTCTTGACATTCATTTGACCATCTGTATTTACATCCGCGTTCACTCAACCGATGTAATGGTGCTGCAATGGTTGCAAAGTTTTGCACAAAACGCCTGTAGTAGGAACATAAGCCCAGGAAACTACGAAGCTGGGTTACGTTTGATGGAACTGGCCAATCTCGGACCGCGGTTATTTTATTTGGGTCTGTTTCTAGTCCTTCCTCACCAACCACATGGCCCAGAAATGACACCCGCCTTCGAAACAATTTACATTTCTTAGGACTGAGTTTGAGGCCCGCTGCATGTAGTCTTTTGAACACAAGTTCAAGCCTTGCTATTGCATCAGTGAAGGTTTCCGCATGGACTATTATGTCATCCAGGTAAACCAAACACACATTCCATGATAAGCCTGCTAAATCCCTTTCCATTAATCGTTCAAAAGTTGCTGGGGCATTGGTCAAGCCGAATGGCATGACAGTAAATTGATAGAGCCCCCCATCACCAATAGTAAAAGCTGTTTTCTCACGATCATTCTCGTCCATTTCCACCTGCCAATATCCACTTTGAAGATCCAATGTAGAAAACCATTTTGATCCAGAGAAAGCATCTAAAGACATATCTATTCGCGGAAGGGGATAAGCATCTTTCATGGTCACATCATTCAGTCGGCGATAATCAACACAGAACCTTACAGATCCATCACGCTTGGTCACCAAAACAATGGGAGAGGCCCACGGACTCCTTGAAGGTTCTACAATTCCCTTTTTCAACATTTTGTCTAGTTCATTTGTCGCTTGTTCACGTTTATGTAAAGGCAGGCGTCTTGCTGGTTGTCTAATGGGTGGAGCTGAACCTGTGTTGATCTTGTGTTTTGTTAAGTTTGTTTGACCAAGTTCTTCAGAAGAGGCCACAAACACATCACGGTATTGGAGGATAAGTTGTGTCACTTTATCTTTCTGATCACTAGATAAGCATTGTCCAGTTTCGGCTATCAGTTCTTCCAGATGGCCGGGGACAGATGAATGGTTACTTTCAAATTTGGTTGTCTGACAGTCACTTGTATTTGTTACACTTGTAACTGGTTCACAGAAAGCAGCAAAGGTATTAGTATAAATTGTCTTTGGTTCATTGGTCAAATTCATAACCCTCAATGGTATCACTTTATTGCCGGAATCCACAACAGCTTTAGCAAGAAGCAGGTTACACTTTTCTTGGAATCTGGGACAAGGTTCTATAATACATGTGGTTTGGACTCAGTTAGTCTCTTTACCATCAGTAATTTTCCCAGATAAAATCACCTCACTGTTTGGTGGAATAACAGTAGTTTCCGCGACAGACACTCGACACACCTCAGGAGCATTTGATGCAGTCCGTGATAGAGGTAAAATTTCACCATTGACCAATAGCTGATTTTCCCTGAAAGAAAGGTCACAAAATGGCTGTGATAGAAAATCCAGACCTAATATCACCTCATTTTGTATATCCGCCACCCAAAATCTTTGTTTCAGTGTTTGTTTACCCATGGAAAAATTGAAGCAGCCATGACCCAAAAATGGAGAAGTCTGTCCAGTTGCAGAGATAAGGTGACTATTCACAGCTGTGAGTTCAGGTCTTGTTTGTTCACTGATGTTTTGATATACATCGGATCTTATTATGCTAATATTGGCACCTGTATCAATCAAGAAAGAGACCGGAATTTCTTCAATGTTGCCACTGATAAATAGCCCATCACCTATAGAGTCCAGGGTACTGGTTTTAGCATGGGGTGCCGTAGGCCTAAATTCGGGCAATACAGAATTTATTGCCTCCTGTCCTGCCAAGTTTCGGCCTGTGAACTTGACATTTGGTCGTTTCCCTGCTGCACTTGTCTGTTATCTGTTCTCTGTCTTTGGTTATGGGGACAATTACGACGAATGTGGCCAACTACACCACATTCCCAACAGGCGACATTCCTATTTGGACTGTCTCTGATTCTCATATTTCTCAGTTCTTCTTGTAGTACTTGCCTTATGGTGTCTTTAAGATGTGGGGTGTGTGCTGTACTTACTTGAGGATGTGCTGCCCTTATTTGTCTCCCACCTTGACTTGCTGCTTGCTGGAAAGCCTCCAACTCCATTGCGATTTTTAAAGTTTCCTCAATTGAAGTGGGGCGAGATTGTTTAATTTTCCAGCGTGTATCCCTGTCAGGTATGGCATCCACAAATGGTCACATGCCAGCGTGTCCCGAAGTTTTCGTAGGCTTTCGTCCCGTCTCCTGAGAAGAGTTTTCAACTGCGCACGGAAGAGTTCAGCCTGCTGATCTACTCCATACCTTGAACGCATGGCTGTCACAAGGCAATCATAATTACGCTGTCCAGGCTGATCTAAGTCTGCTAAAACTCCACGAGCTGGACCTGCTAGGCTTGCAGCTAAATGCATAGCTTTTTCTTCTGTTTTCCAGGCATTTAAGTCTGATATGATACCAAACTGTGTTTCGTAGTCCTCCCATGGGCTACTCCCATCATAAAGGGGTGGTCTTACTGTAGTTTTAACCATAGGTGTTGTCCGAACTACAACAGGATGTTTTGTATCAGTATCGTCCAGACCTTCTGATTTACTACCACCTTGTTGTTTTTCTAGGTGTAGGAGTGCATCATGTTTCTCCGACATCTTCCTGGCTACATGATCTACTTTCAGCCACATGTTTTCCAGTTGTTCCCCCACCTTATTACAGAGTCTTTCTTCCAGTCTATCAAACCAGTCCCCTGACACTTGGGGCGATGGTTTCACTTCATTTGTGTCAACAGTCTGCTTAAACACAACTTCTTCATCACTAGACATGTTTTCTGGGTAATATATCCCACCGCTGCCACCAATGTAACGTTCAACCGAGTTCACAAACAGAAGAAAAGCACTGCTGGTTTTCTACTAGGTCTTTACTGGTCAAAAATCAAAGATACACTCCCGGGTGAGGACCCCACCCCTGCATACATGGATATATCACACATACACGCCCCCTAATCTATCATGTCAGCAACAGGCCTGTTATCCTCTGGGTGACCCCTATGAGCCTGGGGACACCAGTACACACAAGCTGGTCACTGTCACCTCACAGCAGGGGTTCCCAACTGCCTGTCGTAACCAATTAAGACCACTCAATTATCTACTGGTATACAGATTCCTCACTGCTATAAGATATAAAATCATTACAGTACTATACTACTTTCATATATTTGTGCTTCTTGAATTATGATTATTCTATCATTATAATAAATTTTTCTTTTAAAACTGTGCTTTACATGAAGTTTTTTAATGTAATAGTAATAGTAACAGAAGAAAAACGCATTATAATAGTAATGATAATAGTAAAAGATGGATTAAGAAGTAAATGTAATAGTAATAGAACCATTGTATTAGGACCCAACCCTGATATGTATATATATACCGTAATTGTTCGTGTACAGGACGACAAATTTTATCCTAAAAATATTTGGCAAAGAAGGGGTGCCGACTTATACACGGGTACAAGTTTTTCAGCGTCCTCAGGGCTGCAAAGGATAATTTACGGCAATCAGCATTATTACGTCGGTCGAACTGGACGGCGTGAATATCGGGCTCATGTCCGTATGGTGGTAATGTACACTCAATAAAGAACATTACAGTGCTTTGTTTTTGTTTAAATTTATCGTTTATACATCAGATTTACATGTGGACATAGTTAAATAATTGATAAGAAAAGGTTTGCCCTTGCCGCATTGACACAGGAATTTTAACGAATTCAATATATGACAGCCCTTCTGACAGTAGAGCAAGTGATTTCCCGCGATAGCGGACAGAATCGCAGAACTGACAGACTGAAACGGAATTCCCAATCCTGAAAATATATAAGTTTTAAAGTATATTTTGCCAAAAATATCTTGGCAATTCACTTTAAACAGGTACGCAGTGATATAATTGTCGATGCCGCTTTCAGCTTGCGGGGTTTACTCATGTACTCAAGATCTGAGAGTACAGCGCTTGCACAAGGGATGCTGGTAACTTGCTAATGCCATCAAGTAGCACGTAATATGCATATTATTACAAGGATGATTTTTTCATATGGTGCCGTATTTACCTCGTAAAATGTTCACAAGTCCAGTGAATGCAGACGCTGTCAGCTGGCTTGCACACTGACATACAGAGAGACTCGCACGTGGCACTTCGATTTCAAGACAACCAGTAGTGGGTTATAATTATAAATATGAAGCGGCCTTTCTCAGGTGACCCGAAATTCAATGTTTGTCAAGCTTGTATTATTGGACTACGTCAAGAAATGAATGTATTATAACGGGTCAACAATGTTCAAGAAAGGGACAGAGTTTCCGCAGGATATAAATATGACAAATTACCTCACAATTTTATAACGAAACCCCGGATTTGGTGCGTATATCCTATTAAATAGTAACCGAATTGAAACCCTGGTTTCTACAAAGTAGCATTGAACTTGCACACAGTTAAATGTCGTAAAATAACGTAGTTCACGAAAGTCCTACTGGGTCATTACCTAATTACGTTTTTCCTTCTTCAATGGTGCAGCAGAATAAATTCGAACCTGACCGACGTCGTTTACGCAAACGTGACATATTTTGTGGGAAAATTTTGTGACTGTGACATGGTTGTGGACAAGCCAGGAAAATGTAATTTTCGATAGTTTAAGATTAACACGGAATAATAAATGAGGAAGCCTAGTTAAGTAGAGCATCATGGAAGCCTTGGTTTTGTACGCTGTCACTTATCTACCTTAAGCCACTTATGGATGGGGACGCTGATATGCAGTGGGTGTTTGGGGTGATCTCCCTCAAATTATGCAGAAGACTGACATTTCTTTGAAATAAATTTATCTTTTTTTTTTTTAAGAGGAAGGTGTCAATGCCCTGTAATGCACATTCTCTTGACATGTTAATTCTTAGTGGGTGCCATCTCCTGGATAATAATTTATTAACCAAATTTGGGCCCTAAAATTGACCCTTTGATGTCTCTTATGATATAAATTTGAATTGTTGTATGATACTCTTTCATATACATATTCTTTGATATGTTTAATTCCCTTTTGGTCTGCTCGATACCTTTCTATATTACTTTCCTGTTTTCACTTGTAGCATCATAAAAAATATACCACTGACCATTTTAAGAATCAAAAATTATAAAATCCCATTTCCATCCTCACTGTTAAAGTGATAATTATGCTGACAAAGTGATCATTAGTTGCTGGCAGCTCCAACTTAAGATGCTGAAAAATAATTTGAACCAAAATTTGAGGTTCAACATTGGGGGGGGGGGTCGTCTTATACTCACATAAATACGATATATATATATATATATATATATATATATATATATATATATATATATATTTACCGTAGATCCGAGTTTTGCCACAGACTTAGAACTGAAAATCCTGATAAATTTTACTCGACAAGGGATGCGGCTATAATACGCAGGTTAGGCTAAAATCTAAACATGTACATGAGACTCGACGGCCCGTAGTGGCGCAATTGGCGATATTAGGCAGAGGAAGGTGGAAGTGAATACTAAGAACGTATATTTAATGATTCTGCATATTTGTGTATTAATTTTATTCATAGTTAATTTTATAAATTGAAAAATTAATCTTTTAAACAGGCTTATATGTATTAACAAACTTCTCGGAGTCAGTCATAAACCACGGCCATTTTCACGCCATGACTAATAAAAGATCGATATTCACTCACCAAATTATGCACTCTAACGGTTGTACCTAAATTTGAGCATGGCTGCAATACCGATAAAACATTATTTTAAGATAATTCTGGAACATATCCTTTCTTTTAAAATAAATTGTAAAACAAAAGATAACCAAAGACCATACATTCTTCGGCAATTAAACCTGCGTTCACGTTAAGACGTTCGTTCATAACATTGTCAATAGATGGCGCTCAAAGGTCATAACCTCACCAGCCAGTTCCGTAATCATTTAATACAGCACGTTTTGCCAGCAGACGGTTCGGGCACCAGTGTGCATATATTATGATCAGCAGGACCCTGGGAGTAGGCGTACAGGCTGTGTGAACATCGACGCGGGATTAGTTTATTCAAAAGTGTTGTCAAGGTTGTTAATTGACCGGCGTTGTATAGAGTCTTAATAAAAGTTTGTCATCACAGAGAGTACCGTTGGCTTATATAATGCTTTGATGTCCAACTGAAGTTTAATTAGCCAGGGTAATGGTGCAAGGTTCCCCAAGGCCCGCTTGTTCCGTAATCATTTTATATGGCATGTTTTGCCGGTAGACCGTTCAGACACCATTTTGCATATATATGATCAGTAGGACCCGGGGTGTTCAGGCAGAATGATCACCGACACGGGTGTCGTTTTTATTACAGGTTTTGTTGTTAAATGACCGACGATGTATAAAGTCTAAATACAAGTACCGTCTTCCTAAACAATGCTTTGATCTTTTGATGTCCCATTGAAGTTTAATAAGCAAAGTTAAAGGCGCAAGATTCTCCGGCATTCAGTGATGTGTCAAATTAATTTCGCGGCACTACTTAACTAGGATTCGTTTTGGATGAGTCTTCATAAAGCGAACAAATTGTCATCTATTCTTATTGGGTAGATCAGGCTGTTTAACCAATTAATTATATTAATTAACAAAGCCAAGCAACATACACGGTTGCAACTTGTTCAGTTTCCCAAAACTGTTATGCCTGACCGTATATCAGCATACCACAGCGTTCCTAGCTGCAGTCTAGCTTTTAAGAAAAACCTTTTTTCGTTATGTTTTCCACACACCACCCGGCAGTGGAACGTGGTGAGAATGTGGTGCGGCCATTAAGTAAGTTTTTTTGGTATTTTTTACTCCAATGAAGGAGCCTTCCAGGTATTTTACGAATAGGGTGCGGCCATTAGAAGACGTGCGGCGGCAAAACGCGGATCTACGGTATATATATATATATATATATATATATATATATATATATATATATATATATATATATATATGTATATATTTATATATCTGCACACTAAAGGGGAGGGGGTAGTCTATTACAGTCATGTATGGGAGAATATACCAACTGTGCAACAATATACCCCCCGCAGTTCAGAAACTGCGAATTACTGACAGTGACAGGACCAAACATATGCACGGAATATAGAGGTGTCCTTAGTAGTAAGGTTATAGAATCTGGAGTCTAATTTTCAAGGGACTGCATGCAATCTTTAAAACTTTGGAATTCTCTCACAGAATCCAAATTCTGCTACCTGTTTTATTCCCAGTGTATAATCCAGATATATACAATGTTTATTAAAGGTCTAAATGATGAAAGAAAATTCAGAACATTTTGTGCGTTTTTCTTTATCTCAATGAATTAAATCATTAAAGTACTTATACTGTAGAGCAGAATCCTGTACTTGTACTCAAGCACATCTAAAACTTCTTTACTTGTACCTGGACTTTTAATTGTAAAAAGCTGAAGTACTTGCACTGAAGCACAAACCTCCAGTACTGGACCCAAGCCTGATGTACTGTTGCTTTAGTTTTCACAGCATATATACAAATCACAAATGGGTTTACTTTTTAAACTAAAATTTGAAAGGAATTGATCAAAAAGTGTAGATATTATTAAATTTTTTTAACATGATTCTTGATATTCCTCATGAATAATTGACAGCTAGCAAAAGCGAGGCTCTTAGGTATTAATATTGAACACATGCTCACATACCATGGCTTTGTTTAGCAGTCAGTCCCTATAATGATGAGACCTGTCAGATGTTCCATTAATTGTCTTTAAATTTGTGGATATTTATATAGGAAGATTGTCTAAAGCATCTGGGAAGAAGCACAAGTCCAAAGGAATCCGCAACTATGAGGAAAAATAAGTAGCTGACTTGAAAGGTATGTAACTGTCAGTTACTCTCATCATAATACATTTTAAAGACCAGGGCCCAGTTTCATTAAACCGACTTAAGCCTGTTATTCTGCGTTTTTGACTTAAGTCACTTTTGTCGAGCTTTAAGTCAGTTTCATTTAAAATAACCTAAGTGAATTAAGTCACCTGGCGGGCTGAATTGTTAAGCCTGCAGGGAGGAGGTTTAACGCTGTGTTTTATGGGTGTATAGCACATTATATCACTTGCACTCGTTGCATGTGACCATACGACCATCTGTCGAGCGTGGTACGGTACGTCACAGGCGACGATGACGTCACGCCACGTGCCGTTTCTCTGAAAGGTGTCCGTAAACCAAAGAATAGATCATGGGGGTTGTTGTTCGTTTTGTACAGTCAAGTACAGCAACACCACGATGTCCAGACCGTTTTTAAACTATTCATTTAAAAAGTTTCCAGGAATAAACGGTTAATTAAAATTCCATGTCACTATCTTCCGCGAAGTGTTTGCGTCCCCATTTCGGACGTTTTTTTAATTCATTATTTCATCAATAGGTTGCGTTGAAAAGGGGATTTCCAAGGTTCAGACCAACTTAGTTAAATCGCATTTAGTGAAACTGACTTATTTCGCGGGCCTACGTTAGCCCACTTGGGAGGCGTTTCGGTTAAATTTGACTTAAGCCATACACATTCTTAGTGAAACTGGGCCCTGGAGCTCACATTTACTGATCCCAAATAACAGAGTTGTCCCTGAGATATATGTTATCCATTGATCATGTCTGCAATTGCCCCAATGTAATTTAGATATCAAGATAACCCAGATCTGGGGTTACAGGTGGTAACGATACACATTCCAGACAGCTAAGAATGAGGTTGTCTGTGGTCCCTGTGACTGTAAAAGGTAATATTAGGTTTCTTGCTAATGGTGACACACCCAGACACTGGGGCAGTACTAATTTAAATTTATGAGGGTCTTGTCATCAACAGGTCATTAACAAAATGAAGACTAATTAAGGCAAGGTGATGCCTGTCTGTGTCTGTGATAGTTTTAAAGTGTCAGGAAAACAAGTTATGAATAGTTTTCTAAATATGACCAGTATGCCTGTCTGACATATGGATATTTTTATTCAGTGCAACAAAAATTTACAAAAATCACTGTCCGTTTACAGTGACAGAAACGACAGATGGATGTGAACTGAAAGCAACATGTCATAAGATAAGATAAGATAAGATAAGATAAGATAACATTTATTAGCCTTCAGTTCCAGGAATTTGTTGTTGACTTGCAATTCATTACATAAAAATAAATAAGTAAATAGATAGATAAATACATAAAAATAATACAAAAATACCTAAAAATCACACATAACATATTGATGCATGTAAAATTAAGCATGTAAAAATGATAAAACAGATAATTCTGCAGGTAAAACACATAATTCAAACATTAAATTTCTAAGAGGGTTGTGAGTTAAAGTGTTTAATACTGTGTGGTACGAGAGATTTTTTAAAACGAGTTGTTCTGCAGAATATTGTATCTAGGCGTTTACCTGAAGGTAAAAAACGGAACTCTGAATATAGGGGATGTGTTTTGTCATTCATGACCTTAGATATGAAGGCCATTGTTTTGGTTTCACAGATTTCCTGGTGTGTGGCAAGAGAAGTACCAGTTATTCTACTACTTCTCTTCCTGGTATTATTCAACTGTTTCTTTAACTTATCAGATATATTTGTAAACCAGCACTCCAGTGAATAAGTAAGGACACTGGAAATTACTGAATTATATATAATGTCATAGGTCATTTAAAAAGAATGACCCTCCTCATGAAATACTGGTATGATAAGTTTCTAAGCATGGCATGGGTAATACTGTAGTCCAGTATCAGGCATAATTAGAATTTTATTGCATGACATAATAGAAAAGAAAAACCAGATAAGGCCAGTTGAATAATATATCGGATTAATTTATTGTTCAAGTCATTACAAGTTTTACTGTATTTTATAAAAGTGTTTATAGTTCAGGTATAGAAACGAATAATGTGTCTTTTAATGAAACTATATAACTTCTGTGCATGAAAAGTTGAAATTTAATAGCAGTGTGTCTCTACAACTGTATGAAATTACTGTATATATATATATATATATATATATATATATATATATATAAATATATATATATATATATATATATATATATATATATGTTGCAGACCTGTTTGGTGAATGACAAAGGAAATGGGGAGCCATGGATCACATCAACAAAACACTCATGTGCGATGGGTCCTGGCCAGTTATGTGGCCATATCTAAGGGACCCTGAATGAGGTTGCATCAATGAAAATGAAGGGCCTTAAAGCTATCCCAGTTGATGTGGCAAAGGCCTCCCAGCCACAAACATGGCACCAACCAAGAGGCCCTTAGATAACAGCCAAAAGAGTGGAAGACATTCAGGTTTCTGGCTCTAGTCATATACAAACATCAGCTCCTGTGACCATTGGAGAAATACGGTCAATTAATCCTACCTTATATAACCCAGTAAGGGGAGCCATGCCAGACTGTTCAAAACTGCATGCAGATCTTGGTGAAATATCACCATAAGTTTCAATTATACAAGTTCTATCTAATGATACACAACCTCTTGTTACAACAATATATTGCAGGTTCATCAGAGGTTCTGTATTGGCTTGTCATTAAATAATCAAATCTGTGTATGATATAAATTTATATGTTTGATAGAGTGTATTTTCCCAAATTGCCAGCACAAAAAGTAATGATTAATAATTTTATGCAACTGTGCTTTCCAGGAAATGCACTGTAAGCCTTGAAGGCATTCAAGTGACACTAAATGAAATTTTAAATGTTCCTGATATGACCCTGACAAGAAGTAGAAACCTACTGTGGTTTAAAATAAGAGAAAACCAACTGACAGAATCAAAGTTTGGTATGGTCAGATCAAGGAGTGGTGATTTACCAAAGCAAATTAAAAGCAGCAATTATATTTGAACCACACCTATGAAAAGAGGAATGTGAACCTATAGGGTCAAACCAATACTCAGATTATTCAAAAGCAATGTTTTTTTTTTTTGGTCATTTTTAAAGAGATATGGTATTTCTCAATGTATACAAAGCTAATTTTACTACTATTCCTTGTGTACTTAGCATAGGTCAGACGGGATCAAACGAGATCATGTTTTGATGAAAGATAAATTATATTTTGTTATGTACTATTATGAAAGGATGGATATCAATAAAGCTCTTTTCATTATTCTTAATTTTTTTTATTCATCTGTTCCTGTTACAAACAAAATAAAGTCCACTTAACCAGGAAAATATATGAAAACCGTAATATGACAATGAGCTCCTACCTTGAACAGAGGCCCCTTTTGCCGATGTGTAGCTACTATCCACTGTTTCCTTTTCAAAGGATCACAGATAAAAACTTAAATCTGATTCCCTTTTAGCAAATGAGTGGCATCCAGAAACACAATTGGCTGCATGGCCACCTACCATCCTGAGCTTATGTGAATCTGCATAAGTGTTTCTGTTGTGACAAATGAGCACGTGTTTGTTATTCCATGACAAACTTGCTTTGGCCTCTGGTATGCGTTCCTTATGTCAAGGGTAGTTTTTAAGCCAATCCAGCGAAGTGGGGTCCAGTCAGTAGCAGATCCGGGGGGGGGGGGGGGAGCTGTGGGAGCTATAGCTCCCTCCAAAGGTTCTGGCCTCTGGGGAAAACATAAGCCAGTAGCTGTGCAGATCACGCATGTGTAGGTCGGAAGGATAAGCCTCAAAGTCTGACTTACGGACACTCGCCTACTAACGGCAAAATGATAAAAAAAATCTCTGCCCTGTTTGAGCTCGCAGCATTCGTTTAACTGCATAGTTCACAGGCGCTTAGTGCGCTCTGGCATGAGCTTATAGTTGAAAGCGCATAAATTTTACATTTTACAGTTATACATTCCATGAGTAAAATGTTAGATTGTACTTTAATGCAAGGCTTTAATTCTCAGCTACAAAGTCTTTCCCATGCACTAACCCAACTCGACCTTCCCCCATCCCAGGTTTGCACACATTTCTTATTATGTTAGTGCTTCTCTGGGAAATATTAGCTCTTCTCCAAAAATTCTTGGATCTGCCACTTGATCCAAGGAGTGAGGGAGCCCTCACCTAGCCAAGCCCTTCTGAAACTGGCTTCACTCCAGGCAGCTCACTTTGCTCAGCTGAGTAGGGCTTCCCCTCCCCCACCCCATGGAGAAGATGCATGAACAAGATGAATGTTATAGTTTTCTATGTTTAATTAATTTTGTCAAGAATCTTGCTACTTTTTGGAATTTGTATTACAGGGAGTTATGGGTGCACATTTAATTGTGTGTCTAAACTGTTATTTATTGCCAAAAAAGTGTGGATGTTCATGTTTTGAGGAATTCCTTGCTCAAGAAAAATTTTTAAACTGTTTGCTTTCTTTTTTAAAATATGTGAAATTCAGTATTAAATTGTAGTTGAGTTAAAATTAAGTATATTGACTTTGTTTCTCCCTCATCCAATCATCAGTGTGAAAACCTGATTTGAAAATAGAAATTTTTAATCAATTTTAGTGAAAATTTTTCTTTTGGTTAATTAAATAAAGCATGTACATTAAACTAAAAACTTAAATGTACTATTATTTTTGGAATAGTGATCCAAGTAATTATCTAGAAGATGCTATGTACCATTATGGTTTTTCAGTCATTTTATCTTATATTTTTTCTTTGAAATTTAGTTTTTGCATTTTATGATTAAAATAATAGTAAAATATATGTGCATTGATAACCTGACATGACCAAACTAAGGATAAATAATGATGCAACATCTAAATTAAATCGGATATGTTAAAAAAATTCAATATGATATTTTTTAAAATTTTTCCTTATTTACCTGTGAGAAATGGACATGCTGAAATAGGATTTAATATAAAATTAATATCATTCTTTTGCCCCAGAAGAAAGTGAAATAGAGTTATCAGTCCATTCTGTCCTCCTGTCTGTACATCTTTATATAATTTCATATGCAACACAGTATCCCAAAAACCTATACTGTTTTTATTCCCATGGCAGTCATGTTAAAGTACTTGTTTGGTAATCACATATTTAGTACTTGATTATCACCAAATAATAGTATCATTTCCTCTTCGCTTTTCAAATGTTAATATAAAAAAAAACACTAACAACAATAGTAATGGGTATTTAGCATTTGCTGAAATTTTACAAAACTCAACTGAGCACTGTGGTGCCTTGATAATAGATTTATGTTATCTTACATAAATCGGGTTGAAAAACCCTAGTTTAAAAAGTCATGTTTTGTACCCTAGCCATTTTACTGTGGCCATTTGTAGTTGGCGGTGACTTGGTAGCACCCTGAATGGGATACAGTAAACATTTTGAAATTTTTTGTACTGGTGCTTAAAAAGATTTCTACCTGCATATTCTGAATATTTGATAGTATTGCTGCTAAACGTGAAGGACTTTTCATCTGATTGAATATTAGAACTGTTTTCGCATATATTAAATACATATATTTAATCCCTAACATTACTCAGTAAAAAATACAATTATGGTAAATAGCAACGAAAACCAAGACATACTTCTTTCCTTTTATTAAAATTCCAAAATTAACACTTCTCCAGCATCAGTTTGTAAGTATGTACCTTAAATTTTTGCCCTGGCAGATGGCTTTACATATCCGGAGGTTCCTAACGGGGGGTTCGTGGCGGGCATGGTCTGGAGTTTCACATCTGCTGAGGGATGTTGCAGTTTCTGCATTGTACCTGTGGGGGCTGTTGGTCTCCGGTCTCCACAAATCCTCTTTGTCTGCCCCCTGGCATTCTGGTGGCTGGAATGACTCCCTGCTTGGCTCTGTGGCATCACCAATAAAATATAGGAGCACCCAGGATACGGGTGTAAGACTCAACTGGAGCACTCGGAGGGCATAATGCATATTCAGTCAGTCAACAGAAGTGTGATATGATCTTTGCTTGATCTTCAGCTTTTAACTCTGACCTTTCCATTTCTCTTGGCCTAGGTTATAATCCTATGAGACTTAGTATCATACGATACACATTTTATTTTAGCTCAGCTGACTATAGGTCATCTGAGCTATAGTTGTGGTCCATTGTCTGTTGTCCGTCCATCCGCCTAGCTGTCCATCCGTCAATACGTTAGACTGGCACATTTTGACATCATTGGACCTAGAAACCTATAACTGAAAATCTAGAGAGGTCCATAAATAATCTCCTTGGAAACCTGAAATAAGGTCACTGTGGGCTTTATCCTCGAGCAGTGGGGCTCGTAAGTACCCCCCAGAATAAATGAAAATTTGATACAAAACCTCCAATATCTTGTGGCGCCACATGCATTTTTTTTAGCTCAGCTGACTATAAGTCATCTGAGCTATAGTCGTGGTCCATTGTCCGTCGTCCGTCCGTTGATTTGACATGTTTTGAAACCGTAAGACCTAGAAATCCAAAATTTAGCATAATGTTAGATGTCCCCAACATCTCCTACCAAGCCGAAAACTGGGTCTTTGTGACTTCGTTCCTTTGAGAAATTAAGGAAAACCTCAATTTTTTATTAAAAACCTATTTTCACACTTCAGGACTGCCTAATATCTAAACCACTCATCACTCATATTTACCATAAATAACCCTCTATATAGTTCCTATGTACATGCCAGAAATTAGGTCTGTATTATATAATTTAAAAAAGTTATGAGCCCAAACATAATGCAGTTTGTAAATAATCAGGAAAGAAATTTGATCACTTAACACAAAACACAGCACTTTTTTCCAGTAATATAACTTTTATTAATCAAAATTAAATTGTATACCCAAAATTAGATCAAAATCCTTATAATATTAGCAAAAATAAAAAATTGGTACCTTAAATTTTCCCAACTTTGACCATGGCACGTTTTCTTCCCTGTAACTCTTGTGGATTTAATTTTCAAAGCATGTTTTTGTTAGCATTTCAACTGTTAACACCAAAAATTTGAAACCAGTTGATAAAAAACTGTAGATTTTATTCAAGTTTTCAAGCACCATGTCACATATTGTTTTCATCAAGCTAATGTTATTCAGTTTGCTAGAGCTCAGCTCCTCAGCTTCAGCTCTAAGTTCCTTAAATTATGCATACAGTTAGATGTCTCCAAAATCCCCTACCATGCCAAGAATTTGGTCACTAGGACTTAATTCCTTCGAGATATTAATGAAAAACTTCATTTTTTACATTAAAAACTCATTGTTACGCTTTAAGACTGCCTAATATCAAAACCACTGATCTGACTTTGATCATATATAATATACATATTTTTCTTTACATTCGCTATGCACATGCCAGAAATGATGTCAGTATTGCATAATTGTTTTAAGTAATGGGCCGAAACATAATGCACTTTTTAAAAAATCAAGAAATATATTTACTCCCTTAACAAAAGGATTGCTGAAGCTAGAGACTTTTTTGTAAGGGGAATGTAACATTATTCAATCAAGATTCAATTAAATACCCAAAATTAGTTCTGAATTTTTGAAATTTTTTAGTTATTAGTATAAATATAAAATTAGTACCTTAAATTTTTCCAAAATTTGACCATGGCACGTTTGTTTCCTGAGAGCACTGTTGATATATCATGCACACATAAAGATTTCAGCTTTGTAGTTTAGAAAGCTGAAAGAAATTGGCCAAAAATTGTAGCTTTTATTAATGTTTTTATGAGACCATGTCAGACACAGGCTCTACCCAGCCCCTCTTCAGTCACCTGTATGTTGACCTTGTTGACCTTTCAGCAAATTATGCACACTTGAGGCGAGGCGTACACTGGGGAAGCCAGGCAGCTAATGCCCAGCCACGGTTGATCCAGGTGTCCAACCCAACTCATCTAGTAGTTGTTTTGAAAAACAACATAAAAAACAACAATAAATTAATAAATTTTAAATGCAGTTACTGATGATGTAAGAATTTTGTATGGATGGATAGAATGTCAATGTCAATGTTTTTCCAAATAACACCATGCAGTCACCTATGGTATTTTTTCAGTTCAATTTTAATGATACAAAAATAAATCATATTATTCATTACTAATCATAAGGGATCATATGAAGGAAATTAATGATAGACAAAGATGCAGTTGATAATATTAATCTAGATTCCTACTGTGTCTAGTGTGTAGATTGATGTGAAGGTAGTCCGAAGTGAATATATATTAAATTTATTTTTTTTAATAAAAATAAAAGCCATTAAACCAGGCACATATGATCATTATTTAAATTTGTGAATTTTGTATATTCTGGATTCTCAACATCATTGTTTGGCTAAAACTGAATAAATACTAGACATGGTGCGAATGCTTTGCAAATGTATTTGAATACAAATATGAATATGTACTGCATTAAAAAATTTTATTGCATAAGAATGGGAACTCAGGTAAAAATGAAAGTATTTGAATACCAGTGCAGATACTTTCAAAATGTGTTCATGAATGCATTCATGAATATATTCTATAATATTATTTTAATAGGCATTTCAGTAATATTTTATTTTTAAAAAATCATATGATTTTCTTATTTTTTTTAAAATAAAAAATTATCTTGGCACAATATTTGTTATTAAATTTTAATAAATAATTAAACTCTTTTATTATATGTGCTGCTTATAAGTTATATGGCCAAGTCAAAATCTATGTGACAATTGTACTCCATTTGTTAATAAAATAAATGAAATCAATCCTCTTCTCTGTCTCCAAAGATACTATCAAAATCACACATAAGCTAAATACCAACAACTCATAATAAAGCTTATATTTATTACCACACAAAACCAGCATGTGCCTCATTCCCAAATCATGTTTTATCATATATAACAGCTGAGCGCCGTGACCCATGGGTTCCTTTTTAGCTCAGCTGACTATAAGTCATCTGAGCTATAGTCGTGGTCCATTGTCTGTCGTCCGTCCGTCTGTCCGTCCGTCCGTCCGTCGATGTGGCACGTTTTGAAACCGTAAGACCTAGGAAAACAAAATTCGGCATAGTGTTAGATGTCCCCAAGATCTCCTAACAAGCTGAAAACTAGGTCTTTGCGACTTTATTCCTTTGAGAAATTAAGGAAAAACCTCACTTTTTTATTAAAAACCTATTTTCACACTTCAGGGCTGCCTAATATCAAAACCACTCATCTGTTTTTCCTCATATTTACCATAAATATTCCTCTATATAGTTCCTATGTACATGCCTGAAATTATGTCTGTATTTATATAATTTAAGAAAGTTATGGGCCAGAACATAATGCATTTTGTAAAAAATCAGGAAAGATATTTGATCACTTAACACAAAACTTGTTAAAGCTCTGGACTTTTTTCAAGTAATATAACTTTAATTAATCAAAATTAAATTGTATACCCAAAATTAGATCAAAATCTTTTAAATTTTTTAAAATATTAACAGAAATAAAAAATTGGTACCTTAAATTTTGCCTAACTTTGACCATGGCACGTTTTTTAGCCCTCAGCCCTTGGGCTGATGGGCTATTGTCGTCACCCAAGCTGTCCGTCCGTCCGTCTGTCCGTCCGTCCGTCCGGCGTCCGTTAACTTTTACTTTGTGAGCGGGATATCTTGAAAAGGATTCACCGTCAGGATTTTATTTTCTCGGTAAAGATGTATATTGACAAAATCTCGGTCAAGTTCAAAGATGGGTGACCTTGACCTATTTTTCTACATTTTAGAGCTGATTCTAGAAAAACACTTAGATGCTTATTACTCAAGAACCATTTGGTGGATTTTCACAAAACTTACTATGATTAATGGGACTGATAGTTTGTAGCTACTACACAAGTTTGGTGGCGCCACCTACAATTTCTGATTTTTAATGAATTTTTCTTGGATTTTTAAACTTTGGGCTTGTGAGCCGGATATCTCTAAAAGGATTCACCATAGGAATTTTATTTTTTCGGTGAAGATGTATATTGCCAAAATCTCGGTCAAGTTCAAAGATGGGTGACCTTGACCTATTTTTCTGCGTTTTAGAGCTGATTCTAGAAAAAAAAACATCTAGAAGCTTATTTCTCAGGAACCATTGGGTGGATTTTCACAATACCAAATATGATCATAGGGACTGATGGTCTGTAACTGCTGCACAAGTTTGGGGGCGCCACCTACAATTTCTGATTTTTAATGAATTTTTCTTGGATTTTTCAACTTTGGCCTTGTGAGCGGGATATCTCTAAAAGGATTCACAATAGGAATTTTATTTCTTTGGTGAAGATGTAAATCAACAAAATTATGGTCTTGTTCGAAGATGGGTGACCTTGACCTACTTTTCAAGGTCACAGAGCTTATAATAGAATAAAACTTAGAAGCTTATTTTTCAGGAAGCATTTGGTGGATTGTTATGAATCATGGTACATCCCTCTCCATTTTGAATTTATAACTGAGACATGTACAGATATACATCCATGTGAGAACAGATATTTAGTACTTGTTACTGTTACCACCTCTAAACACTGTTCTTTAAGCTGAGGGCTTTTGTCAGCTTCTGCTGATATTCTAGTTTCCTGTAAGTATTGTGGATTTAATTTTCTCAGCATGTTTTTGTTAGCATTTTGTCTGTTTACACCAAAAATTTGAAACCAGTTGATAAAAAACTGTAGATTTTTTAGCTCAGCTGACTATAAGTCATCTGAGCTATAGTCGTGGTCCATTGTCCGTCGTCCGTCCGTCTGTCCGTCCGTCCGTCCGTCCGTCCGTCCGTAGATGTGGCACGTTTTGAAACCGTAAGACCTAGGAATCCTAAATTCAGCATAATGTTAGATGTCCCAAAGATCTCCTACCAAGCCAAAAACTGGGTCTTTGCAACTTCGTTCCTTTGAGAAATTAAGGAAAAACCTCAATTTTTTATTAAAATCCTATTTTCACACTTCAGGACTGCCTCATATCAAAACCACTCATCTGTTTTTCCTCATATTTACCATAAATATTCCTCTATATAGTTCCTATGTACATGCCAGAAATTAAGTCTGTAAAGTATAAATTCTTTAAGTTGTGGGCCCAAACATATTGGACTTTGTAAAAAATCAGGAAAAATAATAACTCACTTAACATGAAAAAATTTGAAACTAGAGTCTATTTTTTCAAGTATATAACTATGTTTAATTAAGATTCAATTGTTTACCCAAAATTAGATCTGAATTTTGTAAATTTTTTAAGTTATTAGCATTAAAAAAAATCAGTACCTTAAATTTTGCCCAACTTTGACCATGGCACGTTTTTTTCCTGTAATCACCATTGATTTAATTTTCACAGCATGTAAACATAAATATTTAGTTTGTCTAAATCTGAAATTTGGAAATAAAAGCTTGAAAATTAAGCTAGTTATTGATTTTTTTTCTGTAGTCACTTGCTTTGATTACAGATGCAGGGTCCCACTCCAGGTCACTGGAAGTCAGCTATGCCAGGGTTTCTGATTTGTTACAGTCACTGGGGGAGATCCCCTGCTGTGACAGGTGTACAGTTATTCTCATATCACCACCCTAATCACCCCCCCCCCCCCCCCGCCCGCAAACCCGACCCACCAAGTGTTATGCAGTAATTATTATTGTTTTCACTGTATCTCCTTAATTGTAATGCTGTTTCCACTCCGATATGCAAAAACTTTCCTTGAAAAAATAATTCAAGGTGTAATCCAGAAGATGCAATGTTGTGTAATGTAGCATTTTTAAATAAATCAATTTTCTTTTAAATGATTTTAACAAATATAAAGGAACCCATCAGTATGCTTAAATTATTATAAAATATGAAGCACATTATGGATAAATAAAGACACAATTAAAAATTGTGAAATCTAAATCAAGTATTATTTTTAGATATTTATTGTTTTGCAGATTTAAAAGATATATTTTTGTGGTAAAAAATAAATAAACATTTGTATGCATGATGTGGTGTTATCTGACAAGATTGAGATTTATGATGATGCAATTGAGAATTATGAATCAACTTTTATATTCAGATATATATGTTAAATTGGAAATGTATAGAAATATAAAATTAAATTAGAAAATAATTGATGTGATAAAAAAATCAGGATTTAATACAAACATTTCTTCATTATTTTCCTGCCTCAGCAGAATTTGAGATCAGGCTTTGTTTGCCCTGTTTTATGTTGTTAATTAGCTATATTTCAACTGTATACATTTCATAAATAAAATACATATATATTCAATAATATATATTATACAAAAAAATAGATTCAATTGAACAAATGTGTAAACTACTGAAATGTCAACAGTTAATCGAAAAACCAACTAATGATCATGGTAATAGTACAGATCATTTGTTCACAAACTGCTCACATGCTTTAGTTTCAACATTAGGAAACACATGGTCAGGTCACAAAATATTTTTTGCAACAATTTCTTGCTCATCAATACAAACCAATCATATAAACCAACCATGGCCTCTATTACCTCTTCCTCTTACACTTTATCTCCATTAGATATTATTTTAGATTTTCACCTTAAAGGTTAACGTCAGCTGAGCACAGTGACCCATAGGTCCCTTGTTTCAAGTTTTCAAGCACCATGTAACATATTGTTTACATCAGGCTAATGTTATGCAGTTTGCAAGAGCTCAGCTCCCCAGCTTAAGCTCTCAATTAGATGTCTCTAAAATTCCCTACCATGCCAAGAATTTGGCCACTAGGACTTAATACCTTTGAGATATTAATGAAAAACTTCATTTTTCAATTAAAAACCCATTGTTACACTTCAATACTGCCTAATATCAAAACCACTGATCTGACTTTAATCATATATAATATACATGTTTTTCTATACATTCTCTGTGCACATGCCAGAAATGATGTCAGTATTGCGTAATTGTTTTAGGTTATTGGCCCAAACATAATGCACTTTGTAAAAAATCAAGAAATATCAAGAAATATATTTACTCCCTTAACAAGGGGCTTGCTGAAGCTAGAGATTTTTTGTCAGGGATGTAACATTATTTAATCAAGATTCAATTGAATACCCAAAATTAGTTCTGAATTTTTAAAATTTTATAATTTATTAGTATAAATATAAAATTAGTACCTTAAATTTTGCCCTACTTTGACCATTTCACTTTTGTTTCATGTGAGCTCTGTTTATATAATTTTCATATCATGTACACATAAGGATTTCAGCTTTTAAGTTTAGAAAGCTGAAAGAAATTGGCCAAAAAATGTAGCTTTTATTAATGTTTTTATGAGACCATGTCAGACCTTGGCTCACTCCAGCCACTCTTGAGTCACCTGTATGTTGACCTTGTTGAACTTTCAGCAAATTATGCACGCTTGAGGCGAGGCATATACAGGGGGAGCAAGGCAGCTTATGGCCAGCCACAGTTGATCCAGGTGTCCAACCCAACTCATCTAGTAGTTTTAACCAACACATAACAATAAACAATAAATTAATTAATTTTAATTGTTTTTTAATAACTAATTAAAGAAAAATAGAAAAGGAATTTGTTAGTTTATAATAATAGGGAATTAACTTGCAGTTACTGATGATATAAGAATCTTGTATCGATGGATAGAATGTCACGTATTCCAAATAACACCATGCAGTCACCTATGACATTTTTCAGTTCAGTTTTAATAATAAAAAAGTAAATCATATTATTCATTACTAATCATTAGGGATCATATGAAGGAAATTAATGATAGGCAGAGATGCAGTTGATAATATTAATCTAGATTCCTACTGTGTCTAGTGTGTACATTGATGTGAAATTAGTCCAAAATGAATTTGTTACAGTTATTATTTAATATAAATAAAAGCCATAAAACCAGGTACTTATGATCATTATTTAAATGTGTGAATTTTGTATATTCTGGATTCTCAGCACCATTGTTTGGTGAAAACTGAATAAATACCAGACATGGTAGGAATACTTTGCAATTGTATTTAAATACGAATATGAATATGTACTCCATTATAAAATTTCTTGCATAAAGATTGGGAATTCAGGAAAAAATGAAAGTATATGAATACCAGTGCAAATACTTTCCAAATATATTCTCTAATATTATTTTAATAATCATTTCAGTTATATTTCATTTTAAAAATCATATGATTCTCTTATTATTTTTAATAAAAATTATATCTGGGCAATATTTGTAATTTTTTTAATAAATAGTTAAACTCTTATATTATATGTTCTGCTTATAAGTTATATGGCCAAGTCAAAATCTGTGTGATAATTGTACTCCATTTGTTAATAAAATAAATGAAATCAATTCTCCTCTCTGTCTCCAAAGGTACTATCAATATCATACATAAGCTTAACAACAACAACTCATAATACAGCTTATACTTATTACCACAGAAAACCAGCATGTGCCTCATTTCTAAATCATATTTTTTTATCACATTTAACAGCTGAGCGCCGTGACCCATAGGTCCCTTGTTTATTTTTTATGATTTCTTCCCTGTTTTTGAGACTGTCAAATGACAGCAATTGAGTCCGCTGCTCAATTTCAGGTTCATCTGGTGCCCTGACACCTCGCGTGTATATTGATTATTGGTTTCTTCAGTTCCTGAAGACTAGTGGTGCCACCTGTATTTTTTCTATTTTTTACGAATTGTTTCCTTTACTTTGAGAATGCCAAATTATATTGAAACTATCAAATTTGCAACTGTGGTTTCATCTTGTGTCCTAAAACCTTGTGTGTTATAAGTGCTTAAATAAGCGAGTGCATTATAGTAATCATCCTGTCCGTCCACAAATTTGTTTCCGGATGATAACTCCAGTTTGGATACACATATGGATTTCATACTTATCATATATATGGCCTACTACTAAAGCAAAATCCCTATTGATATTTTGGTTATGAGGTCACAGGTCCCACGTCTTTATAAAGATTGTGCATGCATCTAAAGCCAGGCCATTCATCCCAGACCTTCCATCGCAGGTTTTACCCACCACTCGGATTTAATCCAGGTTGGGTAAAATAGGTTTTACCCATGCTTTACCCATGTATTTATTCAGACCCGTATTTTCTCTATTTTTAGATATATAGCAGGATTTTAAAAAGAGTTTATTTTGTAATCTACACAGTTCAATTTAGAATGGATTCAGTGCATCCTGGTCTTTGTTCTTTTTGAGTGAGAGCAGCTCCAATCACTGTTCTGGTGTAAGTTGATCGTACAATCCAAATGAAGGAAAATAAAAAGGACAAAGATTTTCGAACAAGTGTCTACAAATCGCACACATTTAATGGTCTACTTGACATAATTAATAGGCGATCTCCCACATATTCAATAGTCAATCACATGCTGTGCTCGAAGCACCCTGTGAGAGAAAACATGTTTCTTAGCCTTCTCATGTCCTAAATGGTTGTGTAGTTTGGTGGGGGGAAAAATCCATAAGAACTGAACATGTTCAATAGAACCAGAAGAAGCAACATCAGTTTGAAGTTGTTTTATAAACTGCAAGAAACATCCCTAATGATAAGCCAAACATGAATTCAAGTGTACTAGAAAATGACTGCTTTCTGACTGGGGTGACGTTTTCAGAGCCAGTTCTCTTACAACCAAGATTAATAAAACGCATGTAAGATCCTCATGTATGATAAAACAGAAAAAAAATGCGAACAACCTAGTTCGCAAAACCATCGGGAAAGCCTGGGTGAAACCCTTGGTAAAACCCTTTAAAATACTTTTTACACAGGTTTTACCCACTGGGTCTGGTAAAATAAGTTTTATACTTGGTAAATGCGAACCATGATTTCAATTCAATAAGCGTGGCAGCACATTCACATGCATATCTTGTATCATGAAACCAGTTAATCTTACCAGTCCCGTGTATATACCTATTGAGTGTTTATTAATGGCTAGCCCTGATGTGATATTATCACATGACTGAAATGAAGAGGAAGTTGTCCAAGTAACTTTTGTTATCCATGTACAACCTGATCATTTCTTGCCTTATGATGGTAGTGTTCAGTTTTTTTGCTTACTTTATTTATTTATATTTTAGGTATGAATGCAGAATGGATTCAGACAAGGTTATTCCTAAGGACCCAGATTTATTTATTAAAGAAGAAAAAGACCAGGAATATGAGAGCATCATGCGTACACCATGGCAAACTGAAGAATACAGAATCATGGTTGATAATGAAAACTTCTTTAAATGTAAAGAGGAAAAAAATGATGATGCCAGATCGGTGACCGTTGACATTCCCGAGTGCAATGCTACACATGCAAAAGAGAAGACCAACGATTTTACAATACATGTAGCACATGTGATTCCTAATACTCTAGATGAAGAATCAGCTATATGTTCTATTAAATCAGAATATCCACACGATAAAAAAATGGCACCGAATGACACAGTCTTTGCATGTAACTTCTGTGAAGAGTATTTCCCTAAAGAGGAAACATTAAGTAGCCATATAAAGAGCCACAAAAAGGAAAATTCAGGGTCTTCGGAACAACACAGATATGCTTTTGATTCAATTGAACTTGAACAATCCACCAAAAAACCAAATGAAGAAAAAATATTCAAATGTGAAGAATGTAGCAAATGTTTCTCTCGATTATATAATCTAAAAATGCACATCAGAATTCATTCTGGAGATAGACCATTCATATGTGCACAATGTGGCAAATGTTTCTCTCGATCATATAGTCTGACTGTGCATAATAAAACTCATACTGGAGAAAAACCTTACATATGTGAACAATGTGGCCAATGTTTCTTCAGCTCCCCCAATCTTTCTGCTCACCGGATGACTCATTCTGGGGAGAAACCATACAAATGTGAACAATGTGGCAAATGTTTCGGTCGATTATCTGGTCTAAAATTGCACAATAGAATTCACACTGGAGAGAAACCCTATAAATGTAAACAATGTGGCCAGTGTTTCTCGCGATTATTTTCTCTAACTACGCACAATAGAACTCATACTTCAGATAAGCCATATAAATGTAAACAATGTGATAAATGTTTCTCTCGATTATATTGTCTAACTGTGCACAATAGAACTCATACTGGAGAAAAACCATTCAAATGTGAACTATGTGGCAAATGTTTCTCCAGATCATCCCGGCTTGCTTCTCACCTGAGGACTCATCCAGGGGAGAACCCGTAGCAATGTTAACGTAGTGGTAAATGTTTCTCAAGATCACGTGATTTAAATCGGCACAACACAACAATCCGCCAGAAAACCATAAGAAAAAAGTTCGAATGTGAACAATGTGGCAAAATTTCTCTCGATTATATATTCTAAACTTGCACATTGGAATTCTTTCTGGAGAGAGACCATTCATATGTGATCAATGAGGTAAATGTTTCTGCACCTCGTCTTGGCTCAATCCTCACATAATGATTTTTACTTGATGAAGAAGAACATTTTAGTATTAAAAATGTGACAACTGCTTCCTCTTCTTTTCTGGTCTGAATCTGCACTAAAGGTTATGTACTGCATAGAAACCATTCAAATGCGGACAGTGTGGCACGAGTTTCACAAAGTCATCGGAACTGACTACGCTAAACAGAATTCATACAGAAGAGAAACAATACAAATGTTACAATGTGGTAAATGTATCTCCCCAACATCACCTCTATGTTCCCACATAATGGAGAGAAAACATACAAATGTGTGCAATGTGGCTAATGTTTCTCCACAACTGCAGCTCTAACTTAGCAAAATGGAACTCATTCTCGGGAGAAACCATTCAACTATGAACAAAATGGTACACGTTTCCCACGATCATCGCAGCTAACTTTGCACATACAGTTCATACTGGTCAACAAATATTCGCATGTGAACAGTATGGTGAAAACCTTCTTCCGATTTTCTTAACTGATGTCCAGAATAGGTTTCATGCTTGAGAGAAACCATACAAATGTTGAGTGTGGTAAATATTTCTCCCGATCAGACGCTTTGAGGTTGCACACAAATACCAAAATAGAGGGGTGACCGTGTATATTGAAACAATATTGTAAACGTTTCTGCACCTCATCTGAGCTACATGCACATCGAATAATTCATACTGAAAAAAAATGTTCAAATGCGATCATTGCGCCGAATTTTTAACATATTCAGATGCGAAATTTGTGGCAAATGTTTCTTCCGATCAGCTACTTTGACTGTGCATAAAAGGATTCATACAGGAGAGAAACCATTCAAATATGAAACGTGGTAAAGGTTTTGTCCAATTATCTTGTCTAACTACTCACAAAGGAATCTATACTAAGAAGAAGCCATTGAGAGAAACATTGAGAAGGCCAACAGTGGTGAAACTGGAGAGAAACCGTTCACAGGTGATCGACTTATTATAGCGAGAAATTTTTCAGATGTGATCAATGTGACAGTGTTTCCCCAAGTTATCCAAACCGAGTAGACACAATTGAAATCCACTAATGCTTGCATTTCCTATATGTTTCCATATGTTCATACAAATAAATTTGTGTATATTATATCCCTCCGTGTTTATCAGGAGTTATTTGACATATTAGCCAAACATTATGCATGTTCATACATCTTCAATAATTTTGACGTATACAAGACTACTGGCGCCTTCTTCAGTTGTTTTTGGTAGCATCCTCTGTGCACATAGCTCAAGGTATGTCTGACGTATCTGCCTGAAATTTAACAAGTCAATACATCTTCGATGGTTTTCTCATTGAGAAGACTGATAGCGCCACATACAACCACCTTTGTTTAGTGTACATCCATGCCAGTTATTCAGGAGTGATTTCATGTATATGTGACAGTGGGATTACAATCCAGTGTGATTGGAAATTTCACTAGGTGAGATTACATTTGAGATCTCGCCTTGGAGAGATCACAAGTGGGATCTCCACTGGCTTGAGCCCAGTGGAAATCACAATCATAATCTCTCCTAGGAGAAATTAAAATTCCACAAGGGCAATTTCCAATCCTACTAGGTGAATTTGAAATCCTGCCATGATAAATGATGTCAGATTCAGTCTAAGAGTACAACAAGATTAAAAAAGTTATTTATTAGGTCATATATTTCAATTTTATAAAATATGGGCAAAATCACTCAATCCTGCTAGTCCATTTCATGAAATTGGCAAGAGATTTGTTGACCATTTTCACCTTTCAAATGATAGCAAAACATTTGAATAATTGACTACACATTATTTCATTATAAATATATTAGTAAAATGATAACATGGCACAATTGAAAATATGGTTTGCTAGCAGCATTTTCAATATTTAATGTACCGATAATTATACTTTAAAAGTATATGCTATAATATTCTTTTTATCTCACATCTCAGAGAACTTACTTAAACACTGATGTTAATGGCAGGTTGCTATAATTAATCTTAAAAATGTTTAAATAATTGCTACGTGTACATAATTAGTTCACTTATATAGTATAATATATTTTAATAATATATACTATGAATGCTACCAAAATACCAAAAGTCTTGAAATAACTGGATAAGCATAGTGTACTTCTGACTCAGATATTACCATTTTGACCAACAGTTGAGAAGTAATAGTCCTTTGATTCACAAAGATCAAAGCTAATCAAAACAAATTTAATTAATAAGCTGAAATAACCTACAAAGCATGAACTCATTCCTGACTCAGTGTGGTCAGTTAATGAGTACATAAAGAGTACTTTGAAGGTTAAATTAGGAAAGTTATTATTGGGCAATAGCTATGAGATAAACTTATCAATACCATTTATATATATATATATATATATATATATATATATATATATATCATCTTAATAGTATCTTCAACCTTGATTTTAAGCCCTGTAAAAATAAGGACTGTATGAAATAGGTTTTTGGAATGCATTTTAGGGCGATCTGAGAAAATGTTTTCATATCAAAGTTTTAAAATGTAACATATCATATGGAACTGGAAGAAAAATGTTTTAAACACATTTTTGAAATAATACATGAAGTCATGTTTTTTTAAGCGTTTGGAAATTATTTCAGATTATATATGTCACAGAAGAAACTCAGATCCAGTAGAATCATTGACCCTACTAGAACAAAGTCCGATTGGACTTTCTAATAGGAGAAACACCGATCAGACTTGTAGGAATAGCGATTGTACAAGGACAAGATCAGATCGTAGTCTCTACCAGGACAAATTCCCATCATAATGGACTCATTTCAGTGGGATTTGAGTTTTTATTAAGGAAAAAAAATAAAAGGTATGGTTCTCAGACACAGCCCGCGTCAATTTGAACCCCCGCATTAACAATTTTTATTTCATTGAGTTATATTTGTAAAGAAGTGTCTATCATTGGTACAAGGTTATCACAAAAAACTATTTTATCCTAGGTTGTCACTTGGTTTTCTCACTATCTATGACTGTTATAGTTTCTATTTAATGTATTACCATTTAATGTTTTGAATACTTGAGTGGTAATTGTTACGATACAAGAACTTGTGCATCATGTGTATTGTTTTTAGCTCAGCAAACTGTAAGTAATCTGAGCTATAGATATCACCCTTTGTCCGTCGTCCGTCCGGCCTTCCGGCCGTCTGTCCGTTAACAGGGCACAAATCGTAACCGCTGGACCTGGAATCTTCTAGCTTGACATCCAGGGAGGTCGATTAAAATTCTCCTTGAAAACCTGGAATTAGGTCTCTGTTACCCATATTCTTCGAGCTATGGGGCTCCGAAGTACACCCCCCAATGAATAATGAAAATTTGATACAAAAGCTCAAGTTTCTGAACAACTAATGCATTGATCACCATTATTCTTTGCATAGATATTGATCATGGAGTGTTTCATCAGTATCTGCAGGCTGGTGGCGCTACCTGTATTTATTTTTTTTTAAATAATTTTTTTCTCTGGTTTTGAGACCTTAAAAGATGCCGTCATCTGTTAGCAGGGCACACATCATAACAAATGGGCATAGAATCCTCTCTCTTAATATGCAGGGAGGTCCATGAAAAGTCTCCTGGGAAACCTAAAATTAGATCTCTTGTTACCCATATTCTATGAGCTATGGGGCTCCGAAGTACCCCCCCCCCCCCCCCCCAGAATAATGGAAATTTGATACAAAAGCTCCAGTATCTGAACAAATAATGCATTGATAACCATGATTTTTTGCAAGCATATTGGCCATGGAATGTCTCACCACTTTCTGCAGACTGATGGCGCCACCTGTATTTTTTCGATTTTTTACGATTTTTCTCTATTTTTGAGACCTCTTTAAGATGCGGTCATCTGTTAACAGGGCACAAATCCTAAGGACTTGACCTATAATCTTCTCTCTGGACATGCAGGAAGGCCCATTTAAAGTCTCCTAGGAAACCTTGAATAAGGACTCTGTTACCCATATGCTTTAGGCTATGGGGCTCCGAAGTACCCCCTAGAATAATGGAAAATTTGATACAAAAGCTCAAATATTTGAACAACTAATGCATTGATAACCATGATTCTTTGCATAGATATTGGTCATGGAATGTTTCATCACTTTCTGCAGATTGGTGGAACCACGTTCATACATTGTGGAGATAAATGATGTGTCAGTGTTAAGAAGGAGCAGAAATGTAATTAGAAAGACAGCAGAGATGTACTGTTCAGAAGGAAAAATATCAGATAAGGATATTAGACCTTGTGGTCATGATAAGCTTGAGAGTAGGATTCCAGTACCAGTTAGAGAGAATAGAGAGAGAAAGAAATGTACAGAATAATGGGAAAGTGGAGACACAAGTGAGAGAAATAGAAGATGAGGCTAGAGTTCAAGTAGAGAACTCTAATCTGTTACAGTAAGATAGAGTGGATAAACAAAGAGATGGTAAAATGTCCAGTTTTGGTAGAAAAGTTAAAAAACCTGTGAGATATGATGAGGAATATTGAACAGTGAGAGAAAATATAATCTCCAAGTGATATAGTGATTAGAATGATGATGGATTATTGTCATGGTTATATTATTATTGTTGTTGTTGTTACTAATGTACTGATTAGGTAACTTTTAAAATATCTCAGGTGACTGTATGTGCATAATCCAATATTCACTTCTTAATATATATCTGCCAGTGTGGAAACCAGTAATATCCTTAAAGTATATGATAACAATCAATAAGTTTGATGTAATAACAAATCTTAGGGTCAAACCAAGTACAACAACACCATTGAATATGTTAACACTGTTTATTTAATATAGTATGGTTAATGTCTTTCAAACAAAGCGGGATGTGATGTACGAAACTAATACACGAAACTGACTAAGTAGTCTGTGTAGGTACCAGGTACCGGATGTTGTAATAAAGCTGCACATGCGCGGTCGCGCTCCCTATCCATCTTGTTGTTCATGTATACACATTACATTACTGTAACAAACTTAACCTTTTAGCGAAAAGTCAGAATGGGTTTCGATAAGAACACTCTTGTACTGATCTTTCTTTTAGTAACCTCATTATTAAGGAATCTTTTGCCTCAAGGAATAGAAACATGTCACCCTAGTTAGTGGACATGTAGGGAAAAAGCTTTTGATGGGTAAATAAAGGAAACTACGTATACTCTTCACTCAGCTGTTTGGACTAAAAAATGATTGCATAATTGATTGCAAAATCTATAACACCATAAAATAGTTTATAATATTGTAGTTATTCAGCTAATGTATGATTAAGTAATAATATTTTCACAAATTGGTTTGGAGTAATATGCGGGGTGCAAGACAATATTATCTATCATGAATGCTAGCTGTTTAATATATGTATTAACAGGTAAACAGGTATAGAATCCTTTTGAGCTCTGCTGACTATAAGTCATCTGACCTATAGTCGTGGACCATTGTCCGTCGTCCGTCCGTCTGTCCTTAGATGTGGCAGGTTTTGAATCCGTAAGACCCAGGAATCCAAAATTCGGCATAATGTTAGATGCCCCCGAGATCTCCTACTAAGCCGAAAACTGGGTCTTTGCAACTTCATTCCTTTGAGAAATTTAAGAAAAACCTCATTTTTTTTATTAAAAATCTATTTTCACACTTCAAGACTGCCTAATATCAAAACCACTCATCTGTTTTTCCTCATATTTACCATAAATATTCCTCTGTATAGTTCCTATGTACATGCCAGAAATTAGGTCTGTATTATATAATTTAGTAAAAGTAATGGGCTCAAACATAATGCATTTTGTAAAAAATCAGGAAAGATATTTGATCACTTAATGCAAAACATGTCGAAAAATATGTCAGATGCATGGTTTCATAGAGGAGTTAAGTTAAATAAAACACCTTTGACAGATATGTTTAATTCTCACTATTAGTCGAGAATGATCTTTTAACAAGGATGAGGAAGTTGCCTAAGTAACCTTGTTATCCATATACAACCTGACCATTTCATGCCTGATGACGATAGTGTCCAGTTTCACTCATTCCCTTTTTAAATTTGTTTCAGTTTTGCAAATAAAATGGATTTAGAAGCATGTACTCCCCAAGTCGCAGACATGTTTATTAAAGAGGAAAACGACCAGGAATATGAGAGAATCATGCATACACCAAGAAAAACTAAAAAATCCAACACTTTATGTGATAATGAAGACTTTTTTTTATATATAAAGAGGAAAAACTTTATGATACCAGATCAGCGACTGTTGGCCTTCCCAAGTGTATTGCTACAAATAAAACAGAGAATACAGAGGATATTACAATACATGTTGCAAATGTGGTTTCTAAATCTAATACTTCTGAACCAGAGTTGATTCCAGAATGTAAATATGAGATGGAACCAAATGACACAGTTTTTAAATGTTACTCATGTGAAAAGTGTTTTCCTGAAGAGGAAACTTTAAGGACCCACATAGAGAGCCACACAAAGGAAAGATAAGAGTCTATTGGGCATGACAAATATGCGTTTGATTCAACTGAAATTGAACAATCCACGGGAAAACCAAAAAAAGAGAAAATATTCAAATGTGAACAATGTGGTAAATGTTTCTCTCAGTTACATAGTTTAAATTATCACAACAGAATTCATACGGGAGAGAAACCATATCAATGTAAACTATGCCGTAAATGTTTCAACAATTCCTCTAATCTCTATGCGCATAAAAGGATCCATACTGGAGAAAAACCATTCAAATGTGGACAGTGTGGTAAATGTATCTCCAAGTCATCTAGTCTAACATCTCACAGGGTCATTCATTCAGGAGGGAAACCATACAAATGTGAACAGTGCGGGAAATGTTTCCACAGATCATATGAATTAATTGTGCACACAAAAACTCACACTGAAGAAAAAACATTCATATGTGAACAATGTGGCAAGTGTTTCTCCATCTCAACTCGGCTGAATGAGCATAAGAAGATTGATACTGGAGGAAAACCTTACAAATATGAACATTGTGGTAAATGTTTCTTCCGATCAGCTGGTTTGACTCTGCATGAAAGGACTCATACTGGAGAGAAATCATTCAAATGTGAACATTGTGGCACATGTTTTCTCCAACCAGATACTTTAAATGTGCACAAAAGGCTTCATACAGGAGAAAAACCTTTTAAATGTGAACTATGTGGCAAATGTTTCACCCAATCGAACGCTTTGACTGAACACAAATGGGTTCATAAAGGAAAGAAACCACATGAATGTGAACAGTGTGGTAAATGTTTCGTGACACGCCATAAGAGCCCATACTGGAGATACTGGAGAAGGTCCATTCATATGTGACAATGTGGCAAGTGTTTCACCGCCTCATCTCGGCTTACTGCACACAAAAGGATTCATACTGGTGAAAACCCTTTCAAATGTGAACATTGTGGTAAATGTTTCTTCCGATCAAGTGGTTTGACTGTTCATAAAAGGAGTCACACAGGAATTGTGTGAACAATCTGGCATATGCTTTTTCGGATCAAGTGCTTTGACCATGCACAATGGAATTCATACTGCAGATTTACCATTCAAATGTGAACATGGTCCAAAAGGATCATATTGGAGAGAAAAGATATATATATATATATATGTGCGTGTGTGTGTGTGTACAGTGCGGAAATGGTTTCTCCTCCTCATTTGGTCTATTTATCACAAAATAATAAATACCAGGAAACACCATCGAGGAAAACATTGAGCGTTACCAACATTTCTGGAGAGAAACTATTCATGAGTAAACGGTTGTCAAAACTTATTTGAGGTCACACTATACAAAGGGACTCATTATAGACAGATATGTTTAATATATTGTTAATGTGTCTGTGTTTCACCAAGTCATCAATGGGTCATTCCACAATAAAAGTGCCAATTGGGATGTAGTAACATCAAGAAATAAAAATATGTCAGAACTACACAAATTTTTATTATTTTGCACAAACTACCCCTCTAAATTGACATTTGACATCAGCTAAGCTTAATCTTGCAGCAATCCTTGACAAATTAATGACATCTATAAATGTACATGTGAATATGTCAACTCCATCACACCATATAGCCACATAACAATGCAATAGTAAGGCAATAAATAAGTATATTTTTGTTGTTCAAGTCATTGGTTAACTTGTTTCAATGTATTTAAAACAGTTTAGAATTGAATTATCGACTTAATATATGAATACATGATGATTTTAAGAAAGAGGAAGCTATTTTTTACCCAAAATGACTTCAGTCTTTGTCATAGAATCCCTTTATATGTACTTTGATACTTCACTATACATGTATACTTTACTAGCATCAACAAAACACTGGGCCAATTATTTTAGATTTTACAGAATGAATTTCAGACAAGAGATAT
The DNA here is from genome assembly GCA_026874595.1 of Sipunculus nudus. Lineage (NCBI taxonomy): Eukaryota > Metazoa > Annelida > Sipuncula > Golfingiida > Sipunculidae > Sipunculus > Sipunculus nudus. The sequence goes on from CM049321.1 coordinate 46,627,595, forward strand.
TGTGACGGAGTTGACATTATAATGATTCATCAAAGAATTTGTTTTATAAAGACACTACTGGCTAGAAAAATACATGAGAATATAAAAACAATTATGTTTACATCCAACCCACAACCATAATTCATTTAAGAGCATTTTTAGTTGGTTATCCAGTTTATATATATGCATAACTCTAAATTGAGAAGCTATTTTTACCAAAACCTCAATCTCTTTCTCTCATTACCATAACTGCAAACGTTATCATGGTATGCCTATATGTCCTTTGATACTTTACTGTACATGTACACTTTTCTTACATCAACAAAAATTCACACACGGCCTATTAGGTAGATTTTAAAGCATGAATTTCACACAAGAATATTGTGACGGAGTTGACATTCATTAGGATAAGTAATTCAAAGGGACTACTGGCTAGAGAAAAAACAAGGGAATATTACACCAATTTCAATAAGATACATTCCACAACCACAACAATAACTCAATGTCTGTGAAGCCATTTGGAATATAGCTCCTGCACTTGTTCGAGAATAATTGAGTCCATTTGCCAATATCTGCTGTCAAAGTGAACTGATATGGGCAGTTTGTTATTCAAAGGATATTGTCTTTATCTACAATAATGGTGTCATCATTTTTGGCCACCTGACAGACTTTGTAGGGTTGGCAGGAAGCATAAATGAAATCTAAGCCTCGGCCTTAGCAGGAAAAATTCTGCAAACTTTACCAATGTAGAAATTGGAATCATTGTAGTTTACTGCAGCAACATATGATCCTACTTTTAATGGCGCATCAGCTTTGCTTTCTAGGTTGAAAACCATGAAAGTATCCATTTCTGTGTCCACCTCCATATTTTCTAGCAGTTGCTTGCTTTGTCTGTGATTCAGTAGTATCAGCTGATCTCACACAGATATCAATAGGCAGAGAGGCTGAATTGTTGACCATGCAATGCTCTTGCCATTGTTCACAGAGGCATGGATCAAGATTTCCTTTGCAGTAACAGCTCAGATTCAGGACACAGTTCCTGTTATTGTTGTTCTCAGCTGGTGAACCTTCATTGGGCCAGGTATTGGTGACAGGTCATAGGTAATTAACTTTTCCTTCTGAGTTATGTTCTTTTCTACAATGAAGAACACATTCACACCAGAAGATTCCTGTGCCCACTGAAAGAACTGTTTATCGGTCAAATAGCAGTTCCATGGTGCACAGTTCCACCTGCGCCTCTCTTCAGAGCTGCACCCACACCATCTTAGGGCCCTTTACCATGGCCTGCCTCAAAGAAATACCAGGTACCCTGCAGACCCACTGTTGGCAAAAGGCTGGACTTGGCAGAATTTAATTTATTCCTATATTAGGTTGTTGGCCCATCACTCAGCACATGAAGATATTTAATTGTTTTCCCTAACTGTCCACTCAAACACAGGTTTCATATGGCACAGGTATCATGCCGCATTGCACCTGAAATGGAACAGGAGGAGGTTGGCCTTGCTGGTAGTTGGGACTCCTGTGTGCAATGTGACATGCTCATGTGATCATCCAAAGTGGGCCGATTGTACTTCTTTAATCCACTTGCAAACATAATTTTCAGAGAAGTCTATATGCAGGATAGCTTCTTCTGTAGTTTCTTGGACATAGCTCTTCATCTGCTTTACTGCATGGACCTGGTTCCTTATGCTGTAAACATTGGCTGTATGGTCCCAAAATTCCTATATTACTCTATCCACTAATTGTGTGATGCTTCCTTCGGAGGTTTTAGTTGTTACTTTATATCCTGCAGCATTCTCTTGTGATTACCATTTATATGAAATCACACTTTTGTTGGTGTCAACAGAGGAATATGTCATGGGAGATTTGGTGGCACATTCTGAACATTTCTTGTACACACAGTCTTTATTATCCACAGAACATACACATTCTTCAATTGTATTTTGAAGAATGTCAGACTTCAGCACTTCTATGTTGTACAACTTGTATGCCAGAAGTTGTGTATTTTCACACTCTTTGCACAGGTGTGTATCTATGTGCTCCTCTGTAGGTTTAATTATTGTGAGATTGTGACTTTGGTGCCTCTGCCTTATAAGGTGTCCAGAAGAAGGGGGCCTGTTTTAGATGTGGTGTGTCTGAATGTTCTAGGGATATTGCGGCATCTATGATGCCACAATGCCAGGTCAAGAGTGATTTGACATATAAGATAAGATATAGCTTATTGCTGTGTATATGTATAAAATCACATACAATAGTATTCGGCTTGGCTGGCTTGCTTAAACAAACACATTAAACAAGAAATGATAAAATAATATTTAAAAAATTGTGTATAAAAAGACATATGACTAAAAGTGTTTGACTAGGTTGTTGTGATATATTCAATTGCCGAACGGCTGACGCCTATGTGCTAGTTCGAGTCCGTTTAAAATTTCCTGATAGCGACCTAAAGCGAACCCCCGATTTTATTTTTTTTAACAAATAGTGCGCCAGTTGACTTTAATCGTTTGCTTTCTTCAACAATCGTGTTTGAAGTATGGAGTCACCTGGGTAATGGAACCCCAATGATCCTCTCAGCTGTACTAACTACCCTGGAAAGACGGTTCGTTTCCTCGACAGTGATACTGCTTCCCCGTACCGTGACTCACAACGTCAGGACACCCTGAATTACCGCCAGATAAAACTTAATAGAATCGGTTGACTGAACTAGAAATCTTTTGTTCGTTAGAAAGAATAATCGTTGTTGTGCCTTCTTTACGCCGTAATTAACATTTTCGCCCCTTTTCAAATCAGAAGAAATGAAAATTCCTAAAATTTCAAAATAGTCAACGATTTTAACCTCTGAGCCTTCAAATACTGGGAAAATATTTCAGTTTTCTTCCGTCTAAAATCAATTATCTTCTCTTTGGTTTTCCTTACATTTAACTCCTTGATTATTTTCAGAACACCACGAAGTTAAAGTTTTAATTCCATTCCTGTAAACACTTATGTTATTTCCCCGTATGAGCCCAGAAACTGTTGTGTCATATGCAGATTTTACAATGAGGCAATCATGAGAAGTAGAGACACAGTCATAGGTGAACAGAGAGTACAATTTTGGTGAAAGCACACAACCTTGGGGTGCTCCAGTGTTTAAGACCAGTTCGTCGGAAATAATGTTGCCAATCTTGAACACTATAGAGACCGAATCGTTAAAAAGTCTAAGATCCAGTTACACATGTTAATATTAAAACCCAGTTCATATAGTTTTCCGATTAATTTAAGCGGAAGGAAAGTGTTAAATGCTGAGCTGAAATCAATGAATAAACCCTTGCATAGGTAGATTCTCGTCGAGATGTTTTAAAATAGGGTGAAGTGTGAACGATACGGCGTCATCTGTTGAGCGGTTACTACGATTGGCGAACTGAAAAGGATCAAAAGTTTCTGAAATACAGTATTTGAGATAATTTAACACCAGTCGCTTAAAACTCTCGGCGATTACAGAAGTTAATGCAACAGGACGATAGTCATTCAAACATGACGCATGATAATATTTCGGGACAGGAATATTCACTTATCGTTTTAAAAGAATCTGGCACTGTACACGATCCCCACACCAATTTAAAAGGAGAGGGAAAATACCAGATAATTCATCGGCAAAAGGTGGATCCTGAAGATATGCATGTCTAAACATCTCAAATTTTCGTGTCTCACACATGATTGGTGACGCCTTCTTCAATTACTTTTGCATTGCATTCACCTGTGATAATACCTTAAGAGTGGTTTGACGTACCTGCTTGTAATGTTGTACCTTGCATACTTTTTCTATTGCTTTCTTGTATAAAATAATGTTGGCGTCACCTAAAATAATTTCCCCACTGTGTCCATCTGTGCGTCATAATGTTAACAGCATGTCCCTGGAGTGTTTCAATGTATTTGGCTGAAAATTATGGGTCTATAGATGTTTGACACCTCCATCTCTACTTGTGGCGCCACATGTTCGAGTTGCATTCTTCAGTGCGTTTGCCATCTGTGGATCTCCGTGATAATATCCCATATCTGAAGAGTGGTTTAAATTTAGCTGAATTTGTGCATATAAATTTGGATACATCTAATTGGCATACAAGACTGGTAGCGCCATCTACTATCGTTTTCCACCCGTACGTTTGCTTTGGGTGAAAATCATTAACATCTCAGAGTGGTTCAATGTATTGTTCTGAAATTTGGAATTTCCATCCCTCTTGTTTTCTCATATACCACACATGTGGCTCCACTTTTCATAGATCAAATTTATGCCCTAGTATGACCATTTGCCTAACATTGTTTCTCCTTTCTCATGTGTGGTTTGATGTATCTGCCCGAATAATTGCATTTTCACATATCATGGATTTGTTTATTTTTTGTACACGACTGGTGATGCCAACTACAACCATGAATATCTGGCGTTCATCTGTAGATCTGTTTTGGTGAAAATCTCGCTTACCTCCCGAGTTGTTCAATGCAACGGCCTGAAATGTTTGGTGTACATCCATCTTGGGGAGATTTCTCAAACACAAGATGGCGCCACCTATATTCACCTATTTGTAGACTTCATTGAAACATTTATCTCAGGAGTGGTTTGATGTGTCCGTCTGAAATTATGCAAAGCAACCCTTGGGTAGCTTTCTCATACGCAAGACATGTAGTGCCACCTTCAATCATATAAAAATTTTCTCCGCAAGTTTCCAGGCAATTTTTTTAATATTTCACAGGAATAATATTTGAAAAAAAATCTCTCTCAAATTTTGGTTCCATTTTGATAATTTTTGGCTGAGTGACAGAAAGCTGAACTTAAGCATTTGGTCAAATGAAAATGCTAAAATTACAATCTGCTTCACTGCACAAAATGATTCTTAGGCGATATTTATTCCAGTTTACTTGAATGATTTTGCTGAATTATTGAACCTTCAATAACGAATAAATGCTAGTAGATTTATTTTAGTAACAAATTGAGCCTTGTTGGAATATATGCGGAGCTGTTCAGGCGATATAAATAACTGGTGTCCAGATCCAGCTTATGTGTAAGATAAATACATGAATAAAATATATCTGCCATATATTTGCCATATAAGCTTAAAATTAAGCATGTCCTAACATCTGGGATAATTTTGTCGCATACATAAATGATTGGTGGTGTCATCGACAATTGGTTTTTGCACCTTTGCAACAAGGCTCAAGATTGGTCTGCCTTATGTGACTGAAGTTTTACATGTCCATACATCTTCGACGGCTTCCTTATAAAGGAGACTATTGGCAGGGCCAGTTGTGAGGCTGTCTGACGATATCCTGTATACATTCTGACAGATTTTTAAAAGAACATAAAAAAGAATTGTATAAACATTTCAAAAACATTTCCTAGTTAAAAATCTATGAACAAAATGATTTTACAAAAAGGTTTTAAAAGTAAACGAATTTTCAAATGGACGCAAATTTGAAAAATAAAGATATAACTTAAAACAGTATCTTTAACTTTAAAAACCTCGTTCAAAATAATGAATGTATGAAAAGATATTTCAATTACATTCATAGAACGGTACGAGAAACTGTTTTGATATCGTTTTTTTTAATATCGTTTAAATATAACATTTGATATGAAATTGAAAGAAAATGTCTGACAAATCATAAGAGAATTACATATTTCAATAAAATTCCATTTAATTTTTTAAAAATTTTTTAAAAGCATTTTTTGAAATCACACATGAAAGCATATTTTCAGATGCGTTTGGAAATTATTTTAAAACATATATTATGCCACAGAACCAACTCCGACTCCGTAGAAACGTTTATCCTTCTAGGACTCTCTGTCAGTCTACTAGGACAAACTCCGATCGTAATGGTCTATATATATATATATATATATATATATATATATGTATATATATATATATATATATATATATATATATGATATATATATATATATATATATATATATATATATATATATATATATATATACTATTCTAATGAATCGATAGATTACATGATAACCTTTTGTGCTAATTGGGGATTTCCTAAGGATAAACCAGTGAAATTCATAATAAACGATTTTATAAGTATCATACAGAGAAACAAAACATATGCCAAAGGTATGTAAAAAGTGTTAAATATCATATTTTTTTAAGTAAATGCTTCCAGGATTGTTTAGAACCCAGGCATCCGACATACGACATCTTTGTTTTAGTCTGTACAGAAATCGGTTATTCTATTATCGCTCAGATTTTCTCATCAGCTGATAAGTTGGGGGTTGACAGTGTGTGTGTGCCTGAGTACACGTTTGGTCAGTCATCATCTCTGTATATCGTCACCATGTTTAGAAAGGTATGGCCATACGATATTTGTTCATTACCAATAAGATCTGAACAGCACACACACTTTTTGACCTTTTATTGTTTTTTTTTTTTAGTCGCAATCCGAACACATGACAAAAGAAGGGTGTCGCAAACAATGTTGTTTCTTTGCCATTTTTCAATAACGAATCGAATAATCGTATTCCCCATGTTAATTTTGCTTAAATCTGTAGTTGATTATATTACTGTTGGGGGGGGGGGGGGGAGAGGTATAAGGGTCGGAATAGACCCAGTTGTGGCTTTGTTGAAAGCACAGAGCCACAGGTCCCAGCCTTCATTTATCTAGTGGACGGGAGCAGGCTACACCTGATGTTTGGTGCCTATCCCAGTGAGCTTGTGCGATTGTTTCAAGCAGCAGTGTATATGCTTGTGTTACATCATCACTGGTGCATGGTGTGAGTGTCCTGTAACTGGACCACTGGATACACACAACCACTGGCTACAGGCAGCGTTGTTACCAAGGTTACACACTGGATTGTTTCAGCTGGCCAGGCACATGCATCACAATTCAGTTAGGTGGGCCAGTAAGTTGGCAGTCGGATGATGTAACACGTGCAGTGCACACGGCTAGCCTGAAACAATCACCAGCCAATCACCCATGGCTTAACCACAGACTAAATGTCCTCAAAGTGGGTACATCGTCATTACCTCATGAGCTCCTGTCCGCTAGTTAAATGAAGGCAGGGACCTGTGGCTCTGTGTTTACAATAGAGCCACAACTGGGTCTAGGGTCGGAAGTGCTACTGGCCTATCCAGGATAGTAGCAGTGACAACATGACTCAGTGAGCAATAAGCCCTAGCTCCCGTACTCTCTTACTACACTGCGCTGTGCGAGAGCCCTAGAAGATGATATGAGAAAACTGGAGACATCCACATGACAAGTTAATTCTTATATTTAGTCTGAAAATCTCTTATTCGTTATGAAATAAGATATTGTTATCAAATGCGTATATAAAATACTACTTAGACAGTGTTTGTCCACTTTAAATGTTGATTAGAAGAATATATTGTCCTTATGAACAGTGATATGCAGGGAACAATGTCTTCTCTGAGTTTTCCCCCCGCCACGGCTAGCCGGCAGCCGTCTGGGTAATCAGTTGTACCGGGCCATGGTTCAGCAAGCAAAGGTCATGCAGTTCATTGTATCAGATTCTGAGACAGTTTTAAGTGCCAGAGTTGCAAAGTTTTAAAAGTGAGTCTTTGTTTACATACAAAATCATATTTTGCTGAACTTCTTTGTCATTCGAATTAAGTACTTTATCATCCTTAGATTACTTGAGTTTCATTTTCATAAACGCAAGATTTGATTTTACACAATTTTTTTCCCAACAAGAGTATCAAGTTCTGCAGTTTTTTTCTGAAGCTTTTTATGCGGCGGTATCCAGGATCGGGGATATCGCCACATATAATGCAGTTATAAGCAGGGATAATTGGGCTTGTAGGCCTACTTGAGTTGTGATACAAGTAATATTGAGGAATGTATCGCAGTTGTCTTGCATCAGATTGCATTCATATTGTAGTAAACTGCCTATAATCTCAATATTACGGTATTGAGATATTCTAAGAATGATGATTTAACACAATAGTATGTACATGTGAGCTCACAACTGAAACTGAAACACTGTCTCCATGGACAAGGGTCATTTCCTGTATCACCTGCATGCTGCCTGCATCCTGTAACCCGTACGAGCCATGCTTATGTTCATGCTGTCTTAAATTCAACAAACATGCCAAGGGGTTTACCAATGTGCTGGGTTAAAATGGAATTTTCTCGCTCATGTTTGGTATTATTAGAAAGTTCACAAAAACACTAATGATTGGTTTGGTGTTTGTTGATTGACAGTGTACCTGTATTCCATGAGGCTTTGTCAAAATATTTGCATCTTCATAAGGCCTTATAATGGGTTCCTCAGGCCTTTAACAGCTATCCCCTGTTTGCTGAAGGGATCACAGGAGAGTATCTATATTAACACAATTGATTAGCTCAGATTAGTTAGTCTTAGCCACCATTCTAGTTATTTCCAACTTGTGCATTAATTCTATCATATAAAATACTTTCTTTACTCTATGGACATAATATCTATTTTATTTTTATATTATATTCCACCATTTATAATCATAAAATTAACATTTATATTTCCAAATCCTCAGAATTCTTTAGAATTCCAATATAAATTTGACTGAATAAATTTGGAAGTAAATTACTTATTGACTAGAGAATTCTTCTGTGTTTGAAAATCAGCAGCCTCTGAAGAAAACACATTAACAACTGGGCAGTGATAGTTGGGGGGAATCCGGCTTGCAATCCAGTTACTATTTGGTACATCTCACACAACACCAAGTGAACATTTGACTTATTCCCCCAGTTCAAGTTTGGACTACCTCCCCAGTTTAAGATGCCAGTTTTATGCATGGTTTAGTTCTAGAAAAGAGGGATCAGCTACAAATGTGGATTTGCATACAGCAGACACCTCATGTATTACTGTCCAGCTAAATGAAAAAGAAACAACAAATGCCATTAATGGAACCATTTCACCAGCTGCTGTTCAACTGAACAGCATAGTGCAAGAGAAAAAGGTGTTACAAAATGTGGACCTGGATACATTCATCCTGAAGGAAGTTCTGCTGCTGCCAGTCAACTATACTTCTTTTAACTTTGTCAAACTGTATTTAAAAACTTCAGTCAATGATGAAAATGATGCTTTGGGCATCAAACTGAGGAAAAAGGATGGGCAAATTCATCGGTTTCAGAAAATACTTTATCAGTGGAAGATGATCAGGTCGAAATCTGGCCACTTGTATTAGCAAATAAACAGTTGGTTCAGGAAACAGTGAAACTAAATGATAGATTGGTTGTATTTGAAAAAGAATCACACAGAATACAACACTAAAACAATACATTAGAAAGAAAAGCTGAACTTCAAGATGGGTTGATAAATGAACTAACCAAAAATTGAATTCCCATTTAAGAACCATTTGACAGATCAGGAACTAGCACCTCAGGTCAGTAATATTTCAGTTTAGGGAGGAAGAGGTCACTACCATCATATTTGAAATATATACCATATGAAGTATGTGACAAAGACAAATAAATGAGCGGAAAATCCTGGGCCAATCCGGGAGTCGAACCCAGGTCAGTGGCATACAAGTCCGGCGTACCAACCGCTTTGCTAGCAAAGCAAGCCTCACTAGTGAGACAGTTCACCCGCTTTTATGTCACCCCGTAACACACACCCTCTTAAGAGCATTCTTCTATCAGAACAAGACTAATTACCCCAGGAGTCACACTTCAGTGATCTTCAGTGACCTGGGCCACAAAGCTTACCGTCATCAAGGACGAGCCCCATTTTGTTACAAAGACAAATTGCTCAAGGAAAAGTCCTGGGCGGATCCAGGAGTCGAATCCAGGTCGGTGGCAAACAAGTCGGGCGAACCAACCGCTTCGCTAGAAAAGCAAGCTTCTACTGAAAGCTCTGTATAAATTTCTCTTGCCTTGCCAGTCAATACACTTTGTAACAGCATCAGGCATGGGGTCTATTACAGTTGTTCTATTACTATTACTATTACTATTACTTTCAATTTCTGATAATACTATTACTATTACCACATTTTATCTTCTATTACTATTACTATTACTATTACTGGGGTATCTATTACTATTACTATTACTATTACTTCAACTGATGGGAGGGTTCTAGACCTCGCACATCCATGAGTGCTATAAACTAGCACTACAATCACATGTTTAAATAATATTACATGCACCTACATCATCCAGTTACCTACACAAGTTTCTTATACTGTGTCTGTTATTCACAAGAAGCCTTAAGATACTGGAGACCTTAATTATTTCAGCTTCTTTAATTCTGTTTTTTTATATCTTGAAACCTCAAGGATCATTATTTGGGCTTTCAAGTCAAAATTATAAGATAATTGTATGAACTCTTAAATACATGTAATTTAAGAGCACCCATTGTGACAGATATTTTTTATCCCATCTGGACAGGTCTCAGTCCAACGGGTCCCAGTTGGACGGGTCCCCGACAGACGCTCTTTCAATAACAAATGGGTTTAAAAAATAACGAAGCCTTCAAACCCTGGCTTTTTTTGGGTGTAATAAAGTCACGTAAATATGACATAGCTTCTCAATGGATTTCTTCAAAATGGGATCTGTCTATCTGGGACCCGTCTAAATGGGCCCGTCCAACTGGCACCTGTCCAACTGAAGTGTAACCCTTTACAATAATGGTAGCATGCATGGCTTTTATTCTTCAGGCATGCCCTTCTTCATTGCAGCAAAATCAGCATAGGATAATTTAGGAATATAAAGAGTGATTTAAACTTACATCAATTTTACAAAACAAATACCGTATTTAAATCACTTTCAAAATAAATTTGGCATTAAACAATCTTGTACTTTAAATTTTGGACATAACATGATCTAATTATTTGATATCAAAATTTCATATATTAAATAATTAAATATTAACAGTTACTTATATTCTCATATTATATAATCAAATAAATTAAAATCATGAAAAAAATGGTTCATTTAATCTTCAAAATATTAATTAACATAATTTTAGATTCTGAATAAAGCTCTGTAAAATTGGTACTATGAAATAACAGTCAAGTATTAAAAGAATAGTTTTAAAAGAATATGTATATAAATTAACTAGATAATACATGTGCCTGCAGTATGACTTTATCCAAGTGACTGTAGTACTTGTATGAGTTTATAGCAATATTGGCTTCAATACATCATGCTAAGTGAAAACACCTTAAGCTTATCATGAACATTTTGGGTCTGCACTGTATCTGGTTCCATATTATATTTTATTTTAATGTGTGGTATTGCAATCTGTATGATTAAAATGCAAACTGGCTTGTGAAATCAAATCTAGGTACATTTCAAAATATGCCTATGGATTGATGGATGTGAGATAAGATGTACATGTCACAATAATAATACACTATTTATCTGTCTCTTAACATCAGCCATGCCTCTGTTTATCCATGGTTTATTAATTAAAGGTCCGATTGTGCCAGGTAACTTGTTTGGCTGTGACCTACTCTGTCCAGTACTCTTATGTAATTAGCATCAGTGGTCACCAGCAATGTGGCAGCTGGCCCATGCTTGCCTCAACAATAGGCACATCCTGGGCAATTACTGGACAAGAACTGAGTCTGTTCAGCATTATTTGCTGATATGCTTCATAATCAAGAGGCTCACAGGAAGTAATAGAAAGTAATATGTTTTACTCTGTTACTTTGCCTTCTATTTCTATTACTATTACTATTACAGCTCAAATTTTTGAGTCTATTACTATTACTATTACTATTACATGGAAAAAGCTGTAATAGTCTATTACTATTACTATTACTTATTACTATTACCCCATGTCTGAACAGCATAGTCCAATTTTCCTTAAGCCATTTTAAATTTCAGCTACCTTCTCAAAGTGTAAGGAATATTTATCAACCTCTTTTTCTTGAAAAGGTGGGACAAGTCTAATGTGTTTAATAACATCAAAACTGTGAGTTGGGGCAGCACTTAGACTATGTTCTAGTTTAAGTCTTTCTAACTCCAGTAGTTTTAACTCAATTTCTTTTTCTTATCTAGTCTGTCGCTTTCTATTTCTTTTTCTAGTCTTTCTCTTTCTAACCGTTCTTCCCTCTTTTAATGCTAGCTCATGTTGCATTTCCAACTTTTTTAATTCTAGTTGCAAAGCAAGGCTGTCATTTTTTGATGTTTCAACTTCAGTCTCTTCAATTAAACCTTTGCTAATAAGATCTTGCATGATTTTAGTAACAATATCAAGCTCTCTCAAAGCTTTTTTCACACTTAGCCCCAAGTATTGTCCCAAACGCAACAGCTGGTCTTTTGACAACTGTTCAAGTTGATCAGGGTCTGGATCGTCAACAAATGTCTCAGGTTTGAAATCTTCAGCAGTTACAGACCATCAGTCCCTATGATCATGTTAAGTATTGTGAAAATCCACCCAGTGGTTTCTAAATGTATTTTTCTATAATCAGCTCTAAAACGTAGAAAAATAGGTAAAGGTCACCCATCTTCGAACTTGACCGAGATTTAGTCAATATACATCTTCACCGAAAAAATAAAATTCCTACGGTGAATCCTTTTAGAGATATCCAGCTCACAAGCCCAAAGTTGAAAAATCCAAGAAAAATTCATTAAAAATCAAAATTGTAGTTGGTGCCACTAAACTTGTGTAGCAGCTACAGACTATCAGTCCCAATAATCATAGTAAGTTTTGTGAAAATCCAACCAATGGTTCCTGAGTAATAAGCATCTAAGTGTTTTCTATAATCAGCTCTAAAATGTAGAAAAATAGGTCAAGGTCCCCCATCTTCGAACTTGAGCGAGATTTTGTCCATATACATATTTACTGAGGAAATAAATTTCTGACGGTGAATCCTTTTCAAGATATCCCGCTCACAAGGTAAAAGTTAATGGACGCCGGACGGACGGACAGCTTGGATGACGACAATAGCCCATCAGCCTAAGGGCTGAGGGTTAAAAAACCACTGAGATAAATCCTGTAAACAATGTACTGTAAACAATATGTAATCTTGTAAACAATGTATGATAAAACTTGTCCAGGTCAAGGCCTTATAAATTTGAATACTATTAAGCATCAGGACGAAAGTCCCCAATTTTATGTTACGGAACCTAATATAAACAGATCACATATGTGTGATGAACAAAAATTCTGTAACAGAGAAAAAAAAATCAGATTCTGTAACACTAGGCAGCGGGAAATGTCTAGGGGAATGAATAAAGAAGTCAGTGGTTTTTTGTTAACAAATAACTATAATTTATTCCTCAAACAACCCTGACAATACAATACACTAAATCAATACAATTATACAGTATAACAGCACCATAGCAAAAAGTCAATACAATCACACAGAAAGATAATGGTACAATACCTGGATACCAATACCGTCACCAAAATATGTCCTTACAAAGTAAACTCTGGAGAATAACAGTCCTGTGGAAAGTTCTTTCAACAACCCAGAAAGTAAACTGAAGTCCAAATGCATAAAAACCAGGAGAAAGTCTTTTAAAATGTATAATTGCCGCATTCGTTGGAAAAGGTCTTAGAAACTGACACACGCTTCTGCGTCCGCTGGTATCTGCTCTGCTGTCTGCCCCCTCTTAAGAGCCTTCTGCTATCAGAACAAGACTAATAATCCCAGGAGTCACACGTCGGTGATCTTATTCCCTGGGCCACAAAGCTTACCGTCATCCAGATAACCATTTATTTTTATAAATTTGAATACTATTAAGCATCCCGGACGAGCCCCCATTTTGTCCCGGACGAGCCCCCATTTTGTGACGAAGACAGCAAAAAAAATCCTGGGCCGATCCGGTAGTCGAACCCAGGTCAATGGCGCACAAGTCTGGCGTTCCAACTGCTTCGCTAGTAAAGCAAGCTTCACTAGCGAGACAGTTCGGTAGGCTTTTATGTCACCCCGTAACAAGTATTAATCATGTCTTTTTTGTGTATAGTATAGTCTAAATGTTATTATTACCATACAAATGTATAGGAAATGTATATACTTAGTTTGGAATGCCCAAATTTTTTCTTGTCATATAATTTAGAAAAGAAAATGAATAGGTGTACATGGTAATTGATAGCAGAAGTAATGAAGTATAAAAAACAACTAGAAAATGGGTAGTTGACAAGCAACAATGTGTATCTGCTGAAAACAGTTGTAATGGTGAAGTGAGGGATGGATTAAGTGGTATGTCACACCACTCCTGAATGAAGTCCACCAAAACTGTGAGAAAAGGGCATTAATTTATTCAAGGAGAAGAGGAAGGCAGGTGGCGCCACATGTCTGGTTTACACAAAAAACTCCAAGATGAATGGACATGCCAAATTTTAAAACCAAAATATTGAACCACTCCTGAGATGTGAGCCATTTTGACCCAAATGAAACGTACAGATGGACGTCAAGCAAAAACAACTGCATGTGGCACCAAAAGTCTTGAATATGAGATTGTGGTATCCAAGATCTATGGACATGCACAATTTCAGGCCAATATGGCAAACCACTCCTAAGAATAGGGTATTAATTTATTAAAAAAAGGGAAGGTAGGTGGTGCCACCTGTCTAGTTTACGAGAAAATTTTCCAAGATGGATGGACATGCCAAATTTCAGACCAATACCTTGAAACTCTCCTGAGATATGAGCAATATTTACCTAAAGCAAACATACAGATGGACGCCATGGGAAACAATTGCGGATTGACATTGTGTTGAGTGGAAAGGTCAGAGGTCAGCTCAAAATGAAGGTGTAGCAGTTCACATGTGACCCAATCATAATTCAGAGTTTTGTAAAATTCTGACCGGTGGTTATGGAGGAGTTGTCCAGAAACTTATGTGGCTCCAAACAGAGTATCAGCAAAACTCTGTTTTTGGTGGATACAATCATAAAATATTATATACCAGCATTGATTATTTTAAATGTAAATAATATTATATAACAGCATGTGGGAACTAACACACGAAGCCTTCAGTATCCCTATCCCCAAAACTTTGTTTTGGTATATACAAATAGTTGCAAGTAGTTTTGTGTATGATAAATAGCTATGTAAGATCTTTACTCCTGCAAAATTTCAGGCTGATATGTCAAACCAGTCCTGAGAAATTAGCATGAATATATGCAGCGTAAACATGATTGTAGGTGGTGCCACCTGTCATTGAACCAAAGGTCAGCGGTCAACCCAAAGTGAGGGTGCAGCAGTTCACATGTGACCCGATCATAATTCGGAGTTATGTAAAATTTCATACAGTGGTTACAGAGAAGTTCTCCAGAAATCTATGTGGAGGCGGTGGCGGCTTGCTGCAAACAAAGTATCTGCAAAACAGAGTATTGCAGATACAATCATAAAACTTCATATACCAGCATTGATAATTTTAAATGTGAATAATATTATATAACAGCATATGCGAACTATTATAATGTAAATGATAATATGAAAAATTAATTTAAAATTGTTTTAGGGATATTTGTAGTGGACTTGGTCATTGGTTCCAAATGACCCAGACTCGAATAAGGTAGGTCTGGACACAAACCTCGGACTTGCACTCAGACTTGTTTGGTATGGACTTGACTACATCACTGTTCATGGCTAGCCCTGATGGGATGTCCTCAGATAAATGAGATGATAAGGAAGTTGCCCCCGATACTTTTGTTATTCATGTAAAACCTTACCATTTCATGCTTAATGATGGTATTGTCTGGCTGAACTAACTAACTTTTCATATTTGTTTCAGGTTTGCATGTAAAATGGATTCAAACACATTTATTCCCCAAGACCCAGTGATGATGATTAAAGAAGAAAACGACCAAGAATATGCGAGCATCATGCCTTCACCAAGGCAAACTGAAGAATCCAAAATTATATTTGATTCTGAAGACTTCTTTAAAAATAAAGAGGAAAACATTGATGATAACAAATCAATGACTTTTGGCATATCTAACTGTAACGCTACAGTTAAAATAGATTTTACAGAGAAAATTAAAATACATGTGGATGATGTGGTTTTTAAATCTAATACTACTGATGGAGGAGCAGCTTTGTGTCCAGTTTTATCAGAGTTTTCATGTAAGATAGAACCAAATGACTCGGTGTTTAAATGTTACTTATGTGAAAAGAATTTCTCTGAAGAAAAAACATTAAGGTCCCACATAGGGAGCCACGCACAGGTCAGTGTAGGGTCTTTTGGAACTGACAGGCATTTTTCTGATTCAAATGAAATAGAACAATCCACAGGAAAACCAAATGAAAAAATATTCAAATGTGAACAATGTGGCAAATGTTTCTCTCGATTATATAGTTTAAATTTGCACAATAGAATTCATACTGGAGGGAAACCATTCAAATGTGAGCAATGTGGGAAGTGTTTCAAACAGTCAACTGAGCTGACTAGGCACAACCGTATTCATACTGGGGAGAAACCATATAAATGTGAATTATGTGGTAAATGTTTCATCAGCTCTTCTCATCTCATTGGTCACAACAGGATTCATACTGGCGAAAAACCATTCAAATGTGAACAGTGCAATAAATGTTTCCTCAGATCATATGATTTAATTCGGCACACCAGAACTCATACTGGAGAGAAACCATTCACATGTGAGCAATGTGGCAGATGTTTCTCCAGATCATCTCAGCTCTCTGTACACAAGAGGATTCATACTGGAGAAAAACCATTCGAATGTGAATATTGTGGCAAGTGTTTCTTCAGATCAAGTGGTTTGACTGAGCACAAAAGGATACATACTGGAGAGAAACCATTCAGATGTGAACATTGTGGCAAATGTTTCGTCCATTCGACTGCTCTGACTGTGCACAAAAGAATTCATACTGGAGAGAAACCATTCAAATGTGAACATTGTGGCAAATGTTTCGTCCATTCAAATGCTCTGACTGTGCACAAAAGAATTCATACTGGAGAGAGACCATTCCAATGTGAGCAATGTGGGAAGTGTTTCAAAGAGTCATCTCAGCTGACTAGGCACAACCGTCTTCATACTGGGGAGAAACCATATAAATGTGATTTATGTGGTAAATGTTTCATCAGCTCTTCCCATCTCAAAGTTCACAACAGGATTCATACTGGCGAAAAACCATACGAATGCGAACAATGCAGCAAATGTTTTACCACATCGTCAGGTCTAAGTTCGCATAATAGATCTCATACTGGAGAGAAAAATTCTAAATGTCAGTAAAGTTCTTAATGTTTCTTTCTCGTGTCTAATATTATTTTGCACAATAGAACTCATACTAGAGAAAAAAAGTTGTTAGAACAATGTGGTAAATATTTCTCAAAGTAATCTTATTTAATTTTTCACCCAAAAGAACTCATCTTGGAAAGAAACCAACCGTTCATATGTGAACAGTGCGATAAATGTTTCCTCAGATCATATGATTAAATCGGCACACAAGAATTTATACTGGGGAGAAACCATTCACAGGTGAACAATGTGGCAGGTGTTTCTCCACATCGTCTCAGCTCTCTGTACACAAGAGGATTCATACTGGAGAAAAACCATTCGAATGTGAATATTGTGGCAAGTGTTTCTTCAGATCAAGTGGTTTGACTGAGCACAAAAGGATTCTTACTGGAGAGAAACCATTCAAATGTGAACAGTGCAATAAATGTTTCCTCAGATCATAGGATTTAATTTGGCACACCAGAACTCATACTGGAGAGAAACCATTCACATGTGAGCAATGTGGCAGATGTTTCTCCAGATCATCTCAGCTTTCTCTACACAAGAGGATTCATACTGGAGGGAAACCATTCAGATGTGAACATTGTGGCAAATGGTTCGTCCATTCAACTGCTCTGACTGTGCACAAAAGAAATCATACTGGAGAGAAACCATTCAAATGTGAACATTGTGGCAAATGTTTCGTCCATACAGCTGCTCTGACTGTGCACAAAAGAATTCATACTGGAGAGAGACCATTCCAATGTGAGCAATGTGGGAAGTGTTTCAAAGAGTCATCTCAGCTGACTAGGCACAACCGTCTTCATACTGGGGGGAAACCATATAAATGTGATTTATGTGGTAAATGTTTCATCAGCTCTTCCCATCTCAAAGTTCACAACAGGATTCATACTGGCGAAAAACCATACGAATGCGAACAGTGCAGCAAATGTTTTACCACATCGTCAGGTATAAGTTCGCACAATAGATCTCATACTGGAGAGAAAAATTCTAAATGTCAGTAAAGTTCTTAATGTTTCTTCCTCGTGTCTAATCTTATTTTGCACAATAGAACTCATACTAGAGAAAAAAAAGTTTAGTTGAAACAATGTGGTAAATATTTCTCAAAGTAATCTAATTTAATTTTTCACCCAAAAGAACTCATCTTGGAAAGAAACCAACCGTTCATATGTGAACAGTGCGATAAATGTTTCCTCAGATCATATGATTAAATCGGCACACAAGAACTTATACTGGGGAAAACCATTCACAGGTGAACAATGTGGCAGGTGTTTCTCCACATCGTCTCAGCTCTCTGTACACAAGAGGATTCATACTGGAGAAAAACCATTCGAATGTGAATATTGTGGCAGGTGTTTCTTCAGATCAAGTGGTTTGACTGAGCACAAAAGGATTCGTACTGGAGAGAAACCATTCAAATGTGAACAGTGCAATAAATGTTTCCTCAGATCATATGATTTAATTTTGCACACCAGAACTCATACTGGAGAGAAACCATTCACATGTGAGCAATGTGGCAGATGTTTCTCCAGATCATCTCAGCTCTCTCTACACAAGAGGATTCTTACTGGAGAGAAACCATTCAGATGTGAACATTGTGGCAAATGGTTCGTCCATTCAACTGCTCTGACTCTGCGAGGGCTACACATACTTGTGTGTCTGTTAATGTAAGCTCCCTGTTTATTTTGCAGACCGTGCCACCCTTTATGGTTTTCCTTTAACTAAATGCACTATTCCTTTATATTTATTCCTTTCTCTATTTGTAGTACATGTGTGGTTTATATCGACAACTTATAATACCTACATTAACTAAACCAAATTAACCGTAGTTTCAGTTTGAACATTTTTATATGTGCAAGACTGCTCCAAAACATGCATGCTTGTTTACGTTATTACCTATTATCTTCATAGCTATATTGTTTACGCAAGGGCCAGAACTATCCCACAACAGCTGTAAAATATATATCATCCTATAAAATTCTACCATCATTAGTCTAAATATTCTATAATATGAAACTCTGTTAAATATAATCCCTTTTTCTAAGATATATATGTAAACCATAAATTCTCTAAAAAAGTAAACTCTGCATATTCTGTTCAAAGTTCAACCGAATGATATCATCAGTATCAAACTAGGCTTCATAAAATGGACTATGCGCCATGCAATTTCATAACATAGTCCTTCACAAAGTTCATTCTAAAAAGTTCACGAATGTTACTCACAATTAAATGGGCACAACTTGACAACTGGTGTCAACACATTTTGACCCACTTGCACTTTTACAACACGAATGTATCCTTCTTTGCCATGGAACACTTGAACTACTCGCCCTAAAGGCCTCCTCCCTCATGCTGAACCAGAATCAACAACAATCACAATATCTCCGACATGTAGGTGTTTTATTTCTCTCGCTCATTTTTTACGATAGCGCAACATTGGTAGCCACCCTCGCATCCACCTGTACTAAAAATGTTTGACAAGTTCTTACACCTATCGCCATCTTTTACGAGGACTGAATTTTGTTTCATTGAGCACTTCATGTGCAAACTGTCCTCCTTTTTGACCATGAAGAAAATGATTTGGCGTTAGTGGCGGTTCATCCTGCGGATCAGAGGTTGGTATGTGCGTGGTCTAGAGTCCAATAATGCTTCTGCTCCTGTAACCGCAGTCATCAGTTCTTCTTCCATGATGTCTGCTTAATTTAGAATGGCATTTATAGCCCGCTTTGCTGCTTTGATCAAGGTTTCATGGACGCCACCAAAATGTGGTCTCGATGGTTGTTTGAAATTCCATTTAATACCTTATGTGTACTTGTTCAGGCGATTTGATCCTGGTCTAGCTGATATATCAATGCACTCAATTCCCAACTTGCGCTTCTAAAATTTGTACCATTGTCTGAGATAACTTCCCTGGGGACACCTCGTCGATTAATCATCCGCTGAAAGTCATTCAAAAACGAATCTGTATCCAATCCATACGCTACCTGCAAGTGTACGGCACGCGACGGCATGCATTTAAACAGACACAAATATCTCTTTGCTTGAACCCGTCCTTTTCATTTTTTTTAAGAATTGACCTCCACATTCCACTGATGATTTGGGGAAAGCCCCCATTGGTGACATGACCCTCGAATTTGGAAGTGGAGCCATGAGCCCAGTAGCAGATTTTCCTTTTTCCCGACGACACTGGTTGCATTGCCTCTCTTATTCTTATATCACTTCTTTACCGAATATTACGCGCCGACATTTCTGATAATATCTGGTTCACACCATCAAACATGTTGCCCATCATCATGATACTGTTTAGCTGTCAGCTTTGTGACACTATGCTTCCTCGGCAAAATAATTGGATATCGAGTATCATGTAACAAGTTTTCTGCATATACAAATCGACTATCGCTTCGCATGTCATCTACCTCATCGAGCCTGGGTCTTAGACCAATGATCTTGCTTGAACTAGGTAACTCCTTCCCTTTTTGGAGAGCTGCATTCAAACAGGAAATGCTTCTCTCTGAACTGCACGAATCAAAACCTACATTGCACTGAGCTCCTCCGAGGTGATTTCTCCTTTCACACGACCATCATGACTCTTTTTGACAACACACGATAAAACGTCTCATCCAAGCGTGAACAATTGTCAGCCTTTTCCACCTGGAGTAATTATCTGCATCAAGTCTGGCCTCAGTTTGACATCGAAACGGTTCAATGTTCACTTCATTGGCTATGACAAGATACCCCTTGTCGATCAGCTTCATTTTGTTCTTTACAGTCTGTCCTTCATCGACCGTATTCTTTGGCCATCCTGATGGCTCTTTTCTCAGAAACTCAGGTCCACCCTACCATAGTTCATTGTGCACATTGATTCTCTTGAAGGAAGGTCTGCTGGATTCTCCGTTGTTAGAACATATCTCCACTGCTGTGGGTCTGTATGCCTCTGAATTTCTCCGACGCGATTTGCCACAATTGGTTTGAACCTCTAACTACGCCCCCTAAACCATCATAACACGTTTTGACTTTCTGACCAGTAACTCATATCTCTCAAATCTAGCTGTAGCACAACGAAAAGAGTGAGTTGCAACCCAAGCACGGCAGCAACCGTCTCTAGGTGTGTTCCATAGTTCCATACGCGTATTGAGATGCATCTACAAATGTATGGATCTGTATACTCTCTGGCACCTCCTCTTGCTCTAAACATAACTTGGAACACAAATCTGTTCCATATCAACAAATTCTTCAAACCAATTATGGCCTTTCTTGTTAGTGTTCTGTGAGATGTTCATCCCACTGCACACCTGCGGCCCACACTTCTTGCATCAGGATCTTTCCATGTATTATGAAAGGAGATATAAATCCCACTGGATAAAATATAGTTGCTATTGTTCTCAGGGAACAACGTTTCGATATTTTGAAGTTTCTGTCGACAGGTTTTAGATTGAAGACAAATTTGTCCTCTTCAGCGTTCCACCGAACTCCCAACGTTCCATCTTTTTACTGATGGTAATGGTCCTTCCTCGAAGTTGATTTGAGCCATTCTTTCCTTGACAGGAATCTCAGATAACACTGTTGGTGAGTTGGTATTTATTCCTAACATGCATTCCTGCTTTCTTCGAGAGATCTGCTAGCCCTCTATTGAGCTCCAGTCCGGCTGTATCATCTGCTACAGAATCCATGCTATTGTCCATGTATGTGGAGTTTAGGATTGTTTCAGCTGCAGCAGGGTATTCGTGGATGTTACTTCTGGCATGCTCCTGTGCAATGTACTGTGCCAGAAAAGGCGAGGAATTGATTCTAAACACTAAGCGCTGGAACTCAAATATATCTGGTGACCTTGATTGTTCCAAGTCTCGGCCAAAAAACTATGGTATGGTCTCTCTTGTTTTTTTTCATTGATATCTGGGGATACATTTCTGCTATGTCGCAAACAATCGCAAGCGGCCCTCTCCGAAATCGTGAAAGC
Organism: Sipunculus nudus; assembly: GCA_026874595.1. Taxonomy (NCBI): domain Eukaryota; kingdom Metazoa; phylum Annelida; class Sipuncula; order Golfingiida; family Sipunculidae; genus Sipunculus; species Sipunculus nudus. Next base: position 46,649,672 of record CM049321.1, read on the forward strand.
ACGTCAAAAAGATCGCTCTGCAGTTTGGGCCCCTGGTCATTCAGGGACACCCCTTCCACTTTGGCTGATGCATCGAAGACTACCCTTGTTTTAGTAGTTGGCATGTCAAGCCGCACCACTTTAAAGTGAGAAAGTAACCACATGCGACACGAATCTTCATCTTTTATCAGACTCTTGGGCACCTTTCGAATATAACTCTTTTCCTCATAATCCCTTATGACCTGGGTGTATGTTCACCAACTACAGGGTCTTTTAGTAGTCTTTTCCCTGTTCCATGTAGGCATTGCTCTGCCATCTCAAAGCCCTCTGGCAATTAAGGGCAACCAGCTTTCCATTGTACAGCAACTTCATATTTTCCTTGATCGAACTCAAGCGACTTCCTGACAACAGACATTGCCTGTTGGTCATCTGGGTTCAAAATTCGAGCTTCAGACACACCTTTCACATTTTCCACCTCCTAGAACTGACGGAGAGTTGTATTTAATTCTTCAAAGATGTTTGTTTCGTGAATATGGGGTGTTCTTGCGAAATTTGCACATGGTACGAGCTTTCGTGGAGACTGTCCTTGTACACGTCCAGCCTAGACAAGTTAGGCGCGCGCTTAGTTCTCCAATCTTCCCATACACTTCTTTTATGCTGTGATGTAGATCAGCATGGTCCAACCCTATCAGGTGGTCAGCGGTAACCTTTCTTCCAAGTTTTGGGAAATCTATACCCCGCAGATGTTCAAATTTTCTCCTGTGTTCATTCCAATCAAAGACATGCAAATTACCAGTAACCTTATTCACCGTGTTTGCCGTGATCAACATGTCTATTGATCTATCAAGGCTTTCAATGTCAAATTCAACTTGCATGGTAGCGAATTTCTCTACCTGGCAATTAGATACGTGAACAGCTGTTTTATGCACCTGACCATGCACACCCAACTCTGCAGCGATATCTGCATTCACGAATGTTGGTGTGCTGGCATCATCTAGTAAGGCATTCACTTTTATTCTCTGTTTTCTATTTTTTAGTAGTACTGGGGTTGTGCGGAGAGCGAGGTAGTATGATTGATTACCATTACCTGAGGTTAATGTCTGACTTGTATGCGACCGATCCTCGCTGACACTATCCCCCTCCGTGCTGACTCTGGGTATTGGTTTGATCACTGCTTTGCTAGCAATAGTCGATGATGTTTTTCCTTACATTCTTCAATTCCACAGAACCTACTTTTTCTACAGTTTGCTCCTTGATTGGCTCGTCCAAGGCACCGATAACACAATCTTAATCATTTTGCATCTTCCCATCGTTGTCGAACAGTTAGTTCCTATAAATGCTTACAATGCCACACAACATGTTCTCCACCACAATGGTGACAACTTGTCTTGCTGGCCACACGATCCGTAAAGAGGGTCCGATTCTTCCCATTATGCGACGGTGGCATCCAAGTGCGTCTGGCAGTCCCACAAACGGCTTCATGTGCCACTGTACGATATTTCGCCTCATGTATTACGTAATCTCGAAGCGTATTATACCTATTTTCTCTAATATATCGCTGGTAGGAGGCGACCATAATCTGTCATTTTCCGGACCAATGTCGAATATAACATTTGACTGTCCAATTCAATGTAAAGACCAGCGTCTTTCAGATTTATCATGACAATATCCAACAAATCTGCAAACATTTCAAGATCTTTTGCATTACCTGGTCGTAGAGGTTTTTGGATCTCTGCAATCTGCAAGGCTATTTTACGTCGCTACCCGCCATATTTTCTGTAAACGTTCCTTGGCTGCATCGTATGCAGCTGCTGAGTGTCCATGTTTTTGAATAACGCCCAGGGCCTCTGATAATAGATATTGCCGCAACTGCAGCAGTGTGTACTCCGGTGCCGCTGGATCTAGATCAGTGATGCAATGAAAGCAGCTTTCCAATTCTCGTATGTTTTGACATCTCCAGAAAACACTGGAATGGAGACACCTCTCAACTGTTTCCATAAGTCTTGTTCCAAAGCTCTACTGTCTCTTTGTTGATTCCCATATCTCGTTTCAGTACGATGTGGCACAAATGGCGGAGCGTGCGGCCTGAGTGGTTGGTTTTCCTCGTCGGTAAGGTTGGCAGATGCGATTGTCAGTCTGTCGATCACTTTACCATTAAATCTGTTTACTGTTACGTGTTCTTCTACGTTGCATGTTTTCTCCACAGGGGCTGGTTGGATCGTCTCCTCGTCTGCATGTTCAACTGACTTTACAGTGTCCGGCATGCTTTGCCTTTGTCCGTTTCTACGAATACTTGCCACTGACACTATATTACTAGCACGCGATGAGGTTTCAGCTCTTCTCTTCCGAAAATAGGCCGTTACGTCTGTCTGAGCATCAGCGACCTCTTTTCCTTTTTTTTCATTTCATCACAAGTTTTCTCAAAACACTCCAAATTTCAAGATCTTAAGTATATTTCTGCTAGTTTCGACAAATTTCAAATCTAGTGCATCAACTAGATTTTTGTTTACACTAAACACAGAAGAGCGTTCAGTCTGTTGTTATAAGTTCTATCAATTTGCTCCTCAATCTGGTAAAAGCAGCCCTCAGCCTGGGCTTTACTGCCTGGAGCTCTGTTGCACGATCAACATTATTGGCGGCTATTGCACTAGGTTACACAGTCTTCTGGCTCATTGCACACCCTGTTTCTTTGTTAGATGACATATTTATGCTTTTAATTGCTTGTATTTTTTTTTAAATGTCATAGACATGCTCACAGGTTACCACGCTGTGCTACCAATTTATGGTCTGATGACCACTTTAGTCCGTGGTTTATTTGTTATTCCCGAAGTAAAATACGCTGAAAACAAACAACACAAGACAGCTCTGGTAACCACCACTGTAATTCACGAATTAACATTAAATAAATTGGCCTCAGCTCCCAGACAGCCGAGGTAACCGTTCTTGATCCCTGCCAGGGCTACACATGCTTGTGTTTGTTAATTTAAGCTCCCTGTGTATTATGCAGACCCTGCCACCCTATATGGTTTACATTTAAATAAATGTACAACCCTTTTAAATTTATTTTTTTCGTCATCCAGTTTTGTTCTTTCCTATATTTTCCACGGTTACAATTAGATACCATGTTATATTAAAACATGAGCTTTTTTTTTAATTTTCATGTAATTTTTGAAGTCATGAAGTAGAGTGATCTGTACCACATAAGCGGACCTTTACATTTGCTCGGAGAACTGATGGTCAGCGAAATTAATCAAGTAAAATGCGATTTCGTAGCAAACACGTCTATATTTACCTATACATTCTTGTTGATTTGTATCCCTATATAATTTCTATATTTCATCTGGAGCTGCGTAGGATCCCTGGAATGAATAATTGTTGCCAAACTTCTAACTATCAAATAAAGACCCAAAACATTTCATTGTTCGTTTGATCTGCTTTTGAAAAGTGTTATCCATCCTATTTAACCAGTGGCGCCACGGAAATGTTTACCATTGTTTGCAAGTTTTGTTATGACAAACACGTCATGTTATTCTATTTAAAAATTGTAGCAGTTTGACGTAGAAACTTCAAACATAGCATCTAGAGAGCTCCTCGTAAATCTTGGAAAGCCTAAGTTAGGTGACTGTAACATGTTTTCTCAGGCTTGCAAAAAGAATGATTTTGAGTACTCGGGCAGTCATTCTATCCATTGTTCAAGGTTCCTCACAGATATTTTTCACTCTGTCAGTAACATCAATAATTAATGCATGCGTCACCTGTTAAATTCAACTGAGCGCCATGGCACACTGACCACATATTATTAAAATAAAAGATATGATATATATATATATATATATATATATATATATATATATATATTGTGATACAGTGGAGATACACAAGTATTAATCACGCGGCACTCGAACCTGTCTGAAAGAACACTGTCTAATAAGACCACCTGTCAATGAAAACCTTTTTATGAACCAAATGTGTTTGCTTGGTTGTAAATCACCTTTCTAATAAGACTACCTGCGAACTAAGACCACTTTGGTCAGTCCAACGGATTGTCTCATTACTTAGGTTAAACTGTTCAACGTAAATATAAACAAATAAGGTCAGGCTTTGGTATCAACATATTATTACTTTTGTATCATATGGTTATAAATAGAGATATTCTAGTTATTGTTTATTACTCAATTAATTCTCGAAGTAGACGCCACTACTGTCTGTCCTATCCCGTGACTATTCGGCTCTTTTCTAAAAATTTTGTAAGATTTGATATTTTCTGTAATATGGGTTTGTGTGTCTTTGGTCTTATAAATCATATCCGTAAATGTAGGAGAATTTATTTCTCTTTACTATAAAGTTTTTGTGGTATTCCAAAGAAATCTACATTGTAAGGAATGCAAACCTCCGACATGTACCGGATCCACACCCAAGATCCAACTAATTGTATCCCCAGACAAAGTCGGGGGATACTATGTTTTCATACCGGTCCCGCCGCCGCCGCATATAAATCTTGTTGGCGCGATAACTCAATAAATATTTCACAGATCTTAACCCAACTTGGTATATGTATCGATATGGGTGAGAGGACGATGCCTATTTAAAATGAGGTCATGACCTTGACTAGGAGAGAGTCCTTGACCTTGAATGGGTCCAATTTTGGGAAAAATCGCACAAATTCTTACATATCTCAAGAAATCATGCATGGATTGATCCAAAAATCAATTTGCTGGAAGATCATGGATAGGGTTGTCATGTTCCAGAAACTGGTGGCGCCACCTATTATTCTTTACTTGTTTTCGTGCCGTTTAATACCCCCCAAATTGTTACTTGACAGTACTGTGAGCATTATAAGTCAAAAACTAATGGACAGATTTCTTTAATATTATGCATATACATAGATATGGGATATGGGATGATGTTTATTCAAATTGGGTCATGACCTTTCCTATGAGAGTAGCCTTGACCTTGAATATTGCCATATTTGGTGAAAATCACACAAAATCATTAATGTCTCAATAAGGGATGCATGGATTGGTCCAAAAATCAACTTGACCGAAGATCTTGAATAGTAATGTCATGTACCTGAAACAGGTGGCGCCACCTGTTATTCTTTTACTTGGTTTTTGTGCCGTTTAATACCCCAATCATTGCCACTAAACAGTACTCTGAGCATTATAAGTCAAAAACTGATGGACAGATTTCTTTCATATTATGCATATACATAGACATGGGTTAGGGGATGATATATATTGAAATTGGGGTCATCACCTTTTCCATGAGAGTGACCTTTTCTATGAGTGTGATCTGATATTAATTGTTGCTGAAGATGGGGGGGGGGGCTATTCTTAAGGGGGGGGGGGGGGTTAATTGTCTGGGGATTCTATGGCACCTGCGGTGCCAAGAAATATCTAGTTTTTCAGGGGGCCCGTTCCCGATGCTCTGATTTTTTCATGAGTTTACGTTCGTGATTACCCGAGTTATTTACGGAAGAACCACACATACACTCGCGTAAGGTAATGAGCGTGTACCCTTTTGGTGAAGGAAATAAATATTTTAAATATTGATACTGCCAATGTGCCAATGTATCATAAAAACATGACTTCCTCACCTACGGACTGAATTATAACATCTATATAATTAAGCTCGGTATAATATATCCTTTAATATGTGGAAGAAATTATCTGCAGTTAGCAGTTTCTCCAAGACCAAATTTAGATATCAAATTTAGATATTCCCATCAAAATATGAAATATATCGGGCAAACATTTATACTGAAATACCAGTTATTTTTCTTCACAAAAAGAAGCACCATTTTTAAGCGAACTCCATTTCCCGCGTCTGACATTTTATGCTTGATACTCCGTATTTCAGTGGTCTCGGACCTGTTATATCATTAAACAAAATGTCTTGATTTAATATACCTGTCACTGCAAAACCCTTTCTTGTCTTAAATTGATTCAACCTATCCTGATCTTTCTAATTTTCATCTCCTTTTTGTAAAACCATTCCTTGTGTTCTCTATTTTTCCATTTCCTTTTTGTGAAACCTTTCCTCATGTTCTATATTTTTATCTCCGATTCGTGAAACCTTTCCTCGTGTTCTTTATTTTTATTTCCGTTTTTTAAACCGTATCCTTGTGTTTATCTATTTTTCATCTACCTTTGGGAAAATCTTTCTCGTGTTCTCTATTTTTCATATCCGTTTTGTGAAAGCGTTCCTCATGTTCTCTATTTTTCATCTCAGTTTTGTAAAACCGTTCCCCGTCCTGTTTAAGATTGCTCTATGTTTTGAAGAAAAACAACCTTTTTGTCTTTTTTTTTGCCCAATGCTAAAGACTGGGTCTCCATTGCTCTTATACATTCGACCAATATACAATAAAATATTTCTTCCCCAGGTCACTATAATTGGATCTGAGCTATACTTTGTCCGTCATCTGTTCGTCTGTCTGTACGTCAAACTGGCATGTTTTGAAGCTGTAGGACCTGCCATTCTCAGACTTTTTTTTTCCTTTGAGAAATAAAAGAAAACCCTTAAAACTTCATCAAACGCTTCAAGACTGCCTTATATCAAAACACAAGTGCTGTTTTATTCCTTTATGGCTTAAAAAATCCCCCAAAGAACTATTCTTATCGCAATCCACAATATCTTGATGCCATAAATACTATTTTCTTGGTGTAGATGTCTCCTTCCTATATGTTTTGTTTATATAGTTTTTACGGAGATATATAAAATCGTTTGGCTTGTTTCTTATTTTTTGTTTCCATTTTGCTGGTGTAGAGTTTATACTACTATTATATGTCAATATTTCTATATGAATACCATAAATCTGTCATTTTTCCACAATACCTAAGAATTGTTCACTTATATCTGACACCTGCATTATACCAGATTTTATAAAATAGAATTTGTCCACCTATTTTTACATGTGTTTATCCACAAGGACTGATTTAAATATTCATTTGTTGTGTCTGGACTATGATATATATGACTATATTTACACCAATCGTATAACAGTTCTTTTCAGAATAAAGTATTCTTTTAAAAGAAATAGAGTTGATCCAGTTCTTTCTGCATATACTTGAATTTAAATATATATTCAGTCAAATTATTAAAATTACAGTCAACTAGCTATCTCCATCCTTGTGTCAAATCTTAGCTCAATCTATTGATCCAAGCAATTTGAGTTGCTTGTAATTTTGACCATATGTCAACTATGTTTTAAAACATTATTTTTAGAAGCTATCAAAGTTAATCTTTTTACTTTATTTTGTTATTCCATATGAAATGAATAAGCTTGCCTTCATCACTTTAAAAAAAAAAAGATACAGGAGGTTTAAGTAAAACAGACAACTGGTATTGCAGTTATAATATCAAGTCGGATTTTATGACTGTGATCTGACCAGTTGGTGTTAACTCTCTTTTAGACAAAATATTAATTAAATGCTTAATTTCATTTAATAATGGCAAGAAGTACTACAATTTAAAGGTGGCACTGAACCTACCTTTAAACAAGAATTTATATGAATTATGGCTTCCTTTTTGTGTCTATAAATGATCTAAGGGTAATTTTTGTTGTGAAAAGTTCATATTAGGCCTTCGTAAAAGGTGTATGAAAACTTGCTTATCAACAGCATGTTTGCATGTAAACAGCAATGTTGACAATGTTGCATATATGCGGACGTAGAAAGATTACTTGTTGTAAAACGTTATTTGCAAAGCTCTGGCTTATTTGACTTGCTGCAAGATGCCCTTGTTGAATTCGTCTTATTTTTGCCGGCCCCACATATTATAAACATGTCGATATAAACAACCAGAATATCAGCAGAAGCTGACAAAAGCCCTCAGCCAAAAGAATAGTGTTTATAGGCAGTAACAGTAACAAATACGAAATATTTGTTTTCACATGGATGTATATCTGTACATGTCTCAGTTATAAATTTAAACTGGAGAGGTATGTACCATGTTTCATAACAATCCACCAAATGCTTTCTGAGAAATAAGCTCCTAAGTTTTACTCTATTCTAAGCGATGTGACTTTGAAAAGTAGGTCAAGGTCACCCATCCTTGAACATTACCAAGATTTTGTAAATATGCATCAGCACTGAAGAAATGAAGTTAATGTGTTGAATACCTTTGGAAACATCCCGCTCACAAGGCCAAAGTTGAAACTTGTCCGAGATTTTGTCGAGACACATCTTCACCAAGAAAATAAAATTCCTATAGTGAATCCTTTTAGAGATATCCCGCTCACAAGGCCGAAGTGGAAAAATCCGAGAAAAATTCATTAAAAATCAGAAATCGTAGGCGGCGCCCCCTTACTTGTGCAGCAGGTTCAGACCATCATTCCCAATGATAACAGTAAGTTTTGTGAAAATCCACCCAATGGTTCCTGAGAAATAAGCTGCTAAGTGTTTTTCTATAATCGGCTCTAAAACGTAGAAAAATAGGTCAATTCGGTGACGACAATAGCCCATCAGCCTTAGGGCTGAGGGCAAAAAAGTAGCCTGTGTGCGGTGGTATCCACGTTTTCTAGTCCATTTTTATGAAAAAATTCAAGGGATTACCTTCAGTTTATTAAGGTCAGATAGGTGATTGGGCCCCGATTTAAATTTGGAGCTAGAAAAATTTATGAAAACGTATCTTGCGATTCCAAGCTCTACTTGGTCTTATTACAATTCTTTGCTCTCTGTCAACTGTGGTGGTTGAACCCAGAGAATTTGTTTGTTTAAATTGGTAAATTTATTGTTAAGATATTAACATTTTAAGTTACATTTATTCAAACTAAGGCCCATTTTCCGTGCGCGCTGAAAGAAAAACAAGCTGAATTGTGCTTTCCGTATGTGGGATCCCTCTCCGTCTGATGTTTATCAACCCCTCCCCCCCCCCCCCCCCCCCCCCCCCCGCGTCCGACCGGATGCGCGGTTTAAAACCACTACAAAGCGGGCTCCATCACAGTCGCCGGCCAGCAAGCACTACCCATTCCGGTCGTGTGTAAACACAGCGCCCAGCCCACTTAGACAAACTCTAATTTATTGCCTGAAACCTTATTAATTATCCCACAATCGACGGCGTACATGCCTGACCACATCAAAGCGATTAACTGTGTTGTCCAGATCAAAGTGTTATCTCGCATGTTTGCACGCATCCTGGGCAAGCCGAACTGCAAAGCCAACGTTGCAAATGAGTTATATCATTTGACAATTAACGAAATCTTAAACATATATTAGGCATACATAACAATTTGCTATACCAATCCGTATAATCTATAGGTCTTGATACATCGTGTTCTGGATAAGTGCAATAAGGTGGACTGATAATTGTGAAGTATATCCAATTGAACATTCATAAGTAGACGGGATATTAAACGTGTATAATGAAATTTACATTAGATGTTTTCAAATATGCCTATCCATTGGATCTTTTAATATGTTCCGTCAAATAGAACCGTCTTGTAACAATATTTGCATTCACGAATTTTTATGTAACCGTTGTTTTTTTTTATGACAAACGAGAGTAATTCAATAAGGCATGAAGTTATTTAAACCATAATACACAGCTACTCTATGCGTTATAAAAAGGTAAGTTAAAACGAAAGCAGTTTCTAATATAAATGTGTCTTTACCATAATCTTCAGGTATTCTTGCTGTTAAACAAATTTATTTCCACGGTTAAGTTTCTATTCATATAAGAAACACAATGCTTATTCATGGACAGTAACAAGTGTACCGACACGCCTCAGTGGGCACGCTCATTTCCGCTCATTAACGGGACAGGGTTTTGGTGACTCTTTTTCTAGCTTTTTTTATAAGCTGAGCATTATTTCATTTGAATGGCGTTCAAAAGTCGTAATAGATAACAATTATTTAAAAAAAAAAAAATAAATATGCAAGGTGCTGTCTTGATTTTTGCATAATTAAATGAATAATATTGATTAAAAAATATTAATCTGATTGATGCATACCCTTCAATATTAGCCATGAACCCGCGGGACCCTCCATGTCCCTATGGTCACTTCAAAGTTTTGTCCCGTGAGTTCCGGACCCTCCAAACAAAAACCAGTAAGAAGGCGAAATTGAAGATAACTGACATACAGACAGACATACTGACAATGTCAGTGAGATGACAATGAGATGTCAATGACAGTGAGATAACAGATGACTAGACAAAGTTGTAGGGAAGGCGAAGAGGAGCAAAATGAGCAATGGTTTGTGAAGCTAAGGTTTATACTTTTGGAGATATGGCCAATTTAAGATATGGTGTAGTTGTTCAAGTGCAGCGCCCCCTAGCGGCTATTTTCTGAAAATGGAAAATCACTTTCGATATATTAGTCTACGACAAGATGTACCAGTTTCAAAAGGATTCCTGCAAATTGTGGCCTGTAGAATGCAAATTGCAAGACACAAGAACAAAAATGTCCTATTGAAACCCCTGTGTTATGTACAGGTTCACTATATTCATGCGTGCATTTTTAATTTTCGTTCTATTTGCCGGACTTATTGTGTAGTATTGTTATTTTGACTACCACACTCGGTAATCAAATGATTAACACACATAATGCACAGACATATACATATATAATCATTAATGTGGACAAGAAGAGCAGAAATTAAAAGTGATCTGTCGCATTGATAAAGGATACGGCATCAAGCAGACTGCATTCACTTCCATGACCTCCAAAAGAAGATTCATCCGCGCGCATTTTCTGGTGCATGGAAAGGGTCAGCGATGTAGTCGAGTCCACATGCCCATCCAAGTACGAGTACAAGTCCGAGTCCGAGACAGTCGAGTCAAAAAAAATCCTGTAGGTTCGAGTTTAAGTCCACCTTCGAGTCTGAGTCACTTGCAAGTCTCCTTGATGGAAAATTAAAAATGAATATTTTAGATTATTATGTGTATTTTTGAGTTGGTTTATCAATATTTTTACTTTAATGTTAAATTATGATGCGAACTAGAGTTTGGTAAATATAATTTTGTAGGCCTAATATTCTATTGGTAGTAAGCTCATGTATTTGTCTTTCAGTATATGCGACAGAAATTCATTCCACAGGACTCGAGGTTGAATCGAATTTTAAGTCCTTACCGGCGCATCCAAGTACAAGTCCGAGTCCAGAACCTTCCATTCCAAGTGCGAGTCCTTAGAAAAGTATATATATATATATATATATATATATATATATATATATATATATATATATATATATCTCCATTGTCAAATTGGCGGTCAAAGATTAATTAACCAGCTTCTTGAATCGAAAGAGATGCAAGTATTGGTCAGACCTATCAGCAGTGAATAACAGGCAAATATTTCCAATATTTACAATGATTAAATTCGATGCTTTTAGGCGGAAAACGGTTTTCCTTCAGGCATATACTGACAAACACGGTATAATCAAGGCGGATCCTTATTTGACGTATATAATTCAGTGGGATTCCCCGTCCGATCCCTTCCGTTTAAAATATTTTTTCGGTCGCTACATGATCCGACAAACTTTTTGTTGGATGACGGGTCAGATAAGTACCGCGAATGCAACCGCATAAAAGGAATCGGTCCTTCATAATATGTTCGACTCTATCCGCAACCGCCACCGTACCGCGGCCTCAACCGCTTAATACATCTCTTATATTGAGTGATACCTAAGACCTTTTGTTTTTTTTTACTACCTTATTCAAGAGAGAATTGACTATTGCATCTGTTTACCGTCAATACTTTTCTTTGCAAGGCTGTCTATTAATGTAGAACAGACAGAACACAATATTATAACAGCAAGCTATTTTCCAAAATATCTGATCATACGAATAGTTAATATAGTTCACGATAAATAGGTTGTAACAGAATTGGCATTATTGCATGGTTTTAAATGGAGGTTTCCTATATTTCTAGAAGGGAAAATGTCACAGTGACCCAGTTTCAGGTTTGCTGGGAGAACTTAGGGGCCTAAAACTGAACGACAAATGTTGGATATATTAATCCAAAAGTTTCCAAAAGTGCCCTGTTAACGGACGGCAGGACGATTGGTATAGTTCAGATGACTCACTGTCAAGTTCACCAGTTTTTCATACTGTTCGAGAACTTGTTTGAAGCACCTTGTGTATCATATTTGACCACAGAATATGCACTGCTTCAAAAGTTAATTCATTCATAATAAAGTGTAGAAAGAATGAGCAACAGTTTCTACTACATCTTTCTGGATGACACTGGTCTTTTTTTTTTTGGGGGGGGGGGGGGGGGGGGGGTGGCCGAGAGCCGGAAGACGATCAACCCTGTCAGTTATAGTTTTAATTTGAATAGAGTTGTTGTTCTGATTATAATTTGTCTTGAATGGAACTGATCCTCCTTCCGTTTCTGAGATTGTAATGTTAGTATGCTTACTTGGCCAAGGGATTAAGTTTAAATTCATGTAACAAAATTAATCGAACCCAAACCATCCCAATAACATGATAGAGCTCATCTCTGGGATCATATCTGTTAAATATTGAACAATTTAGAGGAACGATTTCGAGGTTTTTAAATTTCATAGATTTTCAATAACAACGCTGAATTCGGTAACATTTGAACCTGTTTGCATTAGAAAGTGGCGATGCTAGCTCTTGCAGTTCTCGAGAAATTATGGATTAATGAACTGATGGGCAATGCCCCCCCCCCCCCCCACCCCAACCGTACAAAAAAGGTCGATCTAGATGGGCCTCCCCCCCCCCCCCCCCCCCATATACCTCAATTTCAAATATGACTCATGTGACCAACATTTGAATAACATTTGATGATAATAGCTCCAGCCGTTTCTGGTACTTAGAAGAAGATATTTATAGTTATTTTAGCTTTTCCCTGTAAAACCCAAGGCAATGCGGGTAACCAAAAAGTAAGCTCAATCCGATAGAACATGACACGTGACTGATTCTTCCATAAGATTTCGCCCTGCCATCTCTGGCGGAATTTGAGATGGCATGGGTTAACGTAAGGATGACGGCGGACGGATGGACGACCCTGCGCCATCGCATAAGCTCACAGATTCACTAAAAATACAGTTATGATTTTTCGAGCTGTGTTCAAATGGATATGGGACAAGATGACAGGACAGGAATTTCAAGAAATTCACTTGAAAGATCATTCTCGACTTGTAGTGAGAATTAAACATACCTATCAAAGGTGTCTTATTTTATTTAACTCCGCCAGAAAACCATGCATCTTACATATAAGTCGTGACTTTTAAACTTGTACACAGAACCGGAACCGGGTGTATGACAGGATTATCGGCATTTACCATACACTTTGCCATTTTGAACGGCTATTTCGTCATTTTAAAACTGTTTTAAGTATATGCTACGGAAAAACAACAACAGGCCGTGCAGGTCAAAGCAGACATTTCAGACCCGGCATTACGCGGCCGGTTACCAACTTTCATACAATTAGGTCAGGTAGATATGATGTCCCCATGCATGGACCTTTCACATGTCGTATGTGCCAAACACTAGGTTACATTCGTGCCGCGCGTGCAACGCATTCATTGGGGGTTCTTTAACATATTAAGTTAGGTCGGTCACAAGCTAAGATACAATGAATGCCTGCGGCATTTCACCCAAGGAAAACTTCAGTCTTCCAGCTACTGTGATCTCCTTAACAATATTCTGAACTCTGAGAAGAAAACAAAAATGTTATCGACGAGGTCTTGTCGTCATGGTGAAGTGGACAGCAAGAGAATTTAGAGAGATGGCAATGAATTCCCTACAAGCTGCTCTTTTTCTGGCTTTGATGGTCTTTGGGAGACTAGATTGTCTGTGGCCAACCGATTAACTCCTTTTTCTCTCGGCTAGGCCATACTGGTGTTTGTCTTGACTGCTCTCTGGGTAACCTTGCTGACCTTTTACTTTAAATTTCAAAACTGCTTGAAAAGTTGGCTTGTCAGGTGACAGGCTCTGCCTGAGACAATCCCTCTTCGCCCCCTCTTCCCTTGCGTAACATCACAAATCAATCAAAGCCTAAAAAACGACACTCACTATACATTTTAATTATTTTGTTTCACAGAAACATAGACATTGTAGGTTTTTGTAACACCCTTTATGAGTACCTTCTAAAAACCAGGTGAATAAAATTTCGTCATTCAAATGCAGGATTATTGGATTTACGTTAACATGAAGTCATGTTTATAGATTTATTATTGTTATTTAAATTATAGATCTGACCGACATTAATCTCTTAGGCACATTAGGCATATTCTACAGTTACTATTCCTTTTCCGGTATATCTTCCTAAATGATACTTTATCTGTTATTTTTTACGACCATACCAGTCAGTCACACTCTGGACAGACATGTGGAACTAAGTGTAACTTTCAAGAACCTATCGAAGTTGCACCACTAATGCCGTACAGTGGATTAACGTTCAATTACCAATCTCGATATATAAAGGTTAAGAGTAATCCTTTGTAGTCTGTTGTTATACTATATTAGCAGGAGAACCGTTAAAAATCTTGTTCACACTACTGAATGGTTTCTCGATATTATAATTTATGTTCTAGAGAAGCGTAAATGGTGGTTCATTTTAGTGGTTTCGCTCCAGTATGAAATATGATATCTTCCTTTAATGTTTTGGGACAGCATTTACTTTGTTGTCTATAGAATATCATCTCTTCCGTTTGAATACTAGTGTACCAAGATCATATGATATCTTCACATGTCTATGATTTCTCTCAACTATGAATTCTACTATGCAATTTCAGATAAGAAGATCGGGAGAAACATTTACCACATTGGTAACATTTGAATGGTTTCTCACCAGTATGAATTCTTTTGTGTCTAGAAAGACAAGATACGTCAGAGAAACATTTGCCACATTGTTCACATTTGTACGGCTTCTCTCCTGTATGAGTTCTATTGTGTCTAGTCAGGTCTGATGAAGTGTAGAAACATTTACTACATTTCTCACATTTGAATGGTTTCTCTCCAGTGTGAACTCTTTCATGCATATTTAAACTACCTAACTGGGTAAACCATTTGCCACAATGTTCACATTTGAATGGTTTTTCACCAGTATGAGTTCTATTGTGCACAGAGAGAGAGGATACATCTGAAAAACATTTGCCACATTGTTCACATTTGAACGGCTTCTCTCCAGTGTGAGTTCTGTTGTGTCTATTCAGGTCAGATAAAGCATAAAAACATTTACTACATTGTTCACATCTGAATGGTTTCTCTCCAGTATGAATTCTGTTGTGTAAAGTTAGACCTGATGATGCTATGAAACATTTGCCACAGTGTTCACATTTAAACGGTTTCTGTCCAGTGTGATTTCTCTTGTGCCCAGAAAGGTAAGATAAGTGAGAGAAACATTTGCCACATTGTTCACATTTGAATGGTTTCTCACCGGTATGTGTTCTACTGTGTTTGTTCAGAGTAGATCCGGTGGAAAAACATTTGCCACATTGTTCACATTTAAATGGCCTCTGACCAGTGTGAATTCTATTGTGCACAGATAGATGAGATACGTGTTGGAAACATTTGCCACACTGTTTACATTTGAACGGCTTCTCTCCAGTGTGAGTTCTAATGTGTCTAGTTAGCTCAGATTGGTAGTAGAAACATTTATCGCACTGCTCACATTTGAACAGTTGCTCTCCAGTGTGAATTCTTTTGTGCAATGTTAGTTGAGTTAACCGGGAAAAACATTTGCTACACTGTTCACATTTGAATGGTTTCTCACCTGTATGAGTTTCACTGTGTTTGTTCAGATTTGATCGGGTAGAAAAACATTTGCCACATTGTTCACATTTAAACGGTTTCTGTCCGGTGTGAATTCTATTGTGCACAGATAGATAGGATGCGTATAAGAAGCATTTGCCACATTGTTCACATCTGAATGGTTTCTCTCTAGTGTGAGTTTTATTGTGTCTGGTTAGGTCAGATAGGCACCAGAAACATCTACCACATTGTTTACATCTGATTGGTTTCTCTCCAGTATGAATTCTGTTGTGTATAGTTCGGCCTGATGTATCATTTGGGATGTCTTGTCTGCTTGCAGATTCATATTTAATTTGAGACAAAACCACTTCTTCTTCTGCAGTATCAGAAATCATATTTTCTACATATACTGTAATTTCTTCTGATTTCTCCTTTGTATGTGTTGTATCAATGTCTGTTGAAGTGGTTTTACCAACTTGTTCATCTTTATATTTAAAACAGTCATCATCATACGATATTATGCTGGGTTCTTCAATTTGACTTCTGCTGAAGAGAAATTCTGGATCTTTTTCTTCTTTAATAAACGCCTCTAGGTCCAAGGGATTAACCTTTGTTGAATCCATTTTACAAAGATACCTGCAACCAAAAAGGATACACATATCAGTACCAGAAATTGTACACATATAAAAATGTTTTAAATGAACAAATTGTACATGGATAACAAGTTGCACAGGAGAGTTGTCATTTAATACAAACTTTATTCCAGTTGTGTCACTCCTGACAGTGGGTGTACCATAATACATCCCATATACACGGGCGTGTAAAATTCAGTAGTCACTTTTGAAATAATTAAATATGTGTCTTACAATGAGTTCATGTAATGAAGCTTGAAAAAAGTCAAAAACAAGTTTATTCCATGTTTGGCACCAAGTACTTGTATGGATCTGTAACTATAATTATTTGAGGACAATATTATATTTCCCAAAAATATACTGTAATGTCTTCTGTTATCTCCTTTTCATGTGTGGTATCAATGTCTGCTGAAGTGGTGTTACCAACTTGTCCCAACTTTTAACCAGTCATCATCATATGATATAATGCTGGGTTCTTCAGTTTGACTTCTGCTCAAGAGTAATGCTTGGTCTTTTTCTTCTTTACTAAATTTAAAACGTATTTTTTCAAAATATAAAATCACTTTAAAAACAATGTCTGTCACGACATTTTCGAGATTATTTCTTGGATCACTATTACAAAGTTTGTACACTGGAATTATTAGTTTAATGTATATGTTATGAAGTGATAAGTATATATATATAGGTAACTAAAGTAACGCTTAAAATTCATTATAAAAAGTCTGAAGGAATTCCTTCTAGGTTCTCTATGCTGTGTTTGTGTTCTGGTTTAGGGATATGGAGATAGTAAAATTTATTGCTTCCAGGACATTGATTTGTGAGTATGAACAAAGTATTTACTTAGATCAACAGTAACTGCTTCCCAGAGTCCCAGCTCTGCCAGAACAGCTAAATTGAGAGTTCATACAAAATTGATTATTTCACTGCCATCATAGGTAAGGATATTAGCTTCATATATAGAATTCATGTGGAGTCAGATATGTTATGAGCTTGGAAATTTTCATCCAATCAAACTACAGAAAAACACTGGAATTTCACTTCCAGCTCTCACATAATTGTGACCTACTTTGGGTCATCTAATAAAAAATATATTTTATGAAGAAATGCAGAATAATGCATATGTCTCATATGTCATGTGACAGCTCTGTATAAAAATTGCATGTTGTGCAGTTCAATCTGAGAGAGAAAGGATGAGATGGGGGACCACCCTTCTGCAGTAACACCATGTCAACTGATCTGGAATAAAGTCAGTGTTGCCAACCATGTCTTGTGTGTCTCTCTCATCCTGTGTTAAACACATATTGTAACCTAATGGTGGAGACCGGATCCTGTTCCTCACTGTTCTACCAGGTACAGATCCCCAAGATGCCAAAGAACCAGAATGGACCCCCCCCCCCAAAAAAAAACAAGGCCTACAGGCCTAATGAGAACCTGTGCATTGGGAAATACACCAGGTATAATGCTTCAATGCTGGACCATTACTTTTCATGTATATGAACTATGCAAGTACTGAACATTTTGAATAAGAAACAATTACACAAACATCACTGCTGAAATTCTGGCATAGGTGCACAAATCACTAAAAAGATTGTAGCTGGCACCACCAGTCTTGTATACAACAAGGCTATCAGAGATATATACATACGCCCAATTTCAGACTGATATATCAAACCCCTCCTGAGAAAAACGTGTGCAAAAGTCATGGTAGGTGGCGACACCTGTCTTGTGAGCGAGAAAACCATCAAAGACACATAGACAGGTCAAAATATTAGGCCAATACATCAAACTTACCTTGAATCTGATGCATGGGGCTGACCAGGCTTAGGTGAGAAAGACTGTTGCCCCGAGTGAACTGTGACAAATTGCTTGCCCAGACTACTGCACTGAGTGAACTCATGACCTGCACCTGGCTAGACTGAGTGAACTTTTGACCTGTACCTGGCTGCACTGAGTGAACTCTTGACCTGTTGCATAATCTGACACAGTTGGCAGTCTGCCAAAGCTATAGATAGAATGGCGCTACTGCACTGAGTATACTCCTGACCCATACCTGGCTGCACTGAGTGAACTCTTGACCTGTTGCCTAATCTGATACAGTTGGCAGTCTGCCAAAGCTATAAATAGATCCAGAATGATCTCTAGCCTGTTGCCATATCTGAAATAGTAGCCACACCATTGCATAAGCTCATGCAGGGGCCCTGCCCTGAGGGGCTTGACACCCATGAAGTGATCACATGGTGCCCATGAGGTGATCACATGTCACCCATGAGGTGATCACATGCCATGTGCTTGGCTGCACTGATTGAACTCTTGACATATATCTGGCTGCACTGAATGAACTCTTGATCTGTTCCCGAATCTGAAACAGTTGGCAGTTTCTCAACCTATTTAAAGATACAGATTCAATCTTGGCCTGTTGGTATATCTGTTTACACATACTGAAAGACTTTGGTTAAAATTTCTTTTTTCAAGCCGACATATTCATAAAATTTTTATCAAAATATCTAGAATAATAAAAGATGCAGTACTTTCATTGTTAAAGGTCCAATAGTTCTGCAAAAAAGCATTCTAGTAAACTTGAACAAAGGCCACCTAAGAATAATTTTTGTGCAATGTTACAGAAGATATAATTGAAATAATAATTTTGTAGAAGAACACTATTGCAGTCCTAAGTTTGAAAAAGACATAATAATGGCCATAAGACCAACTTAAGCTTTTCACAACTCAACCAAAAATCAACAAACTCAGTATATTCTGATATGATTGAAAGAAAATAATGTCCTAGGATAATTCTTTTGAAAAATTGAACAATTCAACTTTACAGTTTCATCATTAAACTGAAAGAGGCTAAAATTATGAGGTTTTTTGCCCATAAAAAACAGGTCAATGTAGGTGGCACCACTAAATCTACAACTTCAAATATGAGTCATGTGACCAACATTTGCACAATACCTGGTAATGCTAGCTTGTCATTTCTGAGAGTACTATGTCAGTATGCTTACTTGGCTGAATGACTGTTCAAATTTGTGTAACTCCACCAAAATTCATCAAATGCAAACCATTTGAACAAACTTGAGAGGGCTTGCCTCTGGGATCATTTATGTAAAATATTTAACAATTTGGCTGGACCGTCTACAAGAAGACGACTTTTAAAATATTGTCAGCTTTTTCCTTATAAAATCTAAGTAAATGCAGATAGCAAAAAAAATAAGCTGAATACCACAAAATTTGATATGTGACAGATTATTGCATAAAATCTGGGAATGGTAGCTCCTGCTATTCCTGAGAAATTATGGATTAATGTACAGATGACCAATGACCCCCGTACAAAAATAGGTCAATTCAGGTGGCGCCACCAATACCTGAATTTCATATATGACTCATGTGACCAACACTGGCAAAAAATTTGGTGATGATAGCTCTGGCTGTTTCTGAGACTGTCATTTTAGTATGCTTTTTTGGACAGATGACCAAGTTCAACTTCCTGAACAAAATTGAGGGAGAACGTATAAAAGATTATTTCTGTGAAATATTGAGCAATTTGGCTTGAGTGTTTCGTAGGAGAAGATTTTTAAAGGTTTTTTAGCTTTTTCTCTATAAAATTTAAGAAAATTTTCAGATGGCTAATTTTTTTGCATTAAATTTCATGATGCTAGCTCCAATCATTTTCAAAATAGTATGGGTAAACGTACAGAAGACAAACGCCGCTACACCATCGCATTAGTTCACAGGTTCACTAAAAATTAATACAGATGCACATTGAATGCAAAATTGTAATACTGATACATCTCACTGATGGCAAAAACTTGAATTAATTTGACTATGGATACCAATTATTTATAATCCATGTACAGCCATCTTTATATACCCACAGAGAGCTGTATAGCTGTGATTGTAAACATTGCCTGGCATGAGGAATATCTAAAAATCCCAGTTTTATCTTGATTATACAGGATTAAACTGGGTTGAACTAAGAATCACCTTGTAAAATTTAATTAAAAAACCATTAATGCTAATCTGGATAAAAAAGTTCCGGCGTTTTTTTAATATATTACTTTAACAATATATGTTTTATATGCATTTGGCAATTTCCTCCAGGTTCATGTTTCACTGTTGTCAGCAGTCACTATAGCTGATGCTCAACACACACCAGAATGAGGAGCAGTCCCTTTGTCTTCTATATTAGTCTTCTGGCTAGTAGTCAATTTCTCAATTAGATGTATAATCTTTATAGCATCATCCTCAGCCATCAAATATTTACTTATAGTCACAGGGGAGGCTTACAGGGCGACTTTTGCTGCCCAATCCTCAACAACTTATAAGAGTCTCATGGAGGAGGATTCCTGAATGACTTTGATCCAATGAAGGTTTCTCCACTCTGGCTGTCATGACTTGCTGGTTGTCAAATGGTAGCCTAGTGTTGCAGCTTGTGTAATCATGCATTACTAATGGCAAATGGGGCAAGGAATCACACTACTATCCCACAGTCAGAGAAACCAACTGGGGCAAGATAGTTTTTCAAGCATTTAATCATTTGTGTCTGAGAGGTCACCTCCACAAAATTATGGACAGCTGAAATCAGCTGTGCTTGTTTATCGCACCTATCGAGGCTTTACTTGCGGGCTCCAAGACCGAATGTTGTCGCTGAGCAGTTCACAAACTGAACACCTAGTCAAACATACTTGGTTGATATTATACCATCAAAGGATTAATCTAAGCTAATTACTCATGAATCCAGAGTGCCTTTATGCCAGGTCAAGTGTGCTGTCAGCACTCGCACGACAGTCCCCCATTTCAATACATCAATTGTGCGCGCTGATCCATGGATGACCCACTAAGCACACTGAAAACGATCTCCATGAGTGAGGGTCCGTCCAGATTCTTACTCAGGTGTCCGCTCATGACAGGGTTTGCAACCAAATATGACTGTCCCTGTCCGCGTTCAGCAGGTGTTCGCTCAAGACAGGTAAGTTTTAAAGGGAAAAGGGTCCGGACATTGGCTTAGTGTCCGTACATTGAAGGTGTCCGCTCGTCATGGTGTCCCCTCACAGCGGGTACTGGTGTATATCTTAAGTCATTTATGCAATAAATGACTGGATTATGTACATCTCTCTCAGATGTAAGAATAGATGTTTATCCGTGAATATATGATATTCTATGGTACAACTGATTGTTTAACTGAACATGTGAGAACTGCAGTTGTTTAGCCTTTTTCTAGTGTAATGTACAAAATAGGTGATAATGTATGAACAAGTCACACTCTGACTGACTTCTCTAAAGGGGAGAAATAATTTCAAGTTTCACAATTATTATTAAGATCATGGCATTACTATCTGTGATGAAAAAAATGTGTTTTATGTATAAATATATGGTCACATAATAATTCAGTTAACTAGACACAAGTAATTCTGAATAGAACTGTATTATTTTACAGCTGATAGCTAAACTTAATATGAAATGTCTACTTCACCATCAGTATACACCAAACCTTTGGATAAAACTGAATAAAACCTGTTTTTATCCAATCCGGATTAATCCAGATTAATCCAGTGGCACAATCTGCCCAAAAGGAAAAGAAGGGAAGAAAAGAAGAAATACTTTCTTACCACCATTTCTTCCCAGGGAAGGAATACAGTCACATTACACATGTCAGTAAAAATCAGGGGGATAGTTTCTGGGGTGTCTCGGTTGTGACAAAAGGTTAAGTGTGGTAGTATTTATTTAAACAATTAAGATGAACACAGTCCAAGGGGTAGAATATGGTTTGTAGTCTTGAGTATTAAAGTATTAAAGGTCATCTAAACTTGAGTATATATTCACTCTAGGGGTGTTTTGTAAAGGAGGGTATCCTTAGGCTTAGTACTTATACTTTGAATACACTGATTGAGAAATTTACTGACTGTTGAGATTTCTTATTCATTTTTTAAAAGTGGCACCACAAAGGCACAGACGTGCATAATACGCCCCTCATGTATCTGGTGACCTCTGACCTCATTAAATGCATGAATTTTGAGGAGAATGTAATTAATGTAAGAAACTCCATTGGTAAATTTATATGTTTAATGAGTTTCCTGAATATCCATAGGTATGTTTCTGATCAACTTTGATTGTACTCAGACCTGGGGTCAATTCAAATTTTTCAATTCCAATTCAATTCCAATTCAAGATCTTTTATGAAACTTAAATTCCATTTCAATTCAATTCAATGTGCTTGAGAAAAATATCAATTCCAATTCAATTCAAATAATTTTTATTCAATTCAAATTCAATTCGCAATTCAAAAATTTCAGTCATTTGAACAAATTTATTTGGTGGGTAATGTGTGTTTTCACAGGTGTTCTATTACTTTTACACAAGTACACAACTTACTGTAAAGTTTTGTTAACATCTGATAGAATTTAATTTCTCCAAAACTAAATGAAATACCATTTTTTTTTAATTCATACACTAGTGTCATTAACATGAAGTTTTTCAATGTGGTATGGCATAGCAGCCAGACAGGTTTTGCTAGTTTTACTGGGCACTTGTGCATTCAGATCAGGTTAACTGCCTAAATAGGAATAAAGGTTTATTTGGATTTCAAATGAGTGACCATTATTACCTAGTGCAGTTAATATATATGCAAATATCCTTTTTTTTGGTGATGAAAAACATGAAATCTTACATAATTATGAGGAGGGGGTGATCACAGTATATCCCCTAACAATAGGAAGGTCAATCAAAGACTAGCAGTCTATGGGATGTTGCTAGTTCTGTCCAGTGAAGTGCCCTAGGTAATCTGAACCACTGGTCACTACACAGATAACAGCTGGTCTGAACACACCAGAACAGTAGAGCAGCTCCAGGGACACAGAATGCTATATAACAATAGCCATATCCTAGAAAGTCACTGGACCAGAACAAGTCAGTTCAGTGTTACCTGATCACATGCTTTATGGCACAGGAGGAAATGGGAAATAACAGAAGGTAATACATATTACTCTAACCCTTTGCCTTCTATTGTCATAACTGTTACAGCTCTATTTTATTTCTATCATTATTACTGTTACTATGAAAAGCTTATTATTATATTAATATTATCTCATTGTCATTGTGCTGATAATGCTGATATTGGTAAAAACAATTGAGGAACAGTGATTAAGAAGCATTTAAACTTTTATCATGCTCCTTGTGTCATCCATGAGAGGCATTTGTATATGAGTATAACCAAATACTACATAACTGATTTTTTAACCTTGAGCAACTTCCAGTGAGCGACACTTTTGAAAATATGAGAGTTTGAACTTTTGTACATCAATTCAGATCAATTCAGTGAAGCCTGTAAACTTAAATTCCAATTCAATTCCAATTCATTTAATTTTTACTTTTTCCAATTCAATTCAATTCCTATTCATTCAATTTTCCAATTCAATTCCAATTCAATTCAGAATCGACCCTAGGTCTGATTGTACTAAAATATTTGACTGAAGGTTATTGCATACATTACCATAATGGGTATCATAAGACATATAAAGCAGAAAAAAAAACCTTTGTTGTTTCCATATACTGGAAGAATAAAATAATCACTCACTCATCTAGTTGTGAAATTACTGAGGTCTAATGTGAGGTCTTACACAACCAGATAAAGTCCACATCCTTAAAATTCCAGGGTATATTTATTACCATGGCAACAGAAAACAGTGGTTAACCAGAAGTGCTTGTTTTTGCACTTGCATAACCAGAAGTCTCCCCCCCATATAGGTTAATGAAGACACAATTACACTACTCCAATACAGCAACACAGCCATGGTTGGCATTGTCCTATTTATGAAAGCTTTGCTCAGTTGTATCAATTGGGACCTACTGTAGCCCCGTCTATCCAACACCCTAGAACATGGGAGCGAGCACTGTTTAGCATGTTTTTTTGCTACTAAAATAATGTAAGGAATCAAGATACACAAACATTCTCTGTTCTGTTTCAACCTTTCAAACTACAAAATGAAGAAAAATGCTAATGACTCCAGTATCTAAGACTACTTAATGAACATTTATATAATCATCAGTTTATACATGAAAGTAAATATGTAGATTTGACGAAGACAGATACAAGACATATATACAAGAGAGAAGAAACCATAGACACCAATAGTTTTATTCATGGTGTGATTGACTCAAACTTAGACCCAGTTGTGGCTCTGTTGTAAACACAGAGCCACAGGGTGCTGCCTTCATTTATCTAGCGGACAGAAACACATGCACTGTTAGACGATGGTGAGCCAAGATACCGTATTTACTCGTGTATAGGACGACCCCGTGTATAAGACGACCCCCCAATTTTAAGCCTCAAATTTGGGTACAAATTATTTTTTAGCACCATGGATCTGTCAGCTACTGAATCACTATGTGTCATGATCATGTAAACTGATGATTAAACTGGGCTATTAAAACATTTCATTCTTCAAATGTTCAGTGGTATATTTTTTTTTATTAGTAAAAAAGTGAAAATAGGAAAGTTAAAAGGAAATGTATGATGGAACAGACCAAAACAGGATTTTATTAAATATATAAAAGAATGTGTATATACAATTCAAAATGATGTCATAAGAAACATCAGATAAAAATAAATTATTCAATAATATATCCCCAATTTTGTTTCATAAATTTTTGACATAAAGATAAAAACAAGTGTTTCGTGCCATGGTTGATTCACTGGTAATCGTGCAATATAACGGACCCATGTTACTCTCTCTCACAAATAAGTGTGACCACATTTCACTAAAATTTTTTTTGCATGATAAAGTTGACGATCCGGCGCATCTAATGATATCATATTTTTGTATGTTATTTATATATTTATTTTGCTACAAACTGTTGAAAAAGGGTAGTTTGCCGAAAATACCCAAAATGACGTCGTGTCAAAGACGTTCTGAGCCGACGTCATGAATCAACAGTAATATACATATATACCATGTTAAACATTTAGATGATGTCTTATAAAATTAACAGTCAATATATAATATTACCCATATATGTTTATACTTTTTTACCTCTTTTTATCCACATTTCACTTGATGTACGTTCAAGGTGACGACGCCCTGCCGCCAGAACGTAAACAAATGTCGAGTGTCACGTGACATATCATGCACTTATATCAAGAGAGACACGGGAGAAACACGTTCTTCCGCATTATGTTACAACATTTTTTGTTATACTAACATAATAATATCCTAATTTTTAATAAAATAATTATTAAGTGTGACAACATTTATTGGTTATAATGAATGACATTATTAAGGTGTGATCTTATTTTTATAAATTGTGTGACCACATATAGTAGTTAGAAATAGTAAAAAAAAGGTGTTGTGACCACATTTAAATATATTCTTACATCATCATATCCCTTATTTTTTTCTAAATTTAATCCTGATTTTTTTTCAAACCAAGAGACCATATTTTTTACCAATAAAAAAAATAAGTTGTGACCATATTTTATTTGACCAGCCATATAAGTTTGTATTATATATAGAATATTATAAAATGTGGTCACATATGGTGTGACCACATTTTTAAAAATAAATTTTGCCAAAAATCAGTTGTGACCACATTTTACTTGACCAGCCATATAAGTTTGTATTATATATATATATATATATATATATATATATATATATATATATATATATATATATATATATATTTAATATATTATAAAATGTGACACAGTGTGACCACATTTTTTACAATAAATATTAACAAAAATTAGGTGTGACCACATTTTATTTGACAAGCCATATAAGTTTGCAATAAATATATAATTTTTAGAATGTGGTCACATATGGTGTGACCACATTTTTTAAATAAATATTGACAAAAATAAGGTGTGACCACATTTTATTTGAACTGCCATATATGTTTGTATTATATATATGATATTATAAAATATGGTCACATATGGCGTGACCACATTTATTACCAATAAATATTACCAAAAATAAGGTGTGACCACACTTTGACCAGCCATATAAGTTTGTATTATATATATATATATATTATAAAATGTGGTCACATGGTGTGACCACATTTATTACCAATAAATATTAACAAAAATAAGGTGTGACCATATTTTATTTGACCAGCCATATAAGTTTGTATTATATATATATTTGTATATGTATATATATATATATATATATATATATATATATATATATTTAATATATTATAAAATATGGTCACATAGTGTGACCACATTTTTTACAATAAATATTAACAAAAATAAGGTGTGACCACATTTTATTTGACAAGCCATATAAGTTTGTAATAAATATATAAAATTTTAGGATGTGGTCACATATGGTGTGACCACATTTTTTACAATAAATATTAACAAAAATAAGGTTTGACCACATTTTGACCAGCCATATAAGTTTGTATTATTTATATATATATATATATATATATATATATATATATATATATATATATATATATATTAAATATATTATAAAATGTGGTCACATGGTGTGACCACATTTTTAACAATAAATATTAACAAAAATAAGGTGTGACCACATTTTATTTGACAAGCCATATAAGTTTGTAATAAATATATAATATTTTAGAATGTGGTCACATATGGTGTGACCACATTTTTTACAATAAATATTGACAAAAATAAGGTGTGACCACATTTTATTTAAACAGCCATATATGTTTGTATTATATATATAATATTATAAAATATGGTCACATATGGCGTGACCACATTTATTACCAATAAATATTAACAAAAATAAGGTGTGACCATATTTTATTTGACCAGCCATATAAGTTTGTATTATATATATATATATATATATATATATATATATATATATATATATATATATATATATTTAATATATTATAAAATGTGGTCACATGGTGTGACCACATTTATTACCAATAAATATTAACAAAAATAAGGTGTGACCATATTTTATTTGACCTGCCATATAAGTTTGTATTATATATATATATATATAAATATATATATATATATATATATATATATTTAATATATTATAAAATGTGACACATAGTGTGACCACATTTTTTACAATAAATATTAACAAAAATAAGGTGTGACCACATTTTATTTGAACAGCCATTTATGTTTGTATTATATATATAATATTATAAAATATGGTCACATATGGCGTGACCACATTTATTACTAATGAATATTAACAAAAATAAGGTGTGACCACATTTTATTTGACCAGCCATATAAGTTTGTATTATATACATAATATTATAAAATGTGGTCACATATGGATGATATGCCCAACATGGTCCCGTGTTTCTCCCGCGTGCGTCTCGATTTTAAGGGCTACTGGTCTGTTACTCATGGGGAGGGGATGTTCCCATCTGATTGTCCTTACATAAAGTAGTCTAACAGGACAAAAAAAAAAAAGAAGATAAATGACATGTCTAAAATGTAGTCTTTATACTCTGTCCACAAAAATGACTGTTTATTACACAATTTATATAAATTTATTTGCGTATAAAACGTACATAGACAAAGCTGAATAGAGCAAGAGTTAACGTGATCAGTCGAATACATTCACAGACGACAGTTGCATGTTTATGTTTTTGGCGGCACGACGTCGTCAACTTTTATTAAATCTTGGGAAATATGGATATTTAGAGGTAAAATTGTCTTTCTATCTATGCATAAAAAGATATATTGACTGTAATTTTTGTTAGACATCATCCTTTTGTTTAACATGGTATGCATGTACAGTACTGTGGATTCATGACGTCGGCTGAGAACGTCTTTGACACGACGTCATTTTGGGTATTTTCAGCAAACTACCCTTTTTCGACAGTTTGTAGCAAAATATATTTATATCAAACATACAAAAATATTGTATCATTAGATGCCCCGGATCTTCAACTTTTACATGAAACAGTTTTTTCATTGAAATGTGGTCACACTTTTTTGTGAGACCATGAAATATGGGTCCCTTATACTGCACGATTACCGATTCACTGGCGCCCATGGCAACCATTTATGCCAGCTATGACCATGTTGCCTAGTGGTGCAAGTGGCAATCAAGCAGCGCACTTGTCAGTTGTACAAAACACTATTTCTCTCTTTTATTTTACAGAACAGTGGCACAATTCCACATTAACATGTGCAACAGATGATGATTTAAAACTGATACCAGTGTTTTGCTTCAAATTCGAATTTAATAGGGTGTTTCGTCACATGCACCAAAAATACTGGTGTTTCAGGTGTTTAGGCGGACCCGTGTGCAGAGCATGTGTTACATCATCACTGCTAACTTCCTGACCGACCAAGCTGAAATGTGACACATGCACCTGGCCGGCTGAAACTATCCAGTGCGTAACCCTGGTAACATCCCGTGTAGCCAGCGGTCTTGTGTAGCCAGTGGTCCAGTTATGGCAGTTTCAAGGGCACTCACAGCAGTGATTATGTAACATGTGCACTGCACACCGCTGGCTGAAACAATCGCAACGGTTCACCATACTTAATCTGGGTGCATCGTCAGATGATGCATGCGTTCCCTTCCGCTAGATAAACGAAGGCAGGGCCACAACTGGGATTAACTCATCGGTGGTTCAAACAGCAGTCTGAATTCTAGACTCGCTCCAATTTTAATAAGAGTTAGGCTACCGCTTACTGCTTGGCAGATTTTGGCAGTAAAAAATAATTATAAAAAGTTCCATACCTTCTTGATGGAGGGTGAAATTCAGATAAAGACTGAGAAATGAAATTTTCGACCGTGCACACTGTCCCAAAACAAGCTGAAATATGGGCGATAAAAGAGAGTCCGGGCAAAAAAGTCCGGGTTAAAACCCGGACGCCGGAATTCAAAGGTCGAATGCCAGGCCGGTCATCAAGCTATGATGCCGTGATTTACACCACGAAAAGGAAGTAACATAATATATATTTGTCCACAGTGAGTTATTCAATTAAATTTCTTCCCATATTTATGATAAAGTAAAATTATGACCTGTATATAGTGTCTGGAATATATACATATGTAAAATGGCTCTGAACTGTGCTCTACAAATATTGTATAACATTTATTTACTGTTATTTACTGTTATAACATAAAGAAGTAAATAATTAAGGTTAAATCTTCAAAGTAACTGCATCTGTGTATAAGATATTATAAGGAAACAAATTTTAAAGAAAATTATTAAATATTTAGAAAAAGGGCTTTTTTATACTTTTAATTGCATCGCATGGTATATGTAATGTGTAAATAATATATCTCAAATATGAGTATAATTTCTGACTCGGAGTGTCAGGAAGCAGTGGGAACAATAAAATATCTAATAGTCTTAGGTATAAAATATATTTGTCGTAGGCCAAACATCTGCAACGGATCATTAATTGAAAAAAGTGGCAAAAACTATAATATATAGGCTTTATCATAATACACTATTTGGATTGTACTGCATACACAGAAGGACGATTAGCCCGTATGAAATTTTGTGTAAAATGTCTATATACTCGCTTGTACGTAATTTACACTGAAATACGCATGACTATTTTGATTCGTCTGTTTGCCCGTACACTGTATTTGGCTCTTAAACTGACATCCAACTTGATTGGCACCCGGCTCATCTAGTTTTAGCCTAAATCATAATGGAGGAAAACAAATTCGTTGCCAATTAAAACCTGAATATCGGCTGCCTGGGTCAGAGGCCATAGTGGTCACCTGAACCACCGGCGTTTGAATCCCTATGAACATGATAAATACGGTTTGTCAGGCACGAAAATAGAGTATTCTGGGGCTATATATGACCTTCGGACTTTAATACGCCACGCCCTAGCTGTCTGCTGAAAGCAAAGACCTGTACTGAAGGCTCTTTGTTGCTTGGACGATACACGGCTCACAGGAGTTCGTCTCTATACAAACGGCATATGTGTTAATGTATGGACGTCTGAAGAGGGCATTGTTATCTTGAATAAGTACGTTAGATAAGAATTGATCAGGGCAAATGGCAAAACTTGAACTTTTTTGTGGTATGGCTTTCACGGAATGATTAATTTTTGGAAACATTCGCATGTGAAATGTACACACTAGGCGTTTCCTTTAAATTTAACAAATTTTGATTTTAACGTTTGCAACAAACAGTCCCGGCCATCACACAGTGCCCGACAGGAGAGAGGCTCATTATGAATAGAAACGATATCTGGCAGAGAGAGGGGTACACTACCATTCCCTGAGCGAGAAAATTTCCAGGAAATTTTAGAGAAATATCGTTGACAAAATTTACATTTAAAGGCTATATCGTTTAGCATTTCTTGTCTGATTGCAGATTCACATTTAACGGGACACAAATACAATTCTTTTTCTGCATTATCAGAAATCATATTTTCTACATGTACTGTCATTTCTTGTGATTTCTCCTTTGCATGTGTTGTATCAATATCTATTGAAGTGTTATTACCAACTTAACTTGTTCTTCCTCATATTTAAAAAAGTCATTATCATATGATATAATGCTAGGTTCGTCAGTTTGATATATGCTCAAGAAAAAAAATTTGGTCTTTCCCTTCTTTAATAAACGCCTCCAGGTCCTGTTAAGTCCGTTAAATCCATTTCACTAAAAAACCTAGAAACCAAAAAAATACAGAGGTTTGTAAAAAAAAAAACTGCACACTGATAACAAATGATCCATTGGTCAAGACGCTCAGCCGACTGACACATTGGCAATATGTACTTGCACAGGCAACAAATTCAGACAATGTAGATGGTATCATCATTCATGGATATTAACTAAAGTTCATTAAGAGTCATAGTGAACTCATTTCATGTTTCTGAGAATTTTTAGGACCTCTCAGGATGCAAATTCTATGCTTTATGGTTATATGTGTGCCCTGTTAACGACCGGCCAGACAGACGATCGATGAATTATAGTTGGTCAGATACCAGAGGTTTAGTTTCAAATTTTCAATAATTCTGGGGGGTATCCATGAGCCCCACAGCTCAAAAGATATTGGTAACAGAGTCCTAATTTCAGGTTTCCAAGGAGATTTTTCATGGTCCTCTCAGAATGTCCAGTTAAAAGATTCTATGTAAAAAGGTTTTGATTTGTGCCCTGTAAACAGACTACTGCTACTTTGAATTTCTAACAAATAGAGTAAATACAAGTGGTGCCCTCGGTCGGCAGGACCTGATCGAAAACTCCATGATCAATATGCATGCAAATGATCATGGCGATCAATGCATTAGTTATTCAGATACCGGAGCTTTAGTATCAAATTTTCAATTAATTTGGGGGCTACTTAATTATAAGGAGATTTTTCATGGACCTTCATGTAGATAATGAATGAAGCTTTTGTATCAAATTTTTATTTATTCATGGGGATATTTCTGAGCTCCATCGAAAGGAGGATATGGGTAACAGAGACCTAATTTCAGATTTCCTATGAGATTTTTCGAGGATCTCCCTGGATGTCAAGGTAGAATATTCTAGGTCCAATGGTTACGATTTGTGCCCTGTTAACGGACGACAACATCAGTGAAGGTCTCAAATAAAAAAGAAAAAAAAAATAATTAAAGTCCCAAAAAAATCCAGATGGCGCCAACAGCCTACATGATCTGATGAAACAATCCCTGATTAATATGCCAGCAAAGAAACATGGTGATCAATACAGTAGTTGTTCAGATACTGTAGCTTTTGTATCAAATTTTTAATTACCCGGGGGGAGGGGGGGGGGCTGAGCCCCATAGATCGGAGGATATAGGTTACAGAGACCTACTTCCAGGTTTCCAAGAAGATTTTTCATAGACCTCCCTGGATGTCCAATTAAAAGATTATAGGTCCTACGGGTACGATTGTTCCCTGTTAACGGACCACTTCTTTGAAGGTCTCAAAATAGAGAAAACAAGGGACCAAGTGTGGTCAGCTGAAGTTGACCTCGAAGGTAAAAATTTAAAATAAGATCAATTCGAGAGTAAAGAGGTAATATAGACCATGGTTGGTTTATATGATTGAAAAAATTGTTGCAAATAATATTTGTGTCTGACCACATTTACTAAAGTTGAAACTGAAGCATGTATAAGCAGTTTGTGATTAAAAGCTGTTGATAAGCTGTTGACAGTTCAGCAGTTTAAATATTTGTCCAATAATAGCATATTTTTTCATACTAACATTTTTTATTTTGATAAAATCTGAACAGTTGCTGTAATTTTCCCACTCGAAGGTAGAAGGACTGGATAATGATCTGAGTTATCACACCTCTGTAAATCCTTTATTAATTCAATTTTATGCAGTTGCAATAAAAACTATTTTCACCAGTGATCAGGGGCAAGGACTCGATGGCAGGGGTGGGCTGCGTGTGTGTGTGTGTGTGGGGGGGGGGGATGTAGGGGGAATGATGGGAGTTACAACACCCTTGAATAGATACATACAGGATATGTAACTTAATTCAACAGTGCTTCAAGGAAAAACAGTCTATTCATAATTATTTTAAATTGAAAACAGACAGATGAAAGAACAAAGCAAATCACTCCAATCTTATTGAGGGAAGACGAAAATGAACAAATGTTTGCATTGGTTCCTCATTTTTTTAACAACAGTTTTTTCAAGTTAATAAAATTTACCATATATATACAGAATAAGTTACACAAATGGATATTCAATGTGATTTACAATTCTAAAATGCATCACAATTCTAAATCGCATCTTTTAAAAACCTGGATGAAAGTTTAAACTGTTATCAGCTCCTTTCAAAGTTTAAATTCATACATGTGCATTCTATGAAATCAAATGACACGTAAAAAAAATGCAACTGAGGTGAACATGAGTGAGCTGCGGAAAGGCCAGTCAGTAGTCAAGCTAGAGTTATGTAACAGGTTGGCCAGCCCAGGGCTGCATCTCTCTCTCTCTTTCTCTCTCTCTCTCTCTCTCTGAATATCAATTTACTGGGCTGGCCTGATGTAAACAATATTTGACACGGTGGTTGAAAACTTGAAGAGAAGGTACAGTTTTTGAAAAATTGCTTTTTAAATTGCAGACTACAAGAGGACGAAGGATGAAATCCTTGGAAGCCTTAAATTACGTCTTGGTCACCATATAAAATAAGGCCACTGTGAAAGAGCATGATTTGATTACACTGCAAGTCAGATGGACAGGCGTTTGATGCAGAAACCTTTAAGAATTTTCTGATCAAATATTAGGTCACTGTTACCTATTTTTCTAAGGACCATGGCCCAAAAACATGATTCTGTGAAAGAGCATGATTTGATTACACTGCAAATCCGATGAACAGGCGTTTGATGCAGAAACGTTTAAAGGGACATAATCAGTAGCAATATTATTTCTATTCTTTCACACTATTATTTCAGTTTTGCTTTATACAAAAGTTTCCCAGTGAAACCATCCCAGCACACAGTCTCATTTTCATCGCATACGATTGTTTACCACCTTGTTATAGCCCTGCATGTTGGTAAACACAGTCTTTTCACCATAACAAGGCCGCGTGACCGGAGGTCTGATTCAGAGGGGCAACACGTGTGTTTCAGCCAGAGGGAACATGCGTACAATTTTTGGGCAAAGTCTGTCAGGATATCTCCTGATTGGCAATGTGTTTATGTTGACACCTGCGATCACGCCCGGTTCACTGTTTTTAACAGTAGTTTACAGGAATAAGCAAACGATTTTAAGGCAATATATTTGTTGGTACAGATTAATTTTAAAGGGAAGAAGCTATTTTTCATGTTAACTCCGTTAACTCAGCATGCCTTATAGGTGATTGAGCCTCTTTATTTAAGTTTCCTAATCAAATCTCCTTTGATACCTTAAATGGGTCACAGTTACCTATTTTCTAAGGACGACGGGCACAAAAACATGATTTTGAGCACTCAGGATGTCTACACATTATTCAAGGTTCCTTAAATATTTTTCACCGGACCATAAAATCATGTTCTCAGTGAAAGATCAGCTGTGCATCATCACTCCCTTGTCACAAATAATTTCTCACCATTGTATCCTGCACAGTCAAAGATTTATCATATTCACCAGATTCAAACGTGATTCTCAAGCATGTGTTAAGGGTAGAGTTTTCAAACTTATTCCACATGAAAAAAATAAAAAAGGTATGTCACTTTGTCCATTTTTTTTTCACAAGTAGTTATCATATCATGATCCTTAATGTTACACTCCGAAACAGTCAAAATTAGATTTTTTTTTATACGGTATGTGTCGTCATGTGACCCTTAAGGTTTCTCTGCTGATCCAAAGTTTTACCACACTGTCCAGATTTAGATGCTTTTTTCCCCTAGTGTGTTTCCTGATGCAAGTCTAACCCTTTGCGGGACTCTGCTGAGAGAAAAATTAATACACTGTGCACATTTAAATGTTTTTTTTCCTGAGTATGTTTCCCGATATGAGCCGATAGATTTTTACGCTGTGCAAAGGGTTTACCACACTGTCCACATTCAAATGGTTTTTCTCTTGCAGGTGTCTCGATCTGTTCATTCAGACTATTAGACTGTTCTGTTTTAATTACTTCCCTCGAATCAACATTGTTTTCCTTAGAGACAACAGAGTACACATGAACAGTAATCTGATCAGCATATTCTTCACTATTTAAAAGTTTGTTATCTGGTACATTTTGCATGTACTGTGAACAACTCTGTGCCTCCTCTCCTGATAAATCACCCTTTATTTCTTTTGGGCCACTTATAATTTCCTTACCAGAAATATCATTCTTTATGTGGTGATGGTGATGCCTTTCTTCATCTGAATTCCTCTTACAAGTAATCATTGTGTCCTGAGTGTTGCCTTTGAGATTTTCTTTTTTTATAAATATATCCAAACAGGAAGGATGTATAGCAGAATCCATATGTCCTTTTAGCTTGTTCTGCAATAAAAAATAAGAATAATGAACAAATTTATTTTATTATTGTTTATTGTTATGTTGGTGGTCAAAACAACTACTAGATGAGTTGGGTTGGACACCAGGAATAACTGTATCCATCTATGATCTGGCTGGCTGAGTGACCAGTATATGCCAGGCTTCCAGGGTGCATAATTA
This sequence comes from Sipunculus nudus, assembly GCA_026874595.1. NCBI lineage: Eukaryota > Metazoa > Annelida > Sipuncula > Golfingiida > Sipunculidae > Sipunculus > Sipunculus nudus. Next base: position 46,684,988 of record CM049321.1, read on the forward strand.
GCCTGAAAGGTCAACAAGAGGACATAGACAGGGGCTTCAGTATAAAAACTCATATCATAAAAACTCAATAAAAGCTACAGTTTTTGGTCAATTCCTTTCAAAATTACAGGATTTAGTACTCTGCTGAAATCCTTTTGTGTGCATGATATGGAAACTAGAATACGGGTAGTCAATAAGCGAACATGTGTATCCGCCATATCATGGAGGCAAGGGTAAAGCAAGGCATGGAATGTTCCTGATAAGACATGACTCAAAATTTTTGGCATCAGTGTTGCCAATTAATCTCATATTTATGCGATTTTCACCAAGAAAAGATCTACAGATGAATACACCATGCAAGATTTCAGGCCGAGAGACCCATCTACTACAGAGAAAAAGTGCATCAATGTATTCTATAAAAACAGAAGAGCAGGTGGCGCCACCAGTCTGGTCTACAACAAAGCTATCCAAGATGGATAAACATGCCAAAATTTCTGGCTGATACATCCATCCGCTTGTCAGATTTTACCCACAGCAAATAGATGGAAGGACGCCAACCAAAAACAAAATACAGAGGGCACAACCAGTCTTGAATACAAGATGGAATCCAAGGTCTATGAACATACACAATTTCAAGCCAATACGGAAAATCACTCCTGATTTATTTTTTCTATGAAAGCAGAAAGGAAGGTGGAGCCACCTGTCTGGTCAATGAGAACCCCCTCCCCCCCCCCCCAGATGCATGTACATGTAAAATTTTAGACCAATACATTGAACAACTCCTGAGATATGAGTAGTTTTCCCATAATGTAAACTTACAGATGGAAGCCTCACAAAAAAGGATTTCAGTTAGAAGGCTTACACTATCACTGCTGTCAAACAAGATAAAAATAGTACTGCTTGACACATGCGATATAAGGTGGAATGGTGAGTCTACCTCAAAGATGGTTAAATAGACCTGTTCAAATACGTTTGGGTATATACTGTGAAGCATGAAGACAACAAATGATGGTGTCAAACAGAACAATTTGTAGCTGCTGTCAAACCTAATTACACCGCTTGCTCTCATTTTTGAAGTGCTATTAAGTACTTACCCAATGTTACCAAAACCATGCTTCCAGGATAATCATAAAAGTTATAAATTATATTATACTTTTGTCGACAAGTATACATTCAGTGGAATATTTTCCGGCAGTAATTGTTGCATAATCTTATTGAAAACACTTGAATATACACTGTGTCAAACCGAAACAGTTAATATTCGGGAGGAAATTGTCATACCGCCCATATTTTGATTGAACCAACAATACCAATTTTACATGGTGCACAGGTAATGGAAAAGTCACTCCAAATTCAATATATACCAGGTCTGACACGCTTGAATATGCTATGTCAAGCTGAGTCAGTTTATGGGAGGAAAGGAAGTGACATGAAGAGAATAGCCCTGTGCCGTTATACGTACCGACCCCCCCCCCTCATATTTCCATGGAAAAAAATGTTATCAGTTGTATGTGGTGCACAGTTAATGGAATAGCCACTCTATGTTCAGAGGGAAACAATGTTACCAACTGCTCGCGGTGAAACATAAATGGAAGACCCACCTGATGTTGAGAGGCCCATGCACATGGACAGATTTTTGTAGACAACTGTAAAATTTCTCACTGTGATTCCCCGTAAACTCTTATTATGATGCATAATTAAGAAGAGTGCGTGTCCCATATCCTTGTAGCATCTATGGATATTTCTTAAGCACATCCCATTACCGTTGGTGTTTCAAATGCGTCCCCAAGAAGTGACCAGTAGGTTTATTGTTTCGGTGTGTTATTTTGTAGTTTTGTTTGATGGGCCCTATAATGTATTTATTTAATAAATGCCTGCCTTAAATAGAATCCTGCCTTGCTTAGAAGCCGGGTTAATTAAAGGTCTGAAAATAATAGAAAAGGGCATCTGATCAAGAAAGTACAGTTCCATGAAAATGGAAAGGAAGGCCGCGCCACTTGTCTAGTTTACAAGACAACTCTCCAAGATGGATGTACATGCCAATTTTCAGACCAATACATTGATCCAGTCCGGAGACGTGAGCAATATTCACCTTTAGAAAGCAAATGTACGGATCGACGCCACATCCACTGAAAACGATTTCAGATGGTGCCTCCTGTCATTTATACAAGATGGAGGTATCCGAGATTTATGGACATGCACGATTTCAGCCCGAAACACTGAACCAATCAATAAGACAAACAAATTGTAAACACATGGATGTACGCCACACGAAAATTATTGCAGGTTGCGCCAACAGTCTCGCAACTAAAAGATGGAGAGATCCAAGATCTATGGACATGCGAACTTTCAGCTCAATATGTGGAACAGCTCCTGAGATATGGGCTGTTATTAAAGAGGCACCCAGATTCAAACAGCACAATAAGGACTGCAGGTGGCACAACCTCTCTTTGTAAGGCACAACTTTTTTTGGAAAGATTGGTCCAAGAGTCTCGGAGGAGTTCTCTAGAAACGAAAGCGGCGGAAGCGGAGACGGTAAAAACCATTAAAAACATGGTATCTGCAAAATTTTATTTTGGAGCATACAATTATATCAACAGTGCTTACAGAATAAAATGTGCAATGGCCAAAGTTGGGTAAAAGTTTAGGTACTGATTTTATATTTATGGTAATAACTTATAAAATTTTAAAATAAAGATTTAATTTCCGGCATACAAGTGAATCTTTATTAAGGGGGAACTTGGCACTTTTCTTCATCAATGGAGTTCTTAGATATTTGCAAATAATATCCAAATAGTATACTTTTTAAAATTATGAAATAAAATTTGGGGTTCAATATGCTTAGTTTTACAGTATATGAAGTTGAAAATGGACACTTGTGGTGGGTGTTTATATGATCTTATAACTAAGGGGGATACAAAAATAACACATTTTAGATAACTGACCGATAGATTTCTCATGATATTCAACATGAACATTCAGAATTAATAAATGATCTTAATAAAAGACAAAAATGTGTATGTCAATGGATTACATTTTAAAATATTAGGCAAAAATACGAAAATTTTGGACATTATTAGTTTAGTAAACCCCCCCCCCCACAGGTTCCCCTGGCATATATGAGACAGACAGCCTGTCCAAACATAAATGGATTCTGGCAGCATGCAATCAGCTTTCAAAATGCCCAGATTAAAATAAAGAAGTGACACATGGGTCAAGATGCTCAGCTGACAAGCATGAGATAATGGCCTAATTTTTACAATTGTTGTCTTATTTAGAAGAAAATGATTGCAAATGATGTTATAATTTTTTGATGGGGTAGGAAATTTGTACACATAAAGCACATTACTTGATGGTTCAGGGTAAAATAGTGATACCAGGCATGACTGAACATTTGCTACTGGTTCAAACAGTGAAATTGATATTGTCAGAACACAGCTTGCAGAATATATATCACCATGATCTTATTTAAAGTTTCCAAGAATTTTTTTTTATTTCAGCCGAGCTAAAAAGTACAGTCCAGGTCCAGTGGTTACAATTTGTGTCCTGAGTTGGTATAAAGTTTCCCATTATTCTTGAGGGTATTTATACACCCAATCGCTCGGAGAATATGGGCAACAGAGACATAATTTCAGGTTTCCTAGGAGACTTTTCATAGACCTCCCAGAATGTCAAGTTAGAAGATTCTAGGTCCAGTGGTTACCATTTGTGTCCTATTCTTGGACGACAACATCTTTAAAGGTCACAAAAATAAAAAAAAAAAATGCTTAAAAATGAAAAAAAAAATCCAGATGGTGTCACCAGTCTGTAGGAACGGATGAAACACTATACCAATATGCATGGAAACAAAATCATGATGATCAATGCATTAGTTGACTTATTGGATTCTTGGTCCAATGGTTATTATCTGTGCCCTGCTTAGGTATCATATTTTCAATTATTTTGGGGGCTATTTAATGTTATAAGCCCAACAGCACGGGGAATATGGGAAACAGAGACTAAATTTCAGGTTTCCAAGGAGCCCTTTCATGGGCCTCGTAAACCTAGTAATTGTATTAGTAGGTGCAAAAAACATCTTCCTCTCTAGCGACCAAGACTTTTGGTGCTGTTTACTGGCCCAAACGTGAACGTTCAGCCAATGAAGTGGGCGGGTCAAGGTGGTTCACTGATATATAGTAAGGTGCCTTTCTCTGTTTAGTACAGGGAGGGTAAGTGGTCCGTGGCATCTGTACTCCCGTTAAGACTCGGTTGATACGACAGGTGTCTGTGGCTTGAAGGTTAAGTAAACCTATTCCATGTGCGTTTGTTGTGTGATGGGCCAAACTTTGCCCTGATTTGATTGGCAGGTACACGTGTGACATCATGGACTGAATTTTATCAACAACTCAGATCTAGTAATGCATGTTGTTTTTATTCTCTGCTGAAAATTTGGGACTGACAGAGGCGGAAATACTGTGCTTTTACTGAGATCTAGAATTTTTAGTCACAGGGGATTTCCCAGTGTGTGACGTCACTGCCGATTTGACAGTGCTTATATATGTGCCCATAGTTTTTGAACAAATCACACAACCTCATATTTTTAGTGGAAAAGTAGATAGAAAAAATGTTTCTCCTCCAGGAATTTGGCTCATTGTATGTAAAATCTATATTAATATTTTTTTTTGCATAGGCAATTATGTTAAATGATAATATAATGAGATTTGGAATACGTTTGCTTGAGCTTAAGCTTGCCAGTGTTACTACTTCAATGTTTATGCATGGGTTACGTTAAACAGCCTTTACAGGTTAAGAACATAACCCTGGAGGTCAGATCCAAGTCGTATGAGGGAGATTATATACGCTACACTGGGAGTCAGACCCCTGTCGCACGAAGCACTCCGTTTAAATAAGGTTTGCATTAGATAGGGTTCGTCTACTGTTGTCAAGAATTAATTGATAGGAAAGTACCAAAAATATGCGAGTGCAGCGACTGCTGAGTATTTTACTTGTGATTATTGATAATTCATGACTACAGAAGCCGTATACGTATTCTATTAATGCCGATCTTTAAATGTGTCACAAAATGTAGGGGGAACGTATATAATTAATTAATGGTAGCATGATGCCAGTTGCTCCTCCTGGCAGACCTGGGGTCAATTCTGAATTGAATTGGAAATGAATTGAAGGGAAAATTGAATGAACTTAAATTGAATTGAAAAAAAGTGAACATGAAATGAATTGGAATTGAATTTGAATTGAAGTTTACAGGCTCCGCTAAAATTGATCTGAATTGATGAACAAAAGTTCCAGATCTCATATTTTCGTAAGTGTTGCTCATCGGAAATTGCTCAAGGTCTGTGTGAGGATCAGCCATGCAGTATTTGGTTAAAATAAAACACAAATGCCTCTCATGGGTGACACAAGGAACATGATAACAGCTTTAATGCTTCTTAATCACTGTTCCTGAATTGTTTGTATCAACAAATTTAGCACGTCAGAGATGAGATTATAATATATGATATATAGTAAAAGGAATTTTCATATTTTCAAAGTAATAGTATTATATTAGATATAAAGCAGAGCTGAAAAGTAATGATAATAGAATAAGAGTAATATTTATAACTTCCCATTTCCTGCTGTGCCATAAAATATGTGATCAGATGATAATGAACTGACTTGTTCTGGTCCAGTGACTTTCTAAGGTATGCCTGTTGTTATAGCATCCAGTGTGCCTGGAGCTGCTCTGCTAGCCTTGTGTGCTAGGACCAGCAGTACTCAACCTGGTGACCAGTGGTTCTGATAACCTAGGGCACTTCACTGGCCAGAACAAGCAACAGATAACAAGTATATCCCATAGACTATACTGGTCTTTGATGACTAAATTCAGTAAAATTAAATGGCACATGAGAGCTCATTCAATCACCACCTCAAAGTTACCAAGCAAAACACCATCTATGCACATGAACTTACTATTTCAGATTCAAATGTTATACATTGTTATGGTTCTGTGTGTAAGTAAACAGTGTGTATGTCCGAGTGTGTATGTTTACCATATCAAGAAGGCATGACCAGAGGTCTGACCTTGCACTCGGGCAACAATGTACAAACAAGAAGCTTATTCCCACTCCTGTACAAAATAAAACAAACAGTTAAGAATGAAATATTGGCACATACCATACTATTATTAGGAGAAAATACTATATTACAAGTATATTTAAAATGCATGGTATCTGAATAGGCCTCTTTAATGTCTTATTTATATTTAACACACATTCAGTAAATAAATGAAATGTACTGAATTTTAATTGTGGTCAAATATTTATTTGAAAAATATAACTGGGGGGGGGAGGCGTTTGTCCTCTTTATCATTATGGTAGGGGTTTTTTTGTCAAGGGGGCCTTTGTCTGTACCCCCCACCCACCCTTTGATCACGAGAACATTCATGTTTTTCATCACCCAAAATAGATTATTGGCATATATATTAATTGCATCAGGCAATAATGGCAACTCATTTGAAATCCAGATACACCTTTAACTGAATTTGGGTATTTTACCCGATCTTTAAGAATAATTGCCAAACATAACTAGTAAAACTTGTCTGGCTGCTATGCCTTACCACATTTGGCAAAACATTTAATTAATGATATTTCATTTAGCTTTGGAGCGCATTCATCCAATTCTGAACAAAACTGAAAGGTGTGTATTGGTGCACTAGTAAAAGAACTCCTGTGATTACACTCGCATCACACCAATGAAATGTATTCAGATGAATGCAATTTTTTGAATTAAAAATTGAATTTGAATTGAATAAAAATTATTTGAATTGAATTGGAATTGATAATTTTCTCCAGCACACTGAACTGAATTGAAATGGAATTGAAAAATTTGAATTGACCCCAGGTCTGCCTCCTTGCTTACAACAGATAATTAGAACTATAAGGCAAAGAGATATGGCCACAAGTATTTATTAAAAAGAAACTACACATGTAAAATACACCAAGGGATCCATGAACTATGATTACATTATTAAAGTAATGACCTACTGAAGACCTACACCAAGTTTTCAATAATACTCTAGCCCTTCATTATTAGCTTCTGCAAAACAAAAGCTAAGACATAAGGTTCGCTGTGATTCAGGGAGACAGAGCTCAGCACGTCTGCCCCGCTCTGTATCCCCAAAGCGAGAGAGAGGGCAAGGCTGAAACATTAACCAGGTTTACCCGGGGCATGTTTTAGTCCTGCATCACCAGCTCTGTGGTCAATCCAGGGCAGCATCGATTGCATCATTGCCAAAGGAACCTCCCCTGGTTGCCATGACGTCATAGGGTGTTCCCCGGGTAATACCAGGGGCAGGGCATTCATGTAAAAAATGGACTGGGCCTGGATAAAAGATCGACGCATACGATCGGGTGGCAGGCTGCCACTAACTTACTACTGTTTTGTGGCAATAAACATATATCGTAGAGAAACTGCATACCTTTGTCAACATGGGTGAAACTGAATTACAGAGACAAAAATTTCGCGGTGTGCACTGTCCACTGACTAACTAAATTATGGGCTAAAACAGAGAGTACGGAATAAAACCTGGATCCCGGTAGTCAAATATCGGATGCTAAGCCAGCCGTGAAGCTCATATATCTATGCCCTGATGACCACCACCAAAAAGAAGTGATATAACATATTTTTACAGTGTATCATTAAATAAAATTCAAGTAAAGATATATGCTTTCTAAATTTACTCAAAGCTAAAATTACGTCTATATATTCTCTGGACTCATAATACATATATGAGAGAGAGAGAGAGAGAGAGAGAGAGAGAGACTCTATCTCTCTAGCATATACATCTCCAAATCTCCCATTGTCCAATAGTTAACGCTGCTCGAAATCGAGCTACTGTTAAGAGGGGGTGTGTTATGGGGTAACATAACAGCGGACCGACCTGTCTCGCTATAGCAAACCTTGCTTTTCTAGCGAAGCGGTAGGAACGATGGACATGCGCGCAACCGACATCGGCCCAATATCGGCCCGGATCGGCCCAATATTTCCCACTGAACAGTTTGTCGTCGTAACACATGGGGGCTCGAACAACGTGACGGTAAACTTTGTGGCCCAGGGAATAAGCTCACCGAAGGGGCGACTCTTGGGATAATCTTGTTCTGATAACAGATCGCTCATAAGAGGGAGGTGTGTTACGGGGTGACATAAAAGCGGACCGAACTGTCTCGCGAGGGAAGCCTACCTCTTTAACAAACCGGTTGGAACGCGGACATGAGCGCCACCGACATGGGTTCGAATCCCGGCTTGGCCCAATATTTTCCCTTGAACAATTTGTCTTCATAACAATATATATATATATATATATATATATATATATATATACATACATATATATATATATATATATATATGTATGTATATGACATGCAGAGAGAGGGATAGAGAGCCAGAGAGTGAGTGTCGAATTATTTTATATTAATTAAAACGAAAGAGAGAGAGACCATCAGGAAATACTTTTTTACCATTTATATAAAATAAATGATTATATACATGGAGGAAATTTTATAATTTTAATAAATTGATATATATATATATATATATATATATATATATATATATATATATATATATATACATACATGAGAGAAAGTCTAATTATTTTATATTATTATATTAATCAAAACCAGAGGGAAACAATGAGGGAAAATATAGAGTGAGTTTGATATAAATTTAAATATATACATAAGATAATGACATATCTTATGAATGTATATGCATAAAATATATTAAGATATATACAGTGGAACCCCACAATTACGACCACCCTGGGGACTAAGCAAAGTGGTGGTAATTAGGGGGTGGTCGTATTTGTGAAACTCTTACCTTGGTCGCATATAACACGCCGATATTTAATGTGTACCAGTGTTTATCTATTGCATATCTTTAATGTGAATTATAACAAAATATTTTACTTCGCGGAGGACCCTTATTAGGAAAGTTTTTTTGTGTGTGTGTGTTTAGCTGAAAAGAACACAAAATTGTGTTATATATTTATTTATGTTAACATTAATATACATGTACACAAACGTAGTGACTTATGATTAATACATATATTTAATTACACGGGAGGCAATACGAAGACAAGCTACTGAATACATATTGAACATAATACGAGGCTGTCATATTTTTAGCTTTCCGCTCGAGTATATCATGCGTGCCCTTGATTTTTACCTACACTAAAGTGCTGAGCCAGATGGCGCTGACTGATTAACGCCACTTTCTCCTTCAAGAAGAGCTCTTTCCGAGGCATGGTCGCACAACAGCAAGCAATTTAAACGCACACTGAACCAGTAGAGAAATAAACTGACAGCGATCTATTTGATAAGGCAAGAAAATTTGTGGGATTTGCAAGCTTTATTTATACATTTTACTGACTGCTCGATATTCAGTGTGAGTAAGGTATGAGCACATTTAGGATTAACTAGGTCGTTCATTTCACAAATGCGGATCGAACAATATGTGACGTGTAGAAATGTTAAGCTCTCACCCCCGCACATAGGGTAGCTGTAATACAGGTGATCACCGAGGGGCAATTAATTAGCCTAAGACTCAAGGGCAGTTAGTCAGGCAGACCAGCTCATTAAGTAATCATGCCGATGGTTACCCTGTTTGATCTATAACTTAGGCATCAACGAGTTTCAGCGCGGACACCGAGTCTGGAACATATGCAGGACCAGATTAACACTCTGGTTTGGAAACCTTTTCACCCTCTTTGACCCTTCGTTAAGGCGCCTGTGACAAGGTGCAGCCATTGACTCGTGACAAATGTTGTTTCAGTACTTCTAGGCGGTGGTCGCATTAGCGGGGTCGCATAAGCGCTGGGGATTGGAAATCTATTCGTAATTCTGAATTCAGGTATGGTCGTAATTTTGAGTCATTTATAAACATTAGTAAACCAAATAATTCGGGACCAAGCAAAGTGGTCGTACTTGTGGGGTGGTCGCAATTGTGGGATGGTCGCAAGGTGGGGTTCCACTGTATACTTACGGCAGGGAGACTATTCTGTTTTTTTTTTAAGTATAATATTGCAAGTGTTTGTGAAGACGAGATTCCCAACAGATGATACACCTGTTAAACAGAATTCGGTAACTTCTGTGCAGCTGATTAATCAACTGGTTGCCCGTGTGAGCTTCCGAGGGGCAGGTTCTCCTCTTTGATGCACTTCTCTAGGTAACTGGTTTATATCCATCAATAGTTGTTTAATATTGAGAACTAATTTGTTCGTTTATGTCATCAATATTATGCTGTATTCTGTGTTACAAACTCTTCGCCAAAATTAAACCAAAAATGGCAGTTGTTTTCTAAGTCTAGTATAGCTTTTGTAGAAATATTACCATAATTTCTAAAAGATATAAAACAAAATATATCACTTTGGAATTGTGAAAAAATATGTCTACATGCTGCCCAATTTAATGTAACAGGGTGCCGTTCATCGAAAATTTTATGAACGAATAGAACATGGTTTGGTTCAACGATATCTATAGACAAGTCAGTCCAATATATCCAGAATTAAATAAAACATATAACCATTCGAAAATAAAAAAGTTTCGATTTCATTTTTTGATTTAGTGTAATTTGGTTAAATTTAGCATTATATTCTTTATTGTCTTTCTCTCTTTCTACTTTCCTCTTTCATTCCGTTGAATATTCACTTTCCCCATTTTTCGTTCACTTCTCTCTCTCTCTCTCTCTCTCTCTCTCTCTCTCTCTCTCTCTCTCTCTCCCCCCGTTGTCTATCTATATTTCTGTCTCTCTTTTTTTTGATTGACCATGCACTTGACATATTTTGTTGATGTTTTCTCTCTTTTATTGACATTTTCTTCTTTCTTTTTGAAATCTATTTTTCAGGTTTTATTTTTTAATATTCTAAATTTCTTATTCTTCTTTCCATCTTTCATTCTCGCTCCTTTTCTCCCCGTTTTTCACTCCGCCCTTCTTTCTGTGTCTATCCCGTTCTTTTTCCTTTTCTCTTTCTTTCCAAGTCAATCTCTCATTTACTTTGTCTATCCATAAAATACTTCATTTTCCCTTTCCGATCTTTTTTGTATTCCTTTTCTATCATTCTTTCTGTAAACCTTTCTATATCCGACTTGGTAATAGCTTAATGGCTGGTTGATTATGTATCTGCTTAATTAGTGGAGGCCTAGTGACTGAGAACTCAAAGATTATTGTTAATACTACAATAATCTCATCAATGGGTCAACAAAGAAGGCCAATAGCCTTTGATCACAACCCAAAGGTAATGGTGACAGTACCAGTAATATTGTTTCATATTTAATCAATATAAAAGAATAAACTTGAACGATATATATATATTGTCTCACTTAACACATATGATAACTGGTATAATGGTTCAATTTTGTTTATTCAACTATATAAATTTCCATTCAGGAAAATTTCTACCGCAACAAGGAATGAAATTATCAAAGAAACTATACATGAAGTCAACGACTTTTATATGTAAATTGTATACCATAAGTTATTATGTCGGTATACAGTCTTTCTTTTTTTAATAAACCGAGTTACAGAGAATGTGTCGTCCAGAAACGGAGATTTGTCACCAATAACTATTAAGCACAATGAACCGATTGGCAGTTTAAACACGCGAACACACACTTGTACAAAAACATATACAGCTGTAGAATATTCTTTCTTGGTACAATTCATATTTTTCCCGCCATTGACCGCGGCAATCCGTCTGGTCAAAAGCTGTCCATTCGTCACGCGTGAATATGAGGTGAAACTTTTTGTATGTGACCCCAGCAGTCTTATATACAAGATGATTTTAAACAAGGGACCCATGGGTCACGGCGCTCAGCTGATCGTGATTGGACTATAAATGTTTCTCCACTGTGATACTATATCGAGTCAATAAAGCTTATGAATATCATGGACATGTTGGGCTTTTATAAAGGAATGTAATGTAATATGTGAGTAAATGATAAATGAAATTACCAGACTGATGGATTAATAGAGTCAAATATAGTGGTTTATTTTTTATTTATTTAGGAGGGGTTGAAAATTGTGATATATTTGAGCAAATATGAATGCAATGACAGCAGTAATAAGCAGTAGTAGAATGATGATAAGGCTATTTGTTGAAGGATCTAAAGTGTATGGTAGTCTGCAAGCTTTCAATTTGACAGATATGATGTTATGATTAACTATGCTGATGAAGTAATTTATGAATTTGTGACTGTATGACACAATATCTCTTTAGTCTTGACAAGGTACATTATTGTGATGCCCACTATGTCTACATATTACACAATACTGACATAATTTTCTGGCATGTACATAGGTACCTATGGACGAATAGTTATACAAAATATTAAAGTATGAATATATCTGATTCATCTTGTTCTTGCTTATTGAGGCTGACTTTGGGATGGGGTTCGGAGAAGGGAAATGTGAGGGCAGCACGAAGGTGGATGTAGAAATATTCTATTGTAATGTTTTTCATTCATATAAGAATATGAAAAGCTAAGAGGAAAGGGGCCCTCCTACTTGGTTATGGTAAAGTTCTAAATATATGATTGCAAACTAATACTCTGACAAGACTGTCATGAAGAAAAACAGTAAAAGTTTTGAGATACTGTGATGCATAAGAAAATTTACAGATGGACAGGCAAGTGGACAGAATGGACTAATACCTTTATTTCACTTACAAGGGAATAATGCATTTAAGTTTATATATAATTCTATTTTTTTAAGCATATCCACTTTTTCCATTAAGACGTTTTTATCTTAATCATTTTTTTATTTACAGGTTTTATAAACTTTTAATAAAAACCTGAAAATATAAGTTAAAATATTAGAATTGTTGCAAAAGTTGCAATCATTATATATACAGAGTAAAAAACTGAAACTATAAGTTAAAATATTAGAATTGTTGCAAAAGTTGCAATCATCATATATCCAGAGTGTAGCTCATATTGGGTCATATTATGCATACACATATATTTTATTATTTTTAAATCATAAATGTTTAAACTGAATTTAAAAGAAAATAATGCCACAACATGGCATCTACAAGAATATTCCTTGAATCACTATTAAAAAGTTTTGCACATTGGAGTTTTCAGTACATGCTTAATTTTATTCACCAAAATAAAATAAAAGATTCAGTAAATTTGATAAAATAAAACATCTTTACAAATAAAGTATACACACTGTTGGTTGAATGAGGGACAAACAATATCATTGTGCTAATTACTATCCCAGTTTTAATTTATTACTGGAATTAATAGTCAATTTCACACCTGGTGAAGTTTTTACTCTTCTGAAGGAATTACTTATCTCATGAACATCCACACTTTCAAAGCAATACACCACTTTGTGGACACAATTAAATGTACACTTTAATCATTGTAACCCTGGTGGTACAATACAAAACCTAAAATGTAGCATAGCCTAGAAAAAGAATGAATCAAATACAGAAAATAATAACATTCATCTAGTTTATGCACCATCTGGGGGGGGGGGGGGATGCAGGGCAGAGGGGAAGCCTGCTGGTAGTGGCCAAGCTGACCCAAGGCAAGCTGCCTGGGGTGGGTTACATAATGCAAGTGAAGGCTGTACTACTAGGTGGGCTAGATGTAAACAACACTTGACATGGTGTATGAAAACATGAATAAAAGCTATTATTTCCAATAAATTTCTTTGAAATTTCAGAATTTAAAAGATTAAATCCTTATGTATATATGCTGTGAAAATTAAATCAATAGTGCCAAAGTTGGACAAAATTTAAGGTATTGGTTTTTTATTTATGCTAATAACTTGAAAAATTTGCGAAATTCAGATCTTATTTTGGGTAAACAATTGAATCTTGATTAAATAAAGTTATATTCCTGAAAAAAAAGTCTCTAGGTTCAGCAATTCTCATGTTAGGTGAGAAAATATATTTCCTGATTTTTTAAAAATTTGCATTATGTTTTGGCCCATAACTTCAAAATAATACCCAATACTGACCTTATTTTTGGTATGTTCATAGAAAATGTATGAAAGAATGTGAATATTAAATACGATCAAAAACAGATCAGTGGTTTTGATATTAGCAATGGCTTTTTTATGGAAAACAGAGTTTTTTTCCTTAATATCTCGAAGGAACGAAGTCCTAATGACCCAATTTTCAGTATGGTAGGAGATTTTGGGGACATCTAAAATTATGCCAACAGCCTGGGGAGCATAGAGATGTGCACTGAATGACCTACAGTCATCAAAGTGGACTGCTTGACAATGTAAGGGAATACAACAATAGCCTCCAAAAACAATTCAATAACTAACCTAATTTTGCAGCTTTTATTTTCAATTTTCAGATTTTAACAGATTAAATCCTTATGTATACATGCTGTGAAATATAAATCCACAGTACTTACAGGAAAAAAACGTGCCGTGGCCAAAGTTGGGCAAAATTTAAGGTACCAATTTTATATTTTTGCCAATATTTAAACAAATTTAACAGATTTTGATCTAATTTTTGTTTAACAAATAATTTTGATTAATTAAAGTTGTATTACTGGAAAAAAGTCCCTACCTTTAACACTTTTGGTCTTAAGTGACCAATTATCTTCCTGATTTTTTTACAAAGTCCATTATGTATGGGCCCATAACTTTTTTAAATTATATAATACTGACTTAATATCTGGCATGTATATAGGAACTATATAAAGGAATATTTATGGTAAATATGAAGAAAACCAGATGAGTGGTTTTGATATTAGGCAGTCCTGAAGTGTGAAAATAGATTTCTAATAAAAAATTGAGGTTTTTCCTTAATATCTCGAATGAACGAAGTCCTATTGACCCAATTATCAGCATGGTAGGAGATTTTGGGGACATCTAACTGTATGCCCAATTTCAGATTCGTAGGTCCAACGGTGTCGAAACGTGCCAGTCTTACGGACGGACATCCGGACGGACAGACGGACGGACAATCGACCACGACTATAGCTCAGATGACTTATAGTCAGCTAAGTTAAAAATCTATGGACATGCAAATTTTCAGGGGAATACATCAATCAGCTCCTGAAAAAAGGCAATATATTCTACGAAAAACGAAAAGGTAGTTGGCGCAACCTGATGGATACGAGATGAAATTGTTTGTTGGGGGCCACTCAGCAAGTTAATCACAAATCAATAAGGGCCTTAAAAACGATACACACTGTACACTTAAATCAGTATTTTTTCACAGAAAACATTGTAGGTGTTTGAAAAACCCAAAATGAGTGCCTTCTAATAACCAGACGAATTCAATTTCGTTCATCAAATGCAGGATGACAGTAAATTGACATAAAAACGAGTTTTTACATTATTTATGTTTTTTAATTACAAATCTGACCGCCACTAGTGTCTCCAGCATATTCTACAGTCTTTATTTCTTTTCCGCGATATCTTTCTGAATTACACGTCTGTATTTTTTTCCGGTTGAGACCCAGATGACGACCAACACTATCAGTCATACTTTGAAAAGACCTGTAGAGCTCATTGTTTATTTCATGAATGGAACCTATCCCAGTGGCACCACCAGGGCCGTACAGTGGATTAACGTTCAATGACCAATATGGATATATAAAGGTTAAGAGTAATCCTTTGTAGTTAGTTCTTATTCAAAATAATCTGAAGAACAGTTACCTGTGTAGCAGGCTCCACTTAACTGTTAGTCTATAGTTCTTTGTTCTAGGCCCTGTGTTTCCTGGATGAATTCAGAAGCTTAGATCACAGGGAATGGTATGTCATATACAAACCAAAAATTTTACACATATAAGCCATCTTATATATATTTATAGTATCTACTGTCTTTTCATATCAAGGTTTTATTATTTGTCAGAATTTTAAATGATAATGCTTTTTTCCAGGAAAAATATTTGGATTTTTTTGTAATATCTCATTGCTCTTGAATTTTCAGCTTTAAAATTTAAGAAACATAAACATAAACCAGATTAGATTAAGTACTGTAAGTTTAATGAGCTTTCAATAAGTTGTTCAGATGATATGTACAATTATATGTTTTTTTTGAGACACAGCTTGTATCATTAAGTTAGACAGGTGGCCCTCTGCATGGGGTGTTTAGTTCAGGTTCGCAAAGCAGTTATTTAATGACCTCTCTTGCTGGGCTGCGACAGTCTAGCAATCTGAACAACAGCCATTTGTGTGTAGCATATAGACCTGCTACCCCTGTTATGATCACACTTTTGAATGGTTTCTCGATAAAATGAGTTCTGTTGAAATCAATGAGATGATCTGGAGAAGTTTTAATAGCAGTTCATCTCAATGGTTTGCCTCCAGTATGAATTATGATATCTTAGAAAAAATAATGTGGGACAGCATTTACTTTGTTATCAAGAGAAAAACCTCTCCTAATTCTCTCTACAATGTACATAAATCATATCTTCACATTTGTAACATTTCTCTCAAGTATGATTTCTACTGTGAATTTTCAGTCGAGCCGATCGGGTGAAACATTTGCCACAATATTCACATTCGAATGGTTTCTCCCCAGTATGAACTTTGTTGTGTAACGTTAGACGTGATGGTGTACAGAAACATTTGCCACAGTGTTCACATTTGTATAGTTTCTCACCAGTATGAGTTCTGTTGTGTCTAGATAGACAAGATATGTCAGAGAAACATCTGCCACATTGTTCACATTTGAACGGCTTCTCTCCGGTGTGAGTTCTATTGTGTCTAGTTAGGTCTGATGAAGTGTAGAAGCATTTACCACACTGTTCACATTTGAATGTCTTCTCTCCTGTGTGAATTCTTTTATGCGTAGTTAGATTGGCTAACTGGGAAAAACATTTGCTACACTGTTCACATTTGAATGGTTTCTCTCCAGTGTGACTTCTGATGTGTAACGTTAGACGTGAAGGCGTTAAGAAACATTTGCCACAATGTTCACATTTAAACGGTTTCTTTCCAGTGTGAATTCTTTTCTTCACAGATGGATAAGATACGTCAGAGATACGTTTGCCACATTGTCTTAATTTAGACGACTTCTCTCCTGTGTGAGTTCTGTAGTGCCTAGTCAGATCTGATGGAGTGTAGAAACATTTCCCACATTGTTTACATTTGAATTGTTTCTCACCGATATGGGTTCTACTGTGTTTGGTCAGAGCAGATGGGGTGTAGAAACATTTGCCACATTGTTCACATTTAAACAGTTTCTGTCCAGTGTGAATTTTCTTGTGCACCGACAGATATGATACGTCTGAGAAACTTTTGCTACAATGTTCACATTTGAAAGGCTTCTCTCCAGTATGAGTTCTAATGTGTCTTGTCAGGTCAGCTTGGGTGTAGAAACATTTACCGCAATGTTCACATTTGAATGGTTTCTCTCCAGTGTGCATTCTGTGGTGTAAAGTTCGTCCTGATGATGTGGAGAAACATTTGCCACATTGTTCACATTTGAATGGTTTCTCACCGGTATGAGTTCTGTTGTGTCTAGTCAGGTCATATCGCGTGAAGAAACGTTTGCTACATTGTTCACATTTAAACGGTTTATATTCAGTGTGAATTCTATTATGCACAAGTAGATCAAATACGTCAGAAAAACATATCCCACACTGTTCACATTTGAATGGTTTCTGTTCAGTTTGCTTTCTGGTTGACAGCTCAATAACTCTCTGACAAGAAGCACTGTGTTCATGTTTAATATTTCCCATACTTCCCTTCGTGTGGGTCTCTATGTGTTCCCTTAAAATTTTTTCTTCAGAGAAATATCTTTGACAAAAGTCACATTTAAAGGCTGAATCATTTGGGATGTCTTGTCTGCCTGCAGACTCACATTTAACGGGAGACAAATACACTTCTTCTTCTGCAGTATCAGAAACCATATGTTCTACATATACCGTAATTTCTTCTGATTTCTCCTTTGTATGTGTTGTACCAATGTCTGTTGAAAAGGTTTTACCAACTTGTTCATCTTTATATTTAAAACAGTCATCATCATACGATATAATGCTGGGTTCTTCAGTTTGTTTTCTGTTCAAGAAAAATTCTTGGCCTTTCTCTTCTTTAATAAACGCCGCTAGGTCCTGTGGATTAAACTCACTTGAATCCATTTCACTTAAAAAACCTGCAAACCAAAAGAATACAGAAGTAAGTAAATAAACTGCACACTGATAACAACAGGCTCTAAATGAACAGCATGTATATAGATAACAAGTTGCACAGGATATTTGGCAGCAACTAGACAGTAGAGGTTTCACCCAGGAGATTCTCAACTAAACCACCTTGGCCTGTCTGGTCTTTGTTATGGTCATGGGTAAACAGAAACACATTAAATCTCTTCCAAGCCTTTATCTGCTGCTGCTAAGGGATACAGCAATGATCAGACCAAACATAATCATGATAATTGCCTAATTTGCTTGCCATGGCTATTGCAAATACAGTAGTTTGACTAAATGGTGACAGGAATTGAAGTAGCAAACCCTTACTTCCTGAAAAAGAGACTTATGATTAGTTTTTTTACAATTATAAATGGTCCAACAGCAATCTCAGCTAAATGGATATTTTTTTATATAAATACCAACAAGGACTCTTCTCAAAGTAAAATATGTCCAATACTGAAACAAATTAACATTCTTTTATTCCATGAACTAGTATAGGCTGGAACCAGAAGAAATTATCATCAATGAAACAGGTGAACGGTCCCTCCGAAATATATTTTTAGTAAATTAATTATTTCTGCTAAACTAGTTAAAATCTTTCATCACAGTGATACTGTATCACGATAATTGTATCCTCAAAAACAGTTTTCCGGATACTATGTTTTCAGCCCATCCCCCCCCCCCCCCCCCCCCGCAAATGTTTCAATAGAACTTCTCTGTAACCATGGATGGAATTTTATGAAACCCGGAATTATGATCTGAGCACATGTGAACTGCTGCGTCCTCATTTTGGGTTGACCTTTCCTTCCTGCGGGGCATCGATTAAGCTCTGAACACAGTGCGTGACCTCCTGGTGACCTTCCACTCACATGCTGTGAGAAATAGCAGGATTCTTCAGGTGTGGCAACACCCAGTCAGTTTGCGATGGATAAAGTAAAATCTGATTGGCTCTGCATTTAAACAAATCTGCAGAACCGGTAGAAGAAATCAGATTGGCTTAGCGTGTACACAAACATGGCTGCGCCCGTGGCAAACTCGTGTAGCACTGCAAGAAAGAAAATATGAAGACACTGGGGGATAACTGACCTCAGGCCACACCAGCAAGTCAGTTTAGATACTGTGTTGAAAGTTTACGACTGCATCTTGTGTATTCAAAAGGGGACTGGAAAAAGTCTGTGCTACCAAATGCTTTCCACCACAGTGGAAAGTGACCAGTACCTCGAAGAACATTCGATTGTGCTGGTGATATCTGCAATGTGATTGGTTAAATATAACACGGGGGGGGGGGGGGGGGGAATTCCACAGAGACAGCATCGCCTGGTGGTCAAACATGACCGGCAACCGCGGTTTATTGCAGTGGGTAGTGTAGTGAATAGTTCAGCATAGCGTAACCGCTACTTATGGAGCGTAGGCATACATCTGTGCATCTGTCGTTATGCCGTTTGGATATTAATGCATACATTACGGATTACATGAATATTTTGAATTTTGGACTAAATACATTTGCAAGCGTGAATATATGATGACTGCAGTTAATTGTATTAAACAAAAATGATACTTGATAGTTTCTTTTTGTTTCAGTTAATTGTATTGCATACATTGCGAATTACATGAATATTTTGAATTTTGGACTAAATACATTTTGCAAGCGTGAATATATGATGATTGCAGTTAATTGTATTAAACAAAAATGATACTTGATAGTTTCTTTTTGTTTCAGTTAATTGTATTCATATTGATATTCATGAATACATTTGTATTTGTATTCGTATTCGAATACATTTCTGTTTTTGAGTATTTGTATTCGTATTCGTGTACCTCTGCTGTATTCGTATTTGAATAATTTTTCTGTATTCGACCCATGTCTGATATACACCCAAAATTTCATAGCGGTTACATTACACCTGGCCATTACAAGCACGACTCAGTAGGCCCTCCTGCATGATAAAAAACACCATCCCAATTGAGGACTGCACTGCAAGACTAGGATATGCATGTAATCCCCGCATACAGTCAACAGCTTTTTTCCATTACCCTTCCAAACTTTTTTCCCAACAAAGACAGTGTTAGAATAAACAAATCTGACCCATTAGGTCCCCATTCACATGTCATCTGATTTGTTGCTTAAGTTAACCGTTGGCTAAAGCTTTAGCCGGCCCGGTCAATACTTCAAAAGTGACCAATACTGGCTATTACTAGCTAATACTCCTCAAAATGAATTAAAAAATGCCCTTAACCTAATAAACAACAACAAAATTTTTTTACAAATTGTTTAATTGTAATACAAGTTTGTTCTTTGATCATTGTGCCAGGAAATACTTTAGTAAATTATTTAAAATGACACAAAATCAGGGAATATGACACAAAAAAACACAAACCAATTTAGCAAAGTAGTAATGATATTGCAGGGGGAACCAAGGTAAACTTAGAGCAGTAATATGCATGCTTTTACCTGTAAAGATTTACAGTTTGTACAAATGTTTGACTTGTCAAATGACATAGGTTCAGTGATAAATGTCACAAATAGGTTACTTCACTGTGCCTGTCTCTCTGTGCCTGATAGAAGCCAAGAAGGCTACCAACTTGGCGGCCTATCACTAAATGTTACAGTTCATGTGCCACATGAAGGCCAAATATCAACGCTTTGTACCAGAAAGTCTTTGATAATCAAAAGTAAAGATAAAACATAGTTAACATACAGCAATAATAAGCTTGCATGGAGTTTAAGTTTAGTCCAGGCAAGACTGAAATTGACGCAAAACTGACTGATCTTGCTCACTTAATTTATCTCCATCACCATAGCCTCTGGGTTAACAATTAAACATCCTTTAATGATGCAAGTCAGTATTGTTAAACAAACCATGATTATCAGGGAGCCATACAGTGGATCCAGTTTTGTGCTAAAGATCATATGAAGACTAATTAAGTTTGGTCACATAACTGTCTCACTTCCACCTGTCCATCTAGTAACCACATGGTTCACTGCACTAGTCCAGAGTTAGTCTTCGTGTCAGGATACTTATATTACAGCCACAAGTTTAAAGGCCATTTAAAAAAGGTGTACATTATGCATGTTTTTTCAGATGACCAGTATATCACCGCAACTACTTAAAAGCCTGAGTAAAAAAGAAAATTGTATGAATGATTCGTCAGATCAGTACATAAACTGGTATTGACCAGTAACAGCCAGTATTAACCGCTTTAGCCAGCTATAGGCACTGGCTCGGACAATGAGTAAAAGCTGGCTTTTGGCCAACCCTGGCACAGAGCCACTAAAGACTTGACTTTGGCTATCCAATTAACCATATTTATTCTTCTAGTACCCATTATATAATAAATATGCCAATATACAGGGATTGTCTTAGGTGCAGAGTTTTCAAGAGGAATCTCCCAAATAATAATGTGTCCTGGCTTTTTGTGGCTTTTTCTCTCATGAAAGTATATCTAATCACTCCATATACCGGCAAATCAAATGAACATTATTTGAAACTAGAATAAGGGTAGTCGACAAGCGACTATGTGTATCCGCCGAAATCAGAGTGGGACGGGTGAAGTGGGGCATGGATTGATTACAAGGGGAAATAGAGTGAGGTATGTTGCATATTAGCATGGATGTCTGTAGCCGAAATGTGTTATAGGTTGTGACACCTACCACAAAATCCAGAAAGCTATCAAAGTTGTATACAAATGCAAAAAGTCAAACCACTGCCGAGATATGAGTAATTTTATCCCACGGCAGACAAACAGATGGACCCTGTGCATAAATTGTTGTAGGTGGCGCTACCAGTTTTAGTGCATGATAAAGAGCTATGTGAGATCTATACACATGCAAAATTTTGGCCTAATTGGTCAAACGGTTCCCGAGATATGAGCTTGGATGTCTGCAGCGTAAACGTGAATGTAGGTGGCGCCACCTGTCATAAAAACAAGAAAGCTGTCCAGGATGTATAGACATGCAAAATTTCAGGTGGATCAGTCCAACCAATGCAGAGATATGAGTGATTTTATCCCAAGGCAGATGAACAGATGGACACCGTGCAAAAATGGTTGCATGTGGCGCCACCAGTTTTTATGTATGTTATAAAGCTCTCCAAGGGCTACATTTGTGCAAAATTTTTTTTCCGGATCAGTCAAATGGTTCCCAAGATATGTGGGTTAATGTGTCATAACTGATGTATGGATGGACATGAGGGCAGAGGAAAGGTCAGAGGTCAAAACAAAATCAGGGTGCAGCAGTTCACATGTGACCCAAACATAATCCCAGGTTTCGTAATATTCCGCCCAGCGGTTACGGAGGAGTTCTCCGGACACCTACGCAGCGGCGTCCTGCTGAAAACATAGTATCCGCAAAACTCTGTATTGGCGGATACAATTATACATTATCTATATGATATATTTTCGGTGTGTGCACCAAATATTATTATATTAAGCTTCCAACTGGCATGAGCTTTATTGAATGTAATCCCTTCCAGGTTCAGAGCTTGACCATAATACTTGTAAACAAAAGGTTAATCTGAGATTTCAGATGAATTGATATATACTAATTCAACAGGTCCACTGGTCAAGGAGGGAGGTGTCATGTTATGTTTAATAATATTTTATCCACTTGTGTGATAGGCTTTGAATGTACCCTAAAGATTTAATTCACAAAATCAGTAAAATTATAATAATAATCAAAATATTCATATGATTGAGAAAAGCTGTAAATGAAAGAGAGAGCGAGAGAGACCTATTGGACTCATTTAGAGTGATATGAAATAACAATAATATTCAGCTCATCATACCAAATCATACACTCTGACATGGGGTCCACAATAAAACACAAGCATGTGTCAAGCTTTGTTGTTTTCATTCTTATGTGTCTGCATTTCAATAGTCACAATACATTTTGTCAGTGAAATCTGTTTTTCTATCCGTTAATAGTGTTTATTCTTGTAGTTGTACCGTAAGTTCTTAAGTCTAATATGGCATATCGTCAAAGAAGGACGAAACTGTCGTCCTCATTCCATATCAGCATCTGATTTCACACAAACTGATAATTCTGCAAATTATGCAGCATAAGTATCCAGTTCCACAGATACCCAAGGCATAAAATGCTTCAAGTAAACTGGAGAATGTAAATTTTGTACTGTACAAGAAAGTGTATAAAATCAAATATTGTGTGTATGACAAGGAAGCCTAAAATGCTTCAAGTAACTGGAGAATGTAAATCTTGTACTGTACAAGAAAGTGTATAAAATCTAATATTGTGTGTATGACAAGGAAGCCTAAAATGGTTCAAGTAAACTGGAGAATGTAAATCTTGTACTGTACAAGAAAGTGTATAAAATCTAATATTGTGTGTATGACATGGAAGCCTGTGGCAGAACATGTTATTGTACTCCAATGAACATGAAATTAAGAATTTAAGCTGAAAATCATGTTTTATAATGCCTAACCTGTACAATACCAGTTCACTTCAAAAGTTTACCTTCCCCGAGTCCGGGTGTTGTTCCTAAGTTGGGACAATAACCAGGTGGCGTTTATGACGCATCATTCTCCATTCAGAAGTTTTGTCATGAGTGTCAAGGATAAACTCAACAGATCTCGACTCTGCACTGGTGATTGATTTCTTATATATATGTGTGTGTTCTTATATATTGTGTTCTTATATATATATATATATATATATATATATATATATGACACTTTTCATGCAGCCAGGATATTACAGTTTTATGTCCAGTTTATATGTACAGTCCAATGGGATTTCAAACACCTCTTACTAGGGCTCTCCCACAGTGGAAAGAAAGGAAACAAAAGAAACAAAAGGAGAAAGCACCGCGCTAGGGCTAGCTTACTGATTGCAGGTCAATTAGACAGATCAAGATGGAGCTTGATTACAACTTGATCTAGAGATTACATAGAGCTATTGTGGCTCAGTTGTAAACACAGAGCCACTGGTCACTGCCTTCCTTTATAAAGCAGACAGGAACGCATGCACTGTTAGATGGTGGTGAGCCTTGGAGATTGTTTCAGCCTGCGGTGTGTAGTGCACGTGTTACATCATCACTGCAAACTTCCTGACCCATCCAGCTGAAATGTGCCACATGCACCTGGCTGGATGAAACAATCCACTGCGTAACCCTTATAACAACCTGTGCAGCCAGTGTTCTTGTGTAGCAAGTGGTCTTGTCATGGGACCTGACACTGAATTACATTAACGGCATGGAAACTTGTTGCACCGAATAGAAGTAACCCCCCTCAAACAATAATAACAGAAACATACGTCAAATAACTGATAATGTAGATTAATTATTCATTTCAATGGTTTCAGACATAAAAGTTGTTCTTCCTTAACTCACTGTATTATATTATTCTTTTGTCAATTGACAGCTTTCAACCCACCGTGCAGCCTTCTAAGCATGCATGCATATAATTAAGCAGTATACAGCCTTTTCATACTAGGTGGCGTGCGCATAGCCCATAGTTAGTTTTTGCATAAAAGTGTGTGTTTACCTTTAATATGTTTAATTTTTATCATGGCAAGTTTCAGTGAACTGTTTAAACTGGGTGCATTGTCAGGAGATACATGCGTTCCCGTCCGCTAGGTAAAGGAAGGCAGGGGCCTGTGGCTATGTGTTTACAATAGTGCCTCAACTGGGTCTAACCTCACTCTAGCCTATACTACTCTAGTCTAGGGCTAACACTAGTAACAGAGCCACACCTGGGTAAAAGCCTGGATAAAGTGATCGACGTTCGGGTGGTAGGCATCAGCTTACTGCTTGGTGGTTTGTGGCAATAAACAAATATTGTAGAGAGAAGTTCCATACCTTCATTAAATGGGTTAAATTGTGATACAGAGATGAGAAATTCGACCGTGTACACGATCCCCCTGATCAGCTGAAATATGGGCGATAACAGAGAGCCGGCGTCAAAGCTGGGTGTCGCGAGTCGAATTACGGATGCCAGGCCGGTCGTCAAGCTCGGTAGACACAAACGGCTAT
Source organism: Sipunculus nudus (assembly GCA_026874595.1). NCBI lineage: Eukaryota > Metazoa > Annelida > Sipuncula > Golfingiida > Sipunculidae > Sipunculus > Sipunculus nudus. The sequence goes on from CM049321.1 coordinate 46,710,099, forward strand.
TTGTATATAGACCAAGGGCATATACAAAAAAAAAAAAAACCTAAACAAGCACACTAGACAGGCGGCAAGTTTTACCAACAAGTTCGAATGCTGTGATGTACATCACCAAAAAGAATTTATATAACATATGATTTGTCATTCGTGTTTACATTGTATTATTAAATTTATAAATTATCCTTTCCTTTCTAAATTTTTATTACAGGATAATAACAACCTCTATTTATTTTTGGCATCATTACTTTGGCATCTTACACACACACACACACACACACACACACACACACATATATATATAATAAGACAAGTAATTCCTTCAAATACATCATCAAAACCCTCGTTTCTCCATTATATCTTCTTGCACGAAATCAAACAACTGTTATTCGGTATTATCCATGGTTCTGATATGTTCACTACAAAGATTCAGTCAGTTCTTTCAATTTTGTTATATTTCAAGAAATGAGTAAACATTAATTAAGGCGGAATATCTTTCAGGTATAAGTGCATCTGTGCATGAGGAATTGTGAGGAAATTAGATAAAAAAAGGTATTGTTCTCAGGCACTTTTTTAGAAATCAGTTTTTGTGCGTTTCGGTAATAATGTCATATGATCAGGGAAAAGCATGAAAACAACAAAATTTTATGACTAAACAAGTTAATGCCCTACATAACAAAGGAAATCTTATCAAAGTTGTATTATGTTATCTTCTTGAAAGATGAAAATCAAAATAAAAATTTTTGATGCGGGGGCGGAGTGTTAAAATTGACGCAGGCGGTGCCTGAAAACCATATTTTTTGGCATTGTTACGGATAAACAATATATAGGAAAAGGGCTTATTTTACACTTTTTAATTGTTTCGTATGCTATAATTTAAGCTGCGTGTAATTAAAATCAACATATCTTATAAAGATTATCTCGAATATGAGTCAAATTTATGGGTGTCAGGAACAAAATTTAGTAAAAATAAAAGTATTAAATTGCCTTCGATATAAAAATAAATTTGTTGTAGCCTCAACGTCTGACATTAATCTTTAATAAGAAGGACAATAGATAATGTATTATAAAAAAATAATATAAATATATTATATAATATGCTTGTATTGTGTGCATAGAACGGTGTGTAGTTCGCATAATACTGTGTGTATAAATGTCACCCGGTTGTACTTCACATACCATAATAGAGTAAAACAAAATCGTGACCAACCAACAACCGTTTGTCAGGTGTCTCGGAGGCCATGCTGGACACCTGAACCACAGGCGTTTGAATATCTAAAACATGAAAAATTGGATTGTCAGGCATATATCATCATCAGTAACCAACCGTTACGTGTGAGGGCTATTGCTATTTTCACAATGCGCTGCAGTTTCAAGAAATCCTTGACCTGTATCAATGTACGCGTTTTGCCTGTTTCCATTTGTAATTGAACCGTTTCCCCCGTGTCTTTCAACGTATATAAATATATATATATATATGTGTGTGTGTGTATATATATATATATATATATATATATATATATATATATATATATGCATACGTACGTAAACACGTGAAAAATCGCCATCGCAGCGATTTTCACGCATATAGGGTATGCCTGATTACTTTAGATTTGCAATTCCAGGTAAAATGACGTCACTTTGGCATCTTTTTGGGGAATATCTGCCAGATCAACTTTACCAATATGTGCTTCTCACATGCAGTTCTCTTACATGGAAAGACAGCTTTATTGTATACAAATGTTCCAAGAAGGTACTAGTATGTTTGTGTTTGGTCACGACATATCCCAGGCAATGCATGAGCGGAATCTCAGGAAATGTTCAGGAAATTTTGGGAATGGGCCAAAGAAAAATCAATTGATTAGTTTTTTTGTGTTGGTCCGGCACTTAAACCGGATTCAGGAACATCATAAAAGAATATTCTCAAATGTATAGTCACTTATGCACCAATGAACCTAGGAATATGGGCTAAATAATTAAAGGCAAACAGGTGGCAAAGGATTGCATTCCTTAGAATGCAGATTTCTGGTTTTAACTTGGATTTATAAATATAACTCAGTTAGGATAATTCAAATGTAACCCTTTTTATTTACCATTTCATGAAGCAGAACATAAAGAAGACAAGAAAGATGGGACTCGCACAGCGACGCCGGAAATCGCACAGCGGGTAGACAAACTGTCGACCCCGCCTATCCATTCATGTTCTTCTTTCCGTCAATGCCCTTGTCTGAAGAATACCCGTTAGTTCCCACTCTAGATATCTGAAAGGTTTACGGGCTGATTTTAAAGGAAATTAAGTCAAAGGTTTTTATGGTGATTTGTATGTATCGGGGTACCGGAACCGGACAATAATCCAGGTTTACTTTGTATTTATTTGTTATTGTTATACGGGGTACCTGAAGATTCCGAGTCCAAATAATTCTTATAGATTTCTGAGTATTTCTGCTGGCTTGTATTATGTGACATTTAAGCAGGTGTACACGTAGTTATTTTATGGTCGAATCCGCACCAGCAAATATATGGAAAATCGGTCTTCTGTTTTCCAATGGAAGGTCCATTTCTAGTCTGCCAGAGGCCAGTCTTATTGTAAACAGTATTGATCTATACAGCCCATGTGAAAAACACATTATCTATGACAAGCGCCGAGTAGCGTACAATACAGTAATGTATTTAGGATTTTAATGTTCTGCATAGATGGTGCATGTGCTGCACCAGAAATGTTAGGAATCGAGGGAACTCACTTTCTCCGTGGCCCTGTTGAAACAAGGAACCCATCGATCACGTCACTCAGCTGATTTTTTGTTGTTGAAAATTTAAGCAAATGCAAGCTAAACAATTTTTTTTGGTTTTCATATACATTTGCATTTGATAACCTATGAGGAAATGGCCCATCTAAAATGAAACCCTGTAAATTATAGAATATTGGACATAAGTAAAAAATTCAAATGAGTATTTTATAAACAAAATTTAAAAAAGCATGTTAAAACAAGCCAATTAGGTATAAACCGCACTTGCATTGTTTAATAAACGAAACTTGTGGCCTGAAACCATTTGAGGATGCAATAAGGAAAACAAGTGACCCATGGATCATGACGCTCAGCTGCCAAGCTTGACCTGCCACATCATGGGCTGCGTTTCACAAATTCCAGTCAAAAAGTTTAAGAACCTATATGCCAATTTTGATGAAACTTTCTACGTTGACATAAATTTATATCATATATGTCTGGTTAAAACATAGTGAATTGATGGTCTGAGGCAAAATGTATGGTTGTTTAGCTATCAGGAACTAATCCCACAGCTTGCTTGATTCCTGTCAGTCCCATAGCAATACCACACAGGCCACATATAAGATCAATATATAGCAAAAAATCAAGGAAATCCATGCAAGAATTTTTGTTAAACGGGTGCTTCTGTATTAGTATTTATTCAATACAAACAAACATCCTCTACAATGGACCTAACATCACAAAAAAATAACAGAAACTGCACTGGCAAAAGGATTTCTAAGCTGGCTACCTGGCAGACATAATGGATTTCTGACAAGTCTGACATTTGATATCACACATCCTCCAATAAGAGACCGAATTTGAGGCAATTGCTCCAAAGGATGTTACAGTTATGAATGTCCAAAACAATTCAAAAGGTATGATCAAGTTGGAAAGCTCTCATATCAGATTTATGAACATGCAAATGTAAAAAGTGCAAGTCCAATTTGTTTTAATTATCAGCTTGCTTTTCAATTGGGTCAGCAGGGTAGGTAAACAGCAAATCCTAAAAGAAAAGAAATACAGAAAGCATCACTAGGAGTCTTGTAATCAAATAAAGCCATCCTAAATCCAGGTACAGACCCACATATTATCAGAACAAACACGCTACAGCACAGCATGACTGAAAGTCAGCTGAGCTAAAACAGTTCCCAGCAATGAAAATATGGTAAAATATAACCCAAAAACTGCACAGAATGTGTACCTCATAATCTAAAGGATTCTTCTCCCACTTGGCAGGTGAGCCATATGTAAAAATCAAAGGATTGGCATGAAAGGTTTGACTTAAAATGCATCCACAAGCTTTTCAAAGAAGTGGTTCCTGTGACCTTGACCTTTGATCTTGTGACCTCAAAATAATTATGGTCGTTCCCCTGTTGGTAGGTGAGCTGTATGTGAAAGGTGGAAGGTTTGGGTTGACAATTTTGGCTATAAAATTAATTCGGGGGTGCAAACACACCCCGTAACTCAGAGAATATGGGTCGCAGTGACTAAATTTCAGGTTTGCAAGGATATCTATTCAGTACCTCTAAGACTGCATAAGGTTCATGATCCTAGCCCTTATTGTTACGATTTGTGCCCTGCTAACGGACGGCCGGCCGGCCGGAACGACGACGGACAAAGACCCATCGCTATAGCACAGCATGATTTAAAGTCAGCTGAGCTAAAAATGGACCAAAATGCTATATTAAAGGATACATCCCATAAACAAAATGTGTGAACTAAATTAAGTTTTCAATGGCCATATAAGATGAAAATTAATACGACGGAAGTTTGCCCAATATTCCTGATTGACTATGTTTAACAGTTTTATTTATATCAAGGCCTAGCAAACTTTAAAAGATATGAATGAAATGCTACAAAATGTTTATATCTTACTAAATCTTAACATGTGAATGGGCACTTATATGTGAAATTATATGATCCATTTTATTTATTGTACATTTGGAGTGAGAGAGAGAGAGAGGCTCTGTAGTAGTTGCTGCAGGCATCCTGACCCAGCTCACCTATGCCAGACAATGGGAACCGGCCAGGAGTGAAGAGATTACATAAAACTTTGGTGAGCTGAGAGCTGGAGATCTAACTCTAGCAAACTGCATACCACTGGTTTGAAGTAAACAATACCTGACATGCTTATGTAAATGCGTATATAAACATGCTGTGAAAAAAATAAATCCATAGCAGTTCCAGGAACAGAAAAACGTGCAATGGTCTAATTTGGGCAAAATTTAAGGTACTAATTTTATATTTATGCTTGTATAGTAATAACTAATCAAATTTGGAAAATTCAGATCTAATTTTGGGTATACAATTGAATCTTGATAAAATAATGTTATATCCTGGAATAAAAGTCTCTAGCTTCAGCAATACTTATGTTAAGTGAGTAAATATATTGTCTCGGTTTTTTGTGTTTTTTTTACAAAGTGCATTATGTGTGAGCCCATCACCTAACAAAATACGTAATTCTAACAATTTCTGGCATGTACAAAGCAACTCCATAGAAGAATATGTATATTATATATAATCAAAGTCAGATCAATGGTTTTGATAGTAGGCAGTCTTGAACTGTATATATAACAATGGGATTTTAATGGAAAATTGAGGTTTTTCCTTAATATCTCGAAAGAATGAAGCCCTAGTGACTCAACTGTCGGGTATGGTAGGAGATTTTGGGTACATCTGACTGTATGCAATTTATGACTTATAGTAAGCTGAGCTAAAAAGCACATGCAACAATCGCCGATAACACGCATAAATACTGGAAATGATTTTGGGTCAGTACCACGTGTAATGTTGAATAATTGGGTAAATCAAATCTATATTAACTATTTCCTACATTCATCTACATTTACTTTACTGAATTAACACTGCTATAGTCACGTTAGTACATAACAGTGAAAACATTATATTCACCTAAATCTACATATAAGTCTGGTGACTATAGGTCTGTATCAATACACAGATACATTGATATGAATCGACATGATACATCGATACGGTACTCGATATGCATAGGGAACTGTAAAAAAGTGTGACTGTCACCCCGTGAAAACAATTAAAACAGGCTTAGATCTTAAATATTCATAAAACTAGAGATATTTATATTTGTTATTTTTTAGATCAAGCAAGACGAAAATATTTTTCTTTTATATAATCGGGTCGTTGTTCATCGGACAATATCAAGTACAACACATATACAGTGCAAAAATAAACTTTGATCATCTATATATGTTTTATTAAGAAAAATATACAAAGAAAAAAAAATAATGCGTGTTTTACAAATCGTATTGTATCGGAAAAGCCTATCGATAACCGGCCCTACTCTTGACTATTCCACTGTTGTTGCTACACGATTTTAATAGTAACCACAATAAAATGGCTCAATATTTTTTTTCTGAAATAAGCATTATTATTAAGAACGAGTATAAGGAGGAACGCTCTGGAATGAGAAACACGCAAGACGGGAAGTTATAGTAGAGTTATAATATTGCACAAAGTCGGATAAGCCAGAGAAACATGGCTCACACTTTTCCTTATGGATTGTTCCTGTCCTCTAAGCCACATTTTCCCATCTAAATACAGAGAATCTTGTATTAAGGCCACCCTAAAGTGAACACATTGGAAATATTGACCGGCCTAATAAACCTGTGATTTAAAAATGATTTCGCCTGTTACACAGGTAGTCTTATTTCAAGTCCAGCAGACGTACTCCAAATCTCATTATATTATCATTTAACACAAAATCCTATAAAAAAAAACATATAGATTCTACATAAACTGAACCCAATTCCTGGAGGAAAACCATTTCTTTTCTATTTATTTTTCCACAAAAAAAAACAAAAAAAACAGGAGGTTGTGTTACCGGTATTTGTTAAAAAAATATGGTATTGGGGCATCTATAAACACTGTCAACTCGACAGTGACGTCACATATAGGGATATCCCCTGAAACAACAAATTCTAGATCTCATTAAAAGTTAAGTATTTGTGGCACTGTCAGCCCCAAGGTGTCAGGGAAGAATAAAAACAACATGAATTGCTAGATTTGAGTCATTTTTAAATTTTGACTTTGACGTCACACTTCTCACTAGCTAAAACACACCAGGGCTGTTACGACCAATATTGTAATAACCGGCCCATATTGTAATAACGGCCAATAATGTAATACAAAACGGCCCATATTGTAATAATTTAACCCCACCAATATTGTTATAAATACGAGAACTGAGAAAAAACTGCCAATAATGTAATAACACGTACTTTTTAAGCTCAAGAATGTTTCCAAGTCTAACAGGCGATATTTCGTTGGAGAATACCGTCTCAAATTGACTAAGATAATCTGACATGAATTTCATCAAAATTTTCTAAATTTTAATTTTTACAATATTTGCTTTTTTGCCTCTTTTAACCCCACCATGCTGATTACAGCAAATGTAATTATTACAATAGTGGCCGTTTGTACTAAAAAATTGGTTATTTACTTCAATATTTGCCGTTAATACAATATGGGACAGTTATTACAAGGACTTATTCATTGGAACCGGAACAGCATTTCGGCTTGCAAAATATATAACTTATGGTTGGAGGATGCGTTGTATATATAATAAAAATTATCCTGTTTACCCTTATTTAAAATACGTTATCATCCAATCAAAACACGGATTCAACAAAAGATAAACATGCCACATTTTGCTCATATTAGATTGGTGACCGGCATGTTGGTTCATTAAAACAGATAGACATTATGTTAATCTAGTGGCTTTTCATACTTGTATGTTTACTTACACATTCGTGTCACCAGAAGTCAACGTTTAAATTTTCCAAGTTAATTTGCATGAAATTTAAATTATTACATTATTTGCCGTTTTACCCACTTGCGATTTTATTAAAATATGGGCCGCTTTTACCCACTTGCGATTTTATTTCAATATAGCTATGGTATGGTTATTACAACATGGGCCATTGTTTATTACAACATGGACTGTTATTAAAATATTGGTCGTTTTTATTACAATATGGGCCGGTTATTACAATATGGGTCGTAACAAGGGCCCAGCCGCTGTTCTGGATGGAAAGCCCCTTACACATACAACAAACGCGTGCTATTAGGTTTATGTAACATTCACAAGGTTCACTGTAGTGTGTATCCGTTAGAAGTTATACAGGGTTATAGCCACGCCTGTCGTTGCCAGTTGGGGATAGCCGGGACGGGCTTCTGCCGGCATGCAAAAAGATAACTTTTGCGACCCATTGACCGCCACAAAAGATCTTAAATATAACAAGTGACCCAAAGGTCATGACGCTCTGCTGCCAAGGGTAACCTGTGACACCATGGGCTGAGATTCACAACTTCCAGTCAATTTTGTAAAGAACCTATTTGCCAATTTTGTTGACACTTTCTTTGGTTACAGAAATATATATCACCAAAGTCTGGTTAAAACACGGTGACTTGATGGAACAAATCAAAATGTATGGTTGTTGAGCTTACAGGAACTAATCCTTTAGCTTAATTGACACCCGTCAGTCTAAAAAGGAACACCACACAGGCCAAATATAAGATCAGCATATATAGAAAAAAAAAGAAAATCCATGCAAGAATTATTAAGAAAAGTGTGCTTCTCTATGAATGTTTATTCGATAAAAACAAACTGTACTGAACTTTCATAAATGATGGTCATATTTTTTTAAAGAAATCATTGACCCAATCCTTTTAAAGATTATATTAATATTCGTCCCACTGGATTCACTGTAACAACTTTTTAGATAATATGTTCAAAAGTAATTTAAAGATGGCTACCTGGTGGCCATATTGGATTTCTGACAGGTCTGAAATCTGACAACAAATATCCTCTCACTGGGACAAAACATTAAAAAAATCACCTGACAGACATAATGGATTTCTGACAAGTCTGACATTTGATATCACAAATCTTCCAATAAGAGACAACATGTGGCAATATCTCCAAAGAATGTTACATTAATAAATGTCAAAAAAATTCAAAAGGCATGATCAGGTTGGAGAGCCTCATATAAGATTTCTCGACATGCAAATGAAAAAAGTGTAAGACCAATATTTTAAAATTATCACCTTGCTTTTTAGTGGGGAAGGCAGGGTAGTTAAACTGCAAAAAATGATAGAAAAGAAAGGCAGGAACCATCACTAAAAGTGTTGTCAAACAAATAAAGCCATCCTTAATCCAGGTACAGACCCACAAATGATCGAAACAAACACTTGCTCTGATGATTTGTTTAAAAAATTTAGATATCTAGGAAACGAATTTTATTGCTATGATTCCATAAAATAAACTGCAAATTGTTCTCAATATCTTATAATTGGTAGCTAAACCTTAATACAAAGGTATTAAAGTCTTAACGCCTATCTCGGGCAACAGTGTTTTTGTTATGCACTAATGATGTTCTTATCTTTCAATGGGCTGATACAAAGGGACTCATATATCACAACTGTCGCTCACAATTACGGCCACGCAATGAGATGTACCAGTTGGAGTGCTATGGTAAAAATAAGAAAACGGAGATGGTCTACATAGTAAGTTTTATTGTGAACATCCCTGGCCTTTGACCTTGGCCATTTGTCCACATATCAATTGGATTCTTTCTAAAAGGACGGGTAACTACTAACCACTTAACCCCATAACCACTTTAAACTGGAGTAATCACTTGGCAACCAATGAGTGAATAACTTTGACCTGCAAACTTTAACCTCCTGACCTGCTGACCCTAAAATCAATGATTTATTTCTTCAAGCAAAAAAGGCCCATAATTATGAAGTTTGAATCAAATTGAGTGATGCATAGATGGGGCATATGTGAAAGACTTGAGGTTTGTGATAAACAGTTTAGCTTGAAACATATTCAAAAGCATTTGGAAAAATTTAGTACTGTGAACTTGACCTCTGACCTATTGAACTCAACATCAATAGGGGTCTTCTTCTATTGGTAGGAAAGCCATATGTGACAGATCGAAGGTATAGGCTGAAAAGTTTGCCTTAAAATGACTCCACTTTTCCCCTGTTGGCAGAGAAACGAAGTGTCGATGCTGGGAGGTTTGAAATGAGAAGTCTAGCTTGAAATGCGTCCACAACCTTTTTAAAGTTGATCCTGTGACCTTGACCTTTTAACCTCAAAATTTATAGGATTCTTCTCCCACTTGGTATTTGAGTCATCTGTTAAAGATGAAATGTTTGGGATGAAAGGTTTGGATTAAAAAGCATCCACAAGCTTTAAAACGAAGTGGGTCCTGTGATCTTGCCTTTAACCTTGTAACCTCAAAATAATTATGGTTCTTCCCCTATTGGTAGAGGAGTTATGTGTGAAAATGGAAGGTTTGGGATTGAAACTTTGGCTATAAGAGTGAATTCTGGTGTTTCGACGTGACCTAAATTCAGGTTTGAATAGATATCTTTTTAAAACCTCTAAGACTGCATAGGTTCATGATCCTAGCCCTTACGGTTACAATTTGTGCTCTGCTAAAGGACAGACAGCTGGCCGGCCAGAGAAACGAAGGACGACGTACAAAGACCGTTTTCTATAGCACAGCATGACTTAAAGTCAGCTGAGCTAAAAACTATGGTAAAATATTACCCCAAACTGTACAAAATGTGTACCTCATATGTAATTTTTCAAAAATGAATCAACCGAGAGCCAAAATAATCATTACAAAATAGTTATAACACAAAGAACAATGCCAATATAAAGCCTACACATTCCGAAACCGAGTGTGCCCACCTAGTGTAAATACCTGACATTTTCATATTTAATGGGTGATCAATTGACCACCTTTGCTTGCTACGCCAATGCCCTTAAATTTAACCGCCACTCATATTTGATAACTAGAACCCTGCAGTTGTACTTTATAAACTGAATGAACAGTTAAAACATTGACAACTCTGGCTTTGCTTTTACAAGAGCGTCTACTCTCCCATCTCATGGGAAACCATTGTTCATCATTGGTTGTCATTGGATTGCTTCTCCCTGGTATGAATTTCGATGTGTTTAGTCAAAGTAAATAATGTGGCATAACTCTTACCACACTGATCACATTTGAATGTTTTTTTCCCAGTATGAACCAAATTGTGCTTAACCAGAACAGTTCTAGAAGCAAACGATTTGCCACACTGTTCACAACTGAATGGTTTCTCTCCCGTATGAATTCGTTTGTGAATTGTCAGACTAGATAACTGGGAGTAACATTTGCCACATTGGTCACATTTGAACGGTTTCTCTCCAGTATGGGTCCTTTTGTGACAAATCAGAGAAGGTAAAATGCTGAAACATTTACCACATTGTTCACACGTGAATGGTTTCTCTCCAGAATGAGTTCTTTTATGTATGGTCAAATATGATAAATGAGAGAAAAATTTGCCACATTCTTTACATGCAAATGGTTTCTCTCCAGTGTGTGTTCTTTTATGAGAATTCAGTCTGCATACCCTTGAGAAACATTTGCCACAGTGTTCACATTTGAATGGTTTCTCTCCGGTATGAATTTTATTGTGTCTCATCAAATTTCCTAATCTGGAGAAACATTTACCACATTGCTTGCATTGAAATGGTTTTTCTCCCTTATGATCTCTCTTGTGCAAGGTAAGGTTGTGAGAACCAGCAAAACTCTTACCACACTGATCACACTTGAAAGGTTTTTCTCCAGTATGGGATCGCTTGTTAGATAGGCTAACTTGGAGAAACATTGACTACAGTGCTCACATTTGAATCGCTTCACCGCAGTATGAATTCTCCTATGCCTAGTTAGTGCAGATTTTTTGGAGAATTTTTTTCCGCAGTGTTCACAACTCAATGAATTTTCTCTTGTAGGAGTCTTCTTATCACCTGTCACAAAAGGTAACGGAAGTAAGCAATTGCCACTTTGGACACCTTCGATTGTCTTCTTCTCTGCATGAATTTTGCTGTGAATAGTCAGATCAGATAAAATAGGCTTCTCTTCAATATGAATTTGTTTGTGTCTACTAAGCTTTGATGAATGGCTGAAACATTTACCACATTGTACACATTTGAACGGTTTTTCACTGGAAGGAGTTCTTTTGTGTTCAGTCAAATGGGATGAGCTGGTGAATCTATTACCACGTTCTCCACACTGAAATGGCTTTTCCCCAGTATGAGTTCTGTTGTGCACAGTCAGTGAAGATGATCTGGAAATAAATTTGTCACTTGGTTCACATTTGAACGGTTTCTCATCAGTATGAATTCTGATGTGTACAGTTAAATGAGATGATCCAGGAAAAGCTTTGCCACAATGTTCACATTTGAATAATTTCTCATTAATTTGTTGTTCAGTGTATCGTTTCATTTCACTCTGTGTGTGTGCATATTTTTCATTTGCAATATGTTGCATGTTTTCCCTTGTGTGACTTTCCATGTGTTTCCTAAATGCTGTTTCCTCAGTGAAATACTTTTCACATTTGTAACAGTTAAACTTCGTGCCAGTTAGGAGCATGTTTTGTCTATCTTTAGATTCTGATTTAACAGGGCACAAGTCTGTTTCTTCTGGAGTATTAGAAACCATATTTTCTACATGTATTGTTATTTCTTCTGTCTTTTCTTTTTTAAACACTGGATTACACTCGGAGAGGCCAACGTCTCTTGACGTAGTTTCATCAAATTTTTCATCTTTACATTTGTAGATGCTTTCCCCATCAAATGAGCAGAGGGTTTTTTCAGTATGCTTGATGAAATACCCTTGGTCTTCTACTTTAATAAAGGTCCCCAAACCTTGATGAATAAAATTTTCTGGATCCATTTTTCACCAATAACTGTAACAAAAATAAGAAAATAAAAATTAGTAAGTTTGAATGTATACTGGCATTAAAGAGCTTGACATTTATCTTTAGAAAGTACTTTCCCAACTCTTTGTCACTCTGGAGGAGTGCACTGACTGTGCAGGCAAGCAGCATACAAGGGCACTGGACCTTGCGTACACAGCAGTTCATGGGTATAAACAGACTTTACAAAATCAATTAATTCATTTTATTGATTCAAAGCACAAGGTTATTTCAATATGAAATTGATAAAGGACACAAATTATCCAAATATGATGGACAGATATTTCCAATTTTTTTCATTGAAGAGCTTAAAAAAATATGGAATGTGTTTGCCTTTGCCATTTCTGTCATGAATTCTGCCTGGCAATTGCGAGGATGGCAGATATAGTGGAAAGAAAAATATACCCTTAACAATGTTGAAAGTATATTGATAAAGCAACATCAGCTCAACTATAAATCATCAAATGCAGAATCCACTTGGGGTATCTAACAGTGGTTTTCATGTTAACCATGTGCAGGGTTACGAAGAGATGAGATCATATTTCTAACCAGAAATGACAGGTTGCTTAGGGTCAAGGTCTCAAGGAGCACAAGGTGACAAGGTCCCAAAAATAATCCTCATAATAATGTAAATCCCACATTTCTTGATAGTTTTTATCACCCAAGCTCGGTGGTTATGCTGTGAAATAGGATCATTTAATAATTCTGCATATCTTTGATATAGTTATCAGCGTGTTTACAAAATAATGCAGCAGTGAAATTAACAGTCTTCCAATTAAATCAGTCTATCAGCTAATTAAAACAGCTGTAAAGCCTATATTGACCCTTGACTAATGGCAGGGGATATTCCTTTTTGCATGTTCAAATTTTTCAACTGAATGCACAGTGACAATTAGCCCATAAATTCCTCAAATGCCTGTTTTAGTGAATGGCACAATTTGGAGTCCATAGATTGTCCCTGTAGTTAACTGTTATTATAACACTGAAAACACAACTGTGAGATTTAACATATATCCATTGATTAATGTTCAGTATATCTAAGTGTATTGTATATTTGACCACTGAAAAAAATTAATATTTTTTTATTTTCAGCAATGTTTTGCACCAAGGAAGTGAAAATATGAACATAATAGTACACAGGTCTGAAGAAGTAATAAGGACTGCTGCCAATTGCAAAATGTCTGCCGGGGTGCTTATGCTTAAATTCTCTCTGGACAATTAAATAAGTGTTTGTTAAATGTGCTTCATGCTATATATATATCCAATATTGTATATTTTTTTTTGTTACAGGCCTTACAACATACAACATATTGTCAACATTGGTATGTTACAAACAAACAAAATATTTTCAATCAATTTCCATTCTTAGAGTAGCAGGTCGCATTGTGCTAAATTCCCAGTTGGCCCATTGGTGGGCCGACAACACAACAGAAACCTGAACCTGTTGTATTGCCATCAGCAGCTAAGTGGCATTGAGATACTACCCTCTTACTTGTCTGATTACAAATCCCTGCACTGTGTGGAGCTTGGTGTTCTGGCCCAGAGAAACCTACCATTCAAAGCACCAGTTAAAATAGCTTACAAGCAAATTCAAGAAAATTTATGTCCCCTGCTACCCCTTCAAGTCCTGGATGACTTTAAAGTCTTTGGTGATTAAGTACAAATAGTATTTCATGTCCAACCACTAGCGACACCTGTTAGTGATTAGTGAAACTAAATGTGCTGATTCATCATACATAAAATAAAATTTCATATTGTGAGACAGACACTCCAAAACCAATCCCAATGAAGGTAAGCATGAGAGCAATCACTGATGCAAATTTGAATGACATCGGATAAAATTTAGGAAAGCTATCACACAGAAACGAAAACCTGATGGACAAACAGACAGACAGACAGAGGGACAGACAGACAGCCTTAATCAATGTCCCCATTCCTTCCAAGGAAGCAGTGGACAATAAGAATGGACGTCTCAATGGCTTGTTTTAGTGACTGGTGCAGTGCCAGCTGGACTAATCACAGATGGCTAATGACGGCCAAATGGGGATACTTATGATCAAAGGGAGTAGTCCTACAAACGGCCACCTCATTTTCAACCATACCCTCCAGAGGCAGCGGAAATCTTGCACTTCTAAAGAAGCAACTGATTTTCACGCTGCCTGCTTTGACCATTTATGATATATTTAGACACCAGATGGCGGTTCTTTGTCCCCTGAAAAACACATGCGTATGATGTGACAAGCAGCCAACCAGATGCCAATAAACAAACACTCAATAGGCATCCTGGCTCCACCCATAGCTGCGCTTCAAGTGCCGTTTGAAGACAGATAACTGCCAAATTTTAATTGCTCCCTCTGCATTCTCGCATCATAGACCGATTCGAATCTGACAGTATGACTGTGTTAGCGTAGCCATGTATCTGTTGTCTGCGGAACTGAAACCAGCCAGCGAGGTTTGCACGCAGCCTTTGTTGTTATGTTTCGTTTGAATTACAGCTCACCGGCCGGGCATCATATGTGCCCAAGGCCCTAATCAAACCACGTCTGCAGCAATTCTGCCCGAGGCTGTGGCCTGTTCAGATGGTTACCAGGATGATGAGCTGTCACTCAAAACAAAATGAACATGATTGGCTCTGTGTATTCCTCGCTTGGCCGTGTCTTCTAGCACAAGGTCTCATCTGATTGGACAAAAATACAGTGCTCCCCTCTGGTGTAGCAATTCAGAATACAAGGTCTTAACAAACAGCGCTTACCATATAGGCATTAGGTCTATGGTTAAAGTGCTGTGTAAAGAGCATATTTCAACCAATACACCAAATTAGTTCATGCATGTGTATTTGATATTTTAAATGTCACAACTTGCACATGGAGACATATGACAGTATGAATGGGAGTACCAATGGCCACCATCCTTACCACTGATTAATGTCCTATTTTTTTACACCTAACTGGGGAAACCTGCATCTATTTAATAGGTGTAAATTTGCACTCAATAGTGATAAAATAAAGTTCATTGGAAATAATGAGTGTGATTAAATAAAAGTACTCATAATCCACATAATAAAAAACTTAATTTAATAACAGACTTTAATGAACAATGTATGTATATTATCCTGTTCATAAATGGATCATATGATAAGTTTTACAGAGTCATTAAGAGTTTGTTCTGCTGAGAAAGTTGTGAAATAAATTACTCTTATTAAATAATAGGTTGACTTCAGTTCTTTTCCGCATAGTGTTACGAAGCAGCAGGTGGTCTACATTCTGTTAGATTAGAAAAAAATGTGAATATGCTGAGAAGGTTGAGCTGCTGTGCAGAAACATCAGACCTATTACAAATAGATGTTCTCATTCAAGGTATCATTTGTTGTTTGGCATGGGTTTGTGGTTTTCATTAAGTTCTGGCATGTTTATAAATGATCTGCCAGTGTATTATTGGGGGGGGGGGGGGGGGGGGGGACGGGTGTATTGCAGACCCAGTTGTGGCTCTGTTGTGGTTAAACCCCGGGTGATTGGCTGGTGATTGTTTCAGGGCTGCAGAGTGCACTGCAGGTGTTACATCATCACTGCCAACTTACTGGCACACCCAGCTGAAATGTGATACATGCGCCTGGCCAGCTGAAACAATCCAGTGTGTTACCTTGGTAACAATGCTGCCTGTAGCCAGTGGTCATGTGTATCCAGTGGTCCAGTTACAGGACACTCACCCCATGCACCAGTGATGATGTAACACATGCATGTACATTGCTACTTAAAACAATTTGCACAGGGGCACTGGGACAGGCACCCAACATCAGGTGTAGCCTACTCCCGTCTGCTAGATAAATGAAGGCAGGGACCTGTGCCACAGGTTGTTTACTAGCCCATAAGAATGAACTCCTCAATTGCTTTTATTCAGTGACTGACGCATTGTGGAGTCCATAGAATGCACCTGCTGTTAACTGTGATTATAACACTCCACACACAACTGTGAGATTTAAAATATCTCCATTGATTAATGTTCGTACATCTATGTGTATTGTATATTTGACCAATAGAAAACATTACTGTTTTCTCTCAGCCCTATTTTGCACCAAGGTATTTAAAATATGAACATAACAGTACACAGGCCTTAAGCATATACAGGACTGCCATATAATGCAAGAAGTCTACCGGGGCTGTTAATGCTTCAATTCTCTCTGGACAAATACTATCAGTTGTTGATGTTACAGGTGCTTCATGCTTTCCAGAATGGTTATTTTTTATTACAGGCCTTTCGACATACAACATTATGTGAACATTGGTTTGCTAAAACCATAGGAAATATTTTTATTTAATTTCCTTTCTAAGAGTAACAGATCGTATTGTGCTATAACCCCAGTTAGCCCTTTGGTGGACCGGCGACGCAACAGAAACCTGAAACCTGTTGCGTCGACGTCGGCGGCTAGGTGTTTACAACTGACATCTTGTAGACATCTTGCATTTGGTGGCAGTCCTGTATAAGGCTTGGAGCGAGTATAGAATCCGGTCTACATGGGAGAAGGTGGAAAATTAATAAAGTTTTTTGGAGTGATTCTGTGTTCTGTGTTATTTTCTATGTTCCATGACCTCCATTCTCTCACCTTGGTTGTATGTGCAATCTGAAACATGAGATAAATAAGTGAATTATTAGTACATCGAGAACATGCAAAGATGTGATCATACAACGTGATTCGAACCACCGACTGCACGCCCAGAAGCCGTCTGCGTAACCAACTGTGCCACGAAGGCAAGTTGCAAGCGAGAGAAAAGCCAGGAAATTTAAGCCTATTCAAACTATTGTGAATGAATAACTGCTCAAATGTCCACCAGATATCGCTGTGTTTTAGGAGTGGATTCTCAAAGGTTAATAATAGTACATGTAATAACGTGTTTCAATTGGGGGCTGGCTGCCCCCACACCCTCGCTGAAATTCTGAAATGGTAATTGAGAATGTAAAGCAAAATAAAAAGCAGAATGTGTGGTAAAAGACAGTAGAAATAAATTAAATGGGGGCTGGCCGCCCCCACACCCCCCCAGCTGAAGTCACCCCCTTTGGATTGTTGTGTATGACGTCAGCATAGTTTGTGCACAAGGAAACACGACATGGCAAGACATAAACAGTGATGGATGGATACGTTAGTTGACGTTGAGGTGACAAGAAACAGCAAGTATATGAAGTTCACATATTAATGACAGGACTGATTACACTTAAGATTAAGTTATTGAATATTCTTTGATGGCTTATGGCAATTATTAAATGGTTCCAGCCAGTTAAGACCCATTCTTGTCAGATGCAAATGTAGGCCGGATTCTATACTTGGGCCTAAGGCTTTAGGCCTGTGTACTATTATGTTCATATTTTAACTTCCTTGGTGCAAAAAAGGGCTGAGAAGAGAACAGTAATGTTTTCTAGTGGTCAAATATACAATACACATAGATGTACTGAACATTAATCAATGGATATATGTTAAATCTCACAGTTGTGTATGGAGTGTTATAATCACAGTTAACTGCAGGTGCAATCTATGGACTCCACAATGCGTCAGTCACTGAAAAAAAGCAATTGAGGAGTTCATTCTTATGGGCTACAACAGAGCCACAAGGCACAACTGGGTCTTGACGTATTGCTCTTATCAGTTATGAGCCAGAAGCTTATATTTGGAGATAAAAGGGATATTCATAATTTAATTCGTGTATTGAGGGAAATCATTTAAAGCGTGTACTGCATGGTTAACGCTTACATACCTTTGTACCCGGAAGAATCACAGTGTTCACAATTGTGTTTTAGGTCGTCAATTTAAAGTGTGAGTGATAATTGGGTGTTGGTTGTACTAAAACCTGGATGTCACCTTAGAATACATAGGAGAATTATAGTGAGTTTACAATTCGAAAGTCGGAAGTCAAAAGTCGAAAGGCTTAACTGTTTGATTCACGTACTGCAAAAAAGTCCTGGTGCCTGAGGTAGAACCTTGTTTTATCGTCTGCCCAATTTTTTTATGAGTATGTCCTATTTTGAGGGTGTTGAATTAAAATCTGAATGATTCCACTCTCGAATCCTTGAGGGTTTTGAGATATTCAAGCTGGCCGCAGATGGCCTCTATATAATTATGAAATTATCATATCTTGCCATAATATGGTGTATATATATGCACTATTAAGGAATAATGTCGAGTTAATTTGTCAAAGAGATCAAATACGTTTACTACTGTGGACAAGTACAATTAATACAAATCTTTGATTTTAATCCGAAATGGCGTCCAAAATGGCCGCCGCAACACATAAAGTTAGTATATTTAGTTGTAAATTAAAATGTGGCATGAAAGACTCGATATCGAGTGGTTTTAACATAGAAATTAATTGTTAACGCTATTATTAACAACCAGCTAGGGATTGAATGTGTTCTTTAATGGTAGTATGGCAGCCAAAAGGACCTCCAAGAAGTATAACAAAATCATATATTTTGGCAATAAAGGGTTTAGAAATTTGTTGACACTGATTTCATGAAAGGGTTTTATGAATAAAAATAAAGTTTCTTTAAGGCCAAAATAAAAAAAAGGTATGGTTCTCAGGCACTTTTTTTTTCAGAAATCAATGCGGGCGGGCGCTTTTTCTATTTTAAATTTTTTGGTATGTTTCGATAAAAATGTCAAATGATAAGGGAAAAGCACGAAAATAACAGTTTTATTTTGCTAAACAAGTAAAAGCACTACATAAAAAAGGAAATTGTATAATTTTATCTACTTGAAAGAAATGTCGGAGCGGCAGCAGCTCAAAATTGGAAAGGTTTTATTGGAAATCAAAATAAAAATTTTTGATGCGGGGGTTTAAAATTGATGCGGGCGGTGCCTGAGAACCATACCTTAAATTTTTTTTGGCCTAAAACAAGATTTTTTTTTTTGCGGAGGGAGGTAAAATTTGAAAGTCGGAAGTCATAAGTCGAAAGGCTAAACAGTTTGATTCATGTGATGCAAAGGCACAAATTCTACTCACATGTAACGTTTAAATCATTGGACGTGTTTAAATATTTATTATTCTGTTGTAATATCAATAGTAAATTTACGATATCATGTTCTATCGTCTGATGACGAGTCTTATTTCCCAGGAAGCACAGATTTAACATTTTCATAAAGTTTCATGTTTGTTGCATATATGTTTCCATAAAAAATTTCCAATAACAACTTTTGAAAAATGGAAAATTTGTCAATAAATATTTTATTTTATGCCAAAAGCGTGTGTAGAAAACTTTTTTTTCATGTTGACATATACTGTGGTTCGCTTCATTCGAGGGGTTAAAATTTCGCGATTGTTACTTTTTAGTGTTTCACAATACAAACAACCTACACAGATTAATAATGAGTATAACCATTATTATGTTAATTAATTATATCAAACATCGTGGGCACAAAATCTTATTTACAAACAAATTTTGTTCGTCAATTGCAAACAATTGGAAAGGCCTGATATAATTCAAAATATCAACTTTAGACATGCGCAATTTTTATTCATAATGCCAATCCTTTTCACTTTTCAACATAGCCTTTGACGATGGGACTTCATATTCAGATTTTAATTTTTGCGATTATCCACTTTCGCGAATATCTCTAATATATTTATAAACTCTCACGAACAAAAAAGACAGCCACAGTATATGATAGAATCAGTTGTGTAATTACAAAACATTTTGAAATCATACAGAATCGAAGTAGTTCTGCTTTAATTAAGTATATAAGTAGCGTTTCATTGATATTTGTTTTGTTTTACTGTCATGGTAAATGTGTTTATGTTTCAAAATGTCATGAAAATAGTTTACACAAACATTTGCATATTTATTAAATATTACAAAAATGTCTAAATGCAACATTCTGTTAAAAACATAATAGGTTTATACAATGTTTTAGATTGTGTTTTAGAAGGTGTTTTCTTTTTTTCGTTTTAATAATACTGAGTGTACTCTTTTGGTTCTTAAGTACATGTCATGGAATCGATTGTATAACAGATGCAGCAATGAATGAATTATGTGAGATATTATATGATCATAAAGAACAAGTGACCCAGGGGTCATGACGCTCAGTTGATTAGGAAAACATTCCCAAAGGAATTTTATCCATTCCAAATTTTGTAGGTGGTATCCCCATTCAACTTAAACATAGCTCGGAAGATATGGGTAACACAGACCTAATTTCAGGTTTTCAAGGAGATTTTTCATGGACCTCCCTAGATGTCAAGTTAGAAGATTCTAGATTCAATGGTTATGATTTGTGCCCTGTTAACGAACGACCAAATCTTGAAGGTCTCAAAAATAAAAATTTTAGGACATTGCGTAAAAATTTGAAAAAAAAATCAGATAGTGCCACCAGTCTGCTGGAACTGATAAAACTCTCCATAATCAATATGCATGCAAAGAATCATGGTGATGAATTTATTAGTCGTTCAGAAACTGGAGCTTTTCTATCAAACGTTTTATTATTCGGGGGGGGGGGGCTATTTCTGAGCCCCATAACTCAAAGGAAATGGGTAACAGGGGCCTAATTTTAGGTAATCATAGAGATTTTTCATGGCCCTCCCTGGATGTCAAGTTAGAAGTTTCCATGCCCAATGGTTACCATTTGTGCCCTGTAAACAAATGACCACATCTTTAAAGGTCTCAAAAATAGAGAAAAAAGGTTTAAAAATTAATATATATATATATGAGTATATATATATATATATATATATATATATATATATATATATATATATATATATATATATATACACACACACATATGTGGCACCACCGGTCAACAAAAACTGACGAAACTCTCAAAGGTCAATACCCATTCAAAAAATCATGGTGACCAATGCATAAGCTGTTCAGATACTAGAGCAAATTTTCCATTATTTCGAGGGATATTTCGGAGCCCCATAGTTTGGAGGATATGAGTAACAGAGCCCTAATTTCAGGTTTCCAAGGAGATATTTAATGGGCCTCACTGTATTTCAAGAAAGAAGATTCTATGTCCAGTCGTTACGATTTTGATGACCACATCTGTTAACGTCTAAACAATAGAGAAAAAAATCATAACAAGGGACCCATGGGTCACGGCGCTCAGCTGATCATGATTGGACTAGAAATGTATCACCATTGTTATACTATATTGAGTAAAAAAAGCTTATGAATATCATGGTCATGTTGGGCTTTTATAAAGGAATATAATGTAATATGTGATTAAATATATATGAAATAATCTGACTGATGGATTAATATGGAGTAAAATATAGTGGCTTATTTTTTTATTTATTTCGGAGGGGTCGAAAAAAATTTATTTGTGCAAATATGAATGCAATGACAGTATACTAAGCAGTGGTGTAATGATGATAAGGCTATTTGTTGAAGGATCTATAGTGTATGGAAAACTGCAAGCTTTCAATTTGACAGATACAAGGTTATGATTAACTATGCTGATGAGGGGATTTATGAATTTGTGATTGTATGACATGATATCTTGACAAGATCGGTCTTGACAAGGTACATTATTTTGATGACCCTCACGTATACATATTACACAATATTGACATAATTTCTGGCATGTACATAGGTACCTATGGACAAATGGTCAACATTACTGAACCCCCTAGAAGGTTGAAATATTAAAAATATGATGAAATGTAGATAAAGTTTGAGAGGAAGAGGTAATTTGGGCCATGGTTGGTTTATATGATTGAAGAAAATGTTGCAAATAATATTTGAGATCTGACCATGCCTTTCCATTGGTTACATTTTTGATAAGCTGTTGACAGTTCAACAGTTTACACATTGTCTGATGAGATCCAATTTATTTGGTAAACCTTTTTTATCAATTTTATTATATGTATACAGTTGCCATAACGTCCCAACTCCACAGGTGCAATGACTTGATGGGGGGGGGGGGGGTGTTGTGTTATGATCAGAGTTACAACGCCTCTGTCTCTCTGCAGATATTTTCTTTAATTAATAAATTTTATGCTATAGCCATAGAACTATTGTTCACAGTGCCAAGGAGCAAAGCCTCAGTGGGATGAAGAAGGGGATGGTGAGAGTTACAACACCCTTGCATATACATACAGGATATGAAATTTATTTCAACAGTGCTTATAAAAAAAAAGTTTATTCATGAACATTAAATATTTAAAACAGACAGAAATATGGAGAAACAAAGCAAATAATTTTTCCCCATTCTACTGAGCCAATAAAAAATTAACAATATTTGCATTTATTCCTTTTTTTTATGACATAATTTTTATCCAGGTTTACGAATGTTACTATAAATTTACAGTATAACATACATGTGATTGTGAATATTTCAGTTGATTCACATTTCTAAATGGCATCAACATTTATAGCTAATGTATCTAGTTTAAAGTACCTGTCAACTTATGGGATGGAGAGAGGAAGGAAGGCAATAAGGGTAAGAGCGAGAGAGAGAGAGAGATGGAGAGAAAGAGAAAAAGCAGAGGAGAGAGAGAGAGAGAGAGAGAGAGAGAGAAAGAGAGAGGGAGAAAGAGAGAGAGAAAGAGAGGCTCTCTGGTAATTACTGCCTGACCCAGCCTGACCCAGACACTCACAGTGGCAGTAGGTCAGACCTGAAGGTGTTATGTAACTGCCTAGTACACTGCATTTATACTGACCTGATGTAAACAATGAAGACTTGGTACCTGGAAACTTGAATAAAATCTACAGATTTTGATCAATTAGTTTCAAATTTCAGATTTTAACAGATGAAATGCTAATGTGTACATGCTGTGAAACTTAAATCCACAGCATTAACAGGAAAAATTTAAATATTATTATTTTTTTAAATGGTGTCAGGAAAAAAGAAAAGTATTCTCTACTATGAAACTAATACATGTGTTTAAATTAATCCAAGGATCAAAACACCCAATATATTATACCAGGAGCAAACTGGAGTTGGGAATGTTTAATTTTATGAACTGAAATAAAGGATCAGCAATATAAATTTTGATTATTTAGCCAGTATCATGTAACAACTGATACAACCATGAGTTATAAGTCAAACAAATTAAAATCCTCAATGAGCACTCTGATGAACATCCACACTTTCATAGCAATACATCACTTTGTGGTCACAATTAAATGTGCACTTAAATCATTGTAACCCTGGTGGTACAATACAAAATCTAAAATGTAGCATAGCCAAAAATAAAATAAAATACAGAAAATTATAACATTCATCTAGTTTATGCACCAGCTGAGGGGGTGGGAGTGCAGGGCAGAGGGGAAGCCTGCTAGTAGTGGCCAAGCTAAGCCAAGGCAAGCTGCCTGGGGTGGGTTACATAAAGCAAGTATGACTGTATTACTAGGTGGGCCAGATGTAAACAACACTTGACAGGGTGTATGAAAACTTGAATAAAAGCTACTCTTTTCAAAAAATTCCTTTGAAGTTTCAGATTTTAAAAGATTAAATCCTTATGTATATATGCTGTGAAAATTAAATCAACAGTGCTTACACGGAAAAAAACGTGCCATTGCCATAGTTGGACAAAAATTAAGGTACTGATTTTTTATTTATGCTAATAACTTGAAAAATTTGCGAAATTCAGATCTAATTTTGGGTAAACAATTGAATCTTGATTAAATAAAGTTATATTCCTGAGAAAAAGTCTCCAGCCTCAGCAATGCTCATGTTAAGTGACCAAATATATTTCCTGATTTTTAAGAAACTGCATTATATTTTGGCCCATAACTTCAAAATAATACCCAATACTAACCTAAATTTTGGTAAGTGCACAGAAAATGTATGGAAAAATATATATACTAAATATAATCAAAAATAGATCAGTGGTTTTGAAATTAGGCAGCTTTGAAGTGTAACAATGGCTGTTTTATGGATATTTTCCTTAATATCTCGAAGGAACGAAGTCCTAATGACCCAATTTTTGGTATGGTAGGAGATTTTGGGGACATCTATTGGTATGCAGAATTTTGGATTCGTAGGTCCAACGTTTTTAAAACGTGCCCTGTTAACGGCCGGACGGCCGGACGGCACGACGGACGGACGGACAAAGGACCACGACTATAGCTCAGATGACTTATAGTCAGCTGAGCTAAAAATCGAAAAAATACATGTGGCGCCACCAGACTGCAGAAACTGATGAAACATTCCATGATCAATATCCATGAATAGAATCATGGTGATCAATGCAATAGTTGTTCAGATACTTGAGCTATTGTATCAAATTTTCCATTATTCTGGGGGCGGGGTGGGAGGTTACTCCCGAGCCCCATAGATCAGAGGTTATGGGTAACAGAGACCTAATTTCAGGTTTCCAGGGAGATTTTTCATAGACCTACTTAGATATGAAGCTTGAAGATTTCAGAACCAGCGGTTACGATTTGTGCTGGTTAACGGACGGACTAACAGACAGGCAGACAGACGGACGCCGGAAAAAGGGTGATCGTATTCCTTTTCATTAATCTTGCCGACACCGCATAGTAGCTCAGTGGCCTTATTTAATGTGCATAGATTTTGCTTATAATCAAACTCTGGCGAGATAATCTATTGGTAAATAGTTATTGAGAGATGCGTAAAATCCATCGAAAATCCGGTGAGTTATCGCGGCGACACTTATAATTATAGGACGGACCGTTTGTATGCCATAATGCATCCCATCATACAGACAGGTGTTTATAAAAATCTAATTAATATGACATTATTGATCAAATGAAAGAATCAGCATGGTATATATCAACACACTGGACTCAGGAAAGAAGTTCGTTCTCTGATGCATGTATCAACCATGCATGAGAGAATATTATTACAATCGTTTGTACTTGTTCAGCAAAATGATATTATTATCTGTCACCCGTCGAATTGGGGGACAAAAACTATCGTTACTAACATGTTCACAGTACGCTTCAATGTCGAGAAATCCATAAGCTGTCTTGATGTACGCGTATATGCATGAAAAACAGCTCCGTCAACGTCCATCAACGTTTTTGCACATGTGAAATGCGAATTTCAATTGTGTGTGTATATATATATATCAGGTGAGACTCTCTATCGGTAGCTACGTATAATGAGATTCATGAAAATCAATTGGATTTTCCAAACAGCAGTGACCTCTGACCTCATGAAAAATGGATTTCGTTGGAAATCGAACTTAGGCGAGATATTTTAACATTTCTGATGAGTTTTATCAAATCCTTCATATTCTTCGTAAGCTAACGCGGCGATACCACAAAGTAGCCGAGCGACCTGTGACCTTATTAAATGTGCGTGCATGTTTCCCATAATCGAATTCTGGCGAGATAATATGTTCGAAAGTACTTATGTTGTGTTTCACGAAAATCGTTTGAAGTCCCGTTATGGTATCGCAGCGATACTAAAAGTTAAAGAACGGAGGGACAAACGGACGGACGGTGGGTATACCAAAATAATCCCGTCATATATGACAGGCTTATAAAAATATAAGAACAAAACCTGTATACATGTATTTGTTTCGGGCATTTTTAATCGTAAAAGAATTATCTTTTTACACTATTTTTTCTCAAGCTAAAATGAGCTGCATGCACACAATTGGCTCACTTCGGCTAAATAAAAATATCAACGGCGTCTCCTGATAAACTCGGCTAAGTTTGATCTTAACTCGACTGGCGGCAGCCCAAAAATAGCGGCGGCGACGGGCTCTTATTGCGTAAACTCGGCGAATCCCAGTAAAAGTACATCACTCAAGCATCATTTTAGGGAAGACCTGCCAAATTTTACAAGCTCAGTTCTGTGTTTTTGTACTATGTTCAGAGCACCTAATTCCTATTATCAATGCACCTTAGTGGAGACTTGTAAATGTCCGTGTGCGTTATTTCAAGACAATAAACACATTTTCAAAGACGTGTTTTTAACTATTTAATAAACATAGATTTTATTGAATAAAGGTCCAGACAAATTGAACCTCATATTCTTGCACTGGTCATGATTACATGGTGAGAAGTACTGAATATGGCAGGTATTTTTTTGTGAACATTTAATTTTCGCAAATAAAAGTTACCCCAGAGGTATTCGCGAAAATTACATGCTCGTGAATATATCCGGTTCTACAGTATATCTTTGAATTGTTAAACAAGTTAGTTTATATTTACCATATCCTCCACATGAAAATGATATATCTCTTTCATGGGAATTCTTTAGCGGATGATCATAATTTATTATGAACTTGAGATAAAAATATATTCTGCGAAGTATAGTTTATTTATTATCAAACTAAACGACAAATGAAAAACCTGAAGACTTTCTTGGACTATATACTATCGGGTTCTCTTCAGTGTCAAACAACTATTCTATCATTTATCTTTGGATGGTTTCAAACAACTGTTCTATCATTCATCTTTGGATCATGAATGGTTTATTCCTTATATGAATTCTGCTATGGCTTGTCAGACGAGATGATCTAGAGAACCTTTTACCACACTCTCCACACTGAAATGGTTTTTCTCCGGTATGAATCTTGTTGTGTCTCTTAAGATCAGATAAGCTGGCGAAACATTTGCCACATAGTTCACATTTGAATGGTTTTTCTCCAGTATGAACTCTGTTGTGCAAAGTTAGATGAGAAAAAGATGAAAAACATTTTCCACACTGTTCACATCTGAATGGTTTTTCTCCAGTATGAATTCTGTTATGTCTAATCAGGTTACATGATTTGGAGAAACATTTACCACACTGCCCACATCGAAATGGTTTTTCTTTAGTATGAATTCTGTTGTGCAAGGTCAGTAAGGAATTATCATAGAAACATCTACCACATTGATCACATTGGAATGGTTTTTCTCCAGTATGGGATCTCTCGTGTCTAGTCAGATATGCTGATTTGGAGAAACATTGACCACATTGATCACATCTAAATCGCTTCACAGCGGTATGATTTGTTTTATGTTTGTTCAGCGCATATCTTTTTGAGAAACGTTTGCCACATTGTTCACAACTGAATGCTTCCTTGTTGACCAGACTTACATTGCCTTTAGTCAGAGTAGGCATTTCAGAGAAGGTTTTACCACTTTGTGCACACTTAATATGCTTTTCCCGTGCATGAATTTTGTTGTGTCGAAACAGATCAGATGATACTGAGAAACATTTGCCACACTTTTCACATTTAAAAGGTTTTTCTCCATTATGAACTTTGCTGTGATTAGCCAGTTCAGATGACTGGTAGAAACATTTAGCACACTGTTCGCATTTGAATGGTTTCTCATCCATATGAATTCTCCTGTGTCTGTTTAGATATGATGATCTAGTGAATCTTTTACCACACTCCATGCATGGAAATGGCTTTTCACCTGTGTGAATTCTGCTGTGGCTTTTTCGTTCAGATAATCTGGAGAAACATTTGCCACATTGTTCACATTTGAATGGTTTCTCCCCAGTATGAGTTCTAATGTGCACAGTTAAATGAGATGACCTAGTAAAACATTTGCCACACTCTTCACATTTGAACAGTTTCTCAACACAGTTAATATTTTTGTGCTTGGTCAGTTCAGGTAACTCTAAAAATAGTTTGCCACATTTTTTACATCTGAGTACGTTGTCATTAGTTTGTTCACTGCAGTATTGCTCCATTTCACTCTGACCAGATCCATATTTGTCATTTTCAATATGTTGCATGTTTTCATCAATGTGACTTTCCATGTGCTTCCTAAATGCTATTTCCTCAGAGAAATAGTTTTCACAAAGATAACATTTAAAGGTTGTGTCATTTGGGACTATGTTATGTTTATCTGTAGATTCAGATTTAACAGAATACAGGTCTGGCCTTTCTTCCAGGGTATCAGAAATCATATGTGCTACATGTATTGTCATTTCTTCTGTCTTCTCTTTTTCACACACAGATTTACACTCGGGTATAACAATGTCTGTTGATGTAGTTTTATCAAGTTGTTCCTCTTTACACTTATATAAGCTTTTCTCATAAAGAGTTCCGCTGGATTCTTCAGTATGCTTGACCACATACCCGCACTCTTGCTCTTCTTCTTTGATAAATATCTCCAGGTCTTGTGGAATTAAATTTTCTGAATCCATTTCAATAAAAATTACTGTAACAAAAGGGAAAAGATTTGGTAAGCTGGATTGTATACTGACATTTTAATATTTTATGATGTTCTTGCTATATTAGCATGTAATGTTTAAGTTCTGTATAAGATACAACTGCAAGTAAAACTGGGATGACTGAGGGTCACATCAGGATCTCTATATCAGCCAATGATTTCCAGATTAAACAAAAAGTTCACAAGCAGCAGTAATCTGGCACTCAGAGTCCAGAGATGGACTCGAGTCAACATTTTTATGGACTCCACTTGGGACTCCAGGGTCCTGTTCCATTTAAAATCTAATTCTTTTAAAAAAGAGATTTGTATTAAAATTGAACCCAGACTTGTATTCTTTGTTCCCATTGTCAGGAAAACAGATACTAGTTTAGCGTGGTCTGCCCTAGAGCCCACAAAGATACAGTTTGCTTACACCCTGCTGCCATGCAGGGCAACGTCCTGGCTGTGTAATGTGCAACACTGCTGTGTCATAACACCGAGGAACCTCCCTAAAGACACACTTGTTTGTGAGAGATACTTGGCTGTGGGGTACAGCCTTTCCATTAAGCCCAGATAATGCAAAGAGTGCTCTGTGTCAGAGGGTGTTGGGATTCTCTTCATTTATTTCAAAACAAATGAAACAACATTGGCTCTGGACAGGGCTGGTATCTGTTTTTCTGGCAACAAATACATGGCTATGATAAATTAGTTTTAATGTCATAGCATAAGAGGTCAATGAAGTTGGAACAAAGAGGAAGTGGAATGACCTATTATTTCCTAAGTGTAACAGTACTATTAATACGACCTCCCCACGCCCTAATTCAACATAGCTGCGTGGCTCGGCGTGTCTAAGAGCATATCCCGGTATATCATGAAAGCAGAGCAAGGCACAACTTAAACACTAATTTTATTAGAGTATCCACACCCATGCTCTGGCGTGGACCCCATGGAGGCTCCTCCTGCGTCAATATCATAAACTCCAGATGTAGGCAACATCCTTAACTTGCATAAGGGAAATTTTACATTTTTAACAGTATGTCGATATTATATCATTATCAATATATGGTTATATTTTTTTTAAGAAAAAAGAATTTATGCGACACCTGCTTCTCATTGTTCAAATGTACCTCACATATGGCCCTTCTTCTGTAGTTGTGCATTATCAAATGCCATTCCGGGTACACAGCCGGGTGTCATACCTTTGAACACAGGAAACACAGTGCTGTTAATAACCATAACGGCCGGCCGTGTAAGCCTGCACTGTCGAGTTGACGCAGGAGTTGATCAAATTAATTTGCACTTTATACGAAAATCTGGACAATATCTTAGGATACATAGGAGAAATGCTGGATGTGTCCATAAATTGAAAGTCTAAAGTCAAAAGTTGGAAGCCGTAGCTATTTTCGCAGACCGAAGTGCTTAAAATAAACACACCCACAAATTTCGCCCACATCAATAATTTTATTTTTATAGCATCATTGATATATAGGGAAGACCTCCCCTTGGTGGAAGTCTAAGAATTATGTATTTTGTGATTCTGTTTTATCATAAAACATAATAGGGTCTGTCTAAAACGCGGAGAATCCGCGGAGAGATGGAGAATTCGCGGAGAATTCGTGGAGAATTTGCGGAGAATTTTTATATGCAATGATACTTTTAAATACACGTTAAAATCACTTAAAATCTCCAACTATATTAATCTCAACATATTTGTTAACTGAAAAATCACCGAAATAATTAAAAATCTGTACATTCACGCAAAACTGTGGGCTATATGTGATTGTGAATGCAGTTGTTTTTTTTGCTTCAATCTAGAAATTAAACAAAATGAACATTTTAACCAAGGATTAATGTAACAACACTTAGTTTTTTTACAGTTTAGGAATTTTACACAATTTCCTAAAACAAAACGTTCTCATAGAATACCAAAGCCTAAATATAATGCAACTATAAACCATTGGGATTGAATGTCAATGTGGGTTAGGAGATGTATTGAAGACCTGATTGTGATAAAAAAATAAAATGAGTCGTTTCATTTTATATGTGCATATGTCTTTAAAATAACTAAAAAGTTAATTAATAAAATGGTTTTGTGAAAATTGTACAAATAAATTCTTGTACTATTGCTGTATGTATACATGTGTACATTGTGCTATGTTTTTCATTTTTTTTTATAATTATTATTATACTCCGTAGGCCTATTCTTATGGTCAGAAAGCAGTGTGGTGTATTTTGTACAGAATAAGAAAAATGTAATTCTTTAACTGGGAGCCCAATATATAAATATATATTTACTATTTTTTTTAATTTTATTTAATCCTACTGCCAAGTTGATTCATTAGCTTAAAGGTTTCAGTATAGGCCTAAAGTGTGTCAAGTCTAATGTTTGTGTTTCAACTTTTATTTGTTCATATAAATTGGGTCTATACATTATAAATGGTGATAGTGTTTTTTCCTTTTTTTCTCTTTGTTTATCTATCAATAAGTGTAGGTAAAATTATGATTTATTTATTATATTATATATTTCGTTTGCCACCTGTAAATTTGATACATGTGCATGGTTTTGTAATGGTTTCCACAATAAACTGTTGAAATATCATGTGTTTTGCAGTTTCGTCTGATGATCTGTCAGTCTCAGCTGGTGACTCAGAGGCGTTTTAGATTTTGCGTAACGCATTCACTCGGCGGCGAGTCTACATTGTTAAGCATAAAATGCTTAATTATGTACAGTTTTTTAAAAAAATATTTCGGTCATTTAGAGTGCGCAAATATGTTAAGAGTAATATAGTTGGGGATTTTAAGTGATTTTAATGTGTATTTGAAAGTATCATTGCATATAAAAACTCTCCGCAAATTCTCCACAAATTCTCAGCATATTCTCCGCGAATTCTCCATCCCTCCGCGGATTCTCCGCGCTTTAGATAGACCCAACATAATAGTGTCAGATAAAGTAAGTCATGCCGTCCACCTTGCTTATTTGTAGAATATATGTGATTTGTGGCTTACACCGCTAGTGGTGTGCCAGTTGATATTTTAATTCGAAGATCGGTCGTTTTCTTTCATAATTGATTAAATCGATTACGTTTAGTTTATTGGATCACAATTAAACGATTATGCATGCAGGCACATTCTAGAAGTTAAATTGTCCCGATAAAGTATTCTTATTTTCTCAGAGACAAAGGAAAAATGGGGCACAAATCAGCAAGCAACTTTTTAACTTTGTCTTATGACACGAACAAGTTCCAACGACCCTGCCATTCTCTGACCTTTCCGCGTGATGTACTAGTAAAATGTAATTTATTCGGTCATTTATTTTACTTATTGCTATACAGCGTAGTTTACGGTGGCACATGTGATACAAAAATAATCAATTAATAATCAATCATCGGTCAGTTTTTAATTTTCGATCATGGATTATGATTTTTTCAACCGATTCCTAGCACTATATTCTGCATGCATAATAATTATTTTAAATGACCTCATACTGGTCCTTTTAATAAGGATTTTATGGAGCTCTATGAACTAGTTCATCGCAAGTTGTTGGTTATCTCGGTATATGTGCCTATATACTATTACCATTAGATTATAGACATATTTTAAATATATATAAAGAGTATAGGAACCGGCCAGACAAAGGCGTGAGTGTGTTATCATATACCGGCGGCATTGACCGGCTAGCAAATGGCCATACGTCTATTCTTAGCACTGGCCCCGCAGAGCAGTCAGCTGATAGCACTCTACCCGTACTTTGGGGTTTGATGACTTGGCAGCATACCACCGGGAAAAGTAACGAGGTGAATCACCGATGGGTCAGTCCAATAATTCATATGTGTAACATGTGATAATGACTTAATTATGTCCGGGGCATATGTAATGCAAGGTAATATTATTTATATTGTAGAGAATTTAAGAAATCAGGAATAAATGTAATAAGTGAAACTAGGTTGTACATTTCGTATAACTGTTTTAAGTTTAGAACTATTTAGTGTGGGTATTCCCTGTTGTACTTATATGAAGACCCTCCTACCTCTCATTGCTATATGCGTGTATGTTCATATATGGAGCCATGTAACCTCTGTACAGCGATTACAAGTAGACTGAGCGTAGGAACATAGTCAGTTTCCAACTATCATCCAAACTGAAATGCCGCCGGACTTCAGTGGGAGCTGACCTGGGCTGGCCTTGGCGAATAAAGAATATGAAGAGTACATGTTCGTCGGTTGTTCCTGGACATGGTGTGGTTGTGCGAGTG
Source organism: Sipunculus nudus (assembly GCA_026874595.1). NCBI lineage: Eukaryota > Metazoa > Annelida > Sipuncula > Golfingiida > Sipunculidae > Sipunculus > Sipunculus nudus. Next base: position 46,742,955 of record CM049321.1, read on the forward strand.
TCACTGTAACATCACGGTCGCAGTGGCTGAGATCCGCACTGATCCCAAAGTAATTCCAACCGTTACTTTAGTAACATGTTACAGTAAAAAAAATTATCCAAGTGCCAGCATGCCCGGAGTAGGGTCGGTGGTGTAATGGTTAAGGTGCCGGGTTCATGATCGAGAGTTCTTGAGTTCGAATCCCGGTCAGACCCCCACCGTCCCAAGACCCTTAGGCAAGGTCTCAACCGCAAGTGTGCCTCTGTCCACCCAGCAGTAGAAATGGGTACCAGTAAATACTAGGAAGGTAACCTGCGATGGACTAGCGTCCCATCCAGGAGGAGTTAACTCCTAAGTCGCTTCACGCTACCGAAACCAGGATAAGCTCCGGCCTGATGAGCCATTAGGCTCGGGTGTAAAAGCCCAGCAGACTTACCTTTATCTTCCAGCATGCCCGGAGCATTGTTCGGCGAAAATTTTGCCGCGTACGTTAGACTCCACTGCTACCTTAACGATCAATTTAAAGCTTAAACTTGAGTACATAAATGTGGAATGAAACCAAAAATATAAACCCAGTTGTAACACTACGTGCACTGCACAACTTGCTGTCTTCCTGAGATATGGCTGGATGAGAGCTACAGAAGTTTCAGATCCATACAAACTCCTCTCCGTATTTTGAACCACGTAAAAAACGAGACCTATTTGAAATGATTAGACAACTATGTTTGCCAGTATGCTTAATATCTCTATCAGCTGCACACACGCATTGGGAACACCTGCTGATCACCATTGGTTAACTTTTTGATGTTAGAACTTATTTCAATGATGATATCAGATAAATGAATTGGGAAAATAAAACACCCTTGGTCAAGGCAGATCCTGTAACATGTGTGCGGTATATATTTTATATATCACAGGGTTCAATCCTTCATTCACACTGTCTTTCGAAGTGCACATTCACCTCTTGGAAAGCTTGAAGACATGTTTTTTATAGAGTTGAGTTTCCGCAGCGTCGCTCTCCACATATTAATATACTTATGTGGATTGAGAATGAACCCACATATAGTCAACATAAAGAAGATATTGTCACCAGATACATTGGTGAGCATGTTATCTGCTCCAAGAATGGTGAGGTCCATCAAGATCTGACAGATCTACAAGCACACAGACCGTTCAGGTCTTAGGAAAGAATGGAAAGGAAATTTGAAGTTTTAACGTTCCGGAAGCTGAAATCTAAAATCCTTCAACAGCATGACGATGAAGTTGGTGGAAAACACAAGCAGAACTACCAAAATGTCTCGTAGGCACTTGCAAGCTTAAATGTTGACAATTACCTGTCCTTTCATGATTTCCTAAAATCTCTAGAACTCTCTCCAAATACCGACCAAATGACATTCCGTAAAACCATAAAAGGTCCAAAAGTATTTATCAGATGGTCACCATCTGAAATAAAAAAAAATAATAATAACAAATGGGTACATGAGACTTGTTTACTGCACGGAAAGACAACCATGTATAGTTTATATTTGATCATGTGCAACATACGTAGTTTCCTATGTTATCAAAAGTCAAAGGAGAAGTGTTTTGTTAGATTCTGTTTGCAAAGAAGCTAGAAAAGATAACAACTCTCAGAAAGTACGTGAGGGATATAGGAAATCAGTTCTTACATGCTGTAAAAATAAGTGCTCAGGAAACAGCATATTTGGTATTAAATCTTCCAATATTAGCTGATAAGAGCTACCAGAGATATCATATTTATACCCACTGCCCTTCCAGATGAAAGAACTTTTCTGCTTAAGAGTTAAGAACAGATTCAGCACCTCCCACACGATTCAAAGAGACAGCAGCAAACGATATCATTGACAGATGTTCAAATTTGGGGTCTGCCACACTTTGCATCAGAGATTGATATTAAATACTCAAAGAAAGAGCAGGCGATTCATTCCATGGCTACACTGATGATCAGGACAGCACTGATCAAAATGAAGCAAATTCTAATGGAAACACAGACGAAAAACTCAGTTTCACCTTTCCAAATGGTACAACATACATTGAATGATAAGTTCCAAGAGTTCTAAGATATATTCGTTATACTGAGTACGTATACCCAGAAAACTACTAAATATTGGGAAAGGCTATATTGTTGTTTACACCAATGCCAAGATGAAACCAAAGACCTTTTAAATGGTTCATATACATACATGGAACAATGTTTATAGAAAAATAACACAGGGTCTAAATGAGAAAGAACTCAGTCTCCAAGCGCATTATAAAAAAAAATAAAATGTTCAGCCACGCTTTTACATCTATTCCTTTCTGTTGGGGCAGGTGTTGGTAAATCAGTTTTGCTGAGAGCTTTCTTTCAAGCCTTGTTTAATCACCTATGAGGAACCGAAGGTGAAAATCCACTAGACTGCAAGATACTGATCACCGGATCTACAGGAAAGGCGGCTTACAATGTTCAAGTATTCATATTACATAATACCTTTCGGATAGATCCAAGTAAAGGATTTAAATACATTTGTCATCAGACATCCTGATTACACTGCGGTCAAAGTATAAAATCCTTGACATATTAATATTATTGATTGTTGAAATATGCATGGTAGGAAATCGCATGTTCAATTTTGTAAATTTGCTTCTCTAAGAAATAAACGGCAACAAAGAACCATTTAGTGGTATATATCTAATTGTTATTGGATATCTCTCCCAATTTCGACCAGTAATGGACAACTGGATTTTTCAAGAACATGTTTCATAATATGACAAGATCACAAAACTTTCTTTTACTGTATTATGTTTCTTTCGCACTTAAACTGAATGTTTAAAATTTAAAGATCATTCTTAACCATGAGAGAAATCTTGTAGAGAAAAAATAGTTTCGATATAATGTCATATAGTTAGCTATTGGCCCATTAAAAGTGGTTTGCTGTTACTGGTCTCTTAAAATTGCGTACCATTTAGAAATTTATATTAAAAAATGTTAAAATTTCATATAAAATGATTGAGATTATCAGAAAATCATATACAAATAGAAAGGGCTCTGCAACAGGTTCAAAATCATATATACTTTATGGGGTCATATATGAATTTGAAACATCTTTGTAATAGATTATAAATTTTAGAGTTTTTGCCTGCATAACAATATTGATGAAATGTTACATATTTATTCGATAGGGACAGAATCCATTGTTTTTCTGTATGATAAAAAAAATCTCATAAAATTCATAGCTTTATCTATCATAAAGCCCATTCAATGACATACATGTCGCATAGAAGGAAATTGCTTACTCATTTTCTAAAACACATTTGTAAAACATTTAATAAACCTATGGTGTTTTCAAATATATATTTTTTCTGCTGAAGCATGAAGTAATATTTATAAAAAAATGAAAATGTTTGTGAAACCTATTTTTTTTTACATTTTGAAACATGTATCTAAAACATTTTCCTTTGTCAGCGAAAAAAAAAAGTTCTATAAATTTTTTAATAACTTATTAATTCATGCAGAACCACTTCTGTATCACCATAAAATGTTATCAAACTCTGCATGATATGTATAACACAAACCATTCTATGATATTTGTGTCTTTCATATAGATACAAAAAGGTTTTCTTCACCTTTTTAATTTAAGAATAAAAGTTTAAGTTACAAAGAAAAAAAACCTCATTTTATAATGAGTTTGTATTTTCAACATAACGTTTTGTCGATGTTTAATAGATGTTTGATTAAAAGTGTATTGTTGAAACACAGACAACAATCACGATATGTTTTGAAAATTTTTTTCTTATCAGGAATTATGACAGCAGTTGATGGTCTCAGAAAACACATATGGCAAAATGAATTAAGAGCTCTTTTCTTAAAAAATGATGGACTGGTAACAGATTTTTTTGAAGATTTCATAGATGAATAACTGCCATTGTTGCATGCACTTTTTAACGGTGTGTTTAAACATTCAACATAACCAGGGGACTGGGCCAAAGTATTATTATGCCTCTGCATAAAGAGTGGCGATACTGAAGATGTAAACAACTACAGAGAAATTTCTTTATTAAACTGTATAGGTAAAATATTTTGTAAAATTATGAATAACAGGTTAATAAGCTGGTTAGATGAAAGAGATATTTTAGCAGAGGAGCAAGCATAGTTGGACAATTTTTTCTTCTATAATAGGGGAGGGCCATAAACAAAAGCGTAAAATTGTCATTGCTCCACACCCTCTTGTAAGACTAGTGTGATAAAAAATATTTCTTGAAAGATCATAACAACGAATCTAATAAACTACCTCGGTAGAAGAGATGGGGGATATCTAAATTATATACCGCGGATCTAGTTTTATTAGCGGGCTTTTAATTTTTTACGATTTTAGAGGGAGCTTGCCTTGCGCTAAATCAAGAACACGCGTTATTAAATGCGCTCTTTCGCCAATTGGAAATCTGTCTGGTTCTCGTGACAGTCAAGTGGGGATAGTAATCCCTCTGTACGGGGTCGCCTGACCGGAGCTGATGTCGGAGTGGTCATGTTGTTATAAGTGTTCATAGTAAGTGATATCTCACCTGAAATTCCCTCCGATTAAAATGATTTGTAGAAATAACTGTGAATCTAGTAGCCTTTAATTAAACTGAATACCTTTGGAATCCCCTCCCAATAGATTTGAAGTACGCCGGAGCTTATAGCAAGATTTGTGTTTACAGTCAAAAGGAAATTTTAACGTCACCATGTATCAAAAGGCAGGAGGAGATTGGACCGTGGTGCCCGTTATATCGCCGACTCATTGGGTACATGACCTATGACATTACCAAGCACCAATACAATCAAGAAAAGGTTTTTATTGTTCTGTTTGAAAAATCCTCACAATTTACAACCTAAAAATGCATTTCCAAACGAAGATGAATCCTTAGTTCTTCCGTTATGTCTAAACACATCGAATAAAGAATTAATTTCATCACACCTATAAATGTCAGTAGAGTTCTGTTTAAAAAAAATCCTCACAATCTATTACCGAATATGTTTGCCGGTGCAAACGTAGCTGAATCCATGGTTCTCCCGGTGTCTGAACACATCAATTAATGGATCAATTTGTTCCCCCTCATCGTGAATATTCCATAGATTTCTCATTGTTCTAAACGTAAGCCGTTTTGTAGAATTCTATACTTAATCTACCCGTCGACACCGATGATATATAGAACGAAAGCAGGTCAAGAATTCCTCGCGGAATTCTTTAAGAAATATCAATCGCACAAGAAAGCTGGATATCCCGCTACAGCAGCGCAAATAAAGCAACAAGTTGTATATGAATGGGTCTTTAGATACACTTGAAAAAAAAAAAATTATGTACGGGTCAAGAACGGTTAGGGGTAGTTCTGAAAGCATGAATATAGCAACAGTGAAAGCAATGCCCAAGTGATGCGTAAACTGGGCAAAGGTGGTAGATTTTGTGATAAAATTTCTTCTCTTTTTGTTTTTTAATTATGAGAATAATTATCATCCAATTAGACAAAATTATCACGGTCAGGACTGGAACAGCAATAAATACCACGTGATAAATGACCCTTGTTATCCAGGATAACATATCACCATTATAAGCATGACTCCCTATGACCCTTGGAAATTCCCCTGACAGCGGACACGATAACACTGATCATGCAGGATATGCCAACACCCTGAAGAAGTATTTTTCATATTAAATGTTTTATTTGTTCATTTTTTTGTTCTTCCTCTGTCATGTGAATCGTTTAGTATTTTGTAGATATACTCCGCCATACTCATACAGCGATGCATACAATATTAAAAGTGAATGGAATAAAATGCTCTTATTTACATTGCTTATCCTTAAATGTAAAGTTAAGATTAGTTTAAAGGAGTCATTCCAGAAGTTTGAGTTATACATCAGCATATATATCAAGATATACCTCCGGATTAAACTGGTGTTCAAACATTGGTGACATGTAGATAAAGATCCAAGATATATTTACATGAATAATGTACAGAGGTCCAGCCTATGAACAGGTTATTTCTTGGTTTTTTTGTATGACAATAAAGTAAAAAGCGCCCCTGGTACTGATATAAAATTCATTGGTGACCATATTGGTAATTTAATTGATACATCTGAGCCGTTTGCACTGGTGATGTGCTTTTCCTTGAAAAAGGACCGATTTTTCCATTTTATTTCTATTTAGCGCCACCTTTCGACAAGGAAATGTTTAAAGAAATACATTAAATGATTAAAAAACATGACTATTGAGACTTGATTTAACAAGTAATTTTTTTATAAATAGGGAGTATATAGGAGCTTACTGTCAAGGGGGAACTTGACACTTTACTGGCGCCCCCTACTGATGACACTGCAAACGAAAAATATCTGGTTTAATTATACTGTCATGAGGCTACATATTTTGCCATTTATGACTTTTGTTGTCATGAAAACGTCATCGCTTCAGGGCATCATTTGAGAAAAGTAACTAGAATGAACAATAATTGTTGGAATGCTCAGTGTAACAGCTTAATTTAATTATTTTTTAAATATTACCACATTTTTACATAGAATTTTTTAAACAGAATATCATCAGAAGAGGCTCAAGTGCAGGAATATACCAACGGCTATCTTGTCAACTGTCAGTTTAGACACTTGCAAGTAGATGACTAAAGAGTGCATTAATAACACATATGATTGTAAGTGACACTGGTGGTGTAATTATGAAGAGATAATCAGTATATACCAATAGTTTTTAGTGCTAATATTTATATTTCTTTTTATATGGGCATCTTAAAATCTGATCAGACGTCAGATGCCATTTATGTGTTGACTTGCTCTCTGTCTTACAAACACCAGCGCCACCTTTGGGGGATTTTCTAAACTAATAATCTCCCAAATTTTAATATTTTGGCCTAATATTTCAAAATCTAACCGACTGACATACACATTTTTGTATTTAAATAAGATTGATATTTAATTTTGTATGTTTGTTTAGAATATTATGAAAAATACATTGGTCACTTTTCTAAAATATGTAACTTTTGTTTCCCCCTTATTTATAATATCATATAAAAACCCACCACAAGTGTCCATTTTCAACCTCATATACTGCAAAAATAAGCACATTGACCCCCAAATTTTATTTCATAATTTTACTAAGTATGCTTTGTAGATATCATGTGCAAAAATCTAAGAAATTCCATTGGTAGTTTAAAGTGCCATGTTCCCCCTTAAAGTTCTCTTCCAGCTGCACCATCGCTCAGCCTTGAACAGAAAGACGACAGCCACAAATCGAGTGAAAGTTATCTGGACGTGCGCTGACCCCATAAGAACCATCCCAAAAAAATTGATAAAAACACTTGTGATACAGAGGTACACAGGTGGACCACACGTCTTCGCTTTGATTAAAATGATCAAATGGGTCAAGCACAAAGTGCCAGAGACTTTTATTATTAGGAAAAGAAGAATTATCTTCTTTCTCTTAATCATTCTACGCATGTTTCCGATGACGCACAAGAGCTCCATGTCAAGACTAATGCCTGGAATGAAATTAATATTACATGGAATAACATTTCTTTGAAACGTTGTATTTTGGTAATACTCAGTATGCAGAAATATAACGTTTCAAAGAAATTATGATATTATATTACTTTGCTAGTGTTACGCTCTTGATAAAAAAATGCATGCAGATCCATTTTGCATTTATATCCTTTTGCACTATGGAGGTATTCATAATCACACGTCATTTTCGTAGAATATAATAAAAGGAATGGATTACAAACCCAGTGCACGCCAGGTTGCAGAATGTGCTAGAAGTTCATTACAAATAATTTGTTTGATGGTAAAATGAATAAGGTAAATATGTTACCTGCAGTGATGACAGGCCCAACGGCTGTAGTGTCCTGCATCCCTTCAAGTTGTTCTAAAAGAGACACCAGGCAAGGATGGTCTTCACAGTCATATAAGTATTTAGCTAGACGAAGGTCCCAGTCGTCCGTAATTCTTGTTATGCCACATATATCCTTGAACAATTCTCTTAATTCATCCTTTCCAGCTCCTTCCATGTTTGTCATTTTGTCAACCTGACAGATCTCAAGATCCAACATATAATCATGCCGTGAAAGACGGGCACAAATCACCCCGGATACCTGAGCTTCTTCTGTATGGCAGCTTTCATTGTTCAATACCAGTATGGCCGCATCAAGATTTGGGTCTCCTACGTCAACCTGCCGTTCCTTGAAACACGACGTAATCTGAGGCAATCTTTTAAATAACAGGATGCAAGGGAGAGCGTTTTGCACATTTTTCTTTGATGGCACAATGGCACTGTTATTTAAAGCTATACACTGCATACTGTCTTTACCAGATAATTTAAAATCTTTAAATTCTGAAATGAGGACGATAGGCAGTCTGTCACCTGGCATCACAGTAACTCCTGTGATATATTTTCTCGTGTCATTCAAACCCTTATTATTTTTGGTTGAAACGATAGCTTTAGTATTCCGCAATGCCGTTCCGAGATATCCGCTGATTTTTTTTTCTGGACCTTCACTTCGATTTTTCTGTAACATATTAAGATTTATATATTGATTTAACATGTTTATTATTTTCATCGGTCATAAAAATGTAGCTTGCTTCTGAGGAATCAAACTGTGCAGCTTATCAAAAATGCCTTAACTGGAAAATTCCCCCTTAATATCTCATTTTGCAATTACTTGTTTCATACCTTCATTGCCCTGGCGCTTTCAGTTAAAGAAGTTAAAAAGTTACTATATAGGATGTGTTTTCTTATTCCTTTTTTTCATTTTATTAACTGTTTTTTCTCGTAAATGTTTAATGCATGGAAAACTGATTAGTTCTACGCATAAACACAAATATAATAATCTTATAATTCATTACAATCTTTTTATTTTTATATTTTTGTTTGATTTCATACACTGTAAATTATTTATAATCGGTATGTCCAAGGATGTATGTTTGAATACAAAGGTAAAAGGGAACATAGATGTGACTGGCAAATTAGTAATGCATACTACACTGGTTTATAGCTCATCTGTAGTAAGCCCAGGATTTTATCAAAGTAAAAGGCATTTTATATTACCAAACCGGCTTAAAATAGCCAACAAATTCATGTATAAACATTGTTGGCTTCGGAACCTCTAGGATTCCATGTCGAATCAGTGGCTTTAGTGAGAGACCTGCTGATCATGACCATTACACCATAAATAACCAGGAGACGCATTGTTGGATGATTATAGATCCTCCACCACAGGCCTGGAAATAATGTGATACCGAAGATAATCTATGAAGTTTGTACGCTCAGCCCCTTTGGGTAGGACGTAGCCTAGTGGATAAGGCATTGCATATCGAAGCTGAAGGTCCCCGGTTCTTACCTCGCCGGTCCCTCAATGACATAATGGTGAAATCTCATTATAGTACCTCAAATAATCGTTTGCATGTCCTAATGACAGGTTATGACTTCTGCCTTATTTATAACCTCGTGCATATAAAACCTGAAATCCAGAAGGTTTAATGATACATATATCATTCTAATTATATGAATACCTTCATCCTCGTTCTAAAGACAGTGCTACCAACAGGCCATGGACCTATCCTTTAAAAAAATGTTTGTACACTCAGCAAGTGGATGTTTCCCGTTATCGGAAATATGTCATTTGACCCTGGACACCCCTAAACTGGAGTATCAAACAGTGCAGCATTCCTTTTGTAATATGAAAATGTTAGTCTCAATAGATTTCCACGTGAGATCTGAAGATGAACATTAACTAAACTGCGTGTTGTTCTATATTTGCGTTAGGTACATAAATGTATGCCAATATGTATGTTTGTTCACACGCAAGTAGTTGATTTTGGATTAAAACAAAGGTTTCTCGACAACATCATTTCTGGACATGGACTTACTATATCCTGTTCACATGTTTAACACATTCGAATGGTTCTGTGTTTGAGTAAATATAGTACATGTATGTTTGTTTATAATAACTACATTATTTGACCGAACTGGTGCACGCGTCAAGACTCAAACTAAGGAGAAACACCAGTTTGAAGCTTAAATAAATACATTTGTACGGCCACCAGATTGCGTGTGTCTTATATTTGTTTTCGACAACTGATTCCTCCGGTTGCAACTTAATTACCACTTATATAAAGGAGAATGCAATTTTTATAAAAATATTCTGGCACACATCATGTTCATTTAAAGACAACACACTATAGTTTGTATATTTAACTTATTTTTATATGAATAGGTCCCTTGATCACTGAGTCTCCTTCCTTTGTACTTTGTACTCCTGTTTTCATTGATGGATATATATATAAGATGGATATATATATATATATATATATATATATATATATATATATATATATATTCAGCATGAGAACGAACACTGCAGATATCATTTAAGAAATAATGAACATAATCGTAGATTCATGTTCACTTCAATCAGCATGCATTACTTATATGACAGGTCCAACCTAAGTGACCCCATTCTTAGAGAAAAGTAAAAATTCTATTTTAATTTATCAACTATAACAATATATAACTGTGTTTGATGTCAGAACGGTGCAAGAAGAAATCCATTACGCTAAAAAAAGAATGTGCAATTCGTGTAGTCTAAGCAATTTTGTTTTATTTGAGAAAACATATATTACATGCAAAAACCATACATATGGAAACCTACATGAAACAAAATTACATAATTAGATGTAACAACTTAACCTTAACAACTAGAAATCTTCATCCATTAGAACGAGAGCCTCCGCTATACTTTGGCATTCAATTGTTCCAGGTTCATTCATGCATAACTGAATGAACATTTGAGAATATTCCTTGATGACTCCCATTAATCCGGATCAAGCGCTGGAAGCACCAGAAACTCTAATCGTTTCTTCATTGGCCCAGAAGATTCCATTCATGAAGCACCGAGATATTTTGTGGAAAATCACTTAAACACACACACAAGAATTGGGAGGAACTCACCAGCACATGACGGAGCCAAAATTTACTACTACATTGATATTTTGTGATAACATGCAAATTTAAAGTGGTAGAGGTATTATTCAAATAACTATTTGCAGAGCCGATTGAAGCACTTGCTAAAAAGTCCTTGTTAAGAAAGTTGAATTTTCTATAATGGTCATATATATTACCAGTATTAATTTTCGTGGTTTTTTTTTTCATCAGATTAAATTTGCCGAATATACACTTGAAAATTTCTGTAGAATGATTACACGTTTTCTCTAAAAACTATTGTGGTATCTGGATAGCTGAGTGGTTAAACGCTCGGTCCCATCCGATGGCGACCAAGGTTTGATTGACCGCGTGGCTATGAGAGTGAGATGTAGTGGCTCCCACAAAGTAAGTGTTTTTTTCCGGGTTCTCCGGGTTCTCCGGATTCCTCCACGCTTACCGACTACCAAGTTTTAACATAAAAGACATGGAGAGTGCCCCGTATTAATTATTATCATTAGTTAGAACATTTTTTTAAAAATTAATTTAAAGTTTAAATTTATTAGGGTATCTCCCATCAACAGTGATACCAAACAAAACTTTCGCACAAGCCAAAATTGTTCAAGTTTCAAACCGGTATTTCTTCTGAATATATTCTATAATGATTCTTCTCCTTGTTCCTTAGAAGGACGCATGCCCAAGATTTCACCTCTTCCCACGCAATTTGTTTATCATAAACATAAACAGTGGATTATGTTTACTCACACAAAAACATACCAACGTATAAAACCAGTGATTCCGAGATTGTAAGTTCGTGTGGCAGTATGCTTTTGCTTGTAATCTGTTCTGTTTGGCCGTGTACCTTTACATTTTTTACATTAACGTTTAAACATTTTTTTATCGTCATGCGAAAGACATGATTCTCTTTTGCATATATCAGTTCGTTCTTATAAAAAATATAATTGATAAGTTTCATGCAGAGCACGCCCTCGATGCGCGTGTACATGTAAAGGCTATAACGTGACAACAGCTGCGCATAACTTGGCATCCCTGGGGTTGGTTTTTTTGGGGTCTGCGTAGCGTGTCATCTCCATGGTTACGACCCTTGACCTCAGTCAGTTTGTGCATGTTTATGGCGACCGAAGCGGTGGTTCACGGGCGAAACTCTGGGTCAAATTAACGCTTGTAGAATAATTTATATGCTTAGCACTGAGATAGGAGCTTGGAATATGGATCATGGGTACCCTTTCCATCATAGTATATAATTGAAAATACGCGTGTTCTTTTAGCAACGATAGGGTACACAGTCAAACATCGGGTATGAAGCGGTGCCTGTGACACGCTCGCTCGCTCCGTTTCGGAGCACTGACACGTTATCCAGTCTGGTTTGTCTATTAAAACTTGCTATTTATTCAGGATTGGTTTATACTTGATTTATTTAAAAGAATCGAGCTTTATATATATTTTTATTATATTATATATATATTTATATCAGAGTACACGAGATAACGACATATAAACTCCAGACATATGCAAAATATTCATGTTTTTTTTTTTCTTATCATACATACATGGACAATTTCTTCTTCTATAGTAGGGTAGGGCCGTAAACTAAAGTATAAAATTTTCATTGCTCCACACCCTCTTGTAAGACTAGTGTGGTAAAATTATTTCCGAAACCATTAATTTGACATTGCGCAATGCTTAAAAAAATCATAACAACGAATCTAATAAACTACCCAGGTAGAAGAGATGGGGGATCTAGTTTTCTTAGCGGGCTTTAAATTTTCACGATTTTAGGGGGTGATGCCTTGCGCTAAATTAAGAACATGTTTTATAAAATGCGCTCTTTCGCCAATTTGGAAAACTGCCGGGTTCTCGTGACAGTCAAGTGGGGTTGGTAATCCCTCTGTACGGGGTCGCTTGAGAGGAGTTGATGTCGGAGCGGTCATATTGTTATAAGTGTTCATAGTAAGTGATATCTCAGCTGAAATTCCCTCCAATTAAAATGATTTGTAGAAATAACTGTGAATCTAGTAGCCTTTAATTAATCTGAATATCTTTGGTATCCCCTTTCAATAGATTGAAGTACGACGGAGCTTAAAGCAAGATTTGTGTTTACAGTCAAAAGAAGATTTTAACTTGACCATGTATCAAAAGGCAGGAAGAGAATGGACCGTGGTGCCTGTAATATCGCCCACTCGTTGGGTACATGGCCTGTGACATTACCAAGCACCAATACCATCAAACAAAGGTTTTTATTGTTCTGTTTGAAAAATCCTCACAATTTATAACCTAAATAAATTTGCATTTTCAAACGAAGATGAATCCTTTGTTCTTCCGTTATGTCTAAACACATCGAATAAAGAATTAATTTCATCAGACCTATAAATGTCAGTTGAGTTCAGTTGAAAAAAAAAAACATCCTAACAATCTATTACCAAATTTGTTTGCCGGTGCAAACGTAGCTGAATCCATGGTTCTTCCGGTGTCTTCATAAAACAGGAAAACCTTGCTCAGGATAACACTCTCTAGGAGAGAGAGAAAAAAAAAATTTGCTGACATAGCAAAAGCTTTAATGATATAAATATAAGTTGTGCTTCAAGGGATAATTGTCATCAATAATAGGAGCGTTATATCATCATTTGACTTCATATGAATTCAAAATAAATAATAAAGTTTAACGTTCAGTCACATAATAAGAATGATTTCCAACTGACACATTGATAAAAGTCACGTTATTTTTCTCGGGTTAAACATTTAACAAAAATTAATCCTTGAGAAATAAAGCTTGAAAATCATGTGACTTTAAAATAGAATACGTGAAGTGCGATTATTTCCAATGCCTTAAGTACTAGAATAATCAAATACTGCATTTCGATTTACCTTATAAACTGCGACAAGGAGATTAGTCTGAGCAGACAGGCATAGGTATTTCAGAGCTACAAATTCATCCCCCAGCTGATTTTCACTGCTTCGCTTGTCAGCTAAATACGCAGTTTTTTTGTGTAAGGGCAGCTGGGCGTCGTCCCAGATCTCATTTCAGTTAATTGCATTAACCCTTATTATGGACGATAAATAAGTAAAATTATATAATAAGGTGTGGTTATTGAGGTCTTTGAGCCACGTTCACAAAAGACTATAAATATATAAAATGATCAGTTTTGTAACTTGTGACGATAAAGCTCTTTAATTCGTGTGTTAGGTTGCAGGAAATTATGATTTTTTGTTAAGCTCATCAATGTAACATAAATCTGCCTATTTGAGTGTGACAACACCCAGAATGTCGATACTCATGGATACCAAACTTTTCTCAATTGATCCCAGGGAAGTTTTCCTGTAGATTTGATTTCTGGTTTTTTCTATCGTGCATATTTAATGAGATAATTTGCATATTTCAATAAATTACAAAAAATATATTGTACTTCAATTAATCAATATTTTAGCTGGAAGTGGGGGAGAGTAATGCATAATGGCTACAAAATAATCAAATTATTCCAAACATAACATGAGTTTATATCAGATTTTGTTTTTAACCAATTAATTGCAGATAAATTATGCAAATTTGGCAACATTTTTACTTTATTGTTACATTAAACATTCCTTTTTATATAAAAAATCCAACCCAAGAAAACTGATAATTTTACTAACTTAGTCTTATCATATTTTCTGTTTTTCTGTTAGAAAATAATTTACACATTCGCATCATTTTTTTTTTACTATTTTTTTATTTTATTATGCATATATGCAATAATATACAGGACAAACTCAAGAAAAATTAATCATCGTCACAACCAAGGCTCTATTAATTGATCTTAGGGTAATTTTTCCTGTGAAACCGATATTTGCTTGGGATATTTTTATATCTTGCATACTTTTTGGGAAAAAGCATGCCTAGGTTAGTTTATTTTCATATATATTAAAGTAAGAAACAACAAGTTACCAAAACTCAAAAGCTCATAAAGAAATTAGGAATCACACTATTAAATTCTTTACTAAGAAAAATAAACGGTTTATTTCGTCTCCCTAGTATAGAACGTCCACAAATACCTACGCAAACGTATAGTATATTGTCTGCATTTGTTGTACAGGTAAAATTTTGTATTACAAATAGACTTTTAATATGTTACTGCACGCATCTGAATTTGGCAAGCATAGTTTAAGCAGAGTGGTTTCAGTGGTTGAGCCCTGTCAGGGAATATGACGTTGACAGTTGTTTGTCGTACTCTGTTATAGATGCATGTATAATTAAATATGCTAGTTAATTCTGTATGAAAAGTTGGAAAGGTGCAACATGAAAAATTTTCTCCCTTTCCCTCTCCCTCTTTCTTTCTCTATCTCTGTATATTTATATATATATATATATATATATATATATATATATATATATATATTTGTGTGTGTGTGTGTGTGTGTGTGTACCGGGTGTACCGGCCTGAACTTTATTAGTTTTATCAATACAATATTTAAGTTTTTTGTTGTTGATGAGTATGATTATGTACATAATTTAAAGATGTCTCTAAAATGTTATTGGTCCAAGAGTTCAACTTCCTGATTGATGACAAGAATAAATGAGCATAGCGAAATTTGCTATATCTAGTATTGGGTGCTGCATGATGTACCCGGTGGTATGTGCAAAGGAGTCATCTGGGCAGAAGACTTTGGGTACTGGTTTATTTGCTTTTTGCTCCGGGATGACCAGATACTTCCTTTTCATGTCAAAAATAAAATAATATTATCTCCATTAGAGTTCCATACCTTGCTGTGTACAGAACTGCTCTGCCTCTGCTGATAAGGAATTCATCAAGTGTTGCTTCAGGGAAAAGGGATGGAGAGGGGAACTCATCGCAAGAGAATTTTCAGGGAAAGGGTAGAATCTACATTCTGTGAATAGGATAACCGTACTATTTCTATACTGGTTCAGTTGATCGGCAAGCTTTGAGCTGCAGTCCAAGGACTGCAAGAACTGAGGGGAACAAGAATTACATCGAACGGAACATTCTTCCTCTAGAGGTCGATACGGGTACATATGCGTCCCAGAGGAAAATTGGTAGTAACTTCGTAATAAGTCAAATATCAGGGCACGGATTGATAAAATAATTAAATTTCTTAATGACAAACAATAATTGACAAACTAAATGACAAACGTTTGCTAAAAAGGCCATCACACCAGTACCCAATGACCTGTATGGCCCCCTGATGACACTTGACACCGATCGCCAGTTGCAGCGTGCAGAACCCAATACTGGATATAATTGCACTATGCAGATTTATTTATGTCAAAAATCAGGACTTTGAACTCCTGGATCAATGAAAAATTTAGAACATATTTCCATTAAACACATCTTTCAACACACCAACAACCAACATTAAATATTTATAAAATATTTACCTAAAAAATTGGTTACCTTTATATTTTTGGCTAAGTATATATATTTAATTTGTTATATTAAGGGATTACTTTTAAAATTATATTGAAGAGAATCATTATCAAGTTAAGTTTTAACCCCTCCTTCCACTTAGATATCTAATGGCTATCATTGGTCCTCAATTGGCTACCCTGATACCAAGGACTTGAAAGGAGAATCAGCATCATAATATATTAAAATATATGATATACTTTTTTATATATTATTCTAAAATAAAGTCAATATAAACAAGCACCAGATATTGTTTGAATTATGTACATAGATCCCATTCTAATAAAGGTACAAACTACAAATGAAAGAAGAATATCTTGATAAGATTTTTGGATTTTCAATGCTTAGGTGAAAACCATATTTCATATTACAAATATCTGATTTCATAACAAAATTATAATCATATTTATAAAATAGATGTACGTGGTATACTATTCATTAAAAAAAATCTGTAATTACCAAAAGTTTGTGCATCAAAAATAAGAATACATGTAACTCATAATACATGGGAGTGATATAACTTAAATAACTTAAATGACGCTTGTTTGTAACTTTCGATTCAACGAAATCCGATGGTGGGTAAGGAAATATTGCATGTACAGACGGCTGTAAAATGGAACCAGGAAAATGCAAATATAAAAAACGTATTATAGTCAAATAGTGGATTTATATTTACTAATCAATCCGCCCCAGGGAGTCTAGGCTTCGTATTTCTTATCCTAAATATACGCATCAGCAGATCACCACTTCTTGGTCCTCCATTTATAAAGATGTAGATATGATTTTTTTTAAACTCACTTTCTTTGATATTTTCTGATTGTTGTAATGATTTCATTGGTTGATCATCAGCTATCCCTTGAAAAATCTCTTTGAGAATTGTTGAAAGAACAATACTACACCATGGGCGTCGTCCAAGCTGACCATTCAAATTATTTTACTAATAATCCTGGTATGAATATATAATGATCAAATTTTTTGTTATTAGTGATTTAATTCTTAATTCTCTTGCCTATAATTTGTATGTTGGTTTCCGAAAATAATATCTTGTGTTTAGCGCATATATTTAACATTAATTTGCTTTTTAATTTTGACGCGTTCCTGCCTTATTTTAAACAAGCAGATTACTTCAAAGCGGGCCCAGCAACTTTGAATAACCATAGAGTACGTATGGACATTTCATTGTTTAATGTCTGGAAGATTGGAGTAAGAAACTTGTAAACAAAATTTAGTAACATATTCAGATTGAAAAGGAAATTAAAAATAAACTGTTATTGATGTCAACGATTTATGGATTCCAAAGGTCCCGCACTCTAACCGTATTTACCTTATTAATCTTACATTGTTACAAGGATAATTCTATGTGATATAAACGTTTGTTTGTTCCCTTTTCTGGTGAGGGGCAGTATCAGAGTATTTGTTAATATGATAGGTCCCCAGTAAGATGTTTTTAACAGTGCCCTTAGAAAACCTTCAGTTAAATTCACTTCAATTAAGGGCTCCCTGTTATTAAGGAAATACCGAGAAATGTCTGTACCAAGCCCGATCACGTTCGCCCGTACCTCCTTTAACAAGTTCTATGTGACATCTATTCTTCAATGAGATATCTAAAATAATTCACTCATATCTTCCTGTATTTAAAAAGACAGGTGTGTAATATGGGTTTCCAGGCTTGGTTTTGGCTACACTTTTATGCATTCTAAATTCTTTTTCTCTTCTCATTGCATATGTATTACGATATATAAACAAATGTTTCTCATATCTACTTTTATTAATATGGCAAGTGTATCTTATGTTTCTCCTCAACCGGTTAGATATTGGTCACAACTGAATGAGTTTAGGTTTTGTGTTGAATTGTGAAAGCTTGACTTATATGTTTCATTGTTTTAAGTTTCATTTATTTTCCAAAAAGACAAAGCATGATTCATCTCTAATCTTAACGCCATTGGTGTTTTGCCCCCTGATTGGTTAATGTGTCTTCTTGGCTGACGTCGAGACTTTTTTTCTTTGTAAATTCTAGTTTCTTTTTAAATTAATTAATTGTGTTAGTTTCTTCGTGTTACTATATCACACTGTTTTCATCGTGTTAAAAAGCCGTAATGTTATTAGGATTTCCGTGCTTGCAAAGTTTTAGCAGATGAGTACCTTTCGTACAAGCTTTACAAGGAGTCGTTGCTAAGGGTCTTATTTCAGCTTAGACTAGCTGCTGGACTAAGATGACATAATTACGGAATTATTTTTGATTGAAAACTATCCTTGAATTGCTGGGGTATAAGGATAATAACATACTAATAGTCATTATTACTTTGTGTGGAAAAGCAGTAGGAACAGCAACAGCAAACTGCACCATGAGCGTAGTACAGGCTCTTATATAAAATTATTTTTATCAATTATCCAATGATTTGGGGTTAGAAATGGGTACACTTGATTTGGACTTGAATTCGTGTGTTAATTTCTGAGGAATATTGCCGCATGTTTCTTTGCTGAACTTAACACTCATTTACATATTTGAGAATAAAGTTTTCTGTTAAAAGGTCTACATGGATAACGAACGAGTATCATGTGTGATATATTATGACTAGGAATATGGACTGTTTTATATTTGCAAAACTAAAGTGAGAGCCAAGGTTTTATTCTTGAAACTCAAATTTATGATTCAATTTTAAATATGACTTAGTTATGTCTGAATAGTTTTGAATATTAAGCTCGCGGAAAAATAAAAATGTTACACATATTCCTCTCATCTGTTACCGGGTAGCTTAATTCATGCATAGCCTCTCTTAAAGTATCTAATGTATCTTTCTTTTATTACGGTTATAAATCTGGAGAAATACTTACAGACATATGGATTTGACAATATTGAAAAGTTGCTTTGATTTTTGAGTATAGTTCATAATTTTAGCAGAGTCACAGAGGTTTTGCTGTCTTAATAGCAGCTGTTTAAGGAAATTTTAATCGTGTTTCTTAATTATATGTAAATGTCTTATTTCCATTTGCTACGCTGTTGGTCGGTGTGCTTGAGCCAATGTTATAAACAGGTTCATACGTTACCCATTAAACAGATATACCACGCTCTTTAAAGACTATAAACATGGGAGTATGGGGAATAGCTCATTGCTGAAATCTAAAACAGATAGAAATAAAGAAGAACTAATGTATCGTACAAAGACATTTCTGAACTGACGACACACAAGCTATAAATGAAACGTACCTGAGACAACGGACTAAACGGAATTTTTTGTCTAATATCTTTCTTGGTACAACTATTAATGACGGCATCGTTAAGGAATAATGTGTTGTGACCTTTGTATCAAAGACTGTAGCTAGTTTGAGCGTGCATGGGCGCTAGATATGACCGCTACTCGATTACCAGTCCCCAACAACCTTTAAAAGTTGTTAAAGAAAAATAAAAACCTGGTGATGATTCCTTAACTCATTGAAAAAAAATAATTTAAAAAGATTAATTTAGCCCTTAAGTTTATTTCCCATCACGCTTGGGTCTCGGGTTTAATTGGTGTCTTCTTGTTTTTTGCTGAATTTGTGATCCATCTTGGAATAAAATTCTGTCAATAAGAGCACATTTCAAGAAGAGTAAGTGTGTAATTTTTAACTATCAAAGGGTGTTTCCCCCGGGATGGTGTACGACATTTTTATTGAATTGGTAGTTCTGTATCTTATTATAAGCATGAAAAAAAGGACATACGTTTGGTTTTAACCGGGAATATGTCTGTGTCACCTATGTAAGGAGAACGGTAATTTAAGTACAACACTCAAATATCGCCCCCGATAGTATCACGTTGTATATCAACACATATAAACCTTGTATGCACATAATATTTATATAATATCAGATCTATCCATGGGATATAAAGAGCGTTCAATGAATGTTAAGGGTTAAATAATCTAAACATCCATCCTTAAAGTAGTAGTAAAATAAGAAAAAAGATAAGCCAAATGCTGAAACATTTTTGAAATATGCAAGGTTCTTTTCACAAAGAAGCGAACGTGTTAAAATATGCGTAAAAAAACTTGTATAAATACCGCTAAGGAAAATAATATCGCCAAATTAGAACCAGGAAACGTATAACAAACGTACGGACGATAAAGTTATTGGCGAGAAGTTCCTATAGAGCACCAGTTCAGAACTGACCCTTCAGAAATGTTCATTCTCTCTAACGCTTCCTCTAGAAACACCATTCAAAAAAGTGTACAGAGGAACAGAAGAAGGTTCAGCGCGTAAGGCCTATACATTAATACTAAAAATAAATTTCAGTAGCAATGCAACAAATTTCAACTAAAATTTAAAAAAAATAATAAATAAAATTGTGATATTTATTTATATTGATATATATATATATATATATATATATATATATATATATATATATATATATATATATGAGTACACGAGATAACGACATATAAACACCAGACATAAGCAAAATATTAATATGTTTTTTATTCATATCATACATACATGGAGAATTTCTTCTTCTATAATAGGGGAGGGTCATAAATTAAAGTATACAATTTTCATTACTCCACTTCCTGTGGTTACAGTAGCGGGGTAAGACTATTTTTGAAACCCTTACTCTGACCTTGCGCAGTGCTTGAAAGACCATTGCAACAAAACTAATAAACTACACAGGTAGAAGAGAAGAGAGATATTATATACCGTGGATGGGGTTTTATTAGCGGGATTTTAATTTTCACGCTTTTAAGGGTAGCTAGATTTTCGCTGAATTAAGAACACACGTTATTTTGATGCACTCGTTCGCTAATTTGGAAAACTGCAGGGTTCTCGTGACGCACAGTCAAGCGGAGCTGATAATCCCTCCGAACGGGGTCGCTTGAGATGAGCTGATGTCAGAGTGGTCAATATGTTATAAGATTTCATAGTAAGTGATAGCTGAAATCCCGTCCGATTAATAGTGATTTGTAAGAAGCACTTTTAAACTAGTAGCCTTAATTAATTTGAAGACCTTCAGTACCACCTCCCAATAGCTTTGAAGTACGAGGGAGCTTAGAGCCAGAATGTTGTTCACATTCAAACTGAGATTTTTACGTGACCATGTCTCAAAAGTCAGGAAAGGTTTCGTCCAAGGTGCCTGTAATTTTGGCCACTCGCAGGAATCATTGCCTCTGATATTGCCATGGCGCCAATACAATCAATAAAGATTTGTATTGTTCCGTTGAAAAAGGAATCACAATCGAAACCTTAATATGTTTACAGTTTCAAACTTAGATAAATCTTTCTTTCTTTCGGTGTGTAACTGAACACGAAAAAATGATTAATTTCATTACCTCTATAAACATCAGTATAGTCCTGTTAAAAATATCCTCACAATCTACAAGAATATATGTTTGCCAGTGTAAACGTAGCTAAATCCTCGGTTCCTCCGGTGTTTGAGCAGATCAAATGATGGATCAATTCGGTCTCCTCAACGTGAATATTGCACATATTTCTCATTTATCTATACAAAGACGTTTCGTAGAATTCTGAACTTAGTCTACCCGTCGACACCGATGATATATAGAACGAAAGCAGTTCATGAATTCCTTGCGGAATTCTTCAAGAAATATCAATCGCACAAGAAAAGTGAATATCCCGCTAACGCAGCGCAAATAAAGCAATAAATTGTATACCAATGGATCTTTAGATAAACTTGAAAAAGAGAAAATCAGGTACGCGTCAAGAACGGTTAGGGGTAGTTCTGAAAGCAAGAATATAACAACAGTGAAAACAATGCTCAAAGTGATACGTAAACTGGGCAAAGGTGGTAGATTTTGTGACAAAGTTCTTCTCTTTTTGTTTTTAATGATGAGAGCAATTATCATCCAGGCAGATAAAATGATCACAATCAGGACTTGAACTCCAATAAATACCACGTGATAGATGACCCTTGTAATCCAGGAGAACATGTCACCGCCATAAGCATGAATCTTTATGACCCTTGGTATTCCCGTGACAACGGACACGATGGCACTAACCAAGCAGGATATGCCCAAACCCTGAAAAATATTTTTCATATGAAATGATTTATTCGGTCAATTTTTGTTCGTACTTTGTCATATGAACCGTTTAGTATTTTGTTGATATACTCTGTCATAAACACACAGGTATGCATACAACTTTAAAAGTCTCTTACCACATATAAAATAAAATGCTCTTATTTACAGTATTATCTTAAAATATAATGTTAAAGGCCAGACACTCACACCCCTGGTTTGCCTGACAGAGTCTACCCTGTATACTCCCTTAAGACATCTGGTAATAAGCCACACCTCATTATCTAATCAAGTGATCACCCTGCTCTGGCCTGCTGGTTCACTGGTGTCCAGCCCTCTCCTGCCTAAACTCTGGACCTGGACAGCAAGAAATCCGTGCATGCATAGCTAAGCAAGTTTCCAATGCTTACAGTGCTTACACAGTTTGTGCTTGGATCTTGGGCATTTTTATGAGTTATTTCAGACTTGCAAGTAATATTCTCTTTCTGTCTGTCTATCTGTCTGTCAGAAAGCTTTCACTAACAGTGGAATGCAGAAAGTTTACCTATATATTATATATATATATATATATATATATATATATATCTTCGTCTCTCAGACACACACAGACACACACACAAGCTCTCTATAAAACCAACTGAATTTTACATATTTTTAGCAGCCATGTCATCCCGTGTGGGAAAAAATTATATATATATATGTATATATATATATATATATATATCTTACACAAACAGACACACTTTCTCCCTCTGACACAAACTCTCTCTCTCTCACTCTGACATGCACACACACTTTCTCCTTATCTCTTTCACACAAACACACTCTCTCTCTGGCACACACACACACAAAAGGAGGAAACACTAATGAAGACCAACTGAATATTGAACTATTTGTTTTTTTAAGGTGTGTATACATCTGGACAAATTTATTTTTTGCTGATTCATCATTTACTTTTTTGTGTATCCTACCATTTATGACAAACATACCTCGGATCAGCCCAGCCTCCCGTGCTTTCGATTAGCAGTGGATACAAAGTGAAAACTCACAAAGACGAGGAAATTTTGTGACATGGATGATAGTGATCAAACAATTTGTAAGTATGGTAAATTTTGAATGTTATCAAAAATATCTCCTTGTCATTGAGCTCCTGGTCCACTACTTGGAAATTCGAATATATATAAACATTAAATATCCTTCAGCAATATAATTTTGCAATATTTCAGTAACTTTTTCGGTACTTTTGAGTTATTTTCTTCTTAATGGCACTTATTTTTGTCTGTAAAACAATGAAATCCTTTTCCTAAAGCAATACCCAGGCACTCTGATTATAGTGATCCTTCTTACAAGTGACCTCTGCATAACTAATTAAAATATGCAATAATGTAAAGGAAAATTCTTGAAACGATACTCTATAGATTACTCAGGAGTTCTGGAGATCTCATATGGTCTAAAGTAGGTTAACGAGGTCAAAATGTAGACTCGATCTGTAACGTGTCATTATCAAGCAACACACCAAAAATCAGGCCAGTATCTGCAGGCATTGTGAAAAAAAGTCCAAACATGTGCATTTTTCATTAAAATTTCTATTTTTCATGAAATTTTCTATGTTCAGGATCGGTCATATTGTCAAAAATAGGTTAACTGGAAAAACTCGAAATCCATCTGTCAGTGGTCATTATGCGCCCATAGACATTATGCGCCCATGCACATTAGGCCAGTATATGTAAGCATTGCATTGCGAAACTAGAATATTAGCAAAAGCTGATAATCATTTATAAATTTAAATTGGAGAAGTATGTACATGTTTTATAACAATCCACCAAATGCTTCCTGAGAAATAAACTCCTAAGTTTTTTTATATTCTAAGCTCTTCAGACCTTAAAAAGTAGGTCAGATCACCCATCTTTGAACTTGGCCAAGATTTTGTAAAATGCAATAACACTGAAGATATGAAGTTCCTGTGTTGAATACATTTGGAGATATCCTGCACAAAAGGCCAACATTGAAAAATCAGATAAAAATTCATTAAAACATCAGAAATTGTAGGTGGTGCCACCAAAACGGTGCAGCACGTACAGACCATCATTTCCAATGATCATAGTAAGTTATGTGAAACACACAATGATTTCTGCGATATAAGCTTCTGAGTGTTTTTGTATTTTCAGCTCTAAAACAAAAAAAATAGGTCAAGATCAACCATCTTTGAATTTGACCAAGATTTTTTTATATACATCTTCAATGATGTATTAAAATTCCAACGGTGAATCCTTTTAGAGATATTCCACTCACAAGGCCAAAATTGAAAAATCCGAAAAAACATTGATTAAAAAATCAGAAATTGCAGGTGGCACCATCAATATTGACAGACGGACGAATAGATAGACAGACAGAGAATATTACTTGCAAGTCTGAACCAACTCTAGAAATGCCCAAGATCCAAGCACAAACTGTGTAAGCATTGTAAGCATTGGAAACTGGCTTAGCTATGCATGCACTGATTTCTTGCTGTCCAGGTCCAGAGTTCAGGCAGGAGGGGACTGGACACCAGTGACACAGCAGGCTAGTGCAAGGTGATCACTTGATTAGATAATAATGAGGTGTGGCTAATTACCAGATGTCTTCAGGGAGTATACAGGTTAGATTCTGCCAGGCAAACCAGGGGTGTGAGTGTTTGGCCTTTAAGACTAGTTTGAAGTAGGCATTCCAGATGTAAGAGTTATATATCAGCATATATATCACGATATTCCTCCGGATTAAACTGGTATTCAAACATTTGCGACATGTAAATAAAGATCCAAGAAATATTTACATGATCCATGTACAGAGGTCCTGCCTATGAAAGGTTTCTTTTTGTTATTTGTATAACAATAAAATCTTTGGTGACCACATTGGTCATTGAAGTGAGTGCATCTGAGCTGATTGCACTTGTGATGTGCGTTGCCTTGAAAAAGTAACGATTTTTCTCTTTTTATTCCTATAAAGCTCTACCTTTCGAAGACGAAATGTTTTATGAATAATACATAATAGGATTCATAAAAAGAAACACATGCACACTCCTAAAAGGAAGTGTCTGCTTTAACCTTATTTCGATTTCACAATATTCGGCATTTGGTATGTTATTGTAGTAATATTTTTAAGTATGGAGACTGGAATTAACAAGTAATTTGTTAAACGGGGAGTATATGGCAGCTTACCGTTAAGGTTCATTTCCAGCTGCACCATCGTTCAGCCTTGAATGGAAGGACGATAGCCACAAATCGGGTGAAAGTCATCTGGACGTGCGCTGACCCCATCAGAACCATCCCGAAAAAGTTGATAAAATCACTCGTGATACAGAAGTACAATGGTGGACCACATGTCTTCGCTTTTATTAAAATAATCAAATGGGTCAAGCACAAAGTGTCAGAGGCAGATATTATGACTAAAAGAAGAATAATCTTCTTTCTTTTTAACATTTCACGCATGTTTCCAATGATGCACAAGAGCTCCATGCCAAGACTTATACCTGGAACGAAATTAATATTACATAGAAAAACATGTCTTTGAATATTTATTTATTTTAGTAATAACCTGTATGCAGAAATATATTTTACACTGGAATTATGATCTTATATTATTTGCTAATGGTACGCTCTTGATAATGAAAATCAATGCGTGAAGTCTATTTTGAATCTATACTCTTCTGTTCTGTGAAGGCATTCGAAGGATATACTAAAAAAAGATGTGAAATACAAAACAAGTGCACGTTTGGTTACAGAATGTGTAGTTATTATTGTTTGATAGTACAATAAATTAGGTAAATATATTACCTGCAGTGATGACAGGCCAAACGCCTGTTGTGTCCTTCATTTCTTCAAGTTGATGTATACGAGACGCAATGAGAGTTTGATCTTCACAGTCATTTGTGTGTTTAGCTAGATTGAGGTCCCAGTCGTCCGTAATTCTTGTTATGCCACATATATCCCTGAAGAATTCTCTCAATTCATCTTTTCCAGCTCCTTCAATTTTTGTCATGTTATCGACCAGGCAGATCTCAAGGTCCACCATATTATCATGCTGATGAAGAATTGCACATATCACCCCGGATGCCTGGGCCGCTCCAATATGGCAGCTTTCATTGTTCAATACCAGTATGGCAGCATCAAGATTTGGGTCTCCCACATCAACCTGCCGTTCCTTCAAACACGACTTAACCTGAGACATTCTTTTAAAGAACAGGATGCATGGGAGAGCGTTTTGCACATTCGTCATTGATGATACAACGGCACTATGATTTATAGCCACACAATGCATACTGTTTGTACCAAAAAACATAAACTCTTTAAATTTTGAAATAGGGACGATAGGCAGTCTGTCATCTGGCATCACAGTAACCGCTATGATATCAGTTCTCGTGTCATTTAAACCCTTATTTTTTTTGTTTGATACGGTAGCTGCAATTTTCTGCAATGACGTTCCTTGATGTCCACTTAATTTTTTCTCTGGATCTTCACTGTGATTTGCCTGTAACATATTTAGATTTATTTATTGATTTTCATGTTTATTATTTGCATCGGTCATAGAAAGGTAGCTTGCTCCTATGAAATGAGACTTTGCAGCTAATCAAAAATGCCTTAACTGGAAAATTCCCCCTAAATATCTCTTTTTTAGTCTCTATTTCAATACCTTCATTGCCCTTGCGCTTTTAGTCAATCAGATAAACAAGTTAAGTTGTAAGTATGGCGGTTGTATTTTCTTATTATTTTTTTATTAACTGTAATTTTTCGTGAAAGTTCAATGCCTCAAAAATTGATTAGTTCTACACATAAATACAAACAAAATGTGCATTATTATAATCTGATAATTTTCATAACAATCTTTTATTCTTATATTTTAGTGTGATTTCATACAGTGTAAATTATTTATAATCGATATGTCTATTGATGTATGTTTTTAATACAAAAAAGAAAAAGGAACATTGATTTAACTTACGAATTACGAATGCATGTTAGACTGTTATATAGCTCATCTATAGGAAGCCCATGATAAAATCAAAGTAAAAGGCATTTTATATAAATAAACCGGTAAAATCGACAACAAATTCATGTACAAACCTTGTTGGCTTCGGAACCTGTAGAATCCCATGTCGGATCAGTGGCTTTAGTGAAGAAGCAGCTGTTGATGATCACTACACCGTAACCAAGCAGGAGACGCATTGTGGCTTGTATGGATAATTATAGATCTTCAACCACAGTGCAGGAGTGAATATGATACCTAAAGAGAATATAAGAAGTCTATACGCTCAGTTCCTTGGGGTAGGACGTGGTCTAGTGGTTAAGGTGTTGGAACCCGCCAGTTCCACAATGGTATAATGATGAAATCTTATTATAGATCCTCACAGATTCGCTCTTATGTCTTAATTACAGGTTATGGCTTCTGGATTATTCCTTACCCCGTGCATATAAAACCTGAAATCCAGAAGGCTTAATAATAAAGATATCATTCTTAATATATGGATACCTTCATCGTCGTTGAATATACAGTGACACTCAACATGTGGATGAATTCTGTTATCAGAAATATTTCATTGGACCTTGGTAAAATCAAACTGGTAGATTAAGCGGTGCAGCATTCCTTTTGTAATGTGAAAATTTTTGTCTCAATATATTTCCACAAGAGGTCAGAAGATGGACATTAACTAAAATGTTCCATATTTGCCTTAAGTACATACATTTATGCGAATATGTATGTATGATCTCACGCAAGTAGATGATTTTTTTTTCTTAAAACAAAGGATTCCAGGCAACATCATTCCAACACATGGATTTACTACATCCATTTTGCATGTTGAACACATTGTTTTGGTTATGTGTTTGAATAAACATAGTCCATGTATGTGTGTTTATAACAACTACGTTGTTTGACCGAACTGGTGCACGCGTCAAAACTTCCAAAAAAGGAGAAGATACATGAAACGAAAATCGGGAGAAAGTTTAAAGTTAAAAATAATTTATTTGAACGGCCACCTGGAGGCGTGTGCGTTATATTTTTTGGCAACTGATTCCTCCGGGTAAAATTTAATTACCATTATATAAAGGAGTATGCATTTTTAAGAATAATATTTTGGCATACACCATATTCTTATAAAGAAACACACTATAGTGTGTGGATAACATACTTTTTCATGTGAATATGTCCCTTACTTACTTAGTGTCCTTCCTTTGTACTTCTGTTTTGTCGTTTTATTGCTAAGATAGGATCATATATATATATGCATATATATATATATATATATATATATATATATATATATATATTCTGCATGAACACGAGCACAGATATCATTTAAGGAATAATAAACTGATAAATGTAAATTCATATTCACTTCAATCCCATTAAAAAAGATCTTATTCTATTTGATTATAACAACCGTTAGATATAGTACTGTTTTTGATGCCAGAAGGGAACTAGAAGGAATCCGTTAAGCTAAAAAATGAAAATGACATTAGTGTAGTCTAAGCAATTTTGTTTTATTTTAAAAAAAACATGCAAACAACCATACATATAGAACCACACATTAAACAACAACATATAATAAGATGTGAACTTAACAGACACAGATAATAGAAAAGCATTAACAACTATAAATCTTCATCCAAAAAACGAATGCCTCCGCCATATTTTTGCATTCACTTGTATGGTCAGCCATTCCAGGTTTATTCATGCATAGCTGAATGTGCATTTGGGAATATTTTTGACGCTCCTTAAACCCGATCAAGCGCAGGATACACCAGAAACACTAATTGTTTCTATATTGTCCCAGAAGATTTCGTTCATTACTGCGTGAGATATGTTGTGAAAAATCACTTAAACACAAAAATTTGGAAGAACTTAGAAGCACCTGGTGGAGCCAAAATTTACTACTACATGGATATTTAGTGACAACATTCAAACTTAAAGTAGTAGGAGTATTGTTAAAATGACCATTTGCAGTGCCGATTGAAGGACTTGCTGAAATATCATGTTAAAAAAGTTGATTTTTCTATTATGTTTAGGAATACAAGTTTATATTTATTATGATATCTGCCATGTTTTCATTTTCTAGTCGCTTCCCTTCGGATGTTCTGAAGTGGAAATATTCTTGCATCGGGCGCGATCAGTAACACAAAGCAAAACTTTCGCACAAGCCTTTATTGTTCAACCGGGTTTTCTTCTATAATGTTTCTATAATGGCCTTGTCACGCAATCTTTTTATTATAAACAGAAAAAAAGTGGATTTGCTAACTCACACACAAAACATACAAACGTATAAAACAAATGAATCTGAGATTGTAAGTGCATGTGGCGGGATGCTTTGGTGGTAATCTTTTCTATTCGGCCGTGTACCTTTAAATGTTTTAATTAACGTTCATAAGTTTCTTAAGTCCACTGCATATCTTGATGCGAAGGACGTTTCTTTTTTGCCTATATCAATTCGTTATTAAAAAGAAAAAAAATTAATTGAGAAATTTTAGAACATTATCGATGAGAAGGTCAAAGGAATGAATGGCAATTCTCGCTAGCAACTAGGTGAAGACTTCAAGTTATATCCGGATACGCAAACAGGTTCTGATGCTGATGTGTAAGTAACCGACTTTGACTCATTATGATGACGTTCAATCGAAAAATCGATTTTTTTCATCGATTAGCTGTATTATGAGGGAGTGGTATGTTTGTGAATTTCCTATTTTTTTGAACATGTGAGAGATTCTAAAAAAATAATATAAATGGATAAAACTCAATATTTATTTTAAAGATCAAATTCCATATGATTCTTAATATAAATCATTATATACAGTTATATGTTTTAACAACTGCCCTCGTTTGAATAAAAGTTGAAGAACCTTTATAAACAAGATAATCTTGTTCAGGATTATACTATTGAGGAGAGAAAAACAAATTCTACTGACATAGAATAACTCAATAATATAAATGTTAGATGTGCTTCAAAGTATAATTTTCAGCAATAATACGAGCGTTATACCAGTACTTGACTTTATATGAATCCACAATTAAAGAAAATAAAGTTTAACGTTCAGTCACATAATATGAGAGATTTCCGACTGACACATTGATAAAAGTAAGGTTAGTTTTTCTCATGTAAAACTTTTAACGAAACGGAATATTTGTCGAATAAAACTTTTTAAAAAATCAGGCTGCCGTAAAAGAGAATACGTGTAGTACGATTATTTCTAATGCCTTAAAAATACTTTAATAATCAAAGACTACATTTCGATTTACCTTTTAATCACCGACAAGGACACTAGGCTGAGCAGACAGAGATAGGCATTTCAGAGGTACAACTTCATCCCGCAGCTGATTTTCACTGTTTCTCCTGTCAGTGAAATACACAGTTGGTGTGTAGAAAGACCAGCTGGGCGTCGTCCCAGATCGCATTTCAATAAATTGTATTAACCATCCTAATTGACAATAAATAAGAAAAATAATATAATTAGCTATGGTTATTGAAGTCTTTGAGTCACGTTCACAATAGACCGTAAATTTATAATATAATCAAATTGGTCGTAGCTTGATATTAATAAGCTTTTTAATTTGTGTGTTAGGTTGCAGGAATTTACGCTTTGGGTTAAGGTGATCAATGTAACATAAATTTGCCTATTTTGGAGTGACATATACCTGCGCGTTATTAATTAGACAGGACAAAACCCAGAACATGTCGATATCGTCAAGACCAAACTTTTCTTAATTGATCCCAGGGAAGTTTTTCTGGTAGCATGGGTTTATCGTGTTTGTACCGTGCATGTTTAGTATAAAGTCAATATAAAAAAGCAGCAGAAATTGTTTAAATTAAGGACATACCTCCCGTTCCAATAAAGGGGAAAACTGTTAATGAAAGAAGAATATCCTGTAGGATATTTGGGTTTTCAATACCAAGATGAAATTCATACTTTATATTACCAATGTCTGATTTCATAACAAGATTATTATCATATTTATAAAATAGATGTTTGTAGTATGCTATTAATTGAATAAAAAATCAGTAATAACCCGAAGTTTGTGCATAAAAAATAAGAATACATGTAACTTATAATACATTTGAATAATATCGATGGAAAAAACTCTAAAATAAGCTGATGTGTAACTTTTGAATCAACGCATCCGGCAGAAGGTAACGAAATTATGACGGAACCGGTGAAATACAATATAAATAATCATATTATTGTCAAATAGTGAGCTGAGCAGACATACGTATTTCATATAATAAATTATACGCCTCAGCTGATAACCCCTTTTTGGTCCTCCATTTGTAAAAAATGCAGATATGATTTCTTATTTTAAAATATCACTTTCCTAGATTTCTACTATTCGTTGTAACGATTTCAATGGTTGGCCATCTGCTTTTGTTAGAAAATTCCCATTGAAAACGGGCGATAGAGAAATTCTACACCATGGGCGTCGTCCAATCTAAACATTCAAATTATTTTCATTAATGATCCTGGTATAAATATATAATTATCTAGTTATTTGTTACTAGTAATTGGATTCTTAATCTTCTTGCCTTTAATTCGTATGTTAGGTTTCAGGAAATAATATATTATGTTTAGCGCATAATTTTAACATTAATTTGCCTATTAATGTTGACGCGTTTCTTATTACAAACAAGCAGATTACTTCAAAGCGGACATATCAACTTAGAATACGCATAGAGTTCGTACGCACATTTTTTTTTAGTGTCTTGAAGATTGGAGTAAGAAATGTGTACACAAAATATAGTAACCGATATTCAGATAGAAAAGAAAACTAAAAATATACTGTCATTCCTGTCGACGATTTATAATTCCAGAGTCCCCCCCCCCCTATCCCCCCCATCTAATCGTATTTATCTTATTACTCTTACATTGTTACAAGTACAATTCTGTGTTATACAAACGTTTGTTTGTTCCTTTTTCTGGCGAGGGGCAGTATCAGATTATATTTTAAATTGATTGGTCCCCAGCAGAATATTTTTCAACAGTGCCCCTGGAAAACCTTCTGTGTGATTCACCTCTTATTGAAGCGCCATAGGTGTTTCGCTACCTAATCGGTTTATGTGTCTTCTGGGCTGACGTCGTGACTTTTTTTTGTAAATTCTACACCACTAGCGTAATAAATAAAATTATTCTTATCACGTGTCCAATTATTTGGGGTTACTAATTGGTACACTCGTGTACCGTTTGTATAACCCACCGAGGATCGTTTCCTCATTGAAGTATTTACTTACATTGTGAGCAAAATATTTCATGAACATAAAACACATCCCGTAATACGTTTTTACACACAAATACACACACACACATTTATATATATATATATATATATATATATATATATATATATATATATTTATATATATGGAAAGAGAGAAAGAGAGAGATGTATGAATATAGCGATGCTGTTTAATTGTATAGGAATGGAACTAGAAAAAACAAAAATCCATTAGTAGTGAACCGACTTTTCTGTGTATTCTAGTTCCACATATATATATATATATATATATATATATATATATATATATATATATATATATATATATATATAGTGAGAGAGAGCATGAGGAGGAGAGGGAAGAGAGAGAGAGAGAGAGAGAGAGAGAGAGAGAGAGAGAGAGGAGAAGAGAACCTTCATGTACAATAGGTGTATTAAGGCGACACATGTATAGCATACCCAGAAACGACACTTTCACTTTTTTTCAGCATTATTTTCCTTTACACCAAATGGAATTATTTGCGGAACATTTTACTGTTTAGTTAAAAATTACGAATATTAATATATATCTGGAGTTTTTCGTGGAAACTGCAAATGTAACATATAATCTTTTTTTATTGATTTTCGCGTTTAACATATATCAGTCACGTAATTGTTACTTGTATTGGAAAATGTCGATATACTCTAGTTATTATGGGGACTCAGGAGACTAAATGTATGGTGTATTCATGTCTTCCTAACGAAAATGACATGAAATGCATACCAGGCTTTAACATATGTTTTCGCACATACTTAAGTGTTACTCCATGGAGTAATCCTACCTTGTGTGCATGTATAGATATATGACGATGGCATTCGTCTAGTGCGCTGCACCAAGCTGACTCACAGTGAATACTTGGGAAAAGCGAACATGTCGACGTTACATACAAAGGGTGAGTTTACTAATAATTACACGAAATACATGGGGCGACAGGATGGTAAATCAGATATTATTCTGATCCCATGTTCTCAATAATACTTCGACGTTGATTGTGCTACACATTTCACGATTTCTTCAAGTAAAACGTCATAACCTTTTTTGTGATCACCGGTGTATGGTGAAAAATATTAATTTATGCATTACAGGCAATGACGCAATTGCATAAAGACGGAGTTTCCGTTTGGGACGTGAGTGCATATGCTTTTTCATATATTTATCATTCGCAGCCTAATAGTAAGATTGTGGGCTGTTTACCACAGTATGAAAAAAAAAAAACATGACAGAAGACCACCGCGACGCATTCCTAGATATTGCTTACATCACAAGTCGAGTAGGCTTACCAGCTCGATCAGTTACCGTGCATTGCCTAATGAGTCGGACTGTCACAGTTATATACCGCATTAACTGAGTCTGTTTGCTTTACAAAATCTAGTGCGAGTTTCAACTTCCTTACAATTAAGCTGCTCAAGGCGCCGATCGACAAATATGCCGCACCACAGAGGTAAGTAGGTGTACTATTTTACATTTTCTATTTACGGCCATATTATCAGCCTGCAGTTAAATGGTCCCGGCAATAAAGATTTCGACTCCAAGGAAACTATGATGGTAACGGCAAGTTAAAGCTAGTGGCACATTAAACAATGTATTTTCACTGCGCTGGTTAAAACTACGCGAAGGAGCGAATATAGAATACCTCGCGTAATATTGTAGATCCATCTACGGTTAAACAATGCAGTTATTTCAGATCTCCATTTTAACCGCTACTTTGTACAGCAAGATTCTCTGGATCCCATCACCAGGGCTTGCACAGGAAAAACAGCAGTAATTAGAACAATGAGTCAGCGGTAGTGCATTGTGCATCCTGCGCTATGTTTTAAATCCGCTATACCCTGCCCTCATCGGGATTTGCCCTGTGTCAGCAGGCTGGTGTTGAAAACCCCACAAAACTGGCTAAATAAAGCAGCGGTAAAAACGAATAAGATCTGGGACGACTGCAGTGTATATATATGCGTGAGGAGTGTACTACAGTATTTATATTTGCATGCTTCTCTGGGATTATTTTTTAAAAGGTGTAACAGTATAACAAGACAAGATCTTTTGGTTACAACCTGAGTGCAAATTAATGCCTTATGATAACTTTGCCTTGAATTTGTATGAGGTATGACAAAAAAAAAAAAAACTAACAATCCACAAAGAAAGTGGGTTGAGACAGTCGAAAAAACAGTTAACGGTTGCGGAGAACTGTGAGATAAACAAGCTGTTCGCAACGGCTCTCGCAACCATAGACATGAACAGTCTAAGGAGCGTACTGTCCTGCTGAACTTCATTGCTGCCATCCATGGTCTATGGGCATGTAAAGAACGCAACATCTGCATTTATATTTTGGCCGAAAGTTATTCATAAAGAATGTTCTTACAGTAATGAAAAAAAAACATGCAGACACATGCCCTTGGTTGAACTACAGCAAGTTTATACTAGTGACGGGCTGACGATCGATTACAATCGATAAAGCGTCGGGTTGTTACAGACGACCTGATGACCAAATTGCAATTTTTTTTGCACACAACTTGGGTTTTACATATATCTGTTTATATATATATATATATATATATATATATATATATATATATATATATTTATATATATATAATTGAGACGAGGAAAGGTATGCTTTTATATATATTATGCAAGCTAACTAGAAAACGTGTTTTCTAAAACTTAATTCATAAGTTACTAATAAGATATATAGACTTTAGAATTATGTCATTATTACCTGCATGTAGGCACATCTCTAGAATCCCATTCCCGTTTCGGACTCCATGCTAGGGCAATACCCCATGGTTTCTGTCGTTTTATATCCGCGGATTAACCAGGCCCGGTGACTACTGAACCTGCGGGCTCTGAGTGTGTACCAAATGCTGGGTCATACCACTGAGGAACCTCCGAAAGGCGCACTCATTTGTGAGTGAAACTCGGCCGTTCGGCATGGGTTCCCATTAAGCCTGCAAAGCTCTCACCCTAGGAGGAGACCGAATAGGAAAAAAAACCTCAACGCATCGGCTGAGATTTGAACTAACGATCTCCCGGCTTTGAGTCCTGTGGTCTGTCCCTGAGCCACAGACGCCGGTTAAAGTCCATACTTCTAAACAAAATAGAATAAAACTTTGCTTTTATAAGACTTTTAAGTAACTATATTATAATGCAGCTAATATCTAAGATACCTGTATGAGAAAAATAATACATAATGTATACTTATAATAAGTAATGGCCAAAAACGTTATGATTCTATCACTATTGATTTGACTTATCACATATATCTCCTAACAGAGTACAGACAAAAATGAAACTAGTTGTTTTAAATAAGTTTGTTATACCTTTTTTAATGTTTATTGGCATTCATATATTGAGCAGTCGGCAACAGAGACTGGGCATGAATTTGGCGACTTTATTTGCGTAGGTAAATTAACCAAAGTCCTTAAATTGTAGATTTCATGCTTTCTCTCAGTGTTGGTAACCTTGCCGGTGTAAAAAGATCTGAGGCAAACATTATCTAGTGTGATCAATACGTAGACATAAATATCTTATTTTAAACCATAGTTGAAATTTAATACTTTTCTGGGGAACTAGTGCAAAATGTCGTTCAGTTTGTACTGCCTCCTGCTTTGGGTCAAATCATAGAAGGGCAAATAAAAAATAAATAGAAAGGAACAGTGATTTCAGTTGTTTTTGGCTGGTTATAATCTGGTGGCCTACGCTAAAATTGAATGATATTAAGAATTTGAAGGGCCATATTGATAGTCAGAGAGCGATGTGGCTGTCGCTGTCGTGGATGCATTTCCATTTTTTTCCTCGCGTTCTCCTCAAATGCCTTTTTAAAGATGGAGAGCAAAGCTAGGGTGAGATTCAACACTTCCTGGGTAAAATTGAGGAACCGAAATTTTGCTCTGTTAACCAGAAAGTAGAAAAAAAACATTCGGAAAATATATTTTTTTCCCAAATAACTGAATGTGATTCCGGGGGAAAATGGCTGAGTGGCGGTTACGTGCCCGTGATGAATAATGATCATTGGATGTAAACACTACCCTTGTAAGCTGAATGTTTATCGAAAAGTTGCTTATTTTCTTTAAACAGATAACATGATTGTAAACTGTTCGAATCGCTATTTTTTTTTATAAAAATAAGATGTAGAAAAATATGTTCTAGTGAGATAACGTTGATTGCAGAATCGGGATTACAGTTACAAATGTGTCGGAACCTTGACATGCTCCTGTGTGCCTGTATTAATCTTATACTAATTAAAAATGAATGTGTACCTGTCATATCCGTATTCTCAAATATCCAAACAAATGTCGTCTCCCAAAACTATTCGGATATTTGAGGTTTTACTGTATATATCGTATTTGACATTTCAAATCAGACAAAAGTAAATTGGACCAGGTTTAATTGTTGTTCTAATCTGATAATTGTTTCCCTTATCAGCCGTTCTAACTGTCACTATGATCAAAGCCTGCAGGATATCTTTCTTCTTGTGTGTCTCATGACTGATAAGCATATAGCTAAGTATAACCAACCTTATCATTCTTGAGTGGTGATCTTTCATTTTGGATGACTATCGCATAATTTCAATCAAGTCAACGGCGATAAGCTGAGGTTCCCACATAAATGTCCGTTTCTTAAGAACTCATGATAACACAAATCGCGCACTTCATCTTGATAAGAATGTTTTAATGTTAGTCAACTGCAGTGCTCTAGCACACATCGCATCTCATTAGTTATACACTCGCATTGGTGCAGAGTTTGGACCTAGTACATAAACGAGCTTTGCGCTTGTGAGTATCACCTCTGTATTCCTGTCATCTTGCGTCAGTTTATTTTATGTTGGTTCTATTCAAATAGTATATTTAAGGAAAATGTGTTCCAAATAATCCTATGTGAATTGTCTCCAGTAACACGACAACACTTCTGTTATTTTTTCAAAGTGTATATAATTTTCCACGCACAACTGACTGTATACAGTTATTTTTTTGTATAGTGTAGCATCTACATAGAGGTTGTATGATAAACAATATCAGCGAACATGAAATTCTCTGCTGGCCTTGTGGCTGTCTTATATAAGTGCACACTGTCACACCCCTGCCTGTATCCTTTTATTGGTAGCATAATCTGTTATCTGCTCTTTGCTGTATTGCATGTTTATAGTATAAACGTAAAGACTATTGGTGGGTAATGGTTCCGTGTACTAACATGGATTATTGTTCCACGGCTTGCACATTATACTTATAAATGGTAGTATTATCTAGTTTATTGATTTATATTTTGATATATATTTTAAGGAATAGCACACTTTTTTTAGGATTATTGTTCCACGGCTTGCACATTATACTTATAAATGGTAGTATTATCTAGTTTATTGATTTATATTTTGATATATATTTTGAGGAATAGCACACTTTTTAGGGGCGTGCCCAGTTCCCGCAAGAGAATGAAAACGCGCACCGACAGTACGTTACATCAGACCCCGTACTAGAGAATGAGGAACCAGACTTTGCTGATGCTCGCCATCTTGAGTGCAGGTTAGATTGTGGAGAATTACAGGTCAAAAGGTTTTATTTTAAATGAAAACTAATAACTACCACATCGACAAAAATAATTAATATTATACCTCATTTATGTCACATTTGTTGTGCCTTTAAGATAATCAGATCTCTTCTTCATTCCTTTGTAGCTATTATATGCACCATGGCACGCAGGTTAGTTTATTTTACAGATCCGTAAAGAAAACGTAACCTTAATATAAGCTGATGTAATCAGAACATAATTTATAATATGTCAGATAAAAATGGCATTCACTCACTTTTTCACTGACATCTGTGCGCGCAAAATTATATTTTCTGCTACAAAACGCTATTACTATATATAAATTGAATGATAAAAAATGTGCAAATGCCTACATACATAAAGCCTAAAACGTAGATTATCTGATCTGTCATTCCAAATTCTAAAATGTTATTCTTTTTCTTTCTTGCCTAGCGTACTTCGTCAATATGGATGCTTATTGACCTCAGAACCCAACAACGGTACTGAATGTCAGTTATTTAGCTGTATGGACAACGTCACTGAATGTGGGAAATCAGGATTTCTCATGGGTTTTGGATACCGTTTTTGTACAAGATTCTCTAAATTTCAAAAACTCTTCACTCAAGAAGTATGTATCAGAAAAACAGCCATTCAATATAACGTTCCATATGTTTACATTATATCAGAATTAAAACTGCTCCAAACAAAAAAAAATCGCATATACATACTAATTGTAATTTAAGTTGTTTGATAAAATATATCTTGTGGAAAGGAAGATGTTAACAGAAATATCTCGTCAGTTCTTTTTGATATAATGGAAGTCCTGGATCATTATGTATATATATATATATATATATATATATATATATATATATATATATATATATATATATATATATAGATAGATATATATATATAGATATGCATATATATACATGTATTTTTACCTTTCAAATGCATTAGCTTTTTAATCATGTAAAGAAACAAACATATAATTACAAATATTCACAACATATAATAGCTATCTTTAGGATAGCCATCTCTGTTTAATTTTATATCCGTACACAAACTGGCGAGCTTTCCTTAATTCTGTATGGTTTATTACGATCTGACAAAGGGGAAGGAATGGTCCGAAGCTGTTCAGGTATGCACGCTCAAAGAGACGCAGATGATGCTCTCAAACTCGAGCGCCACCTGCCGGGAACTGATGGAGGATGGTCTGCATCGGATTGGTCAATGTTATAAAACGGTGGAGCCTGATATATGGGGCGTCCTACAGCACCAGCACAATCATAAGGCGTTAGCGCGTGTCGTGGATGCCAGCAGGCTCCCTGGCCAAGACAGCCAATTCATCATTAATCAGGTCACGTGACTTTATTCAAGTTTCCTGCGCAAGATATACCACAATTAACTTGATTTTTTTCTAGCATTAATGTCCCAGATGCTGGGAGTCTGTTTGATACTGCCAATGCAGGGCGATGTATTAAGAAAATGTAAGAGCTTTCGTGTATTTAGGTATAGAGGGTATTAGGGTGATTCCACAAGGGTTGTCCCCAAACATAAAAAGGTACTTTCAACTAAAGCTAATTTATAGAATCATGCAAGGTGAGAGGGGTTAAACACGTAATGTAAGTTCCTCAATTTTATCAACCCGAATAGGATGATATTCATTCATACAATGCTAAACCTGGAAGCGGCGGACCGAGATTCTACTGGGGCAGAGAGATCCGATTTGTTTGGCGCAGTGGTTAGAGACAAAATGTGATGTATGTCAAGTCAGGTTCATCTACAGAAGAGCGCCGTTTTTTCGAATGCCGAATTTCCGAAAATTAGTTTTTTCCGAAATTTAAAATCGAGTACCTAAAATGTATTCGTATGTACGGAAAATTTTTCAAGCATGTGAACATCTCAAATGACATTTGTTTGTAATAACGACTCAAAAAGGCCAGCAACCAGGTGTTTAAGCCAATTGGTGACCTAAACTAATTAGTTCTAAGGAGATGTTGTCTCCGGGCAAAGGTGTAAAATCTTCAGATAATCAGGCAACGCTAGGTTCCATATAACCCCAGAAAGCGTCTAAACAGTTTCTCCGAAAACAAATACATTATCAACCATATGTCATTTGTATTCAAGCAAGCATACTTCGTCGGCTAGGGCTGGAATGTACTTCAAAGTAAAGTAAGATATTTATTTAATGTATCATCCAATTGGATTGTGATAGAGGAAAACCATAATGTGAGCATAATGTGTGCATTTTTGTCATTTTGCTTAATTTAATTTATTTCAGTTATGTATTGTATATTTTTATTGTGTGCTTTTTGCAAAGATGAAATACCCCTTTAGTAAGAGGCACGTTTGTTCATTCCTGATTGAAATGGGCAACCCGGACGCCTGGATGAGGGGTGGTGGTGTGCCGGGGGGGGGGGGGGGGGTATGGTGCGAGGATGGTATTCCACTGGGTGGTAAATTATCTCATTATTGCGTGAATGCCGCTGGATGTAAGGCAAAAGGAAATGTCATCTGGCAGATATCCGCCAAATATTTACATTTCGAACCTCGATTTACAAAAGACGCGAAATGCTCCTTATTGTCAAGTATGGTTTAGCTCTATTCAATGAACTAATCAATTTTAATGATGGTTTCCTTTTCAGATATCAGATATAGCTCGATCATGCTTGTATTTTTAATACAACAAGAGCCTTGGATCTGTGAAGGAAGTGAGAAGAAACATGCGTGAATTCCTTGCAACAATGCTAACAATTTTACCAAAGGAATCAATAAATGCACAAACCGGTATGTAACTATCATCAGCAAAATATTACAGAACTACCGCCTTTTCATTTATGTATTATGTTTGACGCCCTCACTTCGCAGCCAAATGTTCTATATTGCCTCATGTTACAACCAAACATTTCTCACCTAGAAATTGTCATTTCCTCTTACCCTCAGCTTTATATATGAGGGAGATTAGGTTTGCTTGGCGAAAGGAAATGAAACACGTGAAAGCTTTTTTCACGGGAAACTACTTCTGCTTTCCAGAGATACTGCCAGTAGAAAATCATCGTGAAGGATGGATTTAAAGAGGTCATCCTGCTATAAACAACACGTTTCTTAATATTACTTACATTATAAGCTTCAAAACCAAGGCGTTATTATCTTTGATGATACTGTGATCGTCTGTCAATCTATTGATGAATATAAGATTTGCTAGTGCTATGTGCTTTTTATAAGGCATAATATAACCCCTTAAATTTAATTTTTACAGTGGATTTCCGTACAAGAAAATTGAACAGAACACCAGCTAATGAAACCGCCTGCCTAAGATACGCAAAGGAAGGTGACTGTCGCTTCCTCAGATGTTTTCAGAAGAAGTTCCCGTGTGGTCGTGTCATGTCACCAAGTCACGTGATGCACTTTGAGCTTCTCCTTTGTAATGAGTTGTCGTTCAACATCAGTTTATTCCCGTCCCAGGATGTAAGTCAAAGTAAACACATAAATATACAAAACACACTTTCACCAACAGGCGAAATGTCCAGGCACTGAATTTAGTGATCCTGAAAAAGGTGCACCAAAAAGTAGCTAGGTGTATGTTAACCTTCCAGATAACAATATAATACAGTCGAACCTCTCTTAATGGATACATAATATAACACGGCCACTTTAATAAAGTTGGTACCTTTAGGTATTCCTAATTTTGTTTGATTTTATTATATTTAGCAAATGGGGGCATCACCTCTATATGTTGTAAAATGGATAATTTGCACAATTTAATATTAAACTTCATGGATTTTTCTATTTGAAGATTTTCGTATTCAGATATCTTGAGCCTTATCAATTTAATTTTTTTTATTTCAATATACTTAAATATTAAATACTTGTTAACTACAAATAATAATGATCAAACAAATGAACAAAGTAGATAAAACAAATCTGTTAAGGTTTTCTCAAATGTGTCTTTAAGGTAATTTACAGATTTGGCTGCTTTAGATGTACACAGATTCAATTTGGGTGCAGTACAGTGAAGGGCATTACAATTAGCGGACTTCTCTTTTATAAGTGTTGCAACACGACTCTTCCTACCAATCATAATGGCTGCACCATCTGACCCCAAAGCCAATGAGTTTATCAAATGGAATCTTCTTCTCTGAAAAAAACTACATATATTTTCAAATATAACTTCAGATGTGCATGTAACATCACTTAGAGTCAAGTTACCAATGAAGTGGGTTTCTGGATCAAAATCTTGACCCATAAAATGTGTGTATATAACAAGTTTTTTTTATAGTAATGTCTGTACTCTTATCCATCAGCAGGGTGAAAAATTGACTGTTCCTCATCCTATCAAACAAGTCCTCCTGCAGACATTCTGCAATGGAATGCTGAAATTCCTCTGCTGTTTTTCTAGACTGGTAGGTTGCATCGTCTCCGACATTCAATATAGAAGTGTCACATCCCTGAAGTTTCAGCAAATTCATCAAAGATATGTACTTGTTTGTGGCTATTTGTTCTTTAGCTAACCAGCAGGCATTTCTCATAGCCTTACAGACAGATTCGTGTTTTTTTTTCCATTACAGTGTTTGATGCCACAGCAGAATCATTCCTCAACAATAAAGCTTACACCGCAGACTGATGTTCACTACTGGCAGCATGTAGGCTCAGTGTTGAAGTCCTTAAGTTTGTACATCCATCTGTAGAAGTTAATGGGTTGATTCGTTTGCTTTTAAGACATACATGGCAACGCATTCCACCCTTAATGCTTGTTCTCAGCCATGTATACGGCTGTAGCCAACAACTCAGAAATTTATGGTGCTTCTGCTTTTAAGCTGGTTTAGTACCACTAGTGCTGTGTTTTTTAACCAACAAAGGTAGGATTGGTGGCAGGAGTGCTGACACCAGTAGTGACAGGAGTGCTGGAACCAGCTGTGGCACCGGTTGTGGCAGTAACGGTGGCATCGGTAGTGGCAGGAGTTGTGGTACCAGTAGTGACAGGAGCGCTGGAACCAGTCGTGGCACAGGTTGTGGCAGTAACAGTG
The DNA here is from genome assembly GCA_026874595.1 of Sipunculus nudus. Classification (NCBI taxonomy): domain Eukaryota; kingdom Metazoa; phylum Annelida; class Sipuncula; order Golfingiida; family Sipunculidae; genus Sipunculus; species Sipunculus nudus. Next base: position 46,786,127 of record CM049321.1, read on the forward strand.
GGATCGGTAGCGGCAGAAGTTGTGGAACCAGAAGTGGCACCAGCAGAGACAGGAACACTGGAACCAGTCGTTGCACAGGTTGTGGCAGTAACGGTGGCATCGGTATTGGCTGGAGTTGCGGAACCATAGTGACAGGAGCACTGGAACCAGTCGTGGCACAGGTTGTGGCAGTAACTGTGGCATCGGTATTGGCAGAAGTTGTGGAACCAGAAGTGGCACCAGCAGAGACAGGAGCACTGGAACCAGTCGTGGGACAGGTTTTGGCAGTAACGGTGGCATCGATAGTGGCAGAAGTTGTGGAACCAGTAGTGGCACCAGTAGTGACAGGAGTGCTGCAACCAGTCGTGGCACAGGTTATGGCAGTAACGGTGGCACCAGTGGTGTTTTGGTCCCGTTAGTGGTAAGAGTGGTGGCAGAAGACTCAGAGGTGGCAGCTTCAGGGATACTTTGGCCGGTTTCATCATCATCGCCTGAATTCAAAAGACTCTTTTTACAAAGTTATTCTATATTTGTCATTTTCAATAGAATAAGTTTTCTGGTAATTATTTTAAAACAGAGTTTTATAATTATGTAAATAAAGTAAAATTTAACAAAATGGTATTACTTAATTAAAAGACAATTCTTAATGACTATAATGTTAAATATCAATATATGCTTTACTTTTTAGCTGTTAATAATCATTTAATTATTATATAGAACTATTCTGAAAAATAGGCATTTGTCTCTGGATCTAATCGCTGAAAACCCTAATAAGAAAGTAAATGAGCAAACAATGAACTAAAGATTTCACATTTTTAGCTCAGGTGACTATAAGTCATCTGAGCTATAGTCATGGTCCGTTGTACGTCGTCCGTCCGTCTGTCCGTAGATGTGGCACGTTTTGAAACCGTAAGACCTAGGAATCTAAAATTCGGCATAATGTTAGATGTCCCCAAGATCTCCTACCAAGCCGAAAACTGGGTCTTTGCCACTTCGTTCCTTCGAGAAAATAAGGAAAAACCTCATTTTCTTATTAAAACGTATTTTTACACTTCAGGACTGCCTTATATCAAAACCACTCATCTGTTTTTCCTCATATTTACCATTAATAATTGTCTATATTTAACCTATGTACATGCCCGAAATTAGGTCAGTACTATGTAATTTAGAAAACAATTATGGGCCCAAACATAAGCACTTTTAAAATTTTGCCCAACTTTGACCATGGCACTTTTTTTTTCTTATAAGTACATTTGGTTTGATTTTCACAACCAGTTTACATATGAATTTTATTTGATGACTTTTGAAGTTTGAAAGCATAAGCTTAAAATATAGTCTAGCTATTGAAGATTTTTTAGAGGCGTTAATGTATTTGTATTTTCCAGCATCATGACCCCTTACTACAGCTTTGCCTGGTAATCCAAAAATTGGCATAATGTTAGATGTCCGAAAGATCTCCTTCCAATTCAAAAACTGGGTCTCTGCGACTTTTTTCCTTTGAGAAATTAAAGAAAACCTCATTTTTTTTATTAGAATCATTTTTACACTTCACGAATGCCTAATATCAAAACCACTCACTTATTTTCTTCATATTTTCCATAAATAATTAACCCCCTGGGTCTTGCCGCCATTTTCTTTTGTTGCAAAGTTGCTTTCTTCATGATAAAGTTTCCAACTCGGGTCTCCTCGGCCGAATTCGTATTAGTCTCTCTAACAGATCCCAGGTGCCGCCACCGTTGCTTCAGTTGACTCGGAACACGTGGTTTTGGCAAAGGAGTTCCGAGTTGCTTGCGCTGTGAATCCACGATGTACGAGGACTCACGAATATAAGGCGAGGATTTCCGAGTGCCTGAAACCTTTCTCATTCGCCAGATGGCGCTTGTGATTGATACTAACATAAACGTTAAAAAAGCGCAATTGCAGAGTTTATGAAGGGCAAATTTGCCGCCGTGGGAATGCATTCTTTACATATATGGGGGGGGGGGGTTAGGGGCGCACCATTTGTTTTCAATGGGGAATTTTTGCTTTAAATAGGGATTACCGCAATCCCGCGCCCTGAAACCAACCTTGAAGACTTTTTGAATCAGTTTATAGACCATGTAACTAATATGCGCATCTACTATATGGTGATATGTGAATTAAATTTAAATCTGGATGATGACAATTTCCCTTTAAGGGATTCAGGCTTGTTCCGACTTTCCTTGACTATCATTTTATTATTTTAACGAGCACGTTTTATATTCTCTAATTTGTTTTAAAGAGGAAGCATATTTTTAATAAAGACAGATCTAGATAGTAACATTTTCATGGATTGTTAAGTACAGAACTTGTCTTGGCTTCTAAGCGTGCATGTGGTATTTATTAATAAGTCCATCAACAGGGCTATGTCTCAGGGGTTTGTTGATATCCTGATAAATTCGAAACCAAGAAATGAATAAGCAGTGTATATAAATTTATTTTTACCAACCTTTATCAAAGCAGTGGACATTCGAGTCAACTGCACAATCAAAAACAAGGTAAATGTTACCTCCAATATTTCGAAAACAAAGATAGTTTTGATAAAAGTTTAAATAAGAAAAAAAAAAGATATGACACTGTCTGAAAGCTTGTAAATCTGAAAGACCTGAACCTTTTTCTGTTTTCGTGCTTTCTTATGTTGTATGTTTATATATTCTATGTTTTTAATGCTGTCCCCTGCGTTTATGTATGTATATGTTTTAATGTTTTTGTTTTATACTTTCAATAAAAAAAAGTACTGTTTCTATACACACGTTTTGAATATAATCGATTCTCTTCAGGTCCTCCTTCAACTATATCAAAACCGGACACGGATCAAGGTACGTCTGCTGTGCGAACTATTGAAGCGCTTTATATGTCAACTGGACCTGTTTAGATTAGGATTTTCTAAATAGACACACGTTTCATTACAAACAGTTCTGTTTAATATTCATCATTTAATTACAGTGTATACTTAAATGCAAATTAAGTAAAAATATGCGGAGTATAATGTATATCATTTGGAACTCCGTTACACTGTTTATGCTATTGCACTGGGGATGTTGTCTTTTCGACACAGATGGGTAGTAATTCGACCATAAAAATCTTTCAATATCTACGGCTCCGAACTCTGTTGGCAAGGCAATAATGACGTCTTAAAAATATCGATCGATCAAGAAGTATTCATGCTTGTCGTGCTTTCCAAACAAAGACATCTGGAATGCTTTGTAGGTTGCTCCTTAGGTTGCTAACCAAGTGGAGGGTTTCGTTGTTCGCTGGCTTCTTTTATGATATTTTTTTCCTTTTTCACTCTTTTTTCTTTATCTTTTATCGGGAGTATATCTGTCTTTCTGCTCTTAAGCCGTCATGTTGAACAAATTTTCCAAATGTTGGTTTCCTTTTCTTTTTGGGTTGTTGGAATGACTGATCAAGTTGTCCTAACACTGGTTGGGGTGTTGCCTCAGGTACGGATTCTTGGTCTGGCTGTTGTTCCGGCTCAGTAACTTCAATTTATGCAGCTGGCGATTGAAGTCCATTGTGAGTTTTTCTGTCTGGGCACTTTTTCACTAGTAGTGGGTGGTCTATTCAGGGTGGTGGTCGTTGGTGTGTTCCTTCTGTTGCTTTTTGTAGCTGACTTGGTAGTTGTTGGTAGTTGATTTTCTTGATTTTTTTAATGCTGTGCTCCAACTGTAAGATGTAGCATGGAGTCCGTTGCAGTTTCAACGCTTGAATTATGTAGCTTGGCAGTTTTTTTCGTGAGATGTTCTTCAATACCACATCTGTAACATCTAACTTGGAGTGAACATGCGCGGGCGTGATGTCCTCTCTGTAAACATAACGATTAAATTGAAATTATCACTCTGTAAACTTCAGTTGTGAACCTCACAGGGCCGATAAAAATCCACTTTTAAAGTGTAGTTGCTTCTGCTTGGCTGTTGTAAATTACTTCAGCACGCGTAGTGGGGAGACCAGCTGCTGTCTTCACACTGACGACTGCGGTCACTCTATTGTTGCTGGCGTAAATCTATTGTTTAAGTTCCGCTTCGGTGATTTTAACTGGAATACCTTTCATAACCACGGGGAATATAGGTACGTGGTAGATTGGTTGAAGGCCGTCCCGCTCTCTGTGTTTCGGTTGCACTGTGGTTGCTAATTCGAACTCTCTTGTATTCCACTTCTGTATGCTTCTAAGCTAGCTCCAGCGTTGTTGGTTGTAAAATTGACGTATAGCTGATTCCAGGTTGATGTTATTACATCAAACATTAGGTTAGGAAAAATTTTATTGACGAGTCGATGTCTGCTGAACTTGCGTCGAAGTATTGTGTGGGAAATATCGTGAAAAATATAACCCGTATCCATTGTGGCACTGTGTAGCAATACATTACTCGTGCGAGCATTCTGAAGCGTCAGTATGCTTCAGAAGCTAGTACACGACGGTAAAAATATCTCATAGCTGGGTCACGTATGACTCTATTGACTGACGTCTTCGGGTGGGATGCCTTTTCATTTCTCAGTTCTTCTGTGGTGAAAATATCGCCAACACTGTGAACTGTTATGTGATATTCAGGATTATCTGTCGCATGTGTAAATCTGAAAGAAAGACATTTTTCACTTAGTCATCCTGCTGAGTAGACTCTGCAAGAACATGGCCAGATAATGTTTATTGCCAACTTCTATAAAATCAATTATCGAAACGCATGCACGAATCGGTACTCGAGAAACAAACATATTTGTTTGTTGGAATAGTGTTAAAAATGTGTACTTGTAATGGTACCGAAGAAGGTATTTTTTTTTTTAAAGTTTCACGTCGCCTTAGTGGTAAACGCTTTTTTTATCATGAAGTCTCTTTATGCAATTGTTTTGTTAATATATCCATAGTCTACATAAAAAGACTTATGGCGCTTTTCATGTGGTTAGCTAAAATATGTCAAATACTGTTTGTTTACTGGCCAAAATTTAAAGATAATAGATTTTTTTTAAGGCGATTCTTCATCCATATCATCACTGGATTCTGTTAAAGGTACGTCTTCTTGCTCATGTTTAAAAAATTGTGCACAAAGAGTCCACTATTTCTCAATTATTACCTCTACTCACAATTACCAAATCACTGAATGTTCTGATATAGAATCGCTCCTGTATTACTAGGAGAATGCTATAATTACATGAGTCCATTTGAATAAAATATTTTATTTATGACTTAATCATAATGCAGCAACACATCGTTGTTATTCAAGGATACAAGAATCCCCTCTCTTTGATAAACCAAACAAGCCAACGAGAAAATTATTAATCGGTTGAAATATCCTAGTTTCAAGTTCTTTCTGCAATATGAACTAACACAACTTTCTTCGGTTTGTCCTATAGGGCGTGTCCATATATTTTTTCCTATTTATTTTATTTCAAGGATAGTCTTTACAAGTTAAGTTTTGGGAATATGGTCAACACTTGCTCAGTAAAATGTTTTTCCTGTTCGAGTCCGTTTCACCATTTATGTTGATCGGCCATGGGTGATATGTCTTCGACACAGCAAGACAGTATGTTCTTCCATAGAAGACTTTACATGTCTGTATTTCAATTTGTACCGATACCTTTCAGAGCATAAATCTGGACAAGGTAGTACCTCAACTATTTCAACAACGTGCATATACTTTTGCTTTAGATTCATTTTTCCTTAGTAACATTTTTTAAAAACCTTTAGTCTGATTTTAATCCGTCTTTTGTCAGTACAAAAATTAAATAACTCTACATAAATCAGAGTTAGTGAGCTTTATTTATTATTAGATCAAATATGTCAGGTATCATTTCTTTAATGGACGAATTTTAAATTAAATCGATTCTCTTTAGGTCCTCCTTCAACCATATCAACAAGGCTGACGGATCAAGGTGCGTCATCAGGTTTATTTATGAACAATTTTTATGAAAAAAGAGACCACAGTTTATCAATAATAAAATTTACTCAAAATAAAGAAAATTCTAAAATGATATGATAAAATTGTCATTAAAAGATCAATTCTACATCAGTATCAATACCGTAAAGTAATACTAATTATTCATGGATTAAACACAAAGCAGCGGTGACCGTTGCAAAGAATAGCATTTCTATTTTTTAAATATTTTTTTAAACTTCGATGGTATTTTGTCATACGTTTAATGTTTTAATTGTACCACGAGAATTGCTGACAAGGCAACAGTGGTATATTAAAAAAATCATTACAAATGTCTTTCACGTATGACTATATTGCCTGACGTCATTAGTTGGAATGTCTTGTCATTTCTCTGTTTACCGGTGATGGAAATATGTTTAATGAATTTGCTTTAATTTTTGTTTGCTGGAGCATTGTTATAAAATTATATATTTACCGACCATTATCAAAGCAGTCATGTCAACTGCAAAATCCAAACAAAGTTATTTGTACCTCCAATATTTCAACAGCGAAGAAACAGTTCAAATGAGTATCAGAGAAACCGACATGACATTATCTGAATGTTTGTAAATCTTTAACACCTGCATTGCTATTTGCATGGTTTCTCATGTGTTGTATATTCATGTATTTTATGTTTTTAATGCTGTCTCTTGTATATATATTTATGTGTGTATATGTTTTGATGTATTTCATTTAAATGGTCAATAATAAAAAAGTAGTGTTTTTTCTTGACACGTTTTAAAATAATTGATTCTCTTCAGGTCCTCCTTCAACCATATCAACACCGGAGACGCATCAAGGTACGTCATCCGCTTAATGTATAAATAAATATAATAAACGAAAAAGAGTGCACCAACTCTCAATCCTACTTTGCTCGAAAAAAGTACAAATTGCCAAATGATCTGATGAAAAATTATGCCTATATTGTTTTACAATGAGCCTTTTGTAAATTATATTTTTAATTCTAAACACGTTTACTGTGGCAAGTTCTGAAGCGCTTAATGTGTCAACTGTAATTGGATTCGCTTCGGTTTTCAAAATATACACAATTTTTATTACAAACAATTTTTGTTCAATATTTATCATTTAATTTTTATGTAGGTAAAGTACAAATAAGATAAAAATATGCAGAGTAAAATATAATTCACTTGCAACTCCGTTATGTTATTTGTGCTACTGGATCGGAGGAGATGTCTTTCCGACAAAGCAGAATAGAAATTCAACCATAAAAACTCTCCGAGTCTTTGACTCCAAGTGCTGTTAACAAGGCAATAATAACGACATAAAAATATCTTAAAGTTAGGTCACGTATGACTCTTTTGACTAACGTCATCAGGAGGAATCCTTGTAATTTCTTAGTACTTCGCTGTGACAATGTAGCAAAATCTGTGAACAGTTTTCAGGTCTACAGGATTATTTGTCTGCTATGTAAATATGCGCACGGAAAGGTATATTATTTCACTTTTTAGAGCTGTGGGCAGTCTTATCAACTGCGCAATCCGAACAAGGTAAATTTTACCTCAGATATTACAACAACGTACATACAGTATTGATAAAGTTTAACGATTCCTTATTAGTAAATGTTTTCTTATCTTGTAATATGATTTTATTCAACAATAACTACATTAATAAATAAACTCTCAATCTAACAGAGTTTTTGAGCTTTATTTATTTATTTATAATTAGGCGAAAATTTGTCAGCTACCGTTTCTTTAATGGACAAGTTTTAGATATTATCGATTCTCCTCAGATCCTCCTTCAACCACATCAACACCGGAGACGGATCACGGTACGTCATTTCTTTCATGTAGAAACAAATATCATAAACGAAAAAGAGGCAATCACTTCTCAGCTGTAATAGTTGATTAAACTTCGTTCGAATTAATTCTTATGTAAATAGAAGAATACTATTTCAAAATCAGCCCCTTACAATTCACTCTTGTTATATGGCTTAAACACAATTCATCAGTGCTTTGTTGTTAAGCAAGCAAAACTTAGAGAATTCCTTTGTTAAAATCAAAAAGGACACTGCCCTCAATTTTCCCCACTTTCTTCGAAATATAAAAATATAGTATTGTCGTCTATGTTACAATGCGTTTCTTGAACATTATTATTTCTAATTCCGAACAGGTTCGCTGTGTTTAGTTTTGAAAGCGCTTAATGTGTCAACTGTACTTGATTCGCTTAGGTTTTCAAAATAGACAACTTTTTTTCATTACAAAGGAAAAGTACAAGTAAAGTATAAATATGCGGAGTAAATTGTATTTAATTTGTTCCTCCGTTATGATGTTTTACTACTGGACTGTTGGTGGTGTCTTTTCGACACATGGATAGTAATTAAACGATGAAAACTTTCAATTTCTATGGCTCAAAGTGATTTTGGCAAGGACATAATGACATCATAAAAAATATCGCAAAGATCGGTCAGGTATGACTCTACTTACTGGCGTCATCAGGCGAAATGTCTTGTTATGTCGTAGTTCTGCGGTGATGAAAATGTAGCATACACTGTGAACTGCTTTGTGATATATCGGATTATTTATCTTATGTTTATTTCTTTGCAAGGAAAGATTTTTTTTTTCACATAGACATCATGCGGAATAAACCCTACAAGTATATGGCCAGATAATTTGTATTACCATACTCCTTTATTTACCAGTCCCTTCTCAGAAAACTGGATTGCAAAATTAGAATCAGTTGAATTTATCTCCTACATTTCACAAAATGCTACAAAGGAACATACATTATGTTGAAGGTTCAGATTGGCTTATATGTAAAGGCTTTTTATCATGTGGTCTCTTTATGCAATCTATTGTTGATATATCCATAAAGAGTAGACAAATTGGACTTATGGAGCTCTCATGTGGTTAGCTAAAATTCTCACCAGGTCCTGCTTCAACCATATCAACACCGGAGACGTATGAAGGTTCGTCATTCCTTTCATGTATAAACAAATACCATGAACAAAGAAGAGTCTATCACGTCTCAATTGTAACCTTTGCTAAAAAATAATGCGAATTACCAAGTGATATGAAGAAAACTTAATCCTCAGTTAATAGAACAATATTTTTTTTTAATATCAATCCCTTAAAATATTATAAATTATACATGACTTCATTTATACAAAAAAAAATTTTATGTTCTTATGATGCTGTTTCTTATTCTTTTATATGTATATGTTTTGATGTATTTGTTTTATACTTTAAATAATGAGAATGTACTGATTTCTAAGGACAAGTTTTGAATATAATCGCTTCTCTTTAGGCCGTCCTGCAACCTTATCATCACCGGTGACGGATCAAGGAACGTCCTCTCTGTCATGTAAAACAAATATTATAAGCAGAAAAGAGTCCATTACGTCTCAATTGTAACCTTTGCAAAAATTAATGTAAATAACCAAATGCTCTGATGAAATATTATTCCTATGTTAATAGAGCAATGCTATTTTTATATTAACCCCTTAAAGCATTGCTAATAATGTATGGCTTAAACACAATTCATAAGTTCTTTGTTGTTAAGGAAAACAAAACCTAACGCATTCCTTTGTTAAAATAGAAAAAAAAGGACGCTGCTCTCCATTTCCCCCATGTTCTTCGAAAAATGAGGAAATATATTTTTATAAGCTGTGTTACAGTGACCTTCTTGTAAATAATTATTTTTAAATAAAATCACGTTTGCTGTGTCAGTTTTTAAAGCGCTTACTGTGTCAATTGTACCGGATTTGCTTAGATATCTGAAAAGGCACACTCTTCTTACAAACAGTTTTGTTTTATATCAATCGATTATTTCCTGTGCAAGTAAAGTACAAGTAAGTTCAAAATATGCCGAATAAAATGTATTTTCTTTCGGGTTCCCTTGCATTGTTTATGCTGATGGCCCAAGGGTGGCGGGTTTCCGAGACAGCCGAACGTAGCTATATGCAATCATTGACAAAGGAATGACGCAAAGACAAAAAAATATTATTCAGTTGATCTAATCTTGATTATTTTGTGCAAATAAACTATAAGCTATATTTATCCCAATATCCAACAGGTAAAAACTCAAGTAAAACTGTTACAAGTAAAATCATAAAAATCGTAGTAAAATGAATTTCTTTTGGGCTCCTTATGCTGTTTATGCTGATTGCTCATGATTGGCGCCTTTACATTGACATTTTGTTGCACATGCCCTTTTGCTAAAGTTTCATGATTCCTAAATTTCAAAAGCCCTCTTCTTGCAGCCGATTTTTTTTTCAATCTTTGTCGGTAAACACACAAGTCAATAAACATCAATCAGATTTATCTAGCTTTATTTATGGATAGCTAAAATCAGTCAAGTGCTGTTTGTTTACTGGACATATTTTCAAGATAATGATTCTCTTCAGGTCCTCCTTCCTTCATACCAGGCCCGAAGACTAATCAAGGTAAGTAGTATTTCGCATATAAAAAAAATCATAAACGAAAAAGGAGTCCACAATTTCTCAATTGTTAAGCAAGCAAAACGAAGTGCATTCCTTTAATAAAATAAAATGGGCAGTTATTTTTTTTAACTCTAAACTTCGATCAGTTGTTGTGCCAAGATTTAAAGCGCTTGATTTGTTTAAGTGGATCGGATTCGCTGCAAGTGTACGTCTAGATAATGTATATTTTGATACAATATTAAAACCAGTTATCTTGACACATGCAGGCACGTATTACTGGAAGGGACTATCACATTTTTGTTGGAACAATGTTATAAACTTGTATTTTTTTACCAATAATTTTAATAACAGTTAACAATCGTATCGGCTTTGAAATCCGAATAGGAACATTTCATCCCGAATATATGGTAAAAATCTATATACGAAAAAAATCATTTTGCTAAAGTTTCTTGATCCCTCAGTGTGTAATGCTTTTCTTCTTGTAGTCAGGTGTTTTTCAATCTTTTTTAATATATAAATCAATAAACTCTACATCAACCAGATTCATGGAGCTTAATTTATGATAAGGTAAAAATATGTCATTTGCTCTTTGTTTACTGAATCATCTTTAGGTCCTCCTTTATCCATACCAGCACCAAAGACTGATCAAGGTTATTCTTCTCTCGCATGTTGAAACAAACTGCCAAAACGAAAAGGAGTCTATAATTTATCAGTTTAATTCTTTATTCCCAATTATTGCAAAATACCAAATAATCTGATGATTTATTAATCCTTTATTAAAAGAACAATACAACCAGAATATTAATCCCTTAAAATGCTACAAATTATATATGGCTTGAGCACAATGCAACAGTTCTTTGTTTTACAATAAGCAAAATGTAGGGCATTCCTTTGTTAAAAATAAAAAAGACACTAGAAGTTCTCCCATGTTCCTCGAAATATAACGCCCTCTTATTTTAGTCTATATTTCAGTGCGGTTCATGCATTATTTTTTAATTCTAAGCTCCGATCGATTCTTGTGCCAAGTTTAAAGGCTTGAATGAATTTTTATTTCTAAAGTCTTCGCGGATGGAAATGTGGAAAACACGGTTAACTGTGTATTGGTATCTTGATTAAATGTCTCGTGCGAAATCGGTGAAAGGACAAGAAATATCAATGCTTGACTTAGACAGACGGCGATAAAGACCCAACAAGTACCGGCCAGATAAATTATATGATCATACTTGTTTATCTGAGCTGCTGTGTTCACTGATACTGGAAGGCAAAGTAACAATTTTAGTTGGAGCAGTGTTGTAAAATATGTAATGATATGCTTTGTAAATTATTCAATTACTTTTTGCACTCTTTGTACTGTTTATGCGGATGGTCTATGATTTGCGTCTTTCCGAGACCGCCGAACAGTATGTTGTTTCATAAATAAGACTTTCTTCAATGTCTTTGGACCCTAGTGTTTTTGACAAGGCAATAGTAATGCCAGAAAAAAAAATTCATGACTTTATTGAATAATATCATCCGTTGAAATGCATGTTTATTCTTCTGTCTCCGCTGATGGAAATGTGGCAATCATTGTAGACTGTTTTATGATGTTCTGGACTAATTGTCTTATGCCAATCAGTGCTAGGACAAAACACTATGTCTCACTTAGGCGGACGGCGGAATAGACTCTTCAAGTACAGGGGAAGATAAAATATATCATCATATTGTTTCAAATCAATTATTCGAACTCATATGACCACATATTACTGGAAGGCAATGTATCAATTCTTGGTTGGAACGATGTTATAAATTTTATTGATTTTTACTGATTCTTTTATCAACAGTATGGAATGGGGTTAGCTGTGTTATCCGAAAAACGTACATTGGAATGTTATCTTTGTTATAACAAAAGCTATATACGAATATACAATTTTGATCAGTTTAACGAATCCTCAATAGTACATGCTTTTCTATCTTGAAAAAAAAATAATGTACTCCTTGTTTATCATGTACTCCTTTTAAAGATGACGATTTTTCAGGTCTTCCATCCAAACCGGCATGGAAAACTTATACAGGTAAGTCTTCTCTCACATGTATACATTTAAATCATAAACAAAAAGAGAGTCCATATTTTCTCAAATGTGCCCTTTACTCAAAGTCAACGCACATTACAAAATTATCTGATGATGAACTATTGCTATGTCAATAGAACAATACTATACTTATATCAATCCCTTCAAATATTGGGTAAGCAGCAGTGGTTTGTTCTTCAGCAAGGAAAAATTAAGCACAATAATTTATTTAATTGATAAATAAAAATACTTTCGAAATTCAACACGCTCTCTGAAATACGATAAGCTTTATACGAAGATACTATTTTGATAGGTTTCACGAAAATCAACACTTAATGCTTTTCTCTCTTGTACTCCGATTTTATTTTTATATTTATTTTTCTGGTAAATATATAATTCAACAAACTCAGACTTATGGAGCTTTTTCTAGGTTAGGTTAAAATGTTATATACTATTTTTTATTGGTAATTTTTTAAGATAAAAATTTTCTTCAGGTCTACCATCGCTACCAGGTAAGTCTTTTCTCGCATGTATAAACAAATATCATAATCGAAAAGAGGCCCTAATTTATTAATTCCCTTTTCTCACAGTAAACGCAAATTACAAAATCATCTGATGGCGAACTATTCCTATGTCAATAGAATAATACTATACTTAAATCATCCCTTAAAATAGTTATAATTATTAATGACTTAAAAAACAATTCAGCACTGCTTTGTTCTTCAGCAAGAAAAACGAAGCCAATTAATTTATTTAATTGATAAAGAAATCTACTTTCGAAATTCTACACGCTCTTCAAAATACCAAAAGCTGTATACGAATATACTATTTTGATAAGGTTAACGAATGGTCAATAGTAACTGACCACATGTGTAATATTTTATCCTATAGGCCGCATGATTTTTTTGCGATTAATATTTCAGGAATTTTTTTAAAAGTAAAATCTTTACAAGTTTACATTGTAAAATCTTTGAAAAATGTTTATTAACGTATCGGGCTCTTTCTTCTGTTTCTGCTGATGGCTCGTGATTGGCGTTTTTCCCAGACAGCCGAGCGGGATGTTCTTTCGTAAAAAGACATTCCATGCCCGAATGCTTTTGACAAAGCAATATCGATGTCACAAAAACATCTCATACTTGATTAAAATAAATGATCTTAACTCCTGCGGGCACTGGTACTGGAAGGCAACATAAACATTTTTGGAGTAGTGTTATATAATTTTATTTTTTAATTATTATTTTTACAACAGTGGGCAATCGGATTAGCTGTGTAATCCTAACAAGATACATTTTAATGCCAACTTTGTTAAAACAAAAGCTATATACGAACATACCATGTTAATAAGGTTAACGAATCTTCAATAGTAAATGCTTTTCCATCTGAAAAAAAATATATCATGTACTCCTGTTTACTGGGCATGTTTCAAAGATGACGATTTTCTTCAGGTCTTCCATCCAAACCAGCACCGAAGCCTGATCAAGGTAAGTCTTCTCTCGCATGTATAAACTTAAATCATCAACAAAAAGAGGCCATAGTTTCTCAAATGTGCCCTTTACTCACAGTTAACGCACATTACAAACTGATATGATCATGAAATATTGCTATGTCAATAGAACAATACTATACTAATATCAATCCCTTAAAATATTGGTAATTATTTATGACTTTAACTGCAGTGCAGCAGTACTTTGTTGTTCAGCAAGAAAAACGAAGCGCATTAATTGTAAAAAGGAAACTACTTTCGAAATTCAACACGTTCTTCGAAATACCAAAAGCTATATACGAAGATACATTTTGACAGGTTTCACGAAACCTTAACAGTAAATGCTTTTTAACTTGTAGTCAGATTTTATCTATTTTTTGCTAAATGTATAATTCAACAATCTCTATTAGACTGATGGAGCTTTTTTATAGTAAGGTAAAAATATATCCTGTACGTTTTGTTTACTGGTCATGTTTTAAAGATAACACTTTTCTTCAGGTCTTCCATCGCTACCAGGTAAGTCATCTCTCGCAAGTTAAACAAATGTCATTAACGAAAATAAGAGTCAAACATTTCTCAATTGTTTCCTTTACTCACAGTAAAAGCAATTTAAACAATCATCTTATGATAAATTATATCTATATCAATAGAACAATATTATACAAATATACTTCAATCAAAATAATACCAGTCATTTATGACTAAAATAAATCTTGCAGGACTTCGCTGTTAGACAAGGAAAACGAAGCGCATTCCTTTATTAAATTCAAGAGGAAAACTACTCCAACATTCAGCACAATTGACGGATCCGCAAATTTTTTATTAAAGTGCACTTCATGCGAATTATTTTATTTTGCATTATAAATTTGATCGATTGCTGTACCAAGTTTAAAGTGGTTAACTGTTCAACTGTAGCACATTCGCATTCTAAAAAAAATAATAAACACTCTTTTCATTGTGCACTCTTTTGATTCGTATGCATGGTTTAATTACCGTGCAGGGTCGTAGTTATATTAACCACCAACTAAAGAATGAAGCCAACACAAATTATAATTTGGTTGATATGATCTTGATCTCAAATTTTCTTTGCAATATGTACTGACCACATAAGCTATATTTAATCCTGGGAGCCGTGTTCGCATGTTTTTCTTCGCGATTAATCATTTTAAAAATTTCTTCACAGGTAGAATCTTTAAACGTTTGCCTTGTAAAATTGTTGTAAAATGTTTATTTACATATTGGGCTCCTTGTGCTCCTAATACAGATGGCCCGTAATTGACGTGTTTCCGAGACGGTCCCACAGTATGTGGATTCATATAAAAAGCCATGTCGATGGATCTGAATGCTTTTAACAAGGCAATAGTGATGTCACAAAAACATCTAATAGACCTGTCATTCATGACTCTATTGAATTATGTCATCAGTTGAAAGGCATGCTATTTCTTCAGTCTCCGCTGATTGAAATGTGGCAAACATTGTGAACTGTTTTGTTATGTTCAGGACTAATTGTCTCATGCTTATCAGTGCAAAAAACACTGTATATCATTAAGGTAGACGGCGGAAAACACCCTGAAAGTTTAGAGGACGATAATTTATATCATCATATTGTTTAAAATCAATTATCCAAACTTATGTGGGCACGTATAATTGGATAGCAATATAACAAATTTTGTTGGAGCAGTTTTATAAAATTTTGCTTTTTTTGCCGATATTTGTAGGAACATTGAGCAATCGGATTAGCCGTGCAATCCAAACAAAATACATTTAATGCTGTATATTTTAACAAGAGCTATATACAATCACGCCAATTTGATAATTTTTTCATCTGTAGCAGATTCGCATGGCCTTTATTTAAATAAACTCATTTTTCATTCTGTACTCTTTTGATTAAACATGCATGGTTTATTTATCGTGCAGGCACGTGGTTAAATTAACCACCAACATAAGGATGGAGCCAGCACAAATTATTATTTGTTTTATATATTTTTTATTTCGTGTTCTTTGTGCAATATGAACTGACCACATAAGATATATTCAATCCTAGATTCGGTGTCGGCATGTTAGTTTCGCAATCAGTCATTCAACAATTTTCTACACAGGTAAAAGCTTTACAAAATTGCTTTATAAAAGTGTTGTAAATTGATAATTTACTTTATGGGCTTCTTGTGCTCTTTATACTGAAGGCCCATGATTGGCGACTTTCCGAGACAGCCGAACAGCATGTTGTTTCATATAAACAAAAGTCCATTTCTATGGGTCCGAGGGCCCTTCACAAGGCAATAGTGATGTCACAGAAACATCTCATCGACCTGGTATTCATGACTCTATTGAATGATGCCTTCAACTGAAATGCATTTTTTTTTCATAAGTCCCCGCTGATTGATATGTGGCTTACATTCTAAATTTTATAGATATTCTCTGGATGAATTGTCTCAAGCGAATCAGTACAAAGACAAAAAATAGTGTATTCCACTTAGGTAGAAGGCAGAAGAGACCCTGCAACCTCAGGGGAAGATATTTTATATCATCATATTGTTCAAAATTAATTATCCGAAAGTATGTGGGCACGTATTACTGGAAGGCAATATAACAATTTATTGTAGCAGTGTTATAAGATTTCATTTTTTTACCGATACTAAGAACAGTGCGCAATCGGATTAGCTGTGTAATCCAAACGAGGTATATCCTGATGCTGTATATTTTAATAAACGTATATAGGAACACGCCATTTGTATAAGTTTTACGAATCCTCAAAAGTAAATGCTTTTTACCTTGTAGTCAGGTTTTGTTTAATCTTTCTTTGAACATATAATTCAGCAAACGTTATCTCATTCAGAGTTATGGAGTTTTTTTTATGGTTAGGTAAAAATAAGTAATGTACTTTTTGTTTACTGGTTATGTTTTAAAGATAACCATTTTCTTCAGGTCTTCCATCGCTACCAGGTATGTCTTCAATCCTCATCTGTTTGCAATTTATTTGATACCCTTGTATGATTGTATAATGCATTTTAGAATGAAGTGAATGAAATACTCAAATCTTATAGGAATTTCAAGTCAGCCTAATTTTAAGCAGGTAGCAACAGAATTATTATTGCGCTACAATTAATAACTGCAAGATAACGAATATGCTTTTCAACTGCTGTCTGTTTCCGACATTTTTAACAGCATTTTATCGTCACCGTTTCTAATGAATAACAATTATATCAATTTCTTTTTTTTCCTGTAATTTTTTAGTCCCAGGGGTATTGTTCTTATGTGAATATATCGAGAGAATGAGTTAACGCAATAATAAATGCAAATTATTCCGAAGCAAATTATATCAATGAATTACAAGTAGGTTGTTTTACATGTATTACCCACTTCACTCTTTTCATTCTTATCACAGCCAGCGACAACCGTATACTCCAATACAACTGAACAAGGTAGGCTGTCGCTTCGGCATTTTAGCAGAAGGTATAAAACACTTACCCTCAAACAATGTATATTCTGTCTTCAACCATGCAAAATATTATTCCTAAACAATTATACCGCCTAGTGGTGATATTAACGCAAACGAACCAGTAAATGTAAATATTGCGAAGCGTGCATTTTTTTATATTTACATTGTCGTTTTATATGTATAACTTCTGTTTCTATTTTGATTATAATCAGAGCAAAGAACAACCGTATACGGCGATACAACTGAACAAAGTAAATTCTACCTCCAGTATTTAAGCAGGCGTTGTAAAACAATTAGCCTCAAACAATTTCTCATCTGTTTGCATAGGATTGAATTGATGTTACTTATTTGATACCCTATGAATCTTTTCTAACAAAGTTTACAATTATGTGAATGAAATGTTCAAATAATATAACAATTTCAAGTCAGCAGAACTTTCAGGAGGTATCACTAGAATATGTTTTGGAATATGATAATAATGACTAACACTAGGCAAATTATTGTCCATAAGAAAATCTTATTCTGATGATGAAAGCGGAAACGCAATAGTTAATGAAAATAAATGTGAAGCATGTAATAAAAATTTGTAACAATTAGATTGATGTCTTATATCTATAATTTGTTTGTTTTCCCATCTTAATTCTAATCAGAGCCAAGTACATCCGTATTCTCCCATACAACTGAACAAGGTAAATTGTACCTCCTACATCTTAGCAGAACTTATAATACATTTTGCCTTGAACAATCCTCGTCTGTTTGCGATTTATTTGACACCCTTGTATGATAAAATATTATAATTTACAATGAAGTGAATGAAATGCTCAAATCATATAAGAATGTCAAGTGAGCACAATTTTAAGCAGGTAGCAACAGGATACTTATTGCACTACATTTAATAATGGCAAGAAAAAGACTTTGCCTTTCAACTGCAATTAATTTCCCATAGTTTTTGTTTAATATTACCCTTTCTAATAAATAACAATAACATCAATTTGCTTTTTCTTTCCTGCAAATTTTTACAAGTAGTTTCTTTTACATGTATTAGCTACTTAACTCTTTTGATTCTTTTCCAACGACAACAGTATACTCCGGTACACTGCAAACGCTTCAGTAAAAGTAAATGTTGTGAAGCGTGCTATATTTTTTCATTAGATTTTTGTTAGGTAAATTGAACCTTCAGCATTTTAGCACACGTTATAAAACACTTATCCTCAAACAATTCCTCCTCTGTATGCAAAAGATCGAATTTATTTAAATTATTTCATATTTCAAATGATACATCAATTTCAGGTTAGCAGAACTTTCAGGAGGTATTATTAGAACATGTTTTGAACATGATAATAATGACTAAAAATATGCAAATTTTTGTCCATAAAAAAATGTTATTTTGATGATAATAGCGAAAACCCAATAGTAAATGTAAACATTTGTGAAGAATGTTATAAAAAATTGTTATTATTGGATTGTTGTTCTGTATGAATATTTTATTTGTTTTATCATCTTAATTCTAATCAGAGCCAAGTACAACCGTATACTCCGATACAACTGAACAAGGTATAATTTACCTCCTGCATTTAATTAGAACTTATTATACAATTGGCCTCAAACAATCCTTATTTGTTCGTAATTTTATTTGATATCCTGGTATGATAATATATTACACTTTTCAATGAAATGAATGAATTGCCATAATCATATAAGAATCTCAAGTAAGCACAATTTTAAGCAGTTAGCAACAGAATAACTATTTCACTACATTTAATAACGGCAAGATAAAGACTATGCTTTTCAACTGGAGTTAATCTGTCAGTTTTTTATCAGCAATTTATCATCTTTGTTTAATGTTGCCCTTTCCACTGGATAACAATTATATAAATTTGTTCTTTTTTCTACAGATTTTTTTAGTACAATTATAAATGATTACAAATGACCATGATGACTGCAGTTTATTTGCCGTAATGTTTCTTTACAGTCAAATTAATTGTTGTTTTCTAAGAACTTTTTTCATAATTTTAAAAGTTACAATTTCTGAAGAATATGAGAATTATATAAATTTGGCCGCTTGGCCTTTCTAAAAAATGATATAATTATTATTAAAACAACAAATATAACGCCTAGTGCTGATATTAACGCTAACGCATTAGTAAATGTAAATATTGCGAAGCGTACTATATTTTTTATATTTACATTGTCGTTTTACACGTATAACTTCCTTTTCTATTTCTTTCTAATCAGAGCAAAGGACAACCGTATACCCTGATACAACTGAACAAGGTAAATTGTACCTCCAGCATTTTATAAAACATTATAGAACACTTAGCCGCAAACAATATCTCATCTGTTTGCCTAGAATCGAAATATGTGTAACTTAATTTATTCCCTGGTACTCTTTTATAACAAAGTTTACAATTATGTTATTGGAATGTCCAGATGAAATATAAATTCAAGAAAGCAGAACTTTCAAGATGTATCACAATAATATGTTTTGGAATATTATAATAAAGACTAAAAATAGGCAGACAATTTTCCATAAGAAAATATAATTTTTATGATGTTAAGCCAATAGTAAATGGAAATTATTGCTGAGAATGTTAGAGAAAATTGTTAAAACTGGATTGTTGTTTTATATGTATAACCTGTCTGTGTTTTTTAATTTTGATTCTAATCAGAGCCAAGTACAACTGTGTACTCCGATACAACTGAACAAGGTATATTGTACCTCCTGCATTTTGACAGAACTGAAAATACATTTGACCTTAAACAATCCATATTTGTTCGTAATGTTATTTTATATCATGGTATGACAATATATTACATTTTGCAATGAAGAGAATAAAAAGCTTTAATCATAAAAGAATTTAAAGTAAGCACATTTTTGAGAAGGTAGCAACAGAATAACTTATCCACTACATTTATTAATCGCAAGCTATAGACTATGTTTTCAACTTCAGTTAATTTGACACATTTTTTTACAGCATTTTATCATATTTGTTTAATGTGATTGCCCGTTCTCATGAATAACAATTATATCAATTTGCTCTTTTCTCTGCATTTTTTTAGTCCCAGTATTTATTGTTCTTCGGATAATATACCTAGTGAATGTATACACGCACTAGTAAATGTAATTTTTTGCGGAGCATATTTTATCAATGTGTTACAGGTAGGATGTTTTACATGTATTAGCCACTTCACTCTTTTGATTCTTATCAGCGCCAACGACAACCGTATTCTCCGATACAACTGAACAAGGTATGTTAGCAAAAGGTATAAAACACTAACCCTCAACCAATGTCTCATCTGTTTCCACACAATAAACATATAATTCGTCATCAATTGTACCGCCTAGTGGTGATATTAACGCAAGGGCATCAGTAAATGTTAATATTGCGACGCGTTCTATATTTTTTTAATCAGATTGTTGTTTATATGTTAAATTTCTTTTTCTATTTTAAATCTTATCAGAGCAAAGGACAACCGTATACGCCGATACAACTGATCAAGGTACATTGTACCTACAGCATTTTAACAGACGTTATAAAACACTTAGCCTCAAACAATTTCTCATCTGTTTGATTGGATTCAATTAATGTAACACATTTCGTACCCTGGAATTCTTTTATAACAGTGTTTGCAATTATGTGAATGAAATGTTTAAATGATCAATCAATTTCAAGTAAGCAGAACTTCCAGGAGGTATCACTATTATATGTTTTGGAATATGATAAAAATGACTAAAAATAGGCAGACAATTGTCCATAAGAAAATATAATTTGTGTTATGTTAAGCCAATAGTAAATGTAAATTATTCTTAAGCATGTTAGAAAAAATTGTTATAATTGGATTGTTGTTTTATATGTATAACCTGTCTGTGTGTTTTAATTTCATTATAATCTGAGCCAAGTACAACTGTGTACTCCGATTCAACTGAACAAGGTATATTGTACCTCTGCATTTTGACAGAACTTATGATACACTTGGCCTTTAAAAATCCTTATTTGTTCGTTATTTTATTTGATATCCTGGTATGATAATATATTACATTTTGCAAAGAAGTGAATATAATGCTCTAATCATATTAGCATTTCAGGTAAGCACAATCTTAAGCAGTTACCAACAGAATAACTATTTCACTACATTTAATAACGGCAAGAAAAAGACTATGCTTTTCAACTGCAGTTAATCTGCCATAGTTTTTTACAGCAATTAATCATCTTTGTTAAAATGTTGCCCTTCTACTGGATAACAATTATATCAATTTGTTCTTTTTTCTACAGATTTTTTTTTAGTACAAACAATTATTGCTCTTAAGCAAATATACCTAGGGGATGTGAAAAAGGAATAGTAAATTGGATTTTTGCAAAAAAAACTATAACAATGTGTTACAAGTAGGATGTTTAAATGTGTTACCCACTTCACTCTTTTCATTCTTATCAGAGCCAACGAAAACCGTATACTCCGATACAACTGAACAAGGTAAGCTGTTTAAGTATGGCGCATTGAACAGAGAAAGCAGCAGACGAAGTTTAGTTTTACATTACAAATGACCATGATGACTGCAGTTTATTTGCCGTAATGTTTCTTTACAGTCAAATTAATTGATGTTTTCCAAGAACTTTTCTTCATAATTTTAAAAGTTACAATTTCTAAAGAATATGGGAATTATATAAATTTGCCAGTTATATGGACCTTTTTAGAGAAAGTTATATTTATTATTCATCAACAATTATAACGCCTAATGGTGATATTGACGCTAACGCATTAGTAAATGTAAATATTGCGAAGCGTGCTATATTTTTTTATATTACATTGTCGTTTTACATGAATAACTTCATTTTCTATTTGATTCTAATCAGAGCAAAGGACAACCGTATACCCTGATACAACTGAACAAGGTAAATTGTACCTCCAGCATTTTATTTAAACATTATAGAACCCTTAGCCGCAAACAATATCTCATCTGTTTGCTTAGAATCGAAATATATGTGACTTAATAAATTCCCTGGTACTCTTTTATAACAAAGTTTACAATTATGTTATTGAAGTGTCCAAAAAATATAAATTCAAGTAAGCAGAACTTTCAAGAGGTATCCCTATTATATGTTTTAGAATATGATAATAATGACTAAAAATAGGCAACATCATCCATAAGGAAAAATAATTTGTGTGATGTTATGCCAATTTGATGTAAATTATTGTTAAGCATGTTAGAGAAAATTGTTATAATTGGATTGTTGTTTTATATGTATAACCTGTCTGTGTTTTTTTAATTTTGATTCTAATCAGAGCCAGGTACAACCGTGTACTCCGATACAACTGAACACGGTATATTGTACCTCCTGCATTTTGGCAGAACATATAATACATTTGACCTTAAACAATACTCATTTGTTTGAAATTTTATTTTATATCCTGGTATGACAATATATTACATTTTGCAATGAAGAGAATAAACAGCTCTAATCATAAAAGTAAGCCTAAAGTAAGCACATTTTTGAGAAGGTAGCAACAGAATAACTTATTCACTACATTAAATAATCGCAAGCTATAGACTATGTTTTTCAACTGCAGTTAATTTGTCATAATTTTTTACAGCAATTTATCATCTTTGTTAAATGTTCGCCTTTCTCATGAATAACAATTATATCAATTTGCTCTTTTCTCTGCATTTTTTAGTCCCAGTATTTATTGTTCTTCAGAGAATATACCTAGTGAACGTATACACGCAATAGTAAATGTAAATTTTTGCGGAGCATATTAAATCAATGTGAAACAAGTAGGTTGTTTTACATGTATTAGCCACTTCACTCTTTTGATTCTTATCAGCGCCAACGACAACCGCATACTCTGATTCAACTGAACAAGGTAAGCTGTATCTTCGCATTTTAGCAGAAGGCATGAAACACATGGCCTCAAACAATTTCACATCCGTGTCCACATATTCAAAATACTCCCACTTATCTAATCCCCTGGTATGATTTGATTTTAAAATAATGGGGTTAACATTTTCAAATTATAAAAAAACTAGTTAAGTTAGACGAATTGAATAGAGGAAGCAGCAGAATAAGTTAAGTACTTCATAAGAAATGACAAGGATGACTGCAGTATATTTGCCGTGAAGTTTTCTTACAGACATATTCATTAATGTTTGACTTTCAATTTCGAATATTACAAAAAGAAGTTTTGTCAATCATCAATATGTAAAATTCGCCAAATGAACAGTAAACAATTCCTTACAGGATGACAGCCCAAATCTTATCCAATCTTATCACGCTCGTCATTAAAGGCACAATCCTCAGGGCAACGCTCGCCATAATATTGGTACATCCAAAAGAGATGGACAGTCCAGGTTCTTTTTATCCGACTGAGATCATTACATGCAGAAAAATTAATGCGAGAAAACAGGATTGGTACAATCATTGAAAAATTACTATACTCTGGAGAGGCGTTCAACACTCGAGGCACAATATAAAAAACAATGAGTCTATATTGACGCACATGGAATCATGGGTTCTTCAACTGAAAGTTTGGTACCCAGAAAGATCGCCCAAGGCAGTTTTGCCGCTGGTCATATTACTATAGCCAAACACTATCGAGCTCCGAGGATCCACCACAGGACACACGCCCAATCTAGGTTAATTGAGTCACACAAATACACTCGTCACGGCACCCCTCGACGTCCAACAAACCATTGGCTTACAGGGTTTTCACGGCAAATAGAAAAAAAAGTACAGACATATCATGCTTGTCTGCGGTATCGGTACCCGAAGATGTCACAGCAAAATGATATTCGGGACCCATGCGATTAGCATATACTTGAAATTGATTTGGCCTGCAAGACTTCACCAAGGCTTTTTTTAAACCCACATCGACGGATTACCGGTTCGTTGGTTATTTCGACTCTACTCTCATGTCCGTTAGAGGGATTCGCTTGGAAACTTTCAGACACTGACTGTCTGCGGAGAACTGTCACTTAGGGAACATATTCCATATTCTATTAGGGAACATAACCAGATGATTGTTTTGATAATATATAATACATTTATATGGAGTATCGGGTTAGGAAATAAAGCGTGAGATCGTTGGTTAAAGAACACATCTCATTTTTTTGTTAATTCCAAAGCAGGTTAAGAGCGTGTCTCTTTTTATGTTAATCTCGGAACAGTTTTAATTTCGTTGAAGGCGTCTCTGTTTGGCGGTCTCTCTAGTTCAGAGGGTTCGTTGCAGATTTCAAAGGAGGTGCCCCTGTGTAAGTTAGATTTTTTCAGGGTCTATCTCTAGAGGTATGTCCATATTTATATTCAAACTGTAATCGATGGTCGGCGTAATTGGAATTGGTGAATGGGCAGAAGACGAGCAAGACAATGCTCGACACAAGTGGCCGTCCAGCGTTCTGATTAGGTACAGACAGGCGATATCAGCAGTCCGGGGACTGGTCTGATGGTGTCACGGTGAAGACAGCTGAGATGTGATGTCTACAAGCGTTAATAGTCGATGTCTGTGGAAGGAAACAAACGATTAATCTGTAAAGGTCATCAGAGGGAGTATGGCATATCTGCCGAAGGACTGGTAAATCTGTCGATGTATACCTGTTGTGAACACTTCTATGAACAGACCAGGGATTTTATTTAAACGCTTTATTGTAGAGGTACATGATATTGCAATGTGAAAGCTTATTCTGCTACCTATAACTGGATGATTCCAGGAGACATCAGCTGTAAAAGACTGTGATTCAACGCCGAGAAAGAGAAGCGATGGGTGAACTGTGTCAAACGTGTATACTTCAGCGAGTAATTATGGGTTATTGGAGATCCATGTGTATAAAGACTGAATGTACTGCACACACAACGCGAGCCACTAAATTAGGCAAACAGTGTTACATCCCGGTATCACGTGTGCGTGATGGTCATGATGGTCATTACTAGTAACAGAGTAATTGGAACTTTGCCGTATACTGTCATTAATGGACTCAGTGTATATTTATGTGTTATCCCCAATGTTCGTTTGTAAGAAGCGCCTCTACAGAGAATGTGAATAATTTCTTTATTTTACATAACAATTGTTTTGTTAAATCATGTCTTATTTTCTTTTTGGTATGTAGTTATGATGAGTTCAACCTGTTGGTTTGACTTTTAAGAGAACCTGGACGTTCACATCTTGACCGGTGTGACACTGACCCTCTGGCCTCTCAGCTAATCAGTATTGGACTCTCCCCTAGACCCATGACAACCTTAGACAACTACACCAAGCGCGCTGACCCAGGAGTTTCTGACCCAGATTTCCTGATTCCATACTATATACCAGTCCTGACGTCATACCTACTGACCGACCTTGGCCCATCGTTCAAATACACTAAAATACAAACTCTGGACACGCCTCCAGAGGTAAATGTATGACAATCAAGCAGAATGGGCGCTGTCCCTGGAGGCTAGCGTATATGTGCCACCACAGGAACCGGTCAAGACAAATCTCACTGATTTACGACTGCACTGACTTCAACCCGAAGAATATATTTCGGTTCCTACTTCTAAGTTAACATCACAGTTCTCTGGTGACAACGACCAGATAGTGGCTATACATTTCAAATGCGCCTAATTTGCCATGAAGTTTCTTGACAGCCTTTCATCATCGTAAGCTTTTCTAAAATATAAACATAAAATGCTTGTTTTCACTGGATTTCTATTTTAATTCTACTCAGAAGCAAAGACAACCGGTTACTACGCTACAACTGAGCAAGGTAAGTTGAACATACACCATTGAAGCAGAAGGTATAAAAAATTGCCTCAGCAATTTCAGATACGTTTGCAAAGATTCAAATGTGTGTCATTTATTAAATACCCTTGAGCGGCATGATTACTATTAACTTCTACAAAGATGTGAAAACCACATGCCATTTTCAAGTAGGCAGAATTTTAAGTAGATAGCAACAGCATAATTAATGCACTACATTAATATCGACCAGATGAATGTTATGGTTTCAACTGCAGTTAATTAACCGTCAAGTGTCATTACTGCCTTTTACAATCATTATTATTCTTAAGTAGAAAAATGGTAAAAATTTGCTCGATTGCTCTACGATTTTTTATACAAGCAATTACTGTTCATACTGTTCATCTAGTGGCGATGTTAACACGCAATAGTAAAAGTAAATTATTGCAAAGCTTGCTATATATAATAATTGGATTGTCCTTTTAGATGTATTACTTGCTTATCATTTTTATTTGCCTGCTTGTTCTGCATTTTTATAAATACTATTTATTGCTCATATCGATTTTTTCTCAGAATCATCGACAATTGAAACAATGACGATCTCTGAAGAAGGTGAAGTTTATCTTTATTTTACCTTAACTCATAAACAAACATGATAAGTTGTAGTGTTGATAACGCAAATACAATATGTAAATCATAGATTAATATTCTTGTAAATTATAATTATTATTGTTATTATTATTATTATTATTATTATTATTAATATACATTTGCGTAGCGGATTCCAGATATAAACAAAGGAAAATTTTGAAGAATATTAATGTTAATGCCATTCAATATTTTTTTTACTGTGAATAGTCGATCTTTTTTTCTTTACGATCAAATCAAACTCAGAATATTTTCTATTCGAGTTCATTTACACAATAGAAATTTAAACATCTTGTGATACTACATTGTAGATATTCCATGTGACCAAAGCGCTGATGGTAAGCTGATGATCTTTATCTCTTTGGAAACACATATAGTCTTCAGCTTGAGTAAATAGGATAATCTGATAATAGGACGTAGCCAAGTGAAGGCATGAGAGGTCCTCGGTTCGTTTTTAATGACAAAATTGGCAAACCTTGATTGGACTTTGCACATGAAATATTAGGAATAACACATCAATCTTGTCGTATGATATATGTTTATACTCCTTCAACAGACAGCGATTGATATATCCTTAATAAAACATGTGAATACGTAAATCATTATCACTAGCTGTTTAGAACAAGCAGTTTTGACATCTGATAATATTTTTCTCATTCTTTGTTTATTGTAAATCAGTGTATATTTACCACATACACACTATGTAGTTCATTTTGTTATTACTCATGAAAATGTTTCAATCAAAGTTGATAAATATGGAAAAAAAAGAAAGATGGCGGATGAGCTCCTTCAACAACTAAGAATGTCACGAATATGAGTGTTTTGCCATAACGTCCAAAAACAAAGGGTAATTGAGAAGGATATGAGAAGCTCAAATAATGATTTTTTAATATTCCCAGAAACACTTCTTGTCACTGAATAGGCACTATTGATATCCACAAGCATTAAGGTTTTTGCACCATTAAGTAATTTACGTTGTGCCATCAGGGTATGCATGTGTACTTACATTATATAAAAATGTTGTTTCGTCGGTGCGGATGAAGTGTTATTAAGTATTTTTTTTTTTTATTTTAAATGTAAAATCCAATGATTGACATAATTGTAATTCATTACACGTATATATTAGTATCATCATATGTCACATTTAGATTATGTTCACATTTTTGTGCAGAAGGGAAGCAACCATTGCCTTATTTAAGACATGGATGTACAGCTAACGAAGAAGGTAAACATAATTTGAAAGTTTCAAATACTCACATAATGTAATACCTCGGAGAGAAACTTAATTGTAAACAAATCAGATTACCTCACATTTTATATTGCCAGTCCTTTTCATATCAGTAAATATTAGAATTCTAGGAAGTACATACATTCTCAGAAAAAAAGATGGACTGAGGTCTTAAATAATTATAATAATTATAATTTAAATGTAATAATTATAATTATAATAATTATTATGATTATAGTCATTATATCTTTATATTAAGAGTGAATAGTGGCTATTTTTAACAGGTTCTTTGTGAACATAACCCAGATTTCCATATATTCAGGCTCTAGAATGGACCAAGTTTACCTCATTAGGGCACCCCTCTTGAAACAAGCTCAACAATAATATCGTTCATGCTCCTATCCGAGCGGTAACGATATAAAACAAATTTGATTGTATCCATTAGACTGATTTTAATTATAAAATATAATGAATATATGTCATATATTTCATATACATATATTTCTGTATTTCAGAAATAAAAGAAATTGTGAACCTTGAAACATTTCTGGATATGTTCCTTGGTATCAGGGCCAGAGGGTACACTGTACTAAAGGCAGCCATTATGTGTAAAATACAAAACAGGTGGAAACAAATACTTGGGGTCGTCTTCAGAAATTGTGTGATTAATGACGCAAAACAACCTAGAACACGACATGCAGAAGAAAATCTAATGCTACAAATGAAGCACCGAGTTGATAAAGAAAATATCAAACAGGAACGGAGAAAAACTAAGAAAGGATGTGAATTCTGGACTGTTATAAACAATCAACCTTGTATTTTCTGCAGCGGCGCGCACCCGAGAGGTATTCCTCATATGCCTAATCTAAAGAATTATATCTTTGATCAATTTGGAATATCAACATTTAAGCTTGCATGGAGTAATTTTTGCCCAAAATTAATACTAAATCACCAAGACTGTACTCCTCGTTTTAACAAGTACATGCCTAATAAAAGCACACAGGACATTGATGCTGCTGTAAGTTCATATAACAATTTGATGGGGAGAGGGTTTAAGATGCAGGTTTGTGAATGGAGAGAATGGTTAAATCGGGCAAAACGGGAAAATATCGGAAGTAAAATTAATCAATATAAAAGGGACCGTGTACGTCAGACGGAGTGTGAAATGCAGGTGATAAGTAACAAAATTAAAACCGGTTTCTGGAAAAAAGACGATTGTTTGTATGAGACTGATGAGGAAACCGAAAGCGACAAAACGCTCATCGGCACCAAAGCCTTGCGCCCACCACAGCAACCTTTGCAATCAGGCTCCGGGGCACAAATGCATCGTCCCCAAGCAACGTACAAAGAAAGAAGAAACACACCCGCCCCACACGCCTTAGTTTTATGTCAATCATCCGCCTCACTTTACTAAGATGTAACCAGAGTGGGGCAAAAAGTTACAAAATTATTTTTTTAAATTAACTTTCTTATATATTAACATTGGATAATGTTGCGTCACATGAAACAATACATTCTCTTAATTGAATCCATTTTCACCACAGAATGTTAGACCGCAAGATGCATATGCAGCGATCATCTAAAACGGCTCTGGACTTGCTACAAACAATGGTCAAATTGATTTAAATGGCTTATGATATCAGCTGAAAAAAAAGCTTCGACCTGTGTCACTTATTTTAATTACAAAATAAACAGCGCTCTCCGTGTATTTATATTGGTCTGGTGGATGAGTGTTTGCCGTATTACAATTACAATATCAGATTTACACGAACGCGTAACATAATCCTTCGCACCTGCTTCTGTGGGTCAGGGGTAGAGCACAGCACCCAAAGCCGTTCAAATCTCAGTCGAGGCGGTAAGATTTTCACAGTCGGCCAGCACCCAATGTAAGCGCTCTGCGAGCTAAATTGAAAGGCTGGTCCCCACAGCCGTGAGTCATTCACAAACCAGTGCGTCTCTGGGAAATTCCTCGGTTTCATGTCCAAGCAATGGGGATGATTACACACCATGGACCCACCAGTGCGGTAGAAACCTGACCTGGGTAACAACCGGATGCATAACTTTTATGATAGGAAGCGAGTTCTACCGCCCTGCTAAATAGTTCCACACCGAAATGGAATTCTGCAGATGTACATTCTAAAACTAATAATTAAATGAGAAAGCATTAAAAATGGAGGTGGTTACCACTTCTAAATTAGGAAAAAAAGGGAAAAAAAAACGCGAATATATCTAAG
Source organism: Sipunculus nudus (assembly GCA_026874595.1). NCBI lineage: Eukaryota > Metazoa > Annelida > Sipuncula > Golfingiida > Sipunculidae > Sipunculus > Sipunculus nudus. The sequence continues at coordinate 46,816,212 of CM049321.1, forward strand.
CATCGGCTGCTTACAAATATCATCGATATTATAAACAAATACAATTATAAAGAAACACCATTTTTATTGGAAACTCCTTGTTTTGGACAAGACTGCAATAGTTGATCCTGTAACAGAGGTGTTTGTGCACGAGAATTCTGGTAGAGTGTTTTACAAATATGAAACGAAATGGACAATTACGCTTTTCTAAACATTTGCAATGGCTATACGTCTTCACTATATTTCTTTTATTGGAAGTGACCGCCTCCAATTTTGTAATTCTAACTAAACTACCTATGCATACATCTGCAGAATTCCATTCTGGTTTCGGACTACGTAACAGGGCAAAATCACACGCTTCCTCTCATTGTATATCCCAGCATAAACAACGCCCGATGACTACTGCACCTGCTGGCCCTGGGTGCGTAATCGTCCCCATTACATGGAAAATATTACTGTCTCTACTGAGAAACGAATTCAAGATCTCTCGACTTTGAGTCACGTGCTCCACCCCTGTGCATCAGAAGCCGGTTAGGTTGCACGTATTTATATGTAGACAGTGCTAGCTATTATGCGAGAACTGTCACAATTACAGATTCTTTATGTACCTATTATTCCAAAAATGTTAAGTGATATGATAATTCATTTGATCCATGATATTCCAGTGAAATTCTTTGGTATAGAATGCCATGACAAGAAATAAAGGGAAGGTCGTTAATTTCTGAAGATAATAAAAATTTTAAGATTGTAATGCCTAACATTTTACGGTCTCTCTTCAGAAAGCGAAATAATAAAAGGAATATGAACAGACGCACTACATTGTTTAAATGTTATTAATAATTTTCTAAGTCTTACCTTCATTTTAAGTTCGGGAAACTACGGAGGAAAGTCCCAAAACGTAAACATGTGGCACCTCACGTCCGCATACCGATTTTTTTTTAAATCATACCCGCCCCTATGTAAAATAATTCAGCCAAAAAGACATATAATTCGCTTTAGTCCGCGGAGGTTGTGAGCCCAAGATCAATATTAATTAAAATACAGTTACACCGAGAGAATTTACAGTTGATTAAGAGGGCAATGTCTAAATATTAAGTTCGGAACGTAATAATAAAATAAACTGTGATGTAAATATAAGTATCGGTGTCAGTAATTCTTCTTAAATGGATTCTCACCAGTAATAGTTATATGATCAGCTCATTTTATATTAATTTATTCATACCAAAAATCCATCAAAATGTAAAATATCTTTTACATAAAGTTTCCGAAAGCAAACGGTATTAAAAAAAGATGTTTTAATTGTATTATTGCTTTCGTGGTGGCGGTGATGGTAAAGATGGCGGTAACGGTGATGCTATTGGTGATGCTAGTGGTTATGATAGTTGTGGTTATAGTGGTAGTGGTGATGGTGGTGACAGTGGTGGTGATGGTAAGTAACTTTCTTCTTTCTTGGTATTAGTGGTGATTGTGGTAACGGTTAGAACCTTTCCGCTTTGATGCTACTAGTGGTGAAGGTGATAAGGGTGGTGGTATTGCTAGTAATGCCAATGATTGTCGGCGGAGGTGGGTTTACACTACAAGTATCAAACTGATACTGTGTGATAGCAGCTCTCAACATTTTCCTTTTCTTAGTATTGTATATTTCCATTACTGAGTTTATTAAAATACCTTATAATTAAAACAACGATGTATCATACTTGTTTATCAATACAATGTATAGTGTAAATGTGCATGGTTAACGGTGAGTTTAGTGTGTGTGTGTGTGTGTGTGTGTGTGTGACGAGATGGTTGTACAGTATATATATATATATATATATATATATATATATATATATGAATTTGTTCATCGTCGGGGTCTCTCATGATTATAAACCTACAGACGTCTCATTCAATGATTAGATAATATATTTTCGTTGATTTGTTTCATTAATTACATAAATCCGTGAACACTCAGAATTTACCAGTATAGTTAAGAACACTGATAAAGAAAAAGTACCATTTGATAGCCTATCACTGTCCTTCCGTTATCTTTGCCGGTAAAATCTTGACCACTCTTTTCGGTTGTTCATTAGTAGTCAGGTCACGCCAAATCTTAGCATATTGGAGTTATAAATGTCCAGGAGCTGGATTTGTGACCAGTGGCGCCAATTTATCTTCAAGGGTGGGGGGATAACTCCCACACACACACACACACACATATATATATATAATATCGCATGTATGACACATTTCAAATACATTAGCACCCATATGACACATTTAAATATATATATATATATATATATATATATATATATATATATTTAATTACATTTCAAATATACTGCAATAAAGTAAAAGGTTTTAGAAAATAAGGTATTGTGTTTCCAGTATATAAATTATTCAAAACTAGTGTTAGATGTAATATTTCATAGTAAACTCACAAATGACACAAAAGTCTATAATTCTATTCATTAATATTTTTATTTGCAATATATAAATATTATTCTCTGAATAGTGTGGGGGGGGGATGATTACATTCACTACTGGATATATACCCCCCTTCCCCCTCCCCCTATATTGACGCCCCTGGTGGGACCGCGTCGTTTGGTTTCGAATCCCGTTATTCCGCGCTGAGAAGTCTTGGCCAAAGTCTTAACCATAATGATGCACTCTCTCCACCCAGAAGTGAATGGGTACTGATCGTGTATAAGCGTTCAGGCACATGTGGAACGGATAACCCTAACACTTCCACAAAGGAACGTGTTAGTGTTTATGTTCAAAGAGAGCCCAGAAAAGCTGCAAGAAAAAATAGTCTGAAAGACCAAAGAGAAACGTGTAAATTCGGATGAGACTCTCTTAGTGATATCAAAACATACACAAAAACTGTTACCTTGTTCAACTAATAAATTGTTCTACGGACCCCCGAGCCAGAAATAAAAAGTAAGGGGGCGTTTTTTTTGTAACCATGAATTTAAAATACGCGAAAACGTGCGGCATTCCTGGTGGGAATGGTGCCAAACGGGATTATCCACTTTAAATCAGACTTTTTCTTAACCCGGAAGTTTCGAGTGCAGTGTTCTCCATTTAAAAGCAATCCCCGATTTTGATCTTGATATACATAAGCAGACACAGGTTGGTTTACTACTGACCTATATTGTCTTCTATTTACAGGGGGCGTAGATGCATTAAAACCCAATGCATAAGTGTATAGCAGGTGCTAACTAGTTCATCTAACCTCTAGGAAACTCTTTTATGGTAACAGCGTCGGAGATTAAGTTATGATATTTGGATATATCGGTATAATATTTTTTAAAAAGGCTTGCGAACACTTACTGAGACCCTCACAAAAGTTCCCCGCGTTCGCGGATTGGTTAGGGAAACATCTCGATGACAAATATAACAATACACATTTGCCTGTAATTAGTATTTTAGTATATGTTCTGTTGTTAATTTAAATAATTATGTTTTTTAAAGGATAAATAAATACATTTTATCATATATTGAATATAGTTATTTTTATCCCACTGTAAAGGTGCAGGCATCCCATTTAAGTAAGCTTCCTCGTATACATGACAGGTGGCGCCAACTGTATTCATGTATTCGTAACATACAACAATATATTTATCTCTGGAGTGGTTTTACATATACGCCTGATATTAATACATCCTTGATACACTTACCAGGTGCATAAGTTTGGTGGTGACATATGTGATCGTTTCTTTGTAGCGTCCAACCATAAATTTGTTTGGTTAAAACATGCACATATATCAAGATGTGTTGATGAATCAACATGATATTTATTAATCTTGGTAAGCCCGGTCGTAGAAAGCATTTATCTCAGAAGTTGATAAATGAATCAAGAGATGCATTTATTTCAGGAGTGGTATGAGGTAACGCGCCTAAAATGTGCATGTCCGTACTTCTACGAATGGGTTAAATGTAACAAGACTGGTGGCGTCACCTAATATCAATTTCATCAATCGACAAGGGACAATGTTCTAGGCGTAGTGCACAATGCTCAAAGCCGGGAGATTTCGAATCTCAGCCGAGGCGGTGAGATTCATTACGGTCGGGCTGATTCATGATTTTTGCAGGAGCTCTTTGCAGGCTTACTGGGAAGGCCCTGACCCACTGCCGTGTTTCACTATCAAAAAGTGCGCCTTTCGGGGGTTATACACACATAGACCGGAGACAGATAACAGTACAAGGATGCCCTCAGGTGCTCCTGTCTACACATACAGCTTCGTGCAAGTATAGGAAAGGGACACACTTAAATTTACTCAAACAATGATCTACACCTCAGTGACGGTGGAACGTTGATACGAATTGGAGGGAGGAGGAAGAATGATATATACATATATATATATATATATATATATATATATATATATATATATATATACTAATTAAATAATGCAAGTGAAATTATCATATTCTTACCTACCACTCACAAGCTCACTTCCACACCCATCCACAAGCGCATTGACTCACTTAACACATTGACTCACAAGCTCATTCACTCCCCCCCCCCCTTACTTAGTCTAAAGCTGGCTCACAAGCATTCAATTGTTAGCTCTCTCATATGCTCACTCAATCACTCATTCACAAGTTGACCCCCAGCTGGTTCACCCACAAGCTCTGAAGCTCACTCGCTCAATCACTTGCCGACTACATACATCCATCAAAACACAATTACACACGCAGTCCTTCATAAACACAGGGTAGTAACAAAAGCGGATACGGGGGAGGGTCCAGGGGTACCGCCCCCTTTTTTCAGCCGCCGTAATACTGGCGCCGCTCACCGGATTAATTACCTGTACCACTTCTGAATGTCTTCCCCAACTTTTATACAGTCATGCTGAGAAACAGGCCTTCTTTGGAAACAGATCCAAATGAAAATGAGATAACTAATATGTTTAATTCAAAACCCTTGCACAAAGTGTGTTTTGTAAAAATGTACATTATACAATAAATATATTGTAACTTAGCTGGACTAAGACTATTTTTATCGTTACTTGGACATTGATATACAATATGAAGTAAAGATAAATTGGTAATGTTATTTTCCTATTGACTATTAATTGCCAGTGTATCCTGGAAATTCAGCGGAGCCTTGCCATACCTTTCCAATGACGCATTGGACCCCTGTGTAACACACAACCCCGTACCAGATTTACAATTGATTAAAAAGACATCAATAAAACAGTAAACTAAGGCCAGCTCAAGAAGAGCAAGACTGCACAATCCCAGTTGACACGGAGGCCATTTTAACTATTTCGATACATGATAGAAAGTTTAGGTAGGTTTCCACGAGGGTTCTACTGAGTCCTATTACAATGGTCGTTGGACAATGTGTATTGTTCCTGCTGAGCTCCTTGCTTTAACGCGAGAATTGTTTCTTAGGTTCTTTTGATCTTTTGTAGATATATTTTTAAGTTCAGCCTTTTGTCGTCTGCGTATAATAATCTAGTTGCTGGAATCAGAACCAGAGCTCCACGCGATCTTCTATTGTCCATTGCTGCCAATGCTCGCGTGTCTTTCATATCCTTATATTACCGGCACAAGTCAAAAGTTTACTGGTAACCGCGCATACAAAATAAAATCACGTAGCAAAACCATTCGCATGCAGTGGAGTCTATAAAAACTGATTTATTAATAAGGTGGATTAACTCATAATTCACAACATATATTCATCATATTTCTGGTATTTTGTTGAGCAAGCTTTTAGAATTGAATAAACTGATGTATTTATGACGTCTTTGGAGCTTATAATCTAGTGTATACTCGGATCAAATGTTCCCTATATCCTCTAGTTTTATATTGATATTTAACTCCAACGGAAACAAAAGGATATTTACCCCTTAGACAGAGCTTCTGTACATTGTAGTATAAAAAACTAATACTAGGTCTTCACGTTTTTGCATTGAAAGTTGTATTTATATGGAAAGTTTGAATTAATATTAATATAACAACCATCATGCTGGCATCCCTTAATTATTTTGATGTTCTTAGGCACTAAGTGCAGACGGATGACAATAATAAAAAGGGGGCCAACTGAAGAGTGCTTAAAATGAAATATAACATTGTGTTATTTACCTTAGAGTTGTTACTAGATGGATAGATTATCGCCATCCTGGTAGTAAACCCAGTCCAGTCTTGATATGGTAATTTGCCAATATAACTTACATATCTTCGTTTAAAATAATAACCGTGAGAAAACAGCTAAGTTTCAAAAGACCGTAAGTAGGTAACTTCCGCAGATGAAGTTAAATATGCTATTATTTATGGCCTTAAACACAATTCATAAGTTCTTTGTTGTTAAGGAAAACAAAACCTAACGCATTCCTTTGTTAAAATAGAAAAAAAAGGACGCTGCTCTCCATTTCCCCCATGTTCTTCGAAAAATGAGGAAATATATTTTTATAAGCTGTGTTACAGTGACCTTCTTGTAAATAATTATTTTTAAATAAAATCACGTTTGCTGTGTCAGTTTTTAAAGCGCTTACTGTGTCAATTGTACCGGATTTGCTTAGATATCTGAAAAGGCACACTCTTCTTACAAACAGTTTTGTTTTATATCAATCGATTATTTCCTGTGCAAGTAAAGTACAAGTAAGTTCAAAATATGCCGAATAAAATGTATTTTCTTTCGGGTTCCCTTGCATTGTTTATGCTGATGGCCCAAGGGTGGCGGGTTTCCGAGACAGCCGAACGTAGCTATATGCAATCATTGACAAAGGAATGACGCCAAGACAAAAAAAAATATTATTCAGTTGATCTAATCTTGATTATTTTGTGCAAATAAACTATAAGCTATATTTATCCCAATATCCAACAGGTAAAAACTCAAGTAAAACTGTTACAAGTAAAATCATAAAAATCGTAGTAAAATGAATTTCTTTTGGGCTCCTTATGCTGTTTATGCTGATTGCTCATGATTGGCGCCTTTACATTGACATTTTGTTGCACATGCCCTTTTGCTAAAGTTTCATGATTCCTAAATTTCAAAAGCCCTCTTCTTGCAGCCGATTTTTTTTTTCAATCTTTGTCGGTAAACACACAAGTCAATAAACATCAATCAGATTTATCTAGCTTTATTTATGGATAGCTAAAATCAGTCAAGTGCTGTTTGTTTACTGGACATATTTTCAAGATAATGATTCTCTTCAGGTCCTCCTTCCTTCATACCAGGCCCGAAGACTAATCAAGGTAAGTAGTATTTCGCATATAAAAAAAATCATAAACGAAAAAGGAGTCCACAATTTCTCAATTGTTAAGCAAGCAAAACGAAGTGCATTCCTTTAATAAAATAAAATGGGCAGTTATTTTTTTAACTCTAAACTTCGATCAGTTGTTGTGCCAAGATTTAAAGCGCTTGATTTGTTTAAGTGGATCGGATTCGCTGCAAGTGTACGTCTAGATAATGTATATTTTGATACAATATTAAAACCAGTTATCTTGACACATGCAGGCACGTATTACTGGAAGGGACTATCACATTTTTGTTGGAACAATGTTATAAACTTGTATTTTTTTACCAATAATTTTAATAACAGTTAACAATCGTATCGGCTTTGAAATCCGAATAGGAACATTTCATCCCGAATATATGGTAAAAATCTATATACGAAAAAAATCATTTTGCTAAAGTTTCTTGATCCCTCAGTGTGTAATGCTTTTCTTCTTGTAGTCAGGTGTTTTTCAATCTTTTTTAATATATAAATCAATAAACTCTACATCAACCAGATTCATGGAGCTTAATTTATGATAAGGTAAAAATATGTCATTTGCTCTTTGTTTACTGAATCATCTTTAGGTCCTCCTTTATCCATACCAGCACCAAAGACTGATCAAGGTTATTCTTCTCTCGCATGTTGAAACAAACTGCCAAAACGAAAAGGAGTCTATAATTTATCAGTTTAATTCTTTATTCCCAATTATTGCAAAATACCAAATAATCTGATGATTTATTAATCCTTTATTAAAAGAACAATACAACCAGAATATTAATCCCTTAAAATGCTACAAATTATATATGGCTTGAGCACAATGCAACAGTTCTTTGTTTTACAATAAGCAAAATGTAGGGCATTCCTTTGTTAAAAATAAAAAAGACACTAGAAGTTCTCCCATGTTCCTCGAAATATAACGCCCTCTTATTTTAGTCTATATTTCAGTGCGGTTCATGCATTATTTTTTAATTCTAAGCTCCGATCGATTCTTGTGCCAAGTTTAAAGGCTTGAATGAATTTTTATTTCTAAAGTCTTCGCGGATGGAAATGTGGAAAACACGGTTAACTGTGTATTGGTATCTTGATTAAATGTCTCGTGCGAAATCGGTGAAAGGACAAGAAATATCAATGTTTGACTTAGACAGACGGCGATAAAGACCCAACAAGTACCGGCCAGATAAATTATATCATCATACTTGTTTATCTGAGCTGCTGTGTTCACTGATACTGGAAGGCAAAGTAACAATTTTAGTTGGAGCAGTGTTGTAAAATATGTAATGATATGCTTTGTAAATTATTCAATTACTTTTTGCACTCTTTGTACTGTTTATGCGGATGGTCTATGATTTGCGTCTTTCCGAGACCGCCGAACAGTATGTTGTTTCATAAATAAGACTTTCTTCAATGTCTTTGGACCCTAGTGTTTTTGACAAGGCAATAGTAATGCCAGAAAAAAAAATTCATGACTTTATTGAATAATATCATCCGTTGAAATGCATGTTTATTCTTCTGTCTCCGCTGATGGAAATGTGGCAATCATTGTAGACTGTTTTATGATGTTCTGGACTAATTGTCTTATGCCAATCAGTGCTAGGACAAAACACTATGTCTCACTTAGGCGGACGGCGGAATAGACTCTTCAAGTACAGGGGAAGATAAAATATATCATCATATTGTTTCAAATCAATTATTCGAACTCATATGACCACATATTACTGGAAGGCAATGTATCAAATCTTGGTTGGAACGATGTTATAAATTTTATTGATTTTTACTGATTCTTTTATCAACAGTATGGAATGGGGTTAGCTGTGTTATCCGAAAAACGTACATTGGAATGTTATCTTTGTTATAACAAAAGCTATATACGAATATACAATTTTGATCAGTTTAACGAATCCTCAATAGTACATGCTTTTCTATCTTGAAAAAAAAATAATGTACTCCTTGTTTATCATGTACTCCTTTTAAAGATGACGATTTTTCAGGTCTTCCATCCAAACCGGCATGGAAAACTTATACAGGTAAGTCTTCTCTCACATGTATACATTTAAATCATAAACAAAAAGAGAGTCCATATTTTCTCAAATGTGCCCTTTACTCAAAGTCAACGCACATTACAAAATTATCTGATGATGAACTATTGCTATGTCAATAGAACAATACTATACTTATATCAATCCCTTCAAATATTGGGTAAGCAGCAGTGGTTTGTTCTTCAGCAAGGAAAAATTAAGCACAATAATTTATTTAATTGATAAATAAAAATACTTTCGAAATTCAACACGCTCTCTGAAATACGATAAGCTTTATACGAAGATACTATTTTGATAAGTTTCACGAAAATCAACACTTAATGCTTTTCTCTCTTGTACTCCGATTTTATTTTTAT